>CAWUFW010000061.1:570000-1170000 GCA_963921515.1 Calotriton arnoldi
CCGACACAACATGAGTGGGGGCAGTCTGTTGCAGGAGAATATGCAAGGGGGAGAAGATGGGCGGTTCTTGCGGGAAGTCCGGGGTGATGGCCCTCACGTCTGGTCGCAGCCTGATATATAAGAACCGGTCCAGGGGGGTAGGCAGCGTTCCGGCAAAGAACTCCTCGCTGGTGCGGAATTTGCTGTGGACATATAGGTTTCAATCAAAGGTAGGAGCGACATGACGTTCTTTTCACGGACATAAGGTTTCCCCAGGTCTTGATAGAAAGCCTTTGGAGGAATTGGCAACAGCCTCCCTCCCGTGTGACTGGGAGGTCCAGTCTGCCGCGTAGTGGCAACAAGGGGGAGCATAGGAGGGTAGTATGAAGGCGGTTAGCCAGGTCCCGCCAGGCACCAAGGGTACAGTGTCCGGTGGTGGAAGCCGAGCGCCTCGATACAGCCGGTGCGCTTAAGTAAGCGGAGCAGGGGGTCGGGGCCATGTATCCGTCCTCCATTGCCAGATGGGGCATGTATAGGGGGGGTGAATCCAATATGCCGCGAAGTGAGCCTGGGCGCAGCTGAAATACAGCTCCATATCCGGAACCTCAAACCCCCCGGCTTCAGCGGGCCGGGTGAGAATGTCCCAAAGCAGCCTAGCGTTTTTCCCTCCCCACGTGAGGCGAATGAGTTGAGATTTTAGCGCTTTGAAGAAGTGGCAGCTAGGGGCGTATGGGATGTTAATAAAAAGGTAGAGTAGCTTGGGCAAAATTACCATCTTAATAAGAGAGACTCTCCCTGCCAGCGAAAGTGGTAAGGCAATTCACCTGGTGATTTTCTCCGTTAGGAGGTCAAGCACGCGTCCGTAGTTATCCCTCATCAGGTCGCTCCTATTACGTGTAATTACTATGCCGAGGTATGTTAAGCTATCCTCACACCACGTGAGGGGATAATCAGGTGTAAACTGCGTGGTAGCGTCAGTAAGGGGGTAGATCTGTGATTTCTTCCAGTTTATGTTAACCCCAGAAAGGTGGCCGAAGAGGAGAAACTGCCGGAGGATTGGGTTCAGGCTTTCTTGCGGATCCCGGAGGTAGAGAGTAATATCATCCGCATAGAGGGAGATAAGGATTTGCCTCTCTGGATATATTATGGCATGGTCTCGGAAATGCTGTCGGATTTTGGCGGCTAGAGGTTCTACAGCCAGGGCAAAGAGAAGAGGGGAAAGAGGGCACCCATGCCGGGTACCCCTGGCTATAGTGAAGGAGGTGGAACGGGCGCCGTTGATCATGACACTGGCCCGCAGACCGGTGTACATCAGGTTAATCCAGGCAAGGAAGGGGGCAGGGAAGCCCATACGATGAAGAACAAATGCAAGGTAATCCCACTCCAAAGAGTCGAACGCCTTGGTGGCGTCGAGAAAGACAGCCACCGCGTTCGTGTCAGGGTCGATATCCTGGAGGATAGCAAAGAGAGAGCGCAGATTGTGAGACGTGCCTCTGGAGGGTACAAACCCCGACTGGTCCGGGAGGACTAGGGCGGTCATGAGAGGGCTAATGCGATTCGCAATCAATTTCGCTAAAATTTTAGCATCAACGTTTATTAAGGAGAGGGGTCTATAGGAATCGCATTGCGTGGCTGGCTTGCCCGGCTTCGGGATGGAGATTATTAACGCCTCTCGCATGGTCCGGGGCAGGATACCTGTTTCGCGAGCCTCCTCATAGACTTGCCGCAGTGCGGGGATAAGTATATGGCGGTAAGTTTTGAAGAATTCGGCCGGGAGGCCATCTGGCCCTGGGGCCTTACCTGATTGGAGCTGCATAATGGCGGATATAATCTCTTCATCCTCGTAGTGCGCGAGGAGGTGTGCCCTCTGGGTATCTCCTAGCCAGGCGATCGCAGTGTCTTCAAAGAAGGGAGTAAAGTCGGCGGGTTGGCGCTGCTGCGAAGTGTACAGGGCTTTATAGAAGCGCCGGAAAGCGGCGACAATATCTGAGGTGTTTCTATGGAGTTGAGCGTCCTCGTCTATGATTTCTAAGACAGTGTTGGAGACTCTAGGTGGGTGAATCGAAGATGCCAGCGCCTTGTCCTGGCCTCTCCCCCTCCCCATATCGACGCGCTTGATGATATTTGCCCCTAAATTTGCATTCTCTCTCCGCCGTTTCCTGATAATCAATAAGCAGGTCTTTCAGACGCGCCTGGAGCTCCGGTGTGGATGCCGCCTGTATCTGCGCCTCTGTTTGTTTGAGCTCACGTTCTAATCTGCGGAGTGTAGAGCGGATGTCTTTCAGCACCCCTCCGCTTTTAGCGATGCAAAGGCCGCGCACGGTGACCTTGAAGGCCTCCCAAACGGTGGAGTAGTGCATAACCGAGGTATCATTTCGGGGGAAGAAGTCAGTGATCTATTGCTCCAGTTCAGCTTTGAACACTGGGTCCAACAGGGCCTGCGGGAGCAGGCGCCAGGACAGGTACGGCGACTCCTCGTGCGGAGGTGTAAGAGTGATGAGGACTGGTGAGTGGTCAGAGTAAGTGCGGGAGAGGTGAGAGGCACGCGATAGCCATGGGATGAGTCTCTTGGAGAGGAGCCAGCAGCCAATGCGCGACCAGGAGGAGTGGGCCGTGGAGAAACATGTTCCGTCCCTATCCTGGGGATGGAGGGCGCACCAGGCATCTACAAGGTCATAGTCGCGGATGATGTGATTAATGGTGTGATGTGCGTTGGAATAGTGGTGGGGCTGCGGGTGCGAGCGGTCGAGTGTTGGAATCTAAGGTGACGTTAAGGTCTCCCCCATGCCACATGCACTGAACCGACATCCAGCACTTTCCCCCACAGGACCCGAAAGAATTCCGGATCATCAGTGTTCGTCCCGTAACAGGAGACTAGTGTTATAGACTGAGCCATCCATCGGCCCCAGAGGATGCTGTATCGGCCTTGTGGGTCAATGTAGGAGCCAATGGGTGTGTAGGGGAGTGTGCGCTTAATTAGTATGACCGTGCCCCGGGCATAAGAGGAGTAGGATGAGAAGCATCTGTAACTCGCCCAGCGGGATGCGAATGAGGCCGGGGCTGTGGGGCCTAAGTGGGTTTCCTGAATCATGGCACAGTGGATGTGGTGGCGTTCTAAGTATGAGAGGATGTGCCGACGCTTGCGAGGGTCTCCCAAGCCTCGGACATTCCAGGTTACGAAGTTATAAGCAGGGGGGCTAGGCCGGGTCTCCATGGTAGTAGATCAGAGTTGCACTAGTGGGTAGTTCGTGTAGGTCAAACAAGCTAGGTACATAGCTGCTGAACAAAACGGCAGAAAGCGGTTTAAAAACATCCCCCCCTCCCCCATCAGCAGCCCAATCCTGCCGTGTCGCGTAATCCAACCCCCCTCCCCCCCAAGATCTTCCCGCTCCACCCTCCCAACCGGGAAGGATGGCCGCAGGGTGGCCAACATGTCACAAGTAATCTGTATAGGCATTGCCTGGGTGGGTGGCAGGGAGAGGGCGTACCAGGTACACCTCGCGTGTGCGAGGGCGCTCTGGAAGAACAGTAGAAATACTCACCAGTCCAGCCAGGCCATAGTGGGCACTGCGCGCAAGGAGAGCAGCCGCGGCGGCCGCCGGAGTCGCCTTCCAGGGTCCGCGCAGTGGTCCACTACGCGGGGACATATTGTTCCAGACTGTGAGTTAAGAGTGGACCCAACTCTGTGTAGTCAGTCAAAAAGCGGCGTTAGATGCTGTCACATAGTGAGGTCGAGCCGTTATTCTACATCGGACGTGTTGCTCTCCGCAGCAGATCGGAGGGGGGGAGAGGCGCGTCCCCGGGGGTCCCCGGGCAGGGCTTTAAGGAAATCGTATACGTGCTGAGGAGTAGTGAAGAAATGGGATTTCCCCTGATGGTTAATTTTTAGGCGCGCAGGGAACAGAATGGCGTAGTCGATGTTTTTTTCCTGGAGCTTCTTTGTCACAGGCAGGAACTTCCTGCGCGCCTCTTGAACTGCCATGGTGAAGTCTGGGTACAAGGAAACCTCCACTCCATCAAACTGCACCCTCCCGCGTTCTCTAGCGAGTCGCAATGCGGAGTCTCGGTCTCTATAATTGAGAAGTCTCGCAATAATGGGGCGAGGAGGGGCGCCGGGTACCAGGCGAGGGGCCAGGGACCAGTGCGCCCTCTCGACGATGAGCACCGGCGAAAAAGCTTCTCTCCCAAAGGTGGTGGTGAGCATACGCTCCACGTACTCCTCCATCCTGCCCGTGGCAGCGGATTCCGGCACACCAAGAATTCGCAAGTTGTTGCGGCGCGATCGAGATTCCAAGTCCTCATTTTTCGCCGCGATGAGTTTTAGCACCTTGTCCATATCTAGCGCCTTTTTCCCGGCCGTGGCAGTGGTGTCTTCTAAGCCAGATATGCGGTGTTCCGCTTCTTTGAGGCGTTCCTCATGTTGGCCGCTTTTATGTGCTAGGGTGTCGATGCGGGCATTCATAGTGTCCATTTTGCTTTCTATTGAAGACAGGCTGGATTGAATCGCGAGGAGGAGAGTCTTCAGATCGTCCGTGGATGTAGGTTGTTCAGGGGCGCCAGCTTGTTCTCCCTCCGTCTCAGCCTGCATCCTGGTGGATTTCCGGGCTTTGGGTTGCTTGCCATCGGCTTTCCCCATGACGATATTGCAGCTGGGGCAGGCGAGAGGGCAGTGTGTACGTCCTGGAGGCTTCCGTAGTAGGGCCCGAGCCAGGCAGGGGAGTTCCGGTCAGGCCCACTAGGTGGGTCGGAGGGCCGCCAGTGGAGGTGAGGAGGCGATCGGCGGGTCTCCCAGGGAAGTGGTACGGCACGAAGCGGCGCTCCAGGCCAAGAGCGGTGCAGGTATTTCTGCCCCCCACTTCAGCACCGACGAGGCTGAGAGGGCCGGGGTCAGTGAGGCCAGGAGGGGCAGTGAGGAAGGGACGGGGACAGGTCCCCAGCACTCCGGGCAGACTTTGCGCGGTTCACTCGGGCGGAGGAGCAGTCACGCAGTGGTGTCCATCGGTCCCAATAGGAAGGGCCAGCAGGCGGCGGGGCCGGGGAGCAGAGGTCGGTGTGTCGATGGGCCCCCCGTGGGGGCGCCCCGTGGGCGGTGTGGCAGCAGGCAGACGGAGACAAAGGCGCAGGCAGGCCCTCTGAGGTTCAGGCGTTATTGCAGCCGGCAGGCGCTAGGCACAGGCAGTCACGTCAAGGGCCAGGCCCGGAGACGTCCGGTCAGCGCCAGCAGGAGGTGCGGTCAGCGGCGCCCGGATCAGCCCCCAGCGCAGCAGGCCCAGTGCAGTGGAATGGGGCCAGCCAAGCGCAGCACAGGCGAGAGGGCCCCGGGGCAGCCGCAGATGAGGAGCTGGGAGTGAAGGCAGTCTCTTCCAAAGGCAGCCGGCCCGCGGGTGATCAGAGCAGCTCCGATGCGGTGGGCCCAGGTCGATGCGGCTGGATGGGGGGCCGGGTGGGTGCGAGGCAGACGGGGGGTATCAGGATGCGGTGGCGGTCAGCGCAGCGAGTGCCTCGGCCGCGCCGGCCCCGCTGCAGGCCGAAGGTAGTTCAGGAGGCGCCGGTACAGGCTAGCAGCGCGTGCGGGAAGGCCAGTGGCCGCAGCTGGGAGACGATCGCCGTGCAGCACAGGGCCAAGCCTCCGGGGAGGCGTACTCACCGGGCAGGCAGGGCCAGAAGGCGCCGGTTGATGAATCTTCGCGAAATTTTCAAAACTCGTGGGTCGCTCCGGTCTGCTCCTATCCTGAAAGTTTCGGGGTGATTCGGCAAGCGGGGGCCGAGAAAAAGGGGGTCCCAAAACGTGTTTTCTCCATGTTAATTCCCATAGGAAATTTTAGACACGGCTACAGCCCGAACTGCTGAACGGAATTACACCAAATTTGGCAAAAAGGTAGCGCTTGGTTCAGAAAGCGACCTTTTTTAAATGGTGTAAATCCGTTCAGTAGTTGCGGAGAAATTCAAAAAATAAGAGTCAAAAAATCAATTTCCCATAGGAAACTTTATGCAAGGCTACAGCCCGAGCTGCTGAACGGAATTACACCAAATTTGGCAAAGAGGTAGTTCTTGGTTCAGACCCATATAGACACTCATGTAGCTATTCGCAAATCCATGCATCCACTTACACACCAACAGACAGACGGATACAGACATTCAAACAGTTTAGTCACTAACCCATGCATTCAGTAAGATACGTTTAATCACTCACTTGTAGAGTCAGTCACGCACGTACTAAATCATCCATTCAGACACTTATACACCCACTCATTCTTCAATACGCCTTTCCCTATATATATTAACATATTTAAACTTTACAGAAACAGTCACTGGATGATGTCATCAGTGATGTCATCAGTGATGTCATCAGTGATGTCACTGACCATGTCATGAGTGATGTAATATGTGACGTCATCAGCAGTGCATTGCGGGGGCGCGAGTTATAGTTAGCTGAACTAACTATAACGGGGGAATTTCTATGGTTTTGTACGAGTGAAATGTCCAACTAACTAGAACTGTCCCTAAAACCTATGGTTTTTTCAGTGAATTTCAAAGGTTTTTTAAATGCTAATTTCTAACTATAACGTGTCTGTAACCTATGGTTTTTTCAGTGAATTTCAAAGGTTTTTTAAATGCTAATTTCTAACTATAACGTGCCTGAAACCTATAGTTTTTTAAGTGAATATATATATATGTATATATGTGTGTATGTATATATATGTATATATGTGTGTATGTATGTATGTGTGTGTATGTATATATATATATATACACACACACCCATACTTTGTTTGGTCTGGTGTTGCTGTGTCATGCTGGTATTGGTATACTGAGACCCACGCAGAGATACATCCAGCTTTGCCCTGCTGCATACCCCTGATAAGGACACCCATGTAATGCTACACCGTTGCTTCAGGTCAACATTGAGTCTCGCCCATATGTATGTGGTGCAGACTTAGAGAGACTAGCAACTATCCATTCAAGAGCCTCTAAAGCGCATCACATGTCCGTGCAAGTACTTTTCCAGGTTGCAAAATGCTTACCCCCTTATTCCTTCTCACGGGCTGTAAAAGCTGGTTCCCAAGACTGTCTCTAGTCAAAATTACATGTGATCGGCCACCTGCATGATCTCACTCACAGTGAAGTTTCACTTTTGACAACATGAACGTGTGATTTTTTTTTTTGAAAACATATTTTATTTGTCAATTCGCATATGTTGCGCAGGGCTCTGCACACCAGAGTCATCTGCCAAAGCAAACCAAACACAACCATTACAGCAACCGACTTTTTTTTTGTTTTTTTTTGCCCCCATGATCAACAATACAATACATAAGAGCATTCAACGATATTGCACCCCTCCCCCAACTCCCCCCTCCCACTTCCCCCCCTCCCAAAGATCGCACAAGTCCATACTATCTCGTCCGTAGCTGCAAAAAGGAGATCAAAAGGTCCTAATCCAGGCCCACCACCCCCCCTGCTCCTTCCCTCCCCTCCCCCTATACTGGACCCTCGGCTTAAACCGGCATCGAAGGCTCCTCTGTCGCCGGAGGTTCCAGCCAGAGGCCCCAGTACTCCGCCCAACGTTTCCATATTTTATAGTGTTTACGCGGGCACCCCCTGGCCACAAAAATAGGTTGCTCCAGACCCATGCAAAAGTCCAGACCATTTTTCCAAGCAGCCACCGATGGAGCCCTCGTCGCCTTGCAGGCTTTAGCAATGTCTCTTTTTGCCAGTGTAAGGCCTAGCAGCATGAGGTGTCGTTTATAGGCATTGCCCCCCACCCCCTCCATAACATGCAGCAGTGCCAGCCGTGGTGTGCGGGTAAGCTCCCAGCCCAGGACCTCAGAGAGACAGGCAAAGACCCCCCTCCAGAAGCGATCTAGCGATGTGCACTGCCAAACCGTATGTATGAACGTACCCTCAGCCCGACCACAGCAAAGACACTCCGGGGCAGGCGATCATCCCCGCCTGCCACAATCGTGTCCTAGTAAAGTAGACCCTGTGGAGGTATTTGAATTGGACTAGACGAAGCCGTATCGCTATGGCCGCCCCGCGGGCTGCCAGGGCCTCCGTCCAATCCTCCTCTTCCAGCCCGCCCACATCTGCCTCCCAGTCCCCTCGGAGTTTCTGAAGTGTAGGGAGCAATGCGTGACCAGGGACTGATAAATACGCGAAATCTTTTTTTTCTTTCAGATCCCCCATAAAGACTTTAGCTTCAATGGGACTAAACACGGGTATGGACTCCAGGCCCTGCCCTACTAGGGGACAATGCGTGGCGCTTCTGTAAGTATCGATAGAATTGTGCCTGGGGCATATGAAACTCCTCCTGGAGATCGCGAAAGGATTTTAGTGTTGTGCTCCTCAGAACATCGCCCAGAGTGGAGATACCAATGGCGTCCCATCCCCGAAACCCCGGAAGGGCCGCCAAATGGGGTAGGCGCCCATTGTTCCACAGAGGAGTCTCCCGGGTCAGGATGTTCCACCAGCCCATGCGCCGCAGCGCCTGCCTCCAAACCATGAACACCACCCGCGTGACTGATGGCAGCGCGCTCCGTAGCCGCGCCGAATACAAAAGTGTATGCAGTGGGTGATGTCCCATAAGGTAGCGTCCCAGTGCGTACGCCGGGTCCTCCCTATCACCATACCACCACTCATTGAGGACCAGTAGGTGCGAGGCCTGATAATACGAGAGGAGATCCGGGGATGCCAGTCCCCCACAATAGGTGGATAAGAAGCATGTACGGATGGCCACTCGCACCTTCCCCCCTTCCCACAGAAACTGTCCCAACACGAAATTCACCTGACGGAACCAACGAGGCGGGATCGGAAACGGGTGATTCTGCAGCTGGTAGAGAAGTCGGGGGAGCGCTACCATTTTGAAGATCGCCGATCTGCCAAACAGTGTCAGGGGCATGCGGGACCAGGACTTAAGGTCAGCACGAACCCGTTCCCACACAGGTGTCAGGTTACGCTCCCAGGCAACGGCCGGTACATCCGAGAGTACCACCCCCAGATATTTCAATCCACCTGCGGCCAACCGGACCGCGGTCGCCCATGAGCCCACCCTCGTCTGACCTCCCAGCGCCCACAGTGTGGATTTGCGGGGATTCATGTACAGACCCGACAATTCCCCGAAGATCTGCATTATACGCAGGAGCCGTGGCCCCGTCCTGTCCACCGCCGTCAGAAGAGAACGTCGTCCGCATACAACGCAATTCTATCGGAAAGGCCCGTGGCCCATTCAAATCCCCGTACCTGGGCGTCCATTCGCACCCAGGCCACCAAGGGCTCCATGGCCAAGGCAAACAGATACGGCGACAGGGGGCATCCCTGCCGCGTGCCCCTCTGAATAGCAAAGGTGGAGGAGGCGGCGCCCGCAACCCGCACCGACGCCGTCAAGCCCGTATATAGGAGCTTCACGTAGGAAAGAAAGCGCGGGCCCAGGTTGAGTCTGGGAAGCAGAGCAAACAGGTAGACCCAGCTCAGGGAATCAAACGCCCTGTCCATGTCCGCCAAAAGTAGTGCCGCCGGTTCCCCAATTCGTTGAATCGCCGCAACCGCCACCTGAGCCCTTCTGATATTGTGCCGGGTAGCCCGTTGAGGCATGAACCCCGCCTGATCGGGGTGCACAAGTGACGCGATATGGGGCAATAGTCGATTGGCCAGCGCCTTTGCCAGGATTTTGGCCTCCACATTTAAAAGGGAAATGGGGCGGTAAGAGGCATGGTGTTCCGGGGGACGCCCGGGCTTATGGAACACCACCACTTCTGCGTGTCTCCAGTCCGGGGAAGCACACCTTATCCCGGGCCTCCTCCACCACCGCCCGGTAATGTTGGGCCAATTGCACATTATACCGACGAAAAACTCACTCGGAAACCCATTGGGTCCGGGCGCCTTCCCAGGGTTAAGTTCTCCCAGAGCCGCTCCCAGTTCCTCGTCCGACAAGGGGCCTCCAGCTGGTCCCGCAACTCGTCCGACAGCGCCTTGGGTGGCAGATCTGTAATAAACTTCTCAACTGTAGCAGCCGACAGACATTCCCGGGGGCATAGAGGTCCGCGAAATATGCAGCAAAGCTCTCCGCTATAGCAGGAGGATCTGTAATCGGGGTCCCCGCCGGGTCCAAAATTCCCAGTAGGGCCTGGGAGTGAAAGGTGCCCTGACAGAGGCGATGCAACATCTTACTAGACTTGTCCCCCCATTGGTACACTCTGCTGCGCGTTGCCAGCCAAGCTTGACCTGCCTCATCCATCAGCAGAGCTGCGCACTCCTGTTGGGCCAAGAGCAATTGCCGCACTCCCAGATCGCTCCCTGACTCACGGCTGTCGATCAAGCATCTCTATGTTCGCCTCAGCGCGAGTCAGTTCCTCCCTACGCTGCCTGCGAGCTGCCGCGCACCAAGAAATGTCCACCCCTCGCAGAGTGGGCTTCAACGCCTCCCACAAAGTGGCAGCACTGGAAAAGGACCCCACATTCGCAGTCAGATACTGAGCAATAGATTCACCCATATAGGCAGCATATTCCGCATTCTGGAGGTTCCACACCGCCAGGCGCCACCGAAACGGCTGCCGTCCCCTGCCGGTATCCAGCTCTATGAGCACTGGGGAGTGGTCCGAGAGACCCCGAGGCAGAATCTCCGCCGCCGCCACCCTATTTGCCATCGCCCGGGGAACAAAAATATAATCCAGTCTAGAAAAGGATTTGTGGACTGCTGAGAGGTAAGTGTATCCCTGAACCGCGCCATGAGCACGCCGCCATGTGTCAACCCAGTCTAGCCCCAGCACCAGAGTATGTAGTTTTGTAGGAAGATCACTCCTAGGACCATCCCTACCCCCTGTCCTATCCTGAGCCATGTTCATAACATCATTCCAGTCCCCACCCACCACAGATAGCACATCAGGCATATCGGCCCATAGAGATTGCAGCCGCTCAATTAAATTCCACTGCAAAGGAGGAGGGGCATATACACTCCCTAAAATCAGGGGGTCCTCCCCGACCCTACCCCGGATAAACAAGTAGCGCCCCTGCCTGTCGGTCCACTGCTGATCATGCGTGTATGGGACCCTGCGATGTATCAGAATGGCCACGCCTCGGGACCCTCTCATAAAGCCAGCATGAAAAACCTGTTGAAACCCATAGCGCTGCAGGCAAAGGGCCTTCGTGCCCATGAGATGCGTCTCCTGTAACATAAGAATATCCGCCTTCGCCCTCTTCGCGTGTTGGAGTATGGCCCCCCGCTTGATCTTGTCTAGGGCCCCTCGTATATTCCAACTTAGGATACGGAGACCACCCTGCTTCTCTCGCCCACCATCGGGCATTCTAACCATAGGGGGTTGCATCATTGTTCAACTCTAATATTGAGCCTCGGTGGCGTGTGTGTAACCTGTATCGGACCTGTAATGAAAGTGCAACCTGTAAACATAAATAACCCCTTCCCAACAAACCCCCCACCCCATACCTCAAAGAAAACACTGAAGTATCTGTCGCGGCAGGACTGGTGCCCGATCCGCAATGGGGGGATGGGCACCGCCCCAACCAATGGATCCCCAACTCACAGCCCATGACCACCTGGCAGGGCTCCCGCCAGCTCACACCTGACGGTAAAGCAAGCCCAGTTCAGGACATCCCGGTAATCAATAAATGAAGTTCCGCAACACCGCACCGGCATCCTCCGCTAAAGTTCCAATGTCTGACCCCCCCAGGGCTGGCCCCCCTCGGGAGGAGGCACTGCAGGACTGCGAGCGCCGCCGGGACCTCGACCGTCTGCTACCCCTCTGCCGCTGACCACGGGGGCCCCCCCGAGCCGCATCGCTCAAGGATGAATCTGACTCCCTTCCCGGTGGGGTGTGGGGCCTCACCCGAACCGTTTCATCCATCCACCTGAATACCTCTTCTGGAGGAGCAAAGAAATGAGTGCGGGAACGAAAGACCACCCGGAGGCGGGCCGGAAAAAGCAGGGCATATGGAAGCTTGAGCTCTCGGAGCCGGGCCTTGGCGGCCATGAACGAAAAGCAAGGGTTCTTTGGCTCGGGCCTGCTTCAAAATGGCGTCCCTGTCCAGATAGTTCAATAATTTGGCAATGACAGGCCGCGGGCGAGCCCCCACCGGAGGCTTCTGCATGAGTGCCCGATGGGCCCGCTCCACTACAAAGCATCTGGACATAGCCTCGGGGGGGAGCCAGCCCTCCAGCCAGGTCGTGAGGAAGCGTTCCATGTTTCCCTCTTCGCAGCCCTCCGGAAACCCAACAAATCGGAGATTGTTGCGTCGGGCCCGTCCTTCCACATCTTCCGCTCTGAGCGTGAGACCCTTTTGGACGGTCTCCATCGCCGCCACCTTTCGTTTCAACTCCGTGACATCGTCCTCCACGCCAGAGATACGGGTCTCAGCCTCAGCAATACGGGACACCGCATTGCGTAGATCCTACCGCAGCAGCATAACGTCCGCTCCAACTGCCCCTATTTTTGCATCCAACATGTCCCTAGATTGGGTGATGGCGGCCATAAGGGCCGCATTGTCCGGCACCGCTCCCGGCTGGCCCCCAGAGGCTCCAGCCGCAGCCCCCGGGCCAGTAAACTTGTCAATAGGCCCCTGCTTGGTCGAGCCACCACCTCCCTTGTCTCTGGTCATGATTGTGTCTTAAGCTTCCTGGACTGGCCCAACCCTGACCACGTGATGCACAGACACAAGTGATGGCAACTCCCGCGGCCCGATCCAACCGCCGTGTGTGCACCAGCCAGCACCGGGCCCCACTTCTCCGGCTCTCCGAACGCCCCAGAGACCCAGTCCCACCTGGGCGCGTGGACTCTGTTCAACCAGCCTCCAGAGCGATGGTGCCGCTGACAAGCGGGTGAAGTCCACACACCCACTCCGCCAAGTATTCCACACGCAGGCCGCGGCGGGAACCCCCAGCGGCCTATCCCTCAATCCTGCAGCCCGATCTATTTACCGCCAATACTAGCAGCTGCCCAGAGCGATTCCTGGAGCAGGCAGACGACCCGATCTTTGGTCCCCGCCTCGCGGCCCGATAATGCCGCCGATCCCCCCCGCCCACACCACTCTATGGGGTGGCCTCGTGGGGCGCAGGGTCCTACCTCCGACCGCCACACCAAAGACCTAGCAGGCCCAGGATATCTCCACTGGGGTGGGGGCAGCCAAACAATGTTTCCGGTAATTCACAGTACGGTCCAACTGCACCGCCGCTCCCCCGCTGCGACAGTCAATGTGGAGGGGAGAGGAGTGTGTTGTTACTCTGCGCGGAGGCCCCAGAGAGTCCGATGTGTCCCAATGAGGGGGGCAAGGCAGCCAACCGTTGTCACGGCAGCCCCCCCACGCAGCCCGGCCCAGCCGCCGATCCCCGTTGTATCACTAGACGGGGGGGCCCAACCGCCGCTGCCGCACCGGAGCCACAAAGAAAACCAAGCGTCACCGAGGGGGGGAGGGGCGAGGCAGCCCACCAGTCCCCCGGCAGCCCACCAGTCCCCCGGCAGCCCCCCGCGCGGTCCGACTGTGCCGCCGGTCCCCACCACAGCGCCAAAGATAAAGGGCACCTCAAGTAGCAGGCCAGCCGCCCCTATCGCCGGCTGCCTCAGCCTTCACGCACCTTAGCTACTGACGGGTCCCAGGAACGGCCGCCCCTCCTGCCGCAGACGTTCCGCCTTACCACCGCGGCCCGGTCCGGCCGCCGGATCACCCCGTCGCACCCCAGCAGGCCCACCGTCCGAGCCGCCGAGCCCCAGCACAGCTCCCACAGCTCGATCGGTTGGCGGGCCTCCTGCCGCAGGACCAGACCGCTCTCCGCTGCCGGGTGTGCCCGCCGGCCAGGCCGAACTCCGCACTCGACCCCTGATCGCCGACAGAGGCGCCGCTCACAGCTCCCGGGCCCTTCCTCTCCCGGCCAGGCCTCTCCCCCGCAGCAGCGGAATTACAGCTCCACAGCGGCTCCCAGGTCCGAAATTGCACCGGTCGACAGAGTACCCGGTACTGCGCCACAGACACGCCGATTTCTACCTCAAATGTTCCGGGATGCCAGGATGATTGTCGGATGTGTGGCGGGCTGGACGGAGCCGGCTTAGAACACGTCCGCCATGTTGGCTTACCAAGCCACGCCCCCATGAACGTGTGATTTTGACCAGTCCAAGGGCTTCTACTCTCCTAAAGGAACATCTTATCCAATAAAATGTGTTGGCTTACCATATTGGGCACATCTCACCCTTGCTTCTAGCTTTGCTACAGAATCAGGCCATACCTTCTTAATAATACAGTTAATGCTTCAGCACCTTGCTCGCGCCAAATTAAACCACTTGTATTCTAGGAAATTAACTAATCCTGCACTACTCCTAGCGATCCCTACCTCAATAGGTGCTAGTGTTTTGTCTAAGCTCTATTGTAAGTATACACAAACACCATCATAGTACATTCCAGTGCATACATCCCTTATAAGAAAAATGGTATGTTAATGTTCTCTAGATCTTTCCACTCTCTGAGAATAAAGTCCTTAATCTTTTCATAAGGATGCATAAATAGGCTGGTAGGCCTGCCACACATTTGAAACCTCCCTTGTAATTCTTTCAAAACAGGAATTCCTGGAAACTCCAGGTTGTCCCTGATGTGGTCGAATACCTAGCCAACCTCCTCCCTTCCGATGTATTTGCCAACATTCGAAGTACTAGGTTCCGGGTGTAAAGCAGACAATGCTTAGTTGGCCTATGATGCCTACGCCTCTTCCTAGATCTTTCTACAGCCAAAGCATTGGATACAATCTCATAGATTTTCTGATTTTCCTGACAAAACTCCAAGCAATTTCTGATCCAGTACTGAAGAAGAATACCTGGAAGTGTCCGGTACAGATGGCCTCTTGGTCCCCCCTCTTTCTCCCTTTTCTTCCCTCTTGTTCAGACGAATAGGCTGGAGGAAGGTACCTCTTTGCGATTTTGACTGTCCTCACATAGAATGAACACCCAGGCTCAGAAGACTAATATCTTGAGACCAGATTTCAAATGATCAATGGAGAAATGGCCAGAACTAACCAATCACCAATAGACTTTTTGACGCAGTCATTAGCGATCTCATATGCTTGATTGTTTGATTTTTTTTTTTTAAAGAAAGGATTTATGTCACGCAGTGCTTTACTTACTTCCTCGACTCTTACCAGAGTGCACATCTTCACTTTCCCATGGAAGACGCTGTCTTTAGAACTTTATTAGGTGTATGCACCTTCTCTATGGGGTGCCTCAGCTGAAACAGCTTCCCGCTTAAGCTGGCAGTCGGCTGCTGATTAACTGTCTTAGACACACACCTCTCTTCCACGCCACCCTTAAGCAAACAATGACACTGCTTGAGAAGGGGGCCCCGCTAGCCCCTCTCAGGACTGCCGCCCTTCCCTGATCCACACAGATCCACTTGACCATGGACCAAGCACAGCAGAGGCCATGGGAGCTGAAGTAGAACACGATTAAGCTGGTGCCCAACACTCAACTGAGCTCGTCTACCTGCAAAAGACAAAACAAAACTCAATGTGCTGGAGTTTGATATTTTGGAAATATCCACATTATTTGGGCTCAGATTGCCAGCTTTCGTGTTTCCATAGGACATACAGCTTGTTCAATCATCTCCTAGAAGTATGTATGCCTCATTTCATAATAAATATATCAAGGAAGAGGGTGATGATGTAGTGGTCAGGTTTAGGTGCAGAGTGAATGGTTTACACTGCGCAGGACCTCGTGTTTCAGTGATAAATATATTTCTACACATTGGAAATCATCACTTGTAGTTATAGTTGGGCCAGATTTACTATAAAAAGCAATCTTGGGTTTTGCTTATAACTTTAGTGCCGTTAGACGAATCTGCACACAACTTTCCAAAAAAGAAAGTTCATCCGCTTGTCTCCTTCATGGAAAGCATTTCTTTGATCTGTCAAGCAGGGATCAAGAACAAAGCCAATCGGTTTCGCCTACACGAGAGCTAATGGTTTTGCTAATGTGTTTTAACCATGTTGTACACCAGTGTGGCTGCTGTTTAGCATGGCTCAAATGTTAGTAGAATGGAGTGGAGTGGAGTGACGTGAAGTGTCGTAGACTGGAGTGACTTGGAGTGGCATAGAGTGGATTTGTATAGAGCGGAGTGAAGTAGAGTGTTGTAGAGTGGAGTAGCATAGAGTTGTGCTGAGTATCATAGGTTTGAATGGAGTAGATTATTGTAGAGTGGAGGAGAATAGTGTGGAGTAGCGTCACATGGAGTGTCGTAGAGTGGAGTATCGTAAACTGGAGTACAGGGGAGAGGTGTAGCAGGAAGTGATGTAGAGTGTCGTAGGTTGGAGAGACATAGAGTGCAGTAGAGTTTCATACAGCGGAGTGGCGTAAAGTGGAGTAGCTTGGAGTGGTGTAGAGTAGAGTGTTGGGGAGTAGTGTCATGTGGAGTAGTGCCTCATGGAGTGTCATAGACTGGAGTGGTGTAGAGTGCCGCACAGTGGAGTACAGTGGAGTGGCATAGAGTGTCGTGCAGTGGAGTGGCATTGAGTGGAATGTCGTAGAGTAAAGTGGCGTGGAGTGTCCTAGATGGGAGTGGTGTAGAGTGTAGCTGAATGTAGTGCTGCGGAGTGTAGTGGCATAGAGCAGAGAAGTGTGTTATAGAATGAAGTGGAGTGTCGTAGACTTGAGTGTTGTAGAGTGCACCAAAGTGGCATAGAGTGGTGTACAGTGGTGTAGAGTGGAGTAGTATTGTGGAGTGGCGTAAAGTAGAGTGGTGTAAAAGGAAGTGGCATAGAGTGTCGCAGAGTGGAGTGACGTAGAGTGGAGTAAAGTGTCGGGTAGTGTCATAGAGTGGAGTAGATTGTCGCTGAGTGGAGTAGAGTGTCATAGAATGAAGTGTCGTAGAATGGAGTATGCATGGTGTGGTATGAGCATTGCCATTTCAGCGAACATATCTTCAATTGAAATGACCAATACATTTGCACATAAGTACAGTTTTACTGAAGCAAACAAATGATAATGTATAGATATCAGCTTCACCTAGTTTATTGATTTGTTTTGATCCTATTAAAATATTTGTTTCCACCACACTCCAGGTTTTTTTTTAATGTGCTTCATTTGTGCTTTGCTAATTCTGCTATATTCTGAAATATTTGTACTGTTTATTTGCATTTTATTGTGTGCTAGAAACTAATAACATCGTACAATAGCCTTTTTACAGTCCGACACCCGGCAAGATTGTCACATAAATCCTCTCACGTTGCAGTCAGAGAAAGACAAGTAAACACCAAGCTCGGAGGAAGACCGAGCCTAACATTTGACCTCTGTCTTTGAATGCACAGCAAATGTGACAAGGTAAAAACACAATTTAAAGGCCTGTTTATTGCTCATTCACTTCTGAACTCTAGCCTGGTTATTTTGGGGGAGTTTCAGCATGCCCCCCCCACACCCCTTCCCTACTTCCAATGACTACGGCATTGGCGCAAAACTGAGGAAGAGGATTGTTTACGTTACGCTATTAGTAAAGAGCACTGACCAAAATAAACAAGCTCGTAGACAGAACATTGTTCCTCACAAGCATGCAAGACTGATGAAGTGGTACTGGCAAAGATAAGTAGAATCAGTCAAGCAGAAAGATAGCAGGCAGGAAACCTTTTCAAAGAAATGCAACATGTTTACTGCATCCTGAACTAGCATACAAGGGAGATAACTGAAAACACATGCACTCTTCTGGGGTGTCTCTCAAAAAAAGAAAAAAAAAGAGTTCCCAGAAAGTGAGTATTCGTTGAAGAATGCAAGGAGCCAGTAGGAGAGGTGGTAAATAGGCTATGCTCCACAGAAGGGACAAAGACATGCTAACGGCCTACAACAAATAAAGCCAGCAAATTGAAAGCAAGCAAATATGATTTACAATCCACAAAGCCAATGGTAAGCAGTGGGCAGAATGCATTCCTAGGGAAGCTTTCCAAATATACGCAAGAGGACAGCTGTGAGGTCTGCTAGGCTTCGACTTACAAAGGGGCATAGGAGTAGCATGATGAATTACTCAAAGTTCAGAAAACCTATAGGACGCTGTCATAGTAACTGGATAAAATCAGTGATGTAATTTATGATATCATTAGAGATGTCATCAATGACGTCATTTAACATGTTATGAGTGATGCAATATGTGAAGTCATAAGCAGTGCGTGGCAGGGCCGCAATTTCTAGGTTTTTCACTAAACTGTAGCTGGCGATTTTCAGTGGTTTTTCGTTTTTTAAACATTATTTCTTATCTCATTTCGACACCTAACTAGAAAGCATGTTTAACTTTAGTTTTTTTTATTGACCTATATATATTAATTACGTTAATATAATCAGCTACAACAGCATTTCTGCACCTTTGCAGAGACATTTTTTCGACTCTATACCACTTTTGTTCTCAAATATCCTGTAAAATACTTTTATTTATTTATTTTATTTATTTATTTATTTATTTATTTTATTTTTACTAAGTTCTTTAAGTCGCTTAGCTTTACTCGCTATCTTGCAAGCCATTGCTCGTCGGCATGAGGCGTGGGTCCAGTGCTTCAAACGTCACAAAAGAGTACTTCATTGTGGACATTCTGCTCGAGTTAAAATTAACTCAGTAAAGGACAGTAGTTAAGGAAATTATGGTTATTTCAAGTAAATTACAAAGATGTGATGTGGCTCCTAGCCTTTAGTAATTACATTACAAACCTTGTTTTAGAAGAAAAGAGCTGTTCAGTGACTTGGCTCTTCCCTGGAGTCTCGGCCTTAATAGGTTTTTGGTGAATATCAAGCAAGTTTGTTAGCTTTGGCATTTAAATGTATTGAACAGTGTTGAAAGGCAATGAACAATGCTGTGATTGTACTACAGTGTAATATCTCCTCTATATATATATATATATATATATATATATATATATGTGTGTCTGTGTCTGTCTGTCTGTCTGTCTGTCTGTCTTTTTGTCTTTTTTTATGTGTATATATATCACAAGAAAATCCCAAGGTTCTGCCACACTGGAAAAACACACGGACACAAACTCCAATTGATAAGTATGTTTTAATCCATCAAAACAAGGTCCAAATGACGCGTTTCGGCCGCCGGACTGCAGCCTTGATCACATGATATATATGTATATAATTACGTTTATATTTTTGAGATGGAAAAAGCGTTTGAATGCAAGGTTGTTGCAACACATTGGTATAGGGATGTTTTTACTATAAAGGGGCCTGCAGAGCTTTTTAAAGCTGCCAACTTTCTGTAAACCATAAACTGCACGGCACTGTCTCACACTTCTTCAACCATCACCCTGCTAAGTGCTGCACCCTATAACATGATAACCGCACCTCACTGGTCATCACACACGACTTGGAAAAATTTCCCACTTATGATCAAAACAAAGACAACACACATCCAACCACACAACCTACATGGGGTAGCATCTTACTCATGTCAACAAGCGCCTCAGTGACCCACATATGGGTAGTAAATACTATATGAACATAGGCACTGTAAGTAGAGGTAGGGGGCTCCAGCACCCCCTCTAAATATCCAGGTTTGAGTTCAGAAGGTGAATGAGCAATAAAGATGCTTTTAAATATTTTGTATATCTTGTCACAATTGCTTTGCGTTTAAAGACCGAGGTCAAATGTCATGCTAGGTCTTCTGACAAATTGCTGCTTCTTCTTTCAACATGGAGATTGAAGTTTACTCTTCTTTCTCTGGCTGCAAATTGAGACAGTTTGGTAAAGTGAACTCTGTGGCAACCTTGCTGTGTAGTGTGGATTGTGGCCTCATGGTCGACATTGCTAAGTTAGCTTAGGCCTAGCTGCCATGATGCCTCCTTTGCACACGTTACTCAGTGACTTTGTTTTTCCAGACTCTCCTTGTGACCGTTCACATTAGAACTGTCTGCATTTCTGCCTTTCACCTTTTCTGATGTTCTCTGTGGTTTTCGTCTGCACACAATGTACAAGGTCGAAAAACAACGTCCCTTGTTGCTGTTCTGGTCAGCCCCTTGCACTTAGACATAACATGAAATACAGCTGCACTGGAGAAATTCGTGTGCTTTTAATATTGTGATCTCCCTGTTGGAGGCACTTGGAGAAAAACCTTTCCAGGGAGAAGAGCTGTGCTTGTCTGATGATATAAACCTTGCATCTAGTTATTGAGGTATGGGGGTCCCCCTGACAAAGCCCAGAGGTCTTCTATTTTTATAATAAACTAGTTAATAGCACGGGGAGGGTGGCCAGGCATTATAGTCCTTCATCCACTGTCTTTATAAAATGCTGTCCCCGTTTGTATTCTATGGAATTGTAACAATGCTTACTGTTTTGTCTTTATACATTATGCTGCTAGTACTGGCACGTGTACTGTGTCTTAGAGCACGATAGTTGAAATAAACATTTTAAACTATACTGTGTCTCTTAATACGCACGTTGTGGACAAGTATGAGTGAGTAATGAAAGAGTGTTCTTGCTCCCGCGATTCCTGAAAGAGTCTTTGTTCTGGGATGTCTAATCATTGGTAGCTTCGCTGTAGTACGGAGAACGAATGAGACACTATAGCTAGTCGGATTGGGATTTTGGGCACTAAGGTGGATGGTTGGTACACCACTATACACCGAGGTTCTGTTTTCCTGCGCATAGTTCTGTATATGTGCAGAATCCCCGCAACATGGCGCCCAACGTGGGGCGTCACGACCCCTGCCTCTTTCCTGGCGATCTCCTCCACCGGCCTGTGAGGTCGATGGTGCCTGTGAAGAACGAGGAGAACGCTGGTCAGGGACCTGAAATCTATCAGAAGACTTAGGGGCACATTACGATACCCGGCGTAAATAACACCGCCAGGCATGGAAGCGGCAAAATTCCGCCCGCATACACCGTCTGAACACCGACCACGCCATTACGATAACACAAACCGAAAACCGCCATCGGCGGAAAAATCACACAAAATACCGCCCGCCATCGTCCGAGTCGGAGTCAAACCGCCCGCCACGGACGGAAACACGCACGACAACACAAAACCGCCCGCCCACACGTCCGACACACCGCACGTGAAATTACGATCGCACCGCCATGAGCGCGGAAAAACCACAAATATACCGCCTGCCAGCGCAAACAACACCGGTGAGAATCGACACGGCAGAAGCCATGGCGCCAACGTACCTGCACAGAAACCATCCGCACACAAAACCAATAGCACACAACATGGCCAACAAGTCCACACAGCAAGGCACGCACAAATACACAAGCACAGTACACATCCCGAAAACACCCCCCGGACAAACAAAAAATACAAAGGCCAGAACCCCAGACACAACACACCTGAAAACAACAGACCATGAGGACACACCCACATAGGTGAGTACAAAAGCAGCACTCCCACAGACCACAACCCCTTGCTACATTGCAAACCAGAGAGGAGAGGAGAGGACACAGTGACACAGCAAGGACAGCAGCACACCACAGAAACGCACACATCACTACCACCACCACCACCACCACCACCACCAAACACCGGCACCACAAACCCCCTGCACATTACACAACACACACCGCACCAGCACCACAAACACCATGGCACCACAAAGAATGCCCAAGTTCACGCCCATGGAGCTGACGGTCATGGTCGACGAGATCATCAAGGTGTACCCACAAATCTATGGGAACATGGTCCAGCACACACCACTAGCCACCAGAAACAGAATGTGGAACTGGATCGTAGACCAGGTCAATGCAGTCGGGACCCTGCCCAGGAACAGAGTCGAAATTAACAAACGTTGGAATGACGTCAAGAGCCTGGTCAAGAAGAAGGAGGGCAAAAACAGAGAGCTGGCTGCCGTCACTGGCGGAGGGAATCCCGCGCTCTTTAAGACCTTCAAAGCGTGGGAGGAGAAGGTGCGAGTCGTAATCCATCCGGAGATCCTCGCCGGATTAGCAGAGGGAGTGGAGGCTGGTAAGTACAAACTAATGCATACCAGCACACCGCTATGTACTCACATGCGCAACTACCATGCCACAGCTCCCAGGGACAAACACCCCCATGTCCAGCACACAATACACAACACATCACACACACATGCAACAGACACTACCACACACAGCCCAAACCGAACAACTGTAAGATGCGTGGGGACATGTGTACACTAAGCCAGCCACGTAACCACCAACAGGTCCCCAAATATGCCAGAAGCGCCACAACGAGCACCCACCACACCCATGTGTCCGCCACAGCTGCACTAACCGACAAGTAACAGGTAAGTGGCAGGAACACAAAGTGCAGTGGGTGGGACGGTGGACAGCCCAAGTACAACACACACCAGGCCCCAGTCCCACAGCACAGCAAGGAGGAGCATCCCCCACACCCCACAGCCACGTGTCAGCCACCGCAGTGCACAACGACAGCCGAAAGGCAGACATCACGGTCCACAGCAATCGGTGTCAGTGGGTGTCCAGCCACCCCCACGACCCACAACACCCCCCCACCCCCACAGACCTGCAACATGGAGCACCCCCGCTTAGAGCCATGTGGCATCCAGTACAGTGCACGCACGAACAACTTGCAGGTGGGAAACTGGACAGGGCTGGATTACTGGAGGCATGAGGACCATAACACGACCAACACATGGGACATGTCACGTAGCAGACGAACACGCAGCACCGCCCACCGTCACGAACAAGTGAACAATGTGCACACGGACATGAACAACAGACTCACACCCCACATGACCCATCACAGACATAGCAACACCCAAGGAGCCACGTCTGCATGCACAAGCCACACTGAATATAGTCCCACACGGCAGCCACTGTGCAACTCATCACACACAACCGAAACACCATTGAAGTCCTGTCCATGTAGCCCCTACTGCCTGTCAACCACACACCCCACAACTACGCCTATGTAAGACAAACAACACTAGACGCAACAGAGCGGAACAACAGAAATGCACACGAACACCACTGAACCCATCAAACACACAGACACACCATGCACATACAACATACCATCCATCCCATCCGTCAGCCCCAGTCTCATGAAAGGCATGTCATCCGCACAGCTGCCACACATACAGCAGTCACGCTAAGACACATGCCCATGACCAACCATGTGCCAGAAGTCAATTAAGCGCACGACACACTGTGAGCAACAACACACAACATGGGCCACACCCCCCGAGCACTGCAGTGATGCACATGGCACAGGGCAGCACGCACACCAAGGAGATGGGACAACTGCAATACGTTGGCTGGCACACAACTATCACTCACTCATAACTATGCGTCCAATGCCATGTCCAGTAATCACAACAGACAGCAAATATGCAGGCCATGTCAAGCATGCACACACCTCAAACCATGCACTGTCATGCTGCCACAACACGTCACGTTCGGCATCCATGGCTCACAGCATGTACCCCAAAAGCATATCCCCTCCCAAATGCGAATCTGGGGCATGGCCCCCATGTTGCCATATGCGTTCCTAAGCGTTCCATTTGAACCCCAAAAGCATATCCCCTCCCAAATGCGAATCTGGGGCATGGCCCCCATGTTGCCATATGCGTTCCTAAGCATTCCATTTGAACCCCAAAAGCATATCCCCTCCCAAATGCGAATCTGGGGCATGGCCCCCATGTTGCCATATGGGTGCCTAAGCGTTCCATATGAACCCCAAAAGCAAAGTACAAACCAGACCCAGGATGGGCCAGGAGCCCGCATACACCAGAGTCACAATGAGTAGGGGCACAGCAACACACCCATCGGCATGGCCAATCCGTCCCATGCCACATGTGCACAGCACACAGTCCCATTGCCTAGCACACACAACTACAGATGCCACAGCCACACACTCGCCTCCGGGAAACCCATGTACGAGATTGCACGAACTGCCAATGTCAGACGACAAATACATACTTCGCCAGGTGCAACACAATAACAAATCTCATTCTCTCCACAGGTGACGAACTGCCGGATGCTGGGGATGGAGACAGCAGCCAGCACAGCCAGCCCACAAGCCCCCAACGAGGACACACGGATCTGGAGGATCTGTCCTCCTCTTCGGACACGGACCACCAAGCAGGCCCATCTGGTGTGGCAGGGCCCAGCCGCTCCCAGGACCCCTCCTACCCACCAACCCATCATCCAGGGATGCTGAACAGTCCCAGCCCCCTGCTGCCACTGTCGTTGCGGCCACACCCACGGTCATTGCGGCCACTACCACTGCCGCAACCGCCACCATCGCCGCACCGACCACCACCGCCACCACCACCACCACGTCTTCGCTGGCACCAGCCCCAGCGCAGGTGGTGGCCCGGCCGACTGGATCCACCCTGGGAGCCACAGCGAGGACCGTGGTGTGCAATGTGGCTAGTGGGCAGGCCGGTGGCAGCAGGACTGGTAGGAGGAGCAGGGTCAGGGAAACGCCAGCCTCCCCTGGGAGCCATGCCCTGCCTCAAATGGCCAGAGTCCTTGGGGCCTATGAGGAGGCCCAAGAACAATGGGTCAGGTCTGCTACAGACACGCGGGAGGTGCTGGGGGTGCTGAGGTCCATGGACGCCCATATGGGCCAATTCGTGTCCCGTATGGACCAACTCGTGGACCTCATGGGCCAGCTGGTGGTGGCGGTGGGGTCACAGGCAAGGCCAGCAACACCACCTCCGCCACCACCTGCTAGGGCGCAGGGTCGGGCAGCAGTGTCCACTTCCCCTGCATCCACAGCCAGTGAGCACACCTCACCCACCACCAGCAGGTCGCCACCACACACCCCCTCCCAAACGTGGAAGGGGCCGTCCGAAGAGGAAACAGATCTCCCGGGAGGACTTCGCACGCTCCAGTCGCAAGTGAGGCAGCCAGCCAGCCTTCCGCCAGCCTTCCTTGACCAGCCACTGCATTGACTTGCTCTACGATCCCACTCCACACAGCCAGCTGGATGGCATGTGTGTGTTGGACTATGGACATAGAACCAGTGGGTACACCCTGATCATCACGCAGCCATGACCGACAGCTCATTGTCACTGCACGCACCACTTTTGTCATCACCTTACACACAATCACATGTCACAGTTTGGAATAAATGCACCTTTTTCACTAACTGCTGTTTGTGCCCTGTGTTTTATTTGTACTGGAATACAACGGCCACCTTGGGCGGAAAGGCACCTGATGCGTGGCATGGCAATGGAATCCGGAGGGCCTGTAGGGACCTAGGGGTGGGAGACAGAACAGGAGCACATTCAATGAGTGTGTCACACACCCATCACACAGTACATGTCAACAACTACAAGCAATGTACACACATCGCACAGAGCAATAGGGCACAATGCCACAGTCACCAACAGTGGCATACTACCCTGGCCATGGAGCGTTGACACACTGCACGCAGTGAACATACGGCCACCCTGACACAGCACACACACACCTGCACAGATACAGACACATCATCCGTCGTACATGGACACTCACCGTCAAGTGAAGTAGCGGGCGATGAGCTGCTGGCGCACATTCCCAGCTTCCTCCTCTCCGCTGTCCACCTCACTCGAGCTGTCCTGGTCTGCGGGCTGGGGCCCTGGTTGATCTCCGTCATCCACAATGAGGGGGATCTGCTTCCGAATGGCCAGATTGTGCAGCATGCAGCACGCCACCACTATCTGGCACACCTTCTGTGGGGAGTACGCCAGTGCACCCCGGTGCGGTCCAGGCACCTGAACCTGGACTTGAGGAGGCCAAAGGTACGCTCGACCACACGTCTGGTCCTCCCATGTGCCTCATTGTATCGATCGTCTGCTGGGGTGCGAGGATTCCTCAATGGACTGAGCAGCCATGCCCCATTCGGATACGCAGAGTCACCTGGGTGTGAGGGACACAGAGAACCGTTGCTAATCCAACTGGACAGGGGACAGCATCGCACAGCCAGCACGCTACACCACTCCACATACTCACCGACAATACAGGCACGATCCTGTTGCATATTGGCCATCAGTCGTGGCAAGATGCTGTTGCGCATTATGTGTGCGTCATGGGCCGAGCCTGGAAACTTGGCACACACGTGGGTGATCACCATGTCCGCAAGGCACACCACTTGCACATTCAGGGAGTGCGTGTGCTTCCTGTTGCGGTACAGGTGCTCAGTGGCCTGTGGTGGAACAAGGCCAACATGTGTGCAGTCAATGGCTCCCACGACGTGTGGGATTCTGCCAAGGTCATAGAATGCACCCTTCACTGCCGCCAATTCACGAGCCCTGGGGAATCTGATGTACCTGTTTCGGTACAGCATCATGGCTGCCAGTACATCCCTCAGCACCTTGCTGAACATGGGCTGGGACATCCCTCCTCCACTGCCCACTGTGTGCTGGAATGACCCAGTGGCGAAGAAATGCATGGCGGCCATCACCTTAGCCGTGGGGTGACAGCAGTCGGATACACCCTGCAGGGACGGAGATGGGGCTCTAACATGGCACACAGTTGATGCAGGGTTGGCCTGTCCAGCCGAAACTTCCTGATAACCTCTGTATCGTCCATGTCCGCCAGCAATTGGTATGGGCGGTCAATGTTCGGTCTCCGCCTGGGGTAAATGGCAGAGGACACATGTCAAAGCAACACGGCACATAGCAATTTCGCATACACATCACTGACATGACTGAGCAAGCACATGAGCCACAGCCCAGCTGTCAAGCTGGGACGGCACGGCCACAATACACTTACACAGGTCTCCCAACAATGGCAATGGCAAGTGAGACATACCACTGCCATGTGCATGCACATGGGGATCTAGGCCCCAATGACTTGCGGGGCGTGCTGATGGGGACTGACTGCATATTCGTCAAGCGGCAACGCCACGGCAACATGAGTGTCTGCTGAGCATGGAACTGCTTCCGAGGCTGGATGAGTATGGCACACGACGACGACGATGTGGACACGGGCTGAGCGGCCAATAGAAGTGGGACCTGTGGCACGAGGGGATATGAGACCGTAGTAGGTGTCAGCACTGCACCCTATGTACAGCACTGTACGGATCACAGCTCCCGAAACATTGACTGGTGTCCACATTGACAGCCCCATGCCAAGACAGCTGTGTGCTTGCAGTCACACGTCACAGGTGAGAGGTTACATTGCACGTGCCAGGTGTCAGACGTACATAGTGGGAGCTGGCATGTGTGTGCATGTGTCTCCTGTTCAGGATCCACCAGATGGGCGCTGACTCTGTACTGACCATTGGACACAGCATGTTCCGTGGAAGGCTTGTGTGTGTGGGATGGTGGCACTGGATGTGCCTCCGTTGGGTGGGGGCCATGCACAGGGCGGGTACGTCGATGATTGCGCATTGTTGGTCACGGTGGGTGCACCAACTAAGATGTGTTGCCCTGTGTTCAATTCCTATGTCCGCATGATGATGGACTGTGGATGTGGGCAGACTACACATTGGTCGATGTGCTGTCTATATGCATGTGCCTTCACACCAGGCACAGCTGCCCCTGCACATGTGACCCCTGCTGGACTCGCTGCTGGGTCTGTGGAGCTGATGCACCTTCTGCGCGTGGGGCGGACAGCTCTCCTCACTTCCCTCATTGCGCATGTCATGTCTTTGCCGCAGGTGACATGGATCATGGAGGGCCCACATGTACGCGTGGGTAGGCTACACATGATTGTTCACTGGTCGCCACCCCAGTCAGTGTTTCGAATGGGAAGGTTGTCGTGCTGGTGGTATGTTCGATGTGGCGGATGGGCGGGCCTAGGTGCGGGCTTACATTCCGGACATGGGGGGTAGTTGGATTGGCGACTAGTTGCAGTACACACGGGACACGTCTCTTCCTTTCCACATCTGGGTCATCCCTTGTACTAACTGACAGTGATACAGTCATCTTCGCCCCAGCCCTCATGTCCTCCCCTCGCCCCCCAATATGCATGCTCACCTGCGAGGCTAGCGCTTGCACAGGCAGCCCCAAGCTCGCACCAGAGAGGGCAAGGAGTGTATGTGTGGGTCCAGTTGCACGAGTGGGCTGTCTCAGGGTATGATGTGTGGCGGGACGCCGTCCACCTGCGTGGTGCCCCAAATGGAGACCCGGCCTGCATGGACTATGCATCACAGTCTTCGCCTTCCGGATCCGCCACCTGCGACACCCAGTGGCTGTGGCTGCCCTTGCGGCCAGGCCGCGTCCGTCTGTGGCTGATGGCCCACACATTCACTCTTTGGCCTCTCTGGGGAGGGCTCGGGGGTGGTGGCGCACGCGCTTGCACTTAGTCGCAATGGCATGTGGCGTGGTTGGTATGATGGGCAATGGATGGGATGGTGCGAGCCACCTCCCGTGACGTCAGTGCTGCTCGTGCTGTGGTGCGTCCCCCTACACTTCCATTTGACTTTTTGCCATGCTGGACGTTGAGGTTCTATTGCCTGCGTGATATGACCAGGAGGAGCGCGAGGAGACCTCTCACACACCATGCTCCACTGCCATCCCGTGCCCTGTATCGCCTGTGCGGATTGACTATGTTGGGGTTACAACTGGTCGACTGGGGCAGTGTGTGCCTTGTCAAGGGGCATGGCGGGCGCACAACAGGATCCAGCTTGTCCACAGAGGGTGGGCTGAGGTGCGCCTGGTACCGCTTTGTACGTGTGCCCGGCTGCTGTGCACACACGTGTTCACTCCCCCCCGACAGGTGTCCTCTCACAATGCCCAGGGAAGCGGTGGTGTACTGTTCATGACCCCTCCCAACACGGCGTGCTCCAACTTGGCATGTGCGCATCTACCCGTCGCACCCACCCACCTGAGCACTGCGTCCATACGACTTCACACGACACATGTGTGTCTTCCACAGTAGTGCTACTCATTTGCGTTGACATCCAATACCAGTGGACTACATGGTCATGTCACGACTGCCGTGTACTTCACATACTCTCATCCTCTCTCATTCGTACTTGTGAAATGAGTCAGCGGAGACAGTTTTGGTTTCAAACATTATATTGAGTCTTCTGTCCTCTGTGATGCAGTATAGTGGACACTACTGGCAGCGGAATACATGTTGAGGATATACTGAGCATAATTACAAATTGGATAGGGTGTGGGGTTACATGTGATTGGCTGTTGCATGTGGGATGTGGGCTTCAGAGTTACATCTGCTTGGCCAAGGCTGTGCTAATGTACATTTACGTATAGCTGCGGAGCTGCGGACTTTGACACAGACGGTATACATGTAGCCTACCAGACCGCTCGGCATCATGGGCACAGTCCATCTCAGTTCCATGTGACAGGTTTGCTGCGGTTGTTCCTCATGCACGCGTGCATGTGAGATGACATCAGGGCATGTGCTTGCGTGCATGCAGCGGCGTGCCACTTGTTGTTGCACTGTGGTGGTTACTGGACATGTCACAGTCACTGGGGTCGTGTTGTTGTTGTATGCACTTGTCGTCCATGCAAAGGTCCTGGTATGGGATTCCCGGGGCGGGGGTGGGAGGGTGCAGCACCCACAGACTCCAGGCGACCTATTCATGTCCACTGAGCGGTGTGTGTGTCCATGTGCGCTGGATCCATGTCGTGTCCTGGTTGTTCGTGCAGTTCCGTCCATGTGGGTGCGATACACAGAGCCCATGCCACTGCCTCCCACGATGCATGCGGTGTTCCTGGATGTGATGGGGAACAGTGTGCATGTCCCGGTCATATCCGATGTCATGGCGATGTCGTTGATGGTGTGGTTACAGTTGCCGGTCGTTTGGTATGGCTGTTGTGGTGGTGACTGGCCAGTCCGTGCGGAAGCTGAGCATGGGTGCGGGGTTGGACTTCATAGGTCACTCGGGGAACCTGCGTTGTGGTCCGACGTATTTACAGGTTGTCAGGTATGCGATGCCGTCCAGCAGGGCTTCCATGTCATTGGTGGTGTACATGTTTGCCAGCCAATGAAGCGGATGGTGGCTCTCAAGGTGTTGTTCGTAAGTTGTCCCTTGGAGGACCATGATGGGGCATGCTGGGTGACATTCGATGTAGCTGTTCTCGATGATCCGTCGTGTGGAGGCACAGTGGTCCCATTTCAGTGCGGGTGCGATGTTGGCCACATACGCCATGCCCCCATAGGCAGAGCAGGCCCTGTCGTGTGCGTCCAGAGGGAGGAGTAGTGGTAGCAGGTCCGCCTTCAGACATGCCGGGTTGGAGAGGCATATCTCGACGGGATGCTGGTAGGGACACCTCCGACAGTAGAAGACGGGCATGACGCAGCTGAACAATGTGATGCGGTAAGTCAGTCGGTAACTTACGTTCAGCAGGGACAGGAGATCGCATCCCAATGTATGTATCGTGTTGGTTTTGTACAGCTTGAGCTGTTCGGCGTAGTTGGGTAGGTGTGTTGCGGTTGCCATTTCGCAGCGGTTCGTTGAGATGGCGTGCTCCGGCTGTGTGTGCAGTCTGCAATGTGCACGCTCCGGGGTTGCTGTGAGCTCTGTGTAGTCGTAGGGAGACAGGACTTGTGTTCTGTTGGCTTGTTTGGAGGACACGGGCCCTCTTCCCACATGCTTCTCAGACAGTTCAAGGTCAGTGCTGTGTGACTCCTTCCAATTAACTTGCATGTGGCCGACATGGGGGAGTGTTTTCTTCTTTCTTCCCCGTCCGTTGTGTGCTTCTGTGATATGCGCTATCTGCCGTGTGGTCGGTCTCCTCGGCATGCCTGTGTTGGTCTATTCTTGGACAATGGCTGTATTCACCGGCTTCTGTCGTAGGGCTGTGGTTTCGGAGTTGGAATGGAAGGTCATTCAGTGCTGTCTGCTCTCCCTTGTGTGGGCGGCAGGCTGCCTTTCCGCTCTGCGTTGGGCCTTGTGTGTGGATGTTATTCTTGGGCCACCTGTTGTCGGTCCCCGGGCTCTTTGGTGTTCCGTTTCATATGTCTTGTTCATTTGTGCAGGGTGGTATGGGTTTTTCAGTGTGGTACTGGCGTTCCTCTTCCCGAAGGGGCCCTGCTTCTCCTAGTTGGTGTTGCCGCCGCTGTGTGCTACGCCATGTTTGTTACACTGGGGTGTGTCCTGCTGTTGCGTGACTTCACTGACATGTGTGCGTCGGTTGTGTGGCGTTGGGTGTTGTCCGTGAATTGGGCGTTGGGGACATGTCTGTGGCAGGCCTGTCACGTGTCATGTGCGTTCGGGGTGGGGCTGATGTGTGTGCTGCTTGGTTGTGTCCCTGTGTCTGTGTGCGACGCATGCATGGCGCTGCGGTTGGCCTCTGCGTTGTGCGCATGTGTGGCGGCGTCATCGGCGCTTTGGGGCCGTGACGGGGTGGTTGGTTCCTAGTCCCAGGTGGTGTGTACACATGTGTTCCGCGATGTTAGGATTTGGCCTGTGTGTCATATGTGGATGCAATGGTGGATGTGTAGTGTACACGCGCTGGTGGGGGTTGTCCGCTTTTTCCGCCCTTGCACTGTGTGCGCTGTTTGCGTGCACTTGTTGTGTGTGTGCCTACCTGCGTCTCCGCGGTACGTTGCGTCCTTGGTGGTGCATCAGCAGAAGCATGGGAAGGGCCTGCAGTGCTGGATTCATGCCCGGGGTGCCGCTTCTTCGTTGTCCGTGCTCTGCGTCCGTGTTACCGCCTCTCTTTCACGTGCGGTGTCTCTTAGCCGTGGGAGCCGTTTGTTTGCGGCATCGTAATTTATGCGCCGGGCGGGACGTGTTTCGTCGGACGGTGTGTGTCAGTTGAGCTGCGCCGCTACGTGTACGGGCGCACTTTGATGGCGGACGGTGTTGCTGGCTTGCCGGCGGTGTTTGGCCTGCTTTTCGCATCGTAATTGGGCGGGCGTGTGGACTGCTGCGTGCCGGCGGTAACTGGTGGTTTTTGCATCCGCCAGCACGGCGGTTGTGCTTCCGCCCGCCATCGTAATGGGCCCCTTAATTCTCGCTCGGTCGCGCAAATCATAAGTGCGTTCAGAAGATACGGAAACCGGTGACACAGTACGCGACCCTGGTTTTGGTTGTTGCTTTCCCTGTTTCTTTAACTTCCAGTTCTTTTTAGAAAAGAATGGTTTCTCGTCTTTACCAGACTGAGATGTTGTTTGTGATTGTGGTTGAGTTTGCGTTTTAGCAAAAGGCTTAACTCCCAAACTATTGCGGCCAATGGTTTTATATGCCTGTGCAATAATTTTCGGTAATTCGCGAGGCTTGTCCAGTTCTGGGACTAAAGCCAAAGCATTAGTGACTTGAAAGCTAACTGCATCACCCTTGACATTCGCAAGGATGCTTGATTCCGGTCCAGGGAAGACATGGCTTGGCAGTTCGGTCTGGACTGTTCCCATGAGGCACAGGGTCAAGACTGATTTGCATATGGCTATGTCTGAACTGGGGTGGCGTGGTGAAGCAAAATAAAATGGATTAAACCCAGATATGTGACTGGGGGTGAATGTTTGCCAATGTGCAGCATTCCGTCCATCATCTTGTGTGTTTTGCATTTCGCCCTAAGTGGGAAGGGTATGCCCAGACGTGGGTCCCGTGCTCACTACGCCACTGGAGTCAAGCTATCCTGGCTGATGAAGGCTGATAGCCTGAAACCGGTCCTAGGATGCTTGATTCCGGTCCAGGGAAGACATGGCTTGGCAGTTCGGTCTGGACTGTTCCCATGAGGCACAGGGTCAAGACTGATTTGCATATGGCTATGTCTGAACTGGGGTGGCGTGGTGAAGCAAAATAACGATGGATTAAACCCAGATCTGTGACTGGGGGTGAATGTTTGCCAATGTGCAGCATTCTGTCCATCATCTTGTGTGTTTTGCATTTCGCCCTAAGTGGGAAGGGTATGCCCAGACGTGGGTCCCGTGCTCACTACGCCACTGGAGTCAAGCTATCCTGGCTGATGAAGGCTGATAGCCTGAAACCGGTCCTAGGATGCTTGATTCCGGTCCAGGGAAGACATGGCTTGGCAGTTCGGTCTGGACTGTTCCCATGAGACACAGGATCAAGACTGATTTGCATATGGCTATGTCTGAACTGGGGTGGCGTGGTGAAGCAAAATAACGATGGATTAAACCCAGATCGGTGACTGGGGGTGAATGTTTGCCAATGTGCAGGATTCCGTCCATCATCTTGTGTGTTTTGCATTTCGCCCTAAGTGGGAAGGGTATGCCCAGACGTGGGTCCCGTGCTCACTACGCCACTGGAGTCGAGCTATCCTGGCTGATGAAGGCTGATAGCCTGAAACCGGTCCTAGGATGCTTGATTCCGGTCCAGGGAAGACATGGCTTGGCAGTTCGGTCTGGACTGTTCCCATGAGGCACAGGGTCAAGACTGATTTGCATATGGCTATGTCTGAACTGGGGTGGCGTGGTGAAGCAAAATAACGATGGATTAAACCCAGATCTGTGACTGGGGGTGAATGTTTGCCAATGTGCAGCATTCCGTCCATCATCTTGTGTGTTTTGCATTTCGCCCTAAGTGGGAAGGGTATGCCCAGACGTGGGTCCCGTGCTCACTACGCCACTGGAGTCAAGCTATCCTGGCTGATGAAGGCTGATAGCCTGAAACCGGTCCTAGGATGCTTGATTCCGGTCCAGGGAAGACATGGCTTGGCAGTTCGGTCTGGACTGTTCCCATGAGGCACAGGGTCAAGACTGATTTGCATATGGCTATGTCTGAACTGGGGTGGCGTGGTGAAGCAAAATAACGATGGATTAAACCCAGATCTGTGACTGGGGGTGAATGTTTGCCAATGTGCAGCATTCCGTCCATCATCTTGTGTGTTTTGCATTTCGCCCTAAGTGGGAAGGGTATGCCCAGACGTGGGTCCCGTGCTCACTACGCCACTGGAGTCGAGCTATCCTGGCTGATGACGGCTGATAGCCTGAAACCGGTCCTAGGATGCTTGATTCCGGTCCAGGGAAGACATGGCTTGGCAGTTCGGTCTGGACTGTTCCCATGAGGCACAGGGTCAAGACTGATTTGCATATGGCTATGTCTGAACTGGGGTGGCGTGGTGAAGCAAAATAACGATGGATTAAACCCAGATCTGTGACTGGGGGTGAATGTTTGCCAATGTGCAGCATTCCGTCCATCATCTTGTGTGTTTTGCATTTCGCCCCTAAGTGGGAAGGGTATGCCCAGACGTGGGTCCCGTGCTCACTACACCACTGGAGTCAAGCTATCCTGGCTGATGAAGGCTGATAGCCTGAAACCGGTCCTAGGATGCTTGATTCCGGTCCAGGGAAGACATGGCTTGGCAGTTCGGTCTGGACTGTTCCCATGAGGCACAGGGTCAAGACTGATTTGCATATGGCTATGTCTGAACTGGGGTGGCGTGGTGAAGCAAAATAACGATGGATTAAACCCAGATCTGTGACTGGGGGTGAATGTTTGCCAATGTGCAGCATTCCGTCCATCATCTTGTGTGTTTTGCATTTCGCCCTAAGTGGGAAGGGTATGCCCAGACGTGGGTCCCGTGCTCACTACGCCACTGGAGTCGAGCTATCCTGGCTGATGACGGCTGATAGCCTGAAACCGGTCCTAGGATGATTGATTCCGGTCCAGGGAAGACATGGCTTGGCAGTTCGGTCTGGACTGTTCCCATGAGGCACAGGGTCAAGACTGATTTGCATATGGCTATGTCTGAACTGGGGTGGCGTGGTGAAGCAAAATAACGATGGATTAAACCCAGATCTGTGACTGGGGGTGAATGTTTGCCAATGTGCAGCATTCCGTCCATCATCTTGTGTGTTTTGCATTTCGCCCTAAGTGGGAAGGGTATGCCCAGACGTGGGTCCCGTGCTCACTACACCACTGGAGTCAAGCTATCCTGGCTGATGAAGGCTGATAGCCTGAAACCGGTCCTAGGATGCTTGATTCCGGTCCAGGGAAGACATGGCTTGGCAGTTCGGTCTGGACTGTTCCCATGAGGCACAGGGTCAAGACTGATTTGCATATGGCTATGTCTGAACTGAGTTGGCGTGGTGAAGCAAAATAACGATGGATTAAACCCAGATCTGTGACTGGGGGTGAATGTTTGCCAATGTGCAGCATTCCGTCCATCATCTTGTGTGTTTTCCATAGCTTCTAATGCCTGCCAACTGCGTTTTCATAACTCTGATCCTGGTTACAAACAGGATAGACCTGATCCACGTTTTTCTGACTCCCGTTCAATTACAACATATTCGGTTGGTAAATTATGTAAACAGTGGCTGCAGCACTCGACCTTAGATTCCGTAAAATAACATTTATCCCTGCTCTCCAGCAACATCGACCTGACAGACTTTATTCTAGGACCTAGAGGTCCAAGACCTAAAAGATTTGTTTATGCGACTTACAATGAAATCTGGAAGCTTTCACAAATAGAAGCTGCATCCCGTTTACGGGAAATAGATCAAACGAATCTAGAAAAAGTGCTTGCTGTTGTCGACAATAGTATTAACACCCTGTCTTTCCGCATTTACACATTAGAGAATATTGTTTCGTCTGTTGTTGATATTGTACAGGATGACGTGTCTGTCTTATATCATGGTCAGAATCAATTGCGTTCAGTAATGCAGTTTGCATGGACTTTGCAGACACTGAAAATGGGGAAGGTTCCATGGCATTTCTTAACCACATCTGCCTTGTTCTTGCCATTTAATTTGACTGAAAAACAGCAGTTCATGTCCATGAAAGTTGCAACATACACTCTCCTACATATCGAAAAAATAGATCCTTTACCATTCTCTGTGGCGGAGACTGACTCTGCAGTGTGGCTAGTACACAGGGTTATCACTTTGCCTTTTTCTTTATTTGAATTCAGTTCATGCATGAAACATTATCTTGTTGGCCGTTTTGAGCCTTTAGGCAGTGCCTTTTTGCATGAACTTTGGTCCCTACCTTTCACATACAGATGCCTTAGGGATGACAAGGAGGTATTTCTCACAGGAGAGTCTTGCGATTCTACAGTGGGTCATTCCCTTGTTTGTAAAAACATTAAATTGCACGGGGCTTGTAATGTTTCTGCCCCGAATCTTGCATGTGTTTTAAAGGGCATTCCTGTTCCGGTTATATCACCTACTTTCACTATGCTTGCTAATGGAAGCTATCTGCTTTTAAATAATCAAGACTGCTGTGGGTTGCAGGCAGGCATACCCTACATTGTAACAGTTTCGCAACGCGTAGTGTGCTTCAAAAATGTGCTTTTTCCACCCCCCGCGTGGGAAGTTAGATAGTTCTATTTGGCCTTACATACCTACTTTGAAGACGGATTTCAATAAATTGAGCAGAATAAAGGCGCTATTATTAAACCAGGAGGTTATGCTAACTTCCGCACGGGAGACCTTCGTCCTCCAGGTGGCCAGAACCCACAGTGAAATACAGGCCCTTTTAAACACAAACCTCCCCCAACATTTCGGTGAACTGATTCACCGTATATTTAATGCGTCTAATACCAACGGCCTTGTACACTTTTTTTAAGTTGTGGGCTCTGGCCTTTTGACGTCCTTTCAGACTAGATTTGGTGTAATACCGGCTTTTATTCATTCTATTTTTTCCAGCGTCTTTGGTGGCTTCCCATTGATCCTAGCCTTAGCTGCTGGAGTATTGCTTTTACTTTGTCTGTTGCGCAATGGCTGCACCTCTTGTGGGCCTACACAACCCACAGCGACTGCGGATGCTCCGTGACCGCATGATTGACAGCTTCGGTGTCCTGCCGCTGGCGACACTCAGCGTGGCTTATGGACTATCTTTTCGCTTTGCGTATTTCACTTGCGTGCAACCTGTGATGTCCTGCTTACAATGTCCGTTCTCTTGGTCCTTGGATGTTTGCCTCTCCAATACGTCTTGTTCTGACCCGGATTTCGACCAGTTGATGGGCCCCCTAATGGCCCATGAACGGGAATGTTCCGGTGACGGATTAATGGCGCGTGCGGCTGCACTTGGAGTCTTGGCGCAATGGGATATCTGGGCGGCTGCTCAGAATCTCCTACAACAAAGTTTTATTGAATATCACGCAAGTTGTCCCGCAATGCTGATCGCTGCTCCCTATTGTGAGGAACATGAATGCAGTTTTGATTTGTTGAACTGGATGGCATCTCTTTTTTCAGTCGATGACAATGATGTCTTTTTGGAAGGTGTTGCAGTTTTCTGCGCATACACTCTGTTGGATTAGTTGCATTGACTCTCAATGAACTGCATAGCTGGATTTTTTAATTCTCTTTGAGTGACCTATTTTCTGGCCCTATCTAGAATTTTTTTTTTCCACATTTTTTTCAAAAAGACTTTTCCCACCAATAGACATTTACATTCTGCTCCATCTATTTGAACTCTGTTTTCGTCCTATGTCTTGACCTATGAACTGACCAGGGGAGGGTGTAGTGTGGATTGTGGCCTCATGGTCGACATTGCTGAGTTAGCTTAGGCCTAGCTGCCATGATGCCTCCTTTGCACACGTTACTCCGTGACTTTGTTTTTCCAGACTCTGCTTGTGACCGTTCACATTAGAACTGTCTGCATTTCTGCCTTTCACCTTTTTTGATGTTCTCTGTGGTTTTCGTCTGCACACAATGTACAAGGTCGAAAAACAACGTCCCTTGTTGCTGTTCTGGTCAGCCCCTCGCACTTAGACATAACGTGAAATACAGCTGCACTGGAGAAATTCATGTGCTTTTAATATTGTGATCTCCCTGTTGGAGGCACTTGGAGAAAAACCTTTCCAGGGAGAAGAGCTGTGCTTGTCTGATGATGTAAACCTTGCATCTAGTTCTTGAGGTATGGGGGTCCCCCTGACAAAGCCCAGAGGTCTTCTATTTTTATAATAAACTAGTTAATAGCACGGGGAGGGTGGCCAGGCATTATAGTCCTTCATCCACTGTCTTTATAAAATGCTGTCCCCGTTTGTATTCTATGGAATTGTAACAATGCTTACTGTTTTGTCTTTATGCATTATGCTGCTAGTACTGGCACGTGTACTGTGTCTTAGAGCACGATAGTTGAAATAAACATTTTAAACTATACTGTCTCTCTTAATACGCACGTTATGGACAAGTATGAGTGAGTAATGAAAGAGTGTTCTTGCTCCCGCGATTCCTGAAAGAGTCCGTGTTCTGGGATGTCTAATCATTGGTAGCTTCGCTGTAGTACGGAGAACGAATGAGACACTATAGCTAGTCGGATTGGGATTTTGGGCACTAAGGTGGATGGTTGGTACACCACTATACACCGAGGTCCTGTTTTCCTGCGCATAGTTCTGTATATGTGCAGAATCCCCGCAACAGCTGGCATACTGGGAGTGTGAAATGAAAGGCTGTAGCATGTCTATTTTTTTCTAACACACAACAAAATTTAAATACCTGTAAATGAACTGTACAAATATTTCAGAATATTTCACCAGTTGGGATAGCACAAATGAAGCACATTTTTTTGAAATTCTGAAGTGTAATGGAAACAGAGATTTTAATACAATACCTCCTGGAACGAATGGATAGCATCGGCCTCAAACAGTTGATCTCAGAACCCACGCACAGAGCAGGACACATGCTGGACTCAATCTTCATGTCCAGCAACAGAATCAGATAAATGCACACCACGGAACTCACCTGGTCCGACCTTTTCCTCGTACACTTCATTATCTCTGGATCCCCCCGCACCACCCCCAACCGCCACAGAGTCCCCTTCCACAGCTGGACCATGGTCAATCAGCACCAATGGACCGACGACCTCAGCATCACCCAGCCTGACGTCTCCACCAACCTGAATCAGGCAGTAGAGAACTTAAACGCCTGGATCAACAGCATCGCCGACCGAGTTGCCCCCACCAAATCAGCCAGAACACACGGTCTCACCAAACAAGCCAGCTGGTACACCCCATAACTTAGTGCGGCGAAGCGCAGATGCAGACAACTGGAAAGAAGATGGTGCACCAGGAGACACAACACTGATTGAGCCACCTTCAAGTCGGCCCTCAACATCTACCACCACCAATTCAAAGTTGCAAAAAAGGAGTCCCTGACCCACCACATCGAGGCCAACACCAACTAGACCAAGGAACTTTTTGCCATCGTCAAAGAGTTCACCTGCCCATCAGGCACCGAAAACTCAATCCCCTCATCACAGGAACTTTGCGACACTCTTCCAGACCATTTCTACTACAAGATAGCCAACATACACAGAAACTTCAAGCCCCAACCCACCGACCTCCTCAGCCTCCCCAATCCCATCAAGACACCCGCTCACCACATGGGAACAACTCAACACATCGAACACAGCGTCCCTAGAAAATCCATCCACTCTGGTGCGCCCACCAACATGTGCCCCCATCAACTCTTCAACCTCTGAACTGATGTAATCGGCCACCAGCTCACCACCATCCTCAATGCCTCCATCGCCACAGCAACTTTCCCCGACGCCTGGAAACATGCAGAGGTCAGACCCCTCTTCAAGAAACCCTGCACAGACCCCAGAAACTTCCAGAACTACCTTGGTAGTCCCCCTCTACCGGCCAGCTCAGTCAAAAGCTTGGGTATAGTGATAAGCAACGATCTGACCATGAAAGCTCAGATCGGCGCCGTTGTCTCCGCTGGTTTCTTCCAACTTCGGAGAATAAAGAAGATCAGTAAATTCTTGTTCAGGGAAGCCTTGATTTTAGTTGTTCTGGCATTGGTCATCTCCCGCCTGGACTATGCCAACTCACTCTATGTCGGTATTCCGGCATACCAATTAAGACGCCTTCAGCTGGTCCAGAATCAAGCTGCCAGACTGATTTTTCGCAACCTAAATGGCATCATGTCAAGCCACTGATGAAGAGCCTTCACTGGCTTCCAGTGGCCAAGCGCAGTGCATTCAAGCTAGGATGTACTGTTTTTAAAGCCCTTCATGGCAACAGCCCAGCCTTCATCGCTTCTAAGATTTCTCGCTATGTCCCCTCTCGCAATCTGCGTTCCTCCCATCAGAATCTATTGGTTACTCCTACTTTTAAACGTAAGAAACACAGAGGGTCCAGATTTATGGTCTTAGCCCCTCTGTTCTGGAACTCGCTCCCTATGGAGATGAGGTCTCTAACCTCTCTCACTCTATTCAGAAAACAGCTAAAGACCTGGTTGTTCGCACAGGCGTATGGAACCTAAGCCATCCATTCCTGATGCCACCTTTTCACTCTCCCAGCGCCAAGAAACCTTTGGTGAACGTGCGCTTGATAAATGCTTTTAACATAACCGCCCGATATTGCTGCTTCCGTTTACCACCAAATCCTGGAGAATGCCATCACCCTCCAACTCACCGAACACCTTGGGACAAACAACCTGCTTTATGCCTCCCAATCAGGATTCAGTTCCAAACAGAGCACCGAGATGGCCCTGTTCCCTGTGACAGACGACATCCGCACCCTACTCAACAGAGGTGAATCAGCTGCCCTGATCCTTCTCGACCTCTCCGCAGCCTTCGACACCGCCTCCCACCACACTCTCAAAAACCGACTGCACCATATCAGAATCAAAGACAACGCTCTTAGATGGATGGCATCTTTCCTTACGGGACGCACCCAGAGAATCTGTCTCCCATCCTTCACCTCACAGCCCAAGAGCACCATCTGCGGCATCCCACAAGGTTCATCCCTCAGTCCCACCCTCTTCAACATCTACATGACGTTGCATCAAATATAGTCAGTACCCATGACATCAACATCATTTCCTATGCCAACGACACCCAGCTCGCCCTCGCACTCTTAGAGGACCCCATCATGACAAAAACCAACTTCCCCAACTGCATGAAGAACGTGGCAGCCTGAATGACAGACAACTGCCTGAAGCTCCACACAAACAAGACCTAAGTGCTGATTTTCGACCGCCATACCGCCCTCTGGAACGGCTCCTGGTGACCAGCAGAACTTGGACCTACCCTCACTCCGCAAGACCACGCAGTTAACCTCCGCATCATCCTTGACAGTGAACTCTCCATGAAACGGCAGGTCAGTGCCATTTCCTCAGCTTGCTTCCACACGCTCCACGGAATCTTAAAATGGCTTCCCATCACAACCAGGAAAATAATGACGCAGGCGCTCATCACCAGCCGTCTGGAATACGGCAACGCACTCTAGGCAGGCACCACCAGCGAACTTTTGAAGACTCCAGACGATCCAGAAGGCAGCAGCCAGACTGATCCTCAACCTGCCCAAAAGGACCCACATCACCCAGCACCTGAGACCTCCACTGGCTTCTGACCCACGCCTACAAAGCCCTCCATGACCAAGGACCAGCTTACATGAACCCCTGCCTGAACTTCCACCAACCATCCCAAAACCTCTGCTCCTATCCCCTCGCACAGACACTGCGCACCCACCGGTGCCGCACTGGAGGATGAACCTTCTCCCACCTCGCCGCCAAATCCTGGAACGCCCTTTGCCTCCACCTTCCAGCATCCCCCTTGTTGACAGACTTCAGGAAGGGACTCAAGACCTGGCTCTTCGACTGAGACCCGCAGCCCAGCACCTGGATACCCTCATGGGTGATAAGCTGCGCTATACAGGTAGTGATTGATTGATTGATACACTAAAGACACTTTACTTGGTGTGTAAATGATAAATATTTGCTAAAACCCTTCACGTTATCTATCTTTGTACCCTATATAATTTTATCAGTAAAACTGCATGTCTGTTCAAATTTACTGTCCATTTCAATGGAAAATGTACTGTCTAAATGATAGTGCACTACTGTAACTTGCTGTAGTAATATATTTGCGACTGTGTGCTCCAGAATGCTACACACCTCACTCACCCCTACCACTCTGCCGCTGAATTGGTGTGACTCATTTGCTATACTTCGTCTTTGTGTGGTGCTCAGAATTTTTCACAATTCCCATGATTTCTGTGATGTAACATTGATGGCAACACCCCCACTCTGAAAATTGTTCCAGCACCATTGTATATAAATGTTGCAATACAATACCTTGAAGAAGTGACACTGATTGGCAGCATCGTCGGCGGTAAACATACCACATAAAGAAGCATTTACCATTGGCACAGAAGAGTAAACCTAGTGCTGGCACAGACGCGTGGCTGTGTTTGTTAAATTTTCTTTGATTGACATTAGTGGGGAACAGCAAAATAAAGATCTCTTTTTTAATTGACCATTCCCATCTCCCCAGAGCGTTCCTCATGCCGAGGGAGTGGGAGCTGTTGTTGGTAGAATGAGCCACCAGTGCAGCATACCTAGCTTGGAATGGGACTTTACACCAGTAATTTAGAGGCAGCATGTTATGCACTTCCCAAATGACTACTCTTCCCTTATAAGTAACATAAACGACAAAACGCGTGTCAGGAATTGTCCAGGACTAGCTGTGCATTTCCTTGATAGCAAAAAACTTTGCAAATGTGGACTGCATGTACCAAATGCATTTCAGAGATGCATATGTGTCCATGAGCCAACCACTAAGTATTCGATAAGCCTGTTGGATCATTATCCGAAGACGTTTGTGGGTAACCTCAAGGTGTCATGTTCGAAACCTAGTTGGGTCCATTCAGCCCGTGCTCCAGTGGTCATGGTCATGTTCAGGTTCAATGGACGCACTACCACATTCCAGGGGGCTGTTTCTCATGAACAGTTGATCACAGTTGAAATTTTGGGGGTCTGTGCAGTACCCATGAATTTGTAGGGCGCACAGCTACCCCGAGGGGCTTCCCGGCGCTGGCCAGGTAGGAGAGTGGAGGTGTAGCAAGAAGGATCTAAGAATTGAAGAACCAAGTCTTCAAGCTTTTGCGGAATACACCATAAACGGTTTCCTCACGTAGTGAGATAGGTAAGGACTTCCACAGGGTTGGTCCTAAATAGGAAAAGGACCAGCCGCGCATGCGAGAAAGTTTGAATTTCGGGACAGAGAACCTCATCTGGTGGGCAGAGCGCAGAGGACGCGGGGGTTGGTAGTGTTGAACTAACTTTTGCAAGAATTTGGGGGCCACTCCAGTTTTGATTTTAAACATGTAGCATAGGGCTTTAAATTTTATTCGGTTCTCCACCGTCAGCCAATGGAGGCTACGGGGGAAGCCGGTGACTGATGAAGATTTAGGCACCTGACACAGTAGTCTAGCAGCCGCATTCTGCACCACTTGAAGTCTTTGGATTATAGCTTTATTGGAGCCTAGATAGAGAACATTGCCGTAGTCCAGCCTAGAAGTGCCTAGGGCATGAACTACCATTTTCTGGGCAGAGAGGGGAATCATCCCTAAAAAAAATTTCAGCCATTTTAAAATAGTAAAGCAGACGGCTGATATCCTAGTGACTTGTTGTTTCATAGACAGATGCTCGTCAATGATGAAACCCAAATTGCGTACGTGGTGTACCGGCATGGGCAGTGCACCCATTTCGGGGGGCCAATGCTGAGGACCCCACAGATCATGTTTCTTTCCTAAAATCATAACTTCAGTCTTTTCACCATTGAGTTTGAGTAGGTTGTTTTGCATCCAAGACGTGACTTTACTCAGACCTGACTGCAGAGCAGAGGGGTCCGACCCCTTAACCGAGGAAAGGAAAAAAATGATCTGGGTGTCATCAGCATGGGAAAAAAGGGAGAGACCAGCCTCTTCCACAACATCCACCAGAGGCCGGACATACACATTAAACAGCAGAGGGCTCAGCACCGACCATTGAGGAACTCCATTAGGGGACTGATAAGAGTTGGAATTAGCTGACGCCGAAAATACCTGGAAGGTTCGGTCAGCTAGAAAAGATCTTATCCACTGCTAGGCTGATCCAGCTAAGCCCACCGCCTGCAAGGCTCTCAACAAGACGGAGTGAGACACCATGTTGAATGCGGCGCTAAGGTCCAGTAAGATAAGGGCCACTGGTTCACCCTCATCTAAACTGTGTCTTATCATTTCCGTAACTCCAAGAAGAGTTGATTCGGTAGAGAAGCCAGCTCTAAAGCCTGATTGCGAGGTGTGGAGAACGTTCTGAGCTTCCACATGGGCGGTCAGCTGACCGTTTATATGCTTTTCCAGAATTTTGGAGAAGGCCGGGAGCAGCGAGATGGGACGAAAGTTAGATGGCTTTGTGGGGTCGGCATTGGCTTTCTTCAGAAGAGGGAGGACCATAGCATGTTTCCATTCCCGCGGTACAACGCCCTCCAATAAGGAGGCATTAAGGAGATCCATTATTATAGAAAGTATGGGCGCGTCCAACTGTTTAATCACATGAAAGGGGAGTAAATCACGGGGGGACTCCAATTTCATGTTAGCCAAGAGGTGGCCGAAGGAACTAGGTTCCAAGAGGGTCCTAGTTTCCAATTTAATGGAGGAAGGACTATTGACGTGTGATCCTAGTTCTGCCGACTCAGGGGTGGCAGTAATGGTGGTCTCGGTCTCCGATGAAATAGTTTGAGATTGTTTACTAAGCAGCACAGCGTGTATTTGTTCGACTTTATCAATAAAGTAGAGGGCGAGTTCATCACATTGGGCACCAGTAAGAGCAAGGGGGTAGCCTGAGTTTCTGCGCCGGATAGTTCTTTTACCACCTTAAAAAGTGTTTTGGAGCAATTTTGGGACTGAGATTTTATGTGTAAAAAAACTCAGCTCGAGCTCCGTTACAAAGAATGTGGTATTCCTTAAGGGCCTTTTTATATGCCACTTTATCTTCTTCCTGATAATGTTTCCTCCAACTTCTTTCTAGGATTTTACATTTAGATTTCTCACTCTTCAGCTCCTTTGAGAACCAGGGAGCTGGTGGCAGTTGTCTTTTAACGCGCTTGTTAGACAGAGGGAGGCCGGTGTCTACTGCTTGAGCAATCCAATTTTGGATGGAGCCAAGATCTGTAACAGTAATCTGTTCTTCCGCAGGTTTACTGTTGACTAACAGTTTATTTAGAGCCGGGACATCAAGCTTAGCCCAATTTCTCCTTTTTTGCTCGGGCACCAGACAGATCGCTGGAGGGGAAATAGCAACTTTCAAGGAGAAAGCTTCAGCAAAATGCTCGGACCAACATAGGGGAAGAGCAGGGACACAGCTAAGATCAGGTAGATTGGAGAAAATGGGATCTAACAAATGACCCGCTGTATGGGTCGGACCAGAGTTGCATAGATGCATGTTCATAGCTTCAAAATCAGCAATGAGTGACGAGCTCTTAGTACATTTTGGATCGTCTAAATGTAAGTTCAGATCACCCAGAATGGTGAAATTTGCGGCCTTCTGGATGTGAGGGGATACTTGATCGCAGTGGCGGCCGCTCCATTAGGGCGTTGGAGCGCCGCCCCACTGCTTTCTCGCAGTGCAAGAAGCAGAAAATAAAATGGTATTTTAAATACCATTTTATTTTCTGCTTCTCGCGCTGCGAGAAAGCAGACGGCAGGGGTATGCCTGGTTGGGGGCGGGGAGGAGTGGCTTGCACCACTCTAAGTGCCCTGACTGCTTGGTCGGCCCTGGGGCTGACGAAAGCAGTCATGCGCACTCTACATTTTCTCTATGTAGGCTGCATGCAGCCTACATAGAGAAAATGGCGTCTTTACTGGTGCCCGGCTGGGCGCCGTCCGGGACTCCGCACCATTCACAATGCTGCCATTGCAGCGTTGTGATTGGCTTACAGGAGGGAAGGGAGCTGCAGCATGCCTGTTCCTCAGAAGAACGCGGGACCCCGGCCCAGGAGCAGAGGGGGCGCGGACCAGGTCAGGTAAGAAGTTTTCTTTTTATTTTAAACACCCCCCACGCGCAACCCCCCCGCGAGTATGCGGGGGTACCAAGCTCTATATAAGTGCAAAACCCTCCCTTTTCTATCCCTCCACTATCCTTTTCTACCCAAATAACACTCACATCTCCACCGCTTCAACATCTCATCAGGACTAGCAAGCGCTATATAAATGTAAACCTTTTCCTCTTCTATCTCTCCACTATCTTTTTCAATCCAAATAACAGACTAACATATCCACCTCTCAAATGAATTTCATATTTCCTTATACTAATTCCCCACTTGCCCTTTTTGGGTTCCAGAGTAGTGTGCTACTCGCCGAAAAGCGCTTTGACACCTCGTGGGGTAGTAAGCGCTATATAAATGCAAATACAATTGTGTTTCTTCTTGTTTACTGAAATACTTACCCTTATTTATCCATTAGGGATGTTAAAACTAATATTGTGAAATCCCGGCTGTTTAGTGCCACACTACAGCAACGAGAAGAGGAAATGTGACCAGTTAACCTTTCGAAGTGATAAAGAGATACTTTATTTGCTTATTCTTAGTACCTTTTGATCTGCTAAGTCTTGAAATACTTTCTTGTTGAAATGTGCAGGAGGTGGGTATGTGGCAAACACTGCAGTTCCATAAATGTGGGGAAATCTCTCTAGCTCTTGAATCTCACAATCCTTGTGACTCGGCTTAAATGTATGGGCCTTCAAGTGCAGGCACGCAAAGCCTGTTGGCAACATGCCAAGACATCCTGGAGGGGACTATTGTGACATGTTACCAGTTGTGAGATGTATTCTACACAGTTGTTTGGTAAACAGGAGCAGGGTTTTTTCATTTAGCTCTATATGGAAAATCTACTAAGTTTAGCAAAATATGCAAAAATATAACCTGAGCTTTGATTAAAAAAACAACAGCTTTGCTACCAAAAATGCCCAGGGACTATTTTACATGGGATTTAATGTGAAAAACTAACGCTTGGAATCCTCGTTTTAAGACATTAAAAGAGTTAGAAATGGTGGAGGTGTCCTTAAAGGACACCTCCACCATTTCTAACTCTCATTTCTAAATGCTGACTGCTAGGTAAAGGACAGTCCTTTACCTAGCAGGCAGCTGGCCCCTTGTCATCCACATCATTTTCACCCAGCCCAGGTGTGTATGTGTGAGTGTAGACAGAGATATAGTTATAGAAATAGATCTGTTTCATGGTTAAGCCTTCTTATGGAATGTTTCCCAATGATTTCAAAGCTCATATTTTACAGAAAGAGGCCTTCACTGTTAATTATTTTCTGTAAGCCACAAGACTGACTTCATTTGTCAGAAATGTAGCTTCCCTAGATAAATAAAACATTTGATTGGATGATTAATACAGCATTGCTTCTTTCAGTGCAGATAAAATACACTTTCACTATGACTGTGCTGATCTCGGAGCTTTATTCAGCACGACTGCCAAGCTCACCCTTTCAGGCCAATCCTTGATGCCAGCATTTACCAATGAATCCTCCCCAGAATGTGAGAATAGACATTGTAAATGCAGAACCCTGTCAGCAAAAAGTAGCTGTCCCACACTGTCGTTTATTTTCCCAATTTCAGTTTTGTTAAACTTACTCTATAATGTCAATACACTACAAAAGAAAAGTACATTTTAGAATGTATGTTTTCAATTTCCTAACTAAGCTGCTTTACATTTAAAATGTCACTTCTAATACACTTTATTTCAAGGAAACACATTTTAATTAGTAGCACATTATCTGTTCCCCAACAAAAACAAGCATTTGACAAAACATTGACATACATCTGCAGTCTCTGGCAAACAATAAATATTAAAAATGAAACCGAGAATGATGTCCAGGGCTCTCAATCTTTCTAAAGAGTACGAAAAATATTTAATAAACTATGCAATATAAAAAAATACATAGTAAGCTACTTGTGTAGTATGGTCCTATAGTGCCATCTCGGGGTTCAGGTGACATTATACACAGATCGGCCTTCAGCTTTGTGGTTTATGATGTCACGTCGATGGCAATAAAGGCCCACATTACACATTTACCCATAATGTATTCTCTCTATATATATTTATACATACATAAGGTCTGAAAGGCACCCTCGGGGTATTGGGCCTGTGCCTTAAAGGAATACCACCAAAGTAAACAAACTCTAACCGTCCTAATCAAGACTTGGAACAAGTACAGCCTACTTTTTGCTAAACAGAATAATAACCTTTTGAAAAGCAAGGGGGGAAGTAACACCACTCAGTAAAAGGCTTTTTGGCTGACTTTTTTTGTTGTTGTCGATGGTCTAATACCGGAAGTGAGACACCCACTGCTATAGTTAATCGTGTAGGAGCAGCTCGCATTCAACAGGAAGTAAGTAGTAAGCGCTATGTTACAGTAAAAACTGAAAGTTTCAAATTATTTCTACATTTGGAGGACTTCACATAAGCACCGTGGAAAAGCAGAGCTGACGCCGCCGTGTCTTGATGTTTAAGGAGATTGCCTGCATGGGTGAGAATTTATTTTCATAGCATCATTAAACTTTTCTGTTGAAGTGGTTTGACGGCACGTGCCTCTCAAACAGTTCAGTTGGTTAAAGCCCCTGTTGCAGAAGTCTGTTCGCATCCTGAAAACTAGAAAGTCGGATCCTAGCGGGGCCAACTTAGCCTTTCACTCTTCTAGGTCGATGCGCTGTCCAATTTTATCAAGAATAGCCACACGTGTTATTTTAGAGTGCTACGAAGCTCCAAGACTGTGGCACCAAATCCTAAATGAAAATAGATATTACTATTGAAGACACAAAAAAGAAGCTAGGCCCTGGAAACATTTTAGGGCATTTGATAAATAAATGTAAAGTAATGACCGCCCTTTGATGACGTTGTAGTGGTTGGTTTGCTAGACATGTTCCATCATTTGAATTGTTTATGCTCCGTTACTTCTTCTAAATTGGGAATGCGGCTAAGTCTCATGTGCTTTAAACTAAATTATTTTAACATGAGACAAAGAAGAATTCATTTGTGACCAACAGAGATTCTGCTATACACTCATTTCTGTGATGATGTGAGGTCTGAATATCCCTACGGTGGCCTAACCGGTTCCCAAACCTAATGCAGTGCGCGTTCTCTAGTGAACCGTTGGCAAACTACAAGGAGAGAAAATAATATGGCTTATGACTTCTTTTGTGTCTTAAGTTGACAAAATATGAGAGCAGCTGTTGGCATTTGTGAAAACTGTATTTTTATTAGTCCAGTTGAGTTGGGTCCCAGATAATCCTATCCGCCTCATTCATCAGCAGCCAGAGGACACTGATTATTGACATACCTGATCTGTTTGATGGTCTTGTAGGGCTCTCACCTGCATGCTTTGTCCAGGATTAAGTCCCGAAGGTGATGGGGAAGGGGATGCTTTTAAACGGTCGCCTCCTTAAATTAGATGGGCCGCCCTAACTAGCTTGATCGTCCAGGTTTTCACCCTATCTAGGTTGATCGTCCAGGTTTTGAGTGGCTACCAAAAGGAAAACCATTTTTCACATCTCCTGGTGTAATAAAGAGTCCATAAAAATTACTTTATCTTGGTTTAATATGTTTTTATGTTCGTAATGTCCATGTTTTCATTTATGCAAATCACACCCAAGTGGATCACGAAGACGGAATCGGGATAGCACAAAATCTAATACTCTCCCTCAAGAAAGTGAGATCCTTCCTGGATGTCACTGAGCGCCCTGAAGCTTAATAGCGCCCAAACCAAGATCCCTTTTACTGGTGGTTGCTCAGCTGCTCAAACCTGACCTAACCTCCTGTGACCTTATCCTTACCTGAACCCACTGACTCGATGAAAATCCTGTGCATTCTTTTCCATCCCCCCCCCCCACCTTCCTCTGGAACTACATTGCTGCGTCTTGTGCTTTTTTGGCTCACACGAGGGGGGGGGGGAGGGGGGGGCAGGTGTTACATTTCTTGATTCCCTCCCCAGTTCATCTCAGAAGCACTTGTTTCATAGCGTCTGGACTTTGGAAACTGTTCCTAATTATGCTTTCGCCAAAAGGTTTATAATGCGATTAGTATATTCAAAATATTTCCCGTGCCAGCTTTGGAGTTGATGCACCATACATTGACCGATGCTGGCATCTGCATTACGTTTCATTACTTCATCGAATCTTTGCTGAAATCGGCCCCACGTTCTTCAAAACCAAGAACCAACTTTACACTTACTCTCGAAGTGTGGTTAATTCCACAGAGTGAGACTTAGTGGCCGAGCCTTCTCTGTTTAGGTTGCCAGATTATGGAACACTCTCATGAAATTTTGCTGTAAAGAGCTAACTACCAGTGCTTAATTTGAGCCGGTGGCGTCCACAGGCACTCAATTTTTGGAACCGGCACATCTATTTTTTTTGTAAGACATTCACTGAGGGTAAGAGAGGGAAAATGCATAAAGTGGAAAGGAGGAGGAAAAGAAAAACGGAAAACCTGTCACTTAGGGAGAAAGCAGGGACCGATCATAGTGTGACCGCGAGCTTCAACAGCCGCTTACATCCAAACGTGACCACACTGACCTGTTCCCTTCCCCTACTCACTCGACACATTTCTTCCACTTCCTAATGGACTCAAATATCCATACAGGGACTCTCTTCCCCAATTTTTTCAGAAAATAACATAATGTAAGGTTCTAGCTACCAACAGGAGATAAAAGATTTTGACATCTCGAAACCTGAACTTGGGTACTCATTACACTGTGGACTTCCAAGCTTACTCCACGAGGATCACAGGATGCAACCACTTGAACACTTACCTGGCTAATACATAACTCATATTGCTATCCCTCAGAAAGCCACAGGCTTGCATGCTGCTTTGGGGGCAAAACGCACGTTGAAGTTTCTCACACCTTAAGCATATTTAAGGCTGATGTCCATTGCTTATTTTGAGCCGGTGGTTTTCGGTGCTCGGCACCGGCACTTAATTGTCAGCACCGGCGCTTGTCACAGCCTGCCACAAGTTGGCGCTGTTTGGCTAACTTACAGACGACCATAACGACCGCTAATTATTAATGTAATATACTTTATAAATGACTATTACCTGCTGCCCAAGCCATTCCTATAGCTTTGGAGGCTTGAAATAGTCTGAATTGTTACACTTATAGGAGTGTGACGGTTAGTAGTTGTGTTGTTACAATCATTGGCAGCGCTGGCAGGGGCAGTGTGTGGTGCAAGCTGCAGTGGCCTCCTGATGAGAGTCCTGGCACTTATTTTTTTTAACAAATTAAGCACTGCTGATGTCACACATAAAACGTATTGAAATATACCATTGTGTGAACAAAGAAAATAAAGAGCCTATATGTATCACTAAGTACTAGAGTTGTATCTCATTTGAATCGAGTCCTATTGATAACCTACTGCCTGCCCTACTCTCCTCTGAGTTTAATCTGTCACTGTGGGTAGAGGGGTGCTGCCCACCTCCTAGGGCGTGGCAGCATATTTGAATATTTGGCCAATATTGGGCAACACAATCCACGGGGCACTGCCCCTTCCTTCTTTTAGGACCATCAATCGCTTGATTGCACCAGCAGCAGGCATGCTCGCAGTCTCAGTCTGTTTCTTTACGTTGTTCTTGTGGTGACTGTGTTGTAATGTAGCTTATATATTACTTGCCATAATACTCGCAGGTGGTGGCACTCCATTGCACATGTTGAGTTGTGTTTGCATTTGTTATAGCTGATTGCCATCGACGGCGTATTGAGAGCCAAGGGGCAGAGAGGGGCAAGGGAGGGGCAGAGAGGGGCAAGAGAGGGGCAGAGAGGGGCAGAGGGGGGAGGGGCAGAGGGGGCGGGGAGGGGCAGAGGGGGCAGGGGAGGGGCAGAGAGGGGCAAGAGAGAGGCAAGAGAGGGGCAAGAGAGGGGCAGGGGAGGGGCAGGGGAGGGGCAGAGAGAGGGAGGGGCAGAGGGGGCAGGGGAGGGGCAGAGAGGGGCAAGAGAGAGGCAAGAGAGGGGCAAGAGAGGGGCAGGGGAGGGGCAGGGGAGGGGCAGAGAGGGGGAGGGGCAGAGAGGGGCAGGGGAGGGGCAGAGAGGGGCAGGGGAGGGGTAGAGATGGGCAGGGGAGGCCATTGAAAAAGCGAGGACAATAATCCAAGAACCCTTTTAACAGATTCAATGAAAAGAAGAAAATGAAGGGATTTTGGTTCATGTCCAAGCGAAGAGTGCAGATAGGTCAAGAATATTGAACCAATACATGTGGTCAGTAATTACCGTAAAGAGTTTGTGGGTGCCAATGGGTAAATAGGAATTTTTGGTGAGGTGTTACCGGTCTATTCATGAGAGAGCCAGACTTTGAAGATGACTGACAGGCTGGATGGCAGCTTCTCACTATGCTTCATTTATTGTATTATCTCATTTGCAAAGCGCCTCATACCCCTGACGATGCACCACAGAGCATATGCATGTGGCTGACACACTACTACTGGGAGTCGTGTGGTTGGAAGAGTGTGTGTCTGCGGTGCTGTGATGTGCATGAGGACCAGAGCTCAGCACTTATCGTGATTTGTTGCTGCACTTAGCTGGGAGGCCATGGACGTCATTTAGGGGTCACAGATGTGACCCCTGGCTTCAGATGTGGGAAAATCAGTGCAAGGAACACAGTGGCAGCACGTCCTTCAGATGGAGCTCCTCTCTCTTTATTTTCTCTCAATATTGTTTTCTACACTTATTGTGAATAATGTTTCATTGTTCACTATTAATTTAATTTAAAAATGGAGTATAATTAGCTGAAATATGCCTTCCCTAGCAGCTGAGGTAAATAAAAAGAATGCTTTTAAATGTGTGCATGTTTGCAGATGAGTGTGTGTAACTGTGAGTGTGTGTATATGTAGCATGTGTCTTAGTGAAATCGAAGGTCAAAAGACATGTGATGTCACTTCCTCTACCCCTGGCATTTTGGTGAATTGACGTTCTTGTGTGAGGCTGAAGGGAATGAGGGATAGGAGACTTAAGCATTAAGGCTGGTGAACTGGATGGGTAAAGAGTGTAAGTGCACTGTGTCTATATGGGGAGTGTTTTCATGTTGCGACTGTATTGTCAAGAAGTTCAGCTCCTGTTGCCGCTGCGCCTAAGAAGTGGCCTTAAAAAGTTTTGAGAATATGTACGCTCATGCAGGCATGCAGAACCCTGCAGTCTTACAGTGGTCTGCATCAGACACATAAAAACCACATTGAGCATAAATCCCCTCGGTTGTACGTGCTTCTTCTATTAACTATAGGACAATTCTCACAGGATTGGCAAACAGGCAACCCATATAGACCAACATTATTCCCATTATACAGCGAGTGATCGTATATGCTCTGGCCTTTTGTCTTCTTTCCACACAACAGTGGTCTCTCCCTGCCATCTCATCCACTTACCTAGATGCAGGGCACTATGCTTGTGTCCCCCTCAGTGCCACTAGGAACCCTGCACCCCCACGTTTTTGTTAGGCCTCAGCTCCCAAATCCACATTAAGAACTAGGCCCAAGCAAGTCTAATCTGCAAGGACACCACCACTAGCCTCAGTATTTAAAATGGAACTATAGAGGTCCGAGTACTCCAGATCCCAGAGTCACTGTTTCCTACTGAGAAGAAGGGAAGTCCAGACTTCACCGGCACCTGAGCCTGCCAGTGGACAACCTTGTCTTCACGAAGGCACATAGAGCACATTTGTAGGCCATAACATCAGATAAAATGGCTTCATCCTTGGTGTGTTATTGGAGAGGAAGATGAACAACCTTTCCTGCCATGCTTAAGAGTTCCTTTCGCCTCACTCATTAACTGGCAGCGCAAGGGATTTGACTATAAATTAACATGTACTTCTCCCAGTCCAGGAGGTGGTACCACCAAAGTTGGTGTGGTGTGCATACATGCCATGGCAAGATTGATCACATGGCTCCTGTGAAGGGTGCACCTGGCACAATGAGGTTTGACTGTTTTCATAGCTATGTTTGTTAAAACCAATGGGTGTTTTACTCCAGTGCCATTAAATGGGCTCATCAGAAGGCGCATTTTTAATTGTCGCCTTCTTGGTCTGAAGAATGAGTGAGCTCCAATCACTCACCACACAGGAGCTTCAGAGTGCTTTGCATTATCATCAGATAGCACGTAGTGCTTGAAAATAGTACACTAGAAATCGTGTTAGAAAAATATTGGGAAAAATGAAATCATCAATTTTCTAGCATTGACATTGATCCAGCGCTAACAATAAAAATTATTCTCCTATATGCTTCGGTCATCCAGGTGCAACTATTCCTTCAACACACACACTATATCCATATGACGGTGGGGCCCATAACACCGCATATACATTCACTTACTCATTTATTCCCTGGATTTCCTCCGTCAATAACCTAGGAGAAAACAATTCGCTGGAAGGAGACGGGATACCTCTTTTAACATGACATAATGTTTCTCATTTTCTTTAAGGTATTCCGCTCATTGGTCGATGGACCAACTAGTAGGAATCAGTTGATGGTGATTAAGACCAGCTCAATCACAATAAACTCTTTATCAATTTACCTTAATCATTGAGCTAAAGAATCACAGTCATTTGTTTAAAGAATAATAAAGTTTATATAAAGTTTTGATGCAAGAAATGAGGTTAAGCTTATTATTCAGATTATTACATTTATCATCAATATAAGAATAAATTGAAATTGCAATACATATCTATTAGACGGAAAAATAAGGTTATCATAGTAAGAACTCTAAAAGATCAACCTATCTGTCTTGGGAAAAATCTAATAGTTCTAATATGAAAGTCTATCAGGAAAAAGGTTCTCCTAAAGCAACATCTTATACTCAACTGGAAAATAAAAATAGCAGCAGCAGCATCAGCTCGTCAGCATCAGCAACCGCAACTTCACCCATCTACAGCATCTAACTTCTCCAGCATCTAACCAGCATCCCAGCAACTCCCGCAGCAACTAACCCCTCCCACCAAGAGTAGGTCTTCTTATACCCTAATTCTAGCTTACAGAATAAAATGTTGCATCTTCATGGCGTGATTCTTTCTCATTGGTCCCCTCAGGCCCATATACATTTTTAATCAAACTTCCTGGTCTTAACTAGTTCCTTGTGGAATGTCCATGCTTGCGTCGTTTCCCACAGTTCATGACATTGCTCATCCGCTTCGATCAGTCCAATTTGTATCTTTTTCTGCTACTTTTTGGGTTTAACAGTTCCGTCCATTGATTCAGTTGGACTTCTCACGCTTCTTGCTGATCATCTTGGAACACATCTGCTCAGAAAGGTCACAATAGCCTTGACCATACTTCCATCTTAGCCTCTCAGCACAAGCACGTGATCATCCTTTTCCACAGCCTCTCTCCTCTATCACATGGTTCCCTGCTCATGCGTACTCTAGCAACTGGTGGCCATTTTATATCGCTGCTCGACAGGCCTAAGCGCACTATTTTCAAAGATAAACAAAATATTGTTAAAACAAAGAAATATAAACCCTTTCGTTTCCCTCCCGTCTTTCTACGTACCCCAATTAGGTATTACCTAGCATAAAGCAACATATAAAGCCGTCCCTTACTTACCATCGCTTTATTTTGCAACCACACGTTTTATTTAAAAAGCACAGATCATGCGTTTATTATTTAATTAGTACGCAAATATTATATTATGTTAGACACGTAAACAATTATAAGTTGATTATTTTGCACACGGAATAGCGTGTTACCTTTAACCCTTCACATGTAACATACATTGTTGGTTATTTACTTAAACAAACATGTATATTAATTATTTTACGAAAAATTATTAGGAGGTTACATTTTTTCATTTACCCTGCTCCATCAACAGTTATTTCTGTAGCTTTTTATAGTTCCACTAAATTATACAAGAGGAAATCTGGACAAATTGTGTCAATAGTGCATCACTAGTCTGTGGTTTTTATCTAGTATATTTGGAAAAGTGCTTGCATCTCATGTACAACAGAGCCATAAATCAGCAATTAAATGTTGGTGTGTCAAAATAAATGCATCAAACTACACAGTGGTACAGTTAAAAACTATGCATCATGTTTCATCTGCTGTATAGCAACAATATTACGACATAACATAATGGGAACACACATGGGACAATGTAACCATGCACAAAATGCCATATCCTTGATAGACAGAACATGCAACCAATGGCAAACCATGAAAAATATATGAAAGCCAGTGTCTGAAGAGGGCTGACCCAAAGCGCGCTTTCTCTTTATCGCCGCTTGTTCTTAATTATTTTTTCTTTCACTGATGGCATGAGGTCTTCCTGGCAACTAAACCTGTCTGTACTCCGACATAAAAAACTTCTCCCTCCCATACTCATGAGACAAAATGAGAGGTTTGAGGAGTCAGTCGTTGAAGGACTGAGCGTTCTCTCTGCTTTCAGGAATAGAGGTTTGTCCTTGAGGCATTGAGGTGTCTGTCTAAGGAGGCTCTTGTGTACAATAGACACAAGTTGGAGGGCAGTCCTGCGTTTCACACATAACCAGTGGAGAGCTCTCCTGTCCACGGAGACATGATGGCATATACAAAGTTCAGATGTTGCTCTGATTTCAACATTTTGTGCGATTTGAAGGGTGTTTAACAGCTACTTTGCGTTCCCTAGATAGAGTGGTTTCCCTAATCTAGCCTGGCATTGACTGTTGCTCCGGGGGAATGAAGCATGGTATTTTACTTAGTCTATGCCAGGGTTCTCCAAAGTCGGTCCTGTAGGACTGGATCCATGGCAAATTTTAAGAAAACTACACTTATCTAAATGGGGATATGCTAAAAATCTGGCATGGATCCGGCCCGCCAAGACCGACTTTGGAGAACCCTGGTCTATGCAGATAGTAAAACATTAGGTGTAGATTTAGTGATATAATCAACATGTGCCTTCTTATAGACTATATCTTCAAGACCTTTTGCTGCCCTAAAATAGAACTGCCTGCAAACCATTCGATGCCAGCAAAGGCAGAAGCAGGACGCTCCCGTCTGCACAGCTCCAGGCTCCCATTTAAAGGCCCTGCAGTTCGTTTTCTAAAAAATACAAAACAAATTATCCCGGCCAGCTGCCTTTCCATCCCGGGTTCCCTCCAAATAAGCAAACACGAGTCCTGGACAGACATTCCCACTCAGTTCTTTGGCGCCATTAATTAACGCCTTCAGCTCATTTTAAAAATCAGTACCAGCTGCCCACATCATTAACAGACGAATGGGCCTAGGATGATTTTCCTTTCTTCTAATTCAGCTTGCTCACCCTTGTCCTGAAGATGAACCCCACTTATTGGGTTCGAAACGCCGTCGACCACCATACAACATGAACTCCTATTACTCCTTGTAAAATAACTGTGGAGCTCATTATACTGTTGTCAATGCGATGCCTTTTTAAACCTCACTATCACCCTGCATGTCACGCTTCCTTTCACCTAAATGTATGTGAGCACCTGAATACTATACAAAAAATTGTAAAATAATGTCGATCATTTATCTGACCTACATGACCTTCCTCTGATTTTTCCTTTGCTCCCTCATGAATTAATTTCAAAATCTTAGAACCAAGTGTTCCCTGCTGGGTCACTTTCTCGCTTTGGACCATTTAGGCCACACCTGAACCATTGTTTCCTAGATATCTCGCCACCCCAGGTTCACATATTGGGGTACCCTTGTCTTCTCAAAAAACCATTTCCAGGCGCATCTCAATTTGGCCCTGGGCACTGGATCTGACGCATTTAATTCTAGATCCTGACGATTTCTAGTGTCCTTGGAAGAGGCACGGATCAAGCCAATTTGCGGAACTGTATTTGGCCAATATATACATTAATGTACACGCTCTATGCCGGGATCAGCAAAGAACTCACCAAACAACTACAAGCCAATCAGAACTTGGCTGCAAGAATCACACTTACCCTCCCACACTGCACGCACAACGCACCACACCTCAAGGAGCTCCACTACTTGTTTGCGTATTGGGAGCCAAAGTTCCTCACACACACCTTCAAAGCACAACACTGGAGCAGCCTATCTCAATAGCCATATCTCCTTTCGCCAACTGTCCAGACCTTTCCACTTGGCAGGACTATTTTTTTGCACACATCCCACCATATACAGGACCAGATCAGGTGGATGGCCTTCTCCTATATCGTCTCTAATGCCTGGAGTGACCTGCCAATACACATCAGAGCCTGCTCTTCAATTCTCGAATTCTGAAACAAGCTGAAGTCTTGGCTCTTCAAATCGCCCCCCCCCTTCTGCCCCAAACACCCCCGCATCCTCACCTACATCTCCCAGGTGAGGCTAGTTTCACACCTGCTCAGTAGTGCCAGGATACCCTCCCAGGTCATGGCACGCTCTACGGATATGCACACCATTACATAACAATGTTGTGGCACACACATTTTCGGTATCTACTGCAAATATTTTGAAATTGCTCCTAGTTTTTCTACTGTTCTGCATAATCCTCTTGGCCTTGTCCAGCATGTGTGCGCTGTCACCTATACCTGTTTTCTCTATTTTCATGAATATGAGCATTCCAATATGTGCTGCTCTTTTTATATGCTTTTTCTTCATTTGCTCCCTCACTTATCAATACCCGCAGTCTTTCTTTCATTTCCATCACATTTGCCACTGCAGAGTTTCCGATTAACTTTCCTCTTTGTCCAGGTTTATCCGATCCCTCCATATTGTGAGCGAGACCATATTCCAGTGATCAGCATTCACTGTACTTCCAAATGTATTCTGGGAGTTGTAGTCTTGGTTCATCTCAGTTGAACCAATTGAAATACATTTCTAGTTTATGTTGATTTGTAGGAAGAAGACTTCGACTGGAATCCGGAGTCCCCGATGGGAAGGTGTCTCCTGGTACCAGTGCAACGTTGTCATCGCCCGGCAGTGTGCCCATATAAATGCCATTATTCGTTCATAGCCTTAGAACATTATTGCCTATTTACCCTCTTTTTCAAATTGGATTAGTAGAGCGCAAAGAGTGACCTCGAATGCCATTCCAGCACTAGAAGCCACAACAGATAAGGCAGCTTGTGTGACAATGCAAACAGACTTATTTGGTGTCATGAGCACTGTGCTGCTCCTGTGGGACCCTCCCTTGTAAAATAGGTCTTTATGGAACATGATTAGTGCTTTGTTCCACAATATAGAACACTACAATTAAGTGCTTGCTGCAGCATCGATATGACACACACAGAGAGAGAGAGAGAGAGAGAGAGAGAGCGAGCGAGAGAGAGAGACACACTGAGAGAGACAGACACTGAGAGAGAGAGAGAGAGACTGAGAGAGAGAGAGAGACTGAGACTGACTTTCATTATAACCTCATTATACCCTGGCCATCCCCATGGTGTGCAGATCAGAACACTGTGTCTTGCATCCAAAATACATTTCTCTTCCTTGTGCCAACACAGCTGCTGCGTCTTTTTTAGGTTGTACAAATAGCATTAAAATAGCTCCACCAAACCCCCTCCGCCCCCCCCTTCAAGAACAGCTCTACCTGATGTTTGGCCTCTGGTGATGACATTGTCAACTTTCCACCAGTGCTTTGGCAATTTAACCCAAACAATATTCTGGCCAAGCGAAGGTGTGTCCTGGTTCATCTCACTGTTGAGTGGCCGGGATCAGTGTTCTGTTTTCAGTAAAGAGGTTCTGACCTTTCTTCCATCAGACTGAGACAGAGGGCAGCAGCTTCTCATGGAGTCTGCTGGTGCCGCCTCTTTCTCATCCTGCCAGGTTAACTCCTGGTGCTCTGCTGCTACCATTGGCAGAAACACACTGAATATGTATGCTGAAATAAGGGCAGCATTATTTTCAATAAAACGCGTTCTTCAGAGGGTGGGTTGAACCAGGACGTCTGAGGCCAAATCCCGGCTTCCCCCACATAACAAAATGTGTGATCTTGTACATGTCGTTTTACATCTCACATTTTTTGCCGGTCAAAATTGTAAACAGTCTAAAGTCCAATATGAAACTTTATATGAAAATAGTGGACATTTACATGTGTAGTGTCGATGCCTACAAGAGGAGAATCAATTTAAATTTAATATTAGTATTAAAAAGGAAATGTTATTGGGAATTTCCAGACCCCTCGCTTCTTGTTCATAACAGATTGCTTTTGTAGTTTTGAAAAGACAAGCTTTTTCACAACCGGTCAGCTTCAAAATTCACTAAAGAAAATGAGGCCACTTTGGAATCCTCTCTCCTTGTGCTGTGTCACACCCACGCGTAGTCAGTGATGTTATCGTAGCAGTGCTACCACTTTCACAAGCTCTGTGCGGACACCGCTGCTTGAGCAGTTCGCACCTGTGTGTCTGTCCCTACTCGAGTGTTCGCTTCCACTGACTTGTACAGGAACAAAGCGCTGCTCTGTGCGGCTCTTCAGCGTCACCGAAGCTTGACGTCCGTCCCTTTCCGAGGACCCGGGTGACTTGTTCCAGGCGTTGAACGCCTCGAGTGGATTTACATGTCTGGGAGTGGCTCCAGTCTTACAAAGAAGAACCGAATGCGGCATCAGCGAGTAGACAGACAGATGGACAGTCCCATGCTGGAACTCCATCAAATAGCGTTCGTTAGTGTAACAGGTGCAGTTGCGCCAGGGCCCACTGCACTCCAGTTAAGGATGTCTTTTCTGCATAAATGAGTGGAAAGGGGGCATTCTCCGTGCTTGTCCGTGGCCCCCCTAATACACCGCAATCTCTCTCTCTCTCTCTGACAGACAGACAGACACATACACACACACACACAGCAATCCCCCTTTCCCTCTCTCTCTCTCTCTCTCTCTCTTTGTCGTTCGTTTTTTGCGCTGGCTCAGCGAGACATTTAGTTAGTGGCTTTTCAAAGTGCTACCACAATCTTTTCCTGGCCTCAAGCTTGCGTTCACGAGTGCGTGCACGTGCGCAGCCGCCATGTGGCTTTCATGGCTCATTAAGCCTTGCTCTCCCAAGCGCCTCGCTCTACCCCTCCCCCACCACAGAGCGCGTCCCTGCCATCACTTTCGCTTTCATGGCGGCGCGGCCGCGCTACATTCACGGCCACGCGGCCAATGCTTGTTAGTGTAGTTCGACATACGTACTCCAAGGCCTCCTAATATGTACCCAGCTGTAATTAATTATTTATTAAATACCTTTACTGCACACCAAAAAAAGGAGTGTTTTATAACTGCCTTCTCTACACAAGCAACCATTACACAGTATCTTGCATAATATGTGTTACACATAGCTGCGATCAGCAGAGGCGCGCTGCAATGCCTATCACCTGTGTAGTCTCCTTATATATGCACTTTCTACTGTAATATAACTCTATGCGCTTCACGACTTATTAACGTGCATCCACGTACATAATTATTGTTTCCAGTACTTCCCGCGCAAAACAAAAAGGACGTTTTAAATCCTTCTTTACCAGCCTTGCAAGTGTTATGACTGCAACCTCGTAAAATGTTACACATAATTGGCGCCATCTCAGGCACGCTACAATTTCAAGAGCAGTCTTTGGGATTATTGGTGTATATCTTTCCTCTGTTCACTATCAGTGCGCATCGTTTGCAATTCACTTTAGTATGCTTTCATTATGTAAACTTTTTAGTGTACTCTAAACAAACGCACTTCAAGGCCTCCTAAAAAATGCAATTCCACTGTTATTTCACCTCGCCTGCAGATCACTTAAGTCCGTTGGTTGTATATGTCCTTTTTAGTATACGCCTACTGGATGCATTTGCACCCTATATTACCTCTCTCTACCTCTCTACCTCTCTCTCTCTCTACCTCTCTCTCTCTACCTCTCTCTCTACCTCTATCTCTACCTCTCTATTTCTCTCCCTCTACCTCTCTCTACCTCTCCCTCTCTACCTCTCTTTACCTCTCTACCTCTCTCTCTCTCTACCTCTCTCTACCTCTCTCTACCTTTCTACCTATCCCTCTACCTCTCTCTACCTTTCTACCTATCCCTCTACCTCTCTCTCTCTACCTCTCTTTACCCCTCTCTTTACCTCTCTTTACCCCTCTCTTTACCTCTCTCTATACCGCTCTTTTTACCTCTCTCTCTCTACCTATCTCTCTCTACCTCTCTCTCTCTACCTCTCTCTATACCTCTCTACCTCTTTACCTCTCTACACCTCTCTCTACACCTCTCTCTTTTCCTCTCTCTACCTCTCTCTATAACTCTCTCTCTACCTCTCTCTATAACTCTCTCTCTACCTCTCTACCTCTCCACCTCTCTACCTCTCTCTCTCTCTCTACCTCTTTCTCAACCTCCCTCTCTACCTCTCTACCTCTTTACACCTCTCTACCTCTCTCTCTCTACCTGTCTCTACCTCTCTCTCTCTACCTCTCTCTACCTCTACCTCTTTACTTCTCTATCTCTCTCTACCTATCTCTCTACCTCTCTCTCTACCTCTCTCTACATCTCTACCTCTCTCTACCTCTACCTCTCTACCCCTCTCTACCCCTCTCTACCTTTCTCTACCTCTCTCTGCCTCTCTGCCTCTCTCTCTACCTCTCTACCTCTCTCTACCTCTCTCTACTTCTCTACACCTCTCTCTACACCTCTCTCTACCTCTCTCTACCTCTCTCTCTACCTCTCTCTCTACCTCTCTCTCTATCTCTCCCTCTACCTCTCTCTACCTTTCTACCTCTCTCTACCTCTCCATCGCTCTACCTCTCTCTCTCTACCTCTCTACCTCTCTCTACCTCTCTCTACTTCTCTACACCTCTCTCTACACCTCTCTCTACCTCTCTCTACCTCTCTCTCTATCTCTCCCTCTACCTCTCTCTACCTTTCTACCTCTCTCTACCTCTCCATCGCTCTACCTCTCTCTCTCTACCTCTCTCTCTACCTCTCTCTCTACCTCTCTCTCTACCTCTCTCTACCTCTCTCCACCTCTCTCCACCTCTCTACCTCTCTCTACCTCTCTACCTCTTTCTCTACCTCTGTCTCTCTCTACCTCTCTACACCTGTCTACCTCTCTCTGTCTACCTCTCTACCTCTCTCTCTCTACCTCTTTACCTCTCTCTCTATCTCTCTCTACCTCTTTACCTCTCTCTCTATCTCTCTCTACCTCTTTACCTCTCTCTCTATCTCTCTCTACCTCTCTACCTATCTCTCTCTACCTCTACCTCTCCCTCTACCTCTCTCTCTACCTCTCTCTCTTTCTACCTCTCATTACCTCTCTCTCTACCTCGCTCTACCTCGCTCTACCTCTCTACCTTTCTACCCATCTCTACCTCTCTACCTCTCTCTACCTCTCTCTACCTCTCTCTACCTCTCTCTACCTTTCTCTACCTCTATACTTCTACCTTTCTACCCATTTCTACCTCTCTCTCTACCTCTCTCTCTCCCTCTCGCTACCTCTACCTCTCTCTCTCCCGCTCTCTCAATCTACCTCTCTCTCTCTACCTCTCTACCTCTCTCTCTACATCTCTCTACCACTCTCTCTACCTCTCTCTCTACCTCTCGCTCTACCTGTTTATACATATTTATATACATGTTTGCATTTATATGTATATATGCACATATATATATATATATATATATATATATATATATATATATATACATATATAAATATAAATGCATGCATACATATACATATATATATTAATACATATGCATGTTATGTACAGGAAAGTTTGCAAAAACACTAATAAAAGCAAAGCTAGAAACCCACCAAATTACAAACAGAATTGCTTTAACTTTCACGAGGGCGAGACCTGTTGCATTTTCAATGCTTGTCTCTTTCGTTGTTTTGTTCTCTGTGTCTTTGCATCGCTCTTTTTCTATGTCTTGCGCAAACTCTTTCTATTTCTCTCGTTGCATCAGCGTGCAGACAGACAGGTGGACTGACACATGTTGGCACACAGAGGTATAGCCCTTATTAGTGCAGTAGGTGCAGTGTGCTAGGTCCAGGTTTGTGAGGGGCCCACTGCACTCCAGTTAATTGTCTTTCTGCAAAACCAGATGGAAAGGGGGCGTTTTCATTGCTTGCCCCTGGCACCCTTACTACACCACTGCGCGCACACACTCTCTCTCTCGCACTCACACACTTTCCTCTCTCTTTCTGTCGTTCGTTTTTCTCTTTTTGCTCTTGTTCAATGTCGCTTTCTCTGCCTCTGTCTGTGTGTCTTTCCCTCTCCCTTGCAATCTCTTTCTGTTTCTCTTGTGCTGCAGTGTCACTTCCTTTCGGAAAAGGATTATATTTTTGACTGAAACTGAGCAGCCTGAAGTGTGATAGTCATTATATTCTCTTTAAGGAAGTCCATTTAAAGCCTGGTTTGTGTGAAACATAAACGGGGATAGATTTCAAGGCCTACAAATGAAAGCACTGGGTGAGTACTGACTCTGTTTAAAGAGATGGAGAGCGGCCTGTGACCACAAGAGAGGTGCTTAGATTTCACCTATAGATGGTCTCTTGTTTGCCTCCCCTGTGGGTTCCACAGCTGCATTAACATAAAACCCTGTCCCATTCATGTCTATGATCCCTTATCTCGGCGCTCCTGGCTCCTGCCACCCTTCGGAGTCCATTATTAACCGGATGTTAGATGGTTAACTTGAGGAGAGGATAATAAACTACAGAGAAATCACATTAAGGCTCGTTTCGTGGCATTTAGAGCCTCACAATCAGTACTGATCTCTCCTCTCTCCATCAAAGGGTGTCTTCTGACCCCTCTGTGTAATAAAACACTAGAACAAGTAATGATTCAGGGTCGGACGCCTCGCAGCTGCTGCTGCGGATTGTAGAAATGAAGGGAGAAGAATAGAACTATTTATTTTAATTTCAACAAAATATTATTTCCAAAATAAAGTAATATCATATACTCTTTTAAGGTGCTCCCATTTAGTGATGGCGCAGTGAGAAGGAAAACAGTTAACAAATAGTGCTCTGGTGCTATATCCAATACTATATACATGTGACTGACAGGGATAGTGTGATGTTTTAAACACTGTACTTACTAGTTTCACAATCCAAAATCAAATTAAAAAACAGTCCACATTTGTACACTGTAGACGTTTCGAGCCGCAATACCAAATGAATCAGAAAAAGGTCGTCTTCTGGACAGAAGATTGAAGGAGACACCAGAGAATTGCGTCAGCAGTCCTGCAGTCCTGATGAGTATTAGCTCGATAGGTACATCATCAGGCTTGTTCTTAAAAACAAGCAAGAAAGGTATGAGTCTGATTAAAAAAGGTAAAAGAATGAGGGTGAATCCAGTTCTCCGCGCGCTAAACAATTGAGGTTTCGTCGTGTACAGTCTGCTAGTGTGATTCATCATTTCCTTTGTGGACACAACACGACATAATTTTTCCACTGCATTCAGTCTTCTATGCCCTCGTGAATTGAGTGGCCACCAATTTGATAAATCCGAAATCAGATGAATGCTGTTGCAAGGATCGGTATTGTGGGTGAACTTGCGCGCTGTGCAGGAATGAACCCAAAGAACGTCGCGCAAGTTCATACACAATACCGATCCTTGTGACGGTATTCATCTGATCTTGGATTTATCAAATTGGAGGCCACTCAATTCATGAGGGCCTAGACGACTGACACAGTGGAGAAATGTTGTGTTGCATTCACAAAAGAAATGGTGAATCGCTCTAGCAGTTTGTTCATGATGATGCATCATCTGTTCAGCACGTAGAGAACTGGATTCACCCATATTATTGAACTTTTTCAACCAGACTCTTTCCTTTCTTGCTTATTTTTAAGGACAAGCCTGAAGATGTACCTATCAAGCTAATATTCATTAGGATTACAGGGCTTCTGCCTCAATTCTCTGGTGTCTCCTTCAATCTTCTGTCCTGATGATGACCCATTTCTGATTCATCTTGTATTGTGGCTCGAAACGACTACAATTGACAAATGTGGATTGTTTTTTAATTTGATTGTGGATTGTGACCCTTGTAAGATGAATGTCTTAAATAACATCACACTATCCCTGTCAGTCACATGTATATAGTATTGTATATAGAACCAGCACACTATTTATTCACTGTATCACTTTTCACTGTGCCATCACTAAATAGGAGCACCTTAATTAACTGAGTATTTGATATTACTTTATTTTGGAAATAATATTTTGTTGAAATTAAAATAAATTAAATGCATACACAAACCTTACTTGAAAGAAGGGTTCCTTAAGAAACACTCCTGCCAAGTATCACGCATCATGCGTTAGACTAACGCATTTCAGTGTGGTGCTCCGCATCACCGCACTGAAATGCATTGTCACGCATTACAGTCATAGCACCTTAGCTGTCAAGCCGTTCACGCTGCCTACTATGTTAAAATAAAGCTGGAGTGTCTGGCAGCGCTTTGTGGCATGGGTGCGCAGCTCCCGCAGGCTTGGGGGCTCAGCTGGCTGCTACACTGTATCAGTATAGCAGGGGTTTCCTGCCACGGCGCCTCTGACTGACCTCACCTCGTGTGATGCAGTCAGAGACTTCTTTAGGCGCGCAACGGGGACGTCACCTCCTGCTAGTGCTGCGCCGGCTGCTGCAGTTGTTTGTGAGACTGGGAGGCTGCTGAGCACATCACGGCAGCGCTGCTTGCACCACTGTGGTTGCTGTAAATTTTAAATGATGACCATCACCCCACCGTGAATTGCCGAGGAAGTGACGCTGCCGCAGCCAGGACTGGACCGAGGAGGCAGCCGGGAGGCGGCCGGCCCACCACCGCGGTAAACCCATTGCCATGGCTCCGGCCTCGCAAGTTAGACAGCGAGTGCTGCAGCCAGCCGAGTGTGTGTGTTAATTTGGTAATGTGACGATGGCCGCCGCCACATTGGTTTCTGATTGCACTCTCTTCAGTGCACTTTGGGCATAATCTGCTACTACATTGTTAACTTACTGCCAATTTGTTCGTTTCAAAAAGATGGGTGGTGGTGAACAGTAGTTCTAAAGCATGCTTTTGCTTTTCTGAATGATTTTCATGACTGCGGAGCCACGTATGTCCCAGGGAAATACCTACTGCATAGCAGTCTGGCCTGTACGGAGGCCCGCAGATAGAGTGACAGACCTGTGGTTGTGAAATAACAGTAGAGGCCTTTTATTGACGCCCTGCCACGGGACTCCTCCGCCCACACTGGCACAGGCTGCCCCAGTCCCTTTCGGGCTGCCTTGCTCCGGAAGAACTTAGTGTGCGGGGTGCACTGCCACATGGCCCCGTGGCTCTCTGTCTGTAAGGAGAACTGCCCATGAAAGGCTCGGTGGTAGCTGATGGATGAGCGGTGACCCTGGCTTGGCCTGCTGCCCCTCTCTAACCCCCTCTTCTGTCACTGCTCCTACCCCAGCCCTCAGTACACTGACCAAGCCATTGACAAAGGTGCCCAGGCAGCCCCTCCTCTCTCCTGACCTCGACCCGCCCGATACACTCTGCCCCCTCAGTGTCGCAGAATCTATATACAATGTAGTGGAGAATAATCATTTCTTTATTTGCATAATATGCTAAAGAGGGAACCACGTGCCTACAATGGATCTTACGAAAATTATAAAAATGTAAACGCGTATCTAGGCCAGTTTGTGAGCTACAGTTCATCTTGCCTCTTGGATTCTTGAAGTGTACTTCCATCCTCTTCTCTGTTGCTGCTAGCTTTCCAGTTTCATGTTTCTCCCCAGTTGTGGATAAGTAACTGCCGCAAACATACTTGTAAATGTAGTGGTGCAGGAGAAAGCGCTTGGCGGCCTCAGTTTTTGATGCTTTGAAGCAGTTTTAAGATCGTATTAGAGTTTTTTCTTCCTCAAATGGGTGTAATTTCTGGAATTCATGTTTCCCTTGTCTTCACTGCTTGATTTTTGATTGCGTGAAAGTGTCACTCATAGTTGTTGAATGTCACTCATTTCTGTGAAATTATGAAAATGTCACACATAAGCAATCAGAAACCTTGGCAGCTATGAAGAAACTATTGCCAGGGCTTTAAGTGGGCCGGGTCTGTCCGGGTCTGAGCACCGGCAGTTTTTTTGGGGGGCCCTCGAATTGGGTCTCTATCGGGCTCTATTTTCGCGGCTGGCAAAGGTAGTCCTTTTTTTGTTTGTTTTCTGGACTGCAGTGAGAGCTCAGTTTCCTCACTGAGTAGTGGAGGTCACGGCATGACGTCCACGGCACGACGGCATGACGTCATGCCAGGTCAACGTTGTTGGAGGAAGGGAAACCCTTTAAGAGAGCCATTTTCTCTCAGGATTTCCCTTCTCTTTTTCCAGCGCAGGAGCAACGTCGTGGTGGTGCCAGCGTGGGACCTTCGTCACCTTCTCTTTTTCCAGCGCAGGAGCAACGTCGTCGTGGTGCCAGCGTGGGATGGTGAAAACCGAGACTTTTAGAAACGGGTATTACCTTCTCTTTCCTCCTTTCGTTTATTTGCTCCCCTGTGAAATGGATCCAAAAAAGAAAAACACTTTTGCTGGAATCGTCCTCTTTTTCTGACTTTTTTCAATTTCTAAGTGCAGCCTCGGGGTGGAGAGAACTAAAAGATTCAAAATATGAAAAGTAACTAGCTAAAGCAAGACAGAGTGGTTGCACGGGGCCAGATTGATTTATTCACACCTAAACACATTAGCGCCACTTTACAGTGTTTGCCAGTGAAGCGCTACTTTTGTTTTCTCGTCTCTCGTTGAACAACATTGCTTTCCCTGGGTGGGAAAGTGCACCATTCCTGGAGGTACTGAAATACCTGCTTGATGGGTGAATTGGAAAAGAAAATGTGTACAGCAGCTGTGTGTTCACAAATGTGGTCTTTTTAAACCATACTGCTTACGTTTTGTAAGGATATAAGCAATGGGCATTGAAACGGGTCCCTTCTGGCCCCTGTAGTCATGGCCTTACCTTTTCGGGCAAAAGCAATGAGTGTAAAAGGAAAAAGGTAACCATGTTGTTCCTGCTTACATTTCACATGCTTTACGTAATCTTGCATTCCCTATGAGTGTTTGCTTTTTCTAGGATGTTGGTAATTTTTTTTAGGCAGCATATTGCTCTTGTCTAGTGGGTAATTTGAATTGAGTCACATCCAGGTGTTTATAGCGGGTCAGTGCAGTGCAAGTTTCTCTCAGTGGGGCAGTATGGTGTTCAGTGGGGGAGAGGATGTGGCACTATGGTCAGAGCTGCTGAATTCGGAACTGGGGAACCATGTTCAGCCTTCATGACCAGTCCACCAGACCACTCCCCCTGAGGGAGCACATTCCCATGCTAGACCTTAGAAGGCCCCGCAAGATCTTAAAAACCCTGGTGTCTTAGCACCAGCAGGTGGACCCTAGCAGTGGCAAGTGTGGGTTAACCTTGAAGGCCTATCCCCCACGATTCATTCTGAAGTTCACCTCCAGTCTTGCAGGCAGGCCTATGAAGCAGCACACCATAGAGTGACAGTGACTCTGTCATTGAGGTCACAGGACCCTTGAGCAGGGTGGCTCTAGGGCAGTGCGACCGCACCAGGCGCTGACCAGCCGCGGTCCGTGCAGCTAACAGCAGTGGGGCAGAGGGGCCGGGTAAGGGGGATTTCGAGGACGATGCTGAGGGAAAATTAAATAATTAATTTTCCTTCAGCATCATCCCTCGAAACCCCCTACCCAGCCCCACCGCTGTTACCTGCACGGAGCTATAAACAATTTATTAGTTAAAATCGTCAGATTATGCAGCAGATGATGTATTATGTGGCAAATATGGCAGAGCCATAATTATGTGGAAAACATTTGCAAACTAGGATATTTTGCCATCCATATTTGAACTGCTCTTGTGGAAAAAGGGAGAAGTGCTGATGACAAACTCCATGGCTGGGAGACACATGGCTTGCGATTCCACTTTTAAGGATATTTGGGGCATTCTGTGATTGGAAACGTATCCCACTTTGTGAATGTATTTTAATGTCAATAACTCATAATAAACCTTAAATAAACATGTGTATCCCTTGGTTAAATTAAATAACGTAATCAGCTGTAACCGGTTAGTGAAATGGGAAACAAATACTAAAAATTGGGATATTTTGCTCTTTCTGCCACACCTCTGACTCCGCCAAGAAACCCCAGCAAAATAGACACAGTGAATATCTTCAAGGGTTTTGGGCAATCCTGCAATAGATTTCTAAGTAATGTAAATAATTTTTACATGTTTTTTAAAGTGTTTGGTATTTTTATGGCTTATACTTAATAAATATACCTTTTTGCCTATTTTATTATCCTTTGCTGGATGCGACTTCATGATTTTCTTAAGCACACAATGCTAGTTATCTTGATTTAGACCACGCCCCTACTCGGATAGGCCACACCCCCTGAAGAGATTTGCCACGCCCCTTTTAGAGCACCCCCCGTTTTTTTCCCCCACTTAAAGCCCTGACTATTGCTGTGGAAGTCGAGGGCTACATTTCCCCCATACGGACCATTTGTGCCTTTAATCCTTGTTCTGCCCAGGTCCCTGGGTGTCCCTCTTTTTTCTTAAACGAAGAATAGAACTAGCTACGGCTCCCCCTTCTCTGTGTTCCCGCCACATTCAATTCTTCTCGTTGAAAGCTGCTACTGTGGAAGGCACTGCCACACATGCCCATTATCGCAATCTGTGTTGCAGGCACATTGATCTCAGGAAATACCTCTGGGGACCAGAAGGTGGCAGTGTAACATAAGAGGAGTGCTGAGAGAATCCAGTTGTTGACATCGGAAGTAAGCTATGCTCGTATGGTTATTGTAAGCAGTTTTCTGGAACTCTATCAAATTCAGTTGTAAAAAAAGATTCCCCTTCTGCCCTTTTCCCTAAGGTTGACATATTCTGGAAGTTGTTTAAAAAAAAAAAAAAATTGTCTTTTTAAAATATGTACTAAACTTTATAAGATGCTGATGACTACCGCATAGCTGCCAAGTTTTCAGACTGCTTATGTGTGACTTCTCCGTGTTTATAGCCTGCTTACGTGTGACGTTCAGTGCTTACGTGTGACACCTTACCATGAGTATACCAAAGCAGTTATTGCCTTGTTGTGAAATAAATTGACAACTTTAACCCCTTTTGTGCAATGTGAGGATCTGGAAATGGCTGCAGTGCTTATAAAATGCTTATGCCTCAGTTGCAGGACATGCATGTGGTGCACTGCACTTCAAGGAGTTAGCGTCTGCCTTATAACTAAATCACATCATGGGAGGGCATTTCCTGGGCTGTAATAAGCTGCTGTTCTTGGCCAAATAAGGCCCATTTCCCATCGTGAAGTGTGATACTTTTAGCCATTACTGGCTTTTGTACGTAATATCAGTTGCATTCTGGGATTTGTAGTTGCTTTTTATATCCGTTGCTGACTACAAAGCGATAAATACTGAAAATGTGTTGCAGGCCACCATCCCCATTTATAGCTGCGAAGTTTAACAGGTCCATGCCTGACTAGTTAATTCAGCCTGCTTTTTTCTTAGAATCCTGGGACTTGCAGTCCTTGCTGTATACTGAATTAATTAACACTACAAGAATTCTAAGAAAGAACAGAACTGGGCTAACTAGTCACGCAAGCACCTTGGAAACTTCGCAGCTATGCGACACTTTAAGGTCAGCTGAACAAAGCAGTAGTGTACAAGTAATGAGATTAATTTCACACAATGTTATGCTTTAGAAGGGGCTTTAAAATGCTTGTGACCTTCATACAAGGTGATTAGTTTATCCTGGGCGACCTTTCCTTGGAGGAGCATTGCCTGCTCTGACAAATACACCTCTTTACCTCTCCTCACTCATTGGTGGTTCTGAGTGGATATTAGTAAGAATGCTTTTTTACTTTCGTTATGCAGAACTTAGTCTGTAAAGCACTCTAATGCCTTTCGGCCACGTTTGTGCTATATAGAGGGCCACTGGAATTATGTGCCAGGCGAGGGCCAAAATATGTGGCAGAGTTGGGTAAATAGTGTGGCAAGAAAAGCCTTATTATGCGGCATAAGGCAGCACTTTTTGTGATAGTATTACTTCTTTATTTTGTCATTTGTACACTTGATAACACCGTATGGGCATTGGTTGCACCCCATTAGTGGCAATGTATTTATTTATATTTTTATATTTAACACCCAAATATAGAAATAAGCAACAGAAAGGAGAACAGTCAAACTTTGCAAAGGCCCCTGCGTGGCAACACGTGTTGCTGCGTTTTTAGTAACTTTTGAACCATTTGAGCTAGAAACAAAGTATTGTTTTGTTACAGTCTGCAGATTATGCAGCAGATGATACATTATGTGGCAAATGTGGTAAATCTACAATTATGTGGAAAACAGCTGTGGCCACACAATCACATAATTCCAGTGGTCCGAGCTATATAAACTGCTAGTAGAAAAAAAAAAACACACTTTGTCCTCTCTCCATCCTCGCAGAGATAGCCTATTCCAAAAACACTCTGGCTTGTCATGTACCATATTTAAAAGCAAAATCGTTTGTGCAGAGATCCCTGTGTCCTACTGTGCCATCGGTGTAGAAAAGATGAACTGTTTATCCTGCTCCCATGTGTCAAAATTCCAAACACAGGTAAACTCAGACGTTTCCATCTTTAGAAGCCTGGACCACTCACTCATTGCCCTCTCTTAAGCTGCAGCGATTAACACCACCTACTTATATGTCTAGACCCCATGGCACACATTCTCCACCCTCCCTACATCCGCAAACACCTTTGACGTACTTCATTGCGCTTCACCCTTCTGCATAGAACTCTGGCTCCCCATATGCCCTGGCTTCACCTGCAAAGACTAATTATAAAACATCTGTTTTCTGATCTGGGAATCCTTTCATCTGAAAGAGCACTTCCATGGAAAACCATGGTCCATTGGTCCAGGAAGTGAATATCTCCCTCTCTGCTAAGACCACCTCCTTCACGTGCAATCACCTCTTTGACCCACCGCACTCAGAACTGTCCATAGGGATCTGTGTAAGCGGGCAGCGGATCTTCTTGCTTCAGGAAAACCAGGATTCTTCTGAGGGCTCAGTACAGGCCAGCAGCTCTTGTTATGGGTTCAGACACAAGGGATTGTGGGATCGGTCCTGCACCAGCTCTTCTAATGGCTCGCTGCAGGACGACTGCTGGTCTTCTTAGGGCTCCTTCTAGGAGTACAATGGCTGTTCTCAGGGATCAACACGAGAGATCAAGGGCTCTTCGAGGGACAGTGGGTCTTCTTTAGGGATCTCTTCTGCAGTAGATCAGCCACTCTCCTTAAAGCATAGAGTAGGGAGATAGCCGCTCTCCTTAGCGCCTCATCCAGACAGTACAAGGCTCCGTGCAGGAGGACAGGAGCTCTTCTCAGGATCATTCCTCAGCAGGAACAGCACCTCTTCTTGGTGATACGTGTAGAAGTAAAGTGACTCTTTTGAGGAGTCCTGTAAAGCGCTTTTATCTAGGCTTCATGCAAGAGGAAAGCAGGTTATTCCTAGGGCTCTGCGCAGCAAATGCTGCATATGATGTCTGTCTCTGTTCATCGAAGAGGAATTTGTGCAATATTACCCCCCAGTGAGATGTATCTATGGAAAGTTGCTTCTATGGTTTGACTGGGGAAAATGCTTTAAAAAGAAACTGATTAAATAATGTCTCTTTTACTATTCTCCTCTCAGTTACACATACACCCAGTACATGCACTCCCCATAGACACACTGCACAGTGCTGCTCTAGCCCTGTACTGTACCCTTCACAGACACACATAAAACCAGCAGAGTCACCACTCCTACACTGCGCAGCACTTCAAATCTAAATGATGTAGGCCCAGGGTGAGTTAAGCACACAGCAGCAGATCTTTAAAAAACGAGTGAGTCTGCTGGCCTCACTCCAGTCACCCAGGTTAACAAGCATATGCAATGCAATAGGTCTCACATTTACGCAAGTTTAAGCTATTGCCATTGTAAATGACAATGCCTTTTATTTATGTTTTGGTTTTTAGAACATAAATAAAAGGCATTGTCATTTACAATGCCAATAGCTGAAACTCTCGCAAATGCGAGGCCTATTGCATTCCAAATGCTTGAAGGCATCGCTGAGTTGCCCCCTTCTGTCTACCATGGCCCCTGAAGAGCTCCCCATTTGCTACGAGTTAAATAAACAAGCCGGTGGTCACAACAGCGCACGAGAGACCCTCCTGCAGTAAGAGAAACTCGTTAAAGAAAATGGTGCTTACAGACTAAAGAAGACTTCTGTGTAACAACCGAAGTAAAAGGGCCAGTCCTCCTGGGAGGTTACAAATAAAGACAACGCGGTACTAAGGAGGGACTAAAAAGCCTAATAATGAACCATAAGTCAGCATTTATGAAGGACAATGACACAAGCCAATGACAAATATGGGCGGAGAGTGGGCGGGGCTTCAAGTACATACTCCAATACAGCATGGCTCGGAGAGCAGCACATGCTCGGCCCAGGCTCGACCTAAAAAGGACCTGTCCACTCCAACTGATCACTTCTTTGTATGCTGCCACCACTGCGCTCATACTGCTGAACTCCTAGTGAAGGCAGGAGCCTTCCACCACCATGAGGGTAGCGCTTGTGGGACCCTCCTAGTCCCACAAAACTGCAATCCGTGAGACAGGCTTATGTCATGGCGCACACACATGATCCGTGTTCACCTATGACGACAAAAATCAGCATTATGGACCTAGACATCAATACAGTTGGGCTTGCAGGTCAGGGGTACACACGTCTCTTACCATGCAGAGAACTTTCCCATCCCAACAATCCCCTAAAGGAAAAATGCATTTTTCAACTTGAATGTCCATCCAGTTACCTTAAACGGCTATCATCGAACCGTACATATTACCATAAAATTGATCATCAGTCCTGTAGCTCTTTATTAGGAAAGTTGTCTCGGACACTCACAGACATTAACAAAGACCTGGCCACTTTTGAGCATTCATATTGGGGTTCCAGATTGGATGTCTTCAAAATATAACTTGGCAGCAATCATCAAGAGCGAAGACCCACTGCCAATCCTTACCGCCTACAAGTGTGGATGTTTGATGGTAATATGCTGTACTCCCTTGTTCCAGTTTAATTCTCTCCTCCTTACCATTACCACTCTAGGCTCCTGGAATCCAGAGAAAATAGAGAAGGCCCTTCCTGAATATCATGTAAATGCATATGGCCGCAGGAGCAATTTCTATGTCGGAATAAGTCCGGATATTAATGCATAGATGAGATAAGTTCCACTACTGAGACTCACCGTGAAGCCCAGGGTCGGACTGGCTTATAACGCAATCAGACAGCGCCCAATGCGCTTGCCTGACGGATCACTGTGTGGGTCTGGTTTTTTTTTTTAGCAGTTTGTGGGCCTGTTTCATGGCCAGATTGACCTGTTTTTACTGTTAATTTCCCTGCTTTTACCACAGACATTACTACAGCAAATTCAAATGTATGCAATTTCTCATACCTTGCAAAATACCCATACTGCGTGTCTTTACAAGTTCAAAACTGACCTGATTTGCAAATGTGGGCCACTTTTTAGCTTAGCTATCTGGTTCACTAATGGGGCCACTTTAATTTTGGTGTATTATTTGTCCCTGTCGAACCCTGGTGAAGCCCCTTGTATTGCTCTAGAATCAGACATTACTGCCCTGTTTATGCCAGTAAACCCCAATAGGGGCAGCCATTTTAAACCACGGGGGCAACGCTGTGACAATAGATTGCACTGTAGGTTCAGGAAATCCCTTACTTAATGATTGGTTGTTAGGTGAGGGAAACAAAGGCGCAAGCAATCTGCTAATTGATTTAAATAAAAAACATCTACGGCCATATAACAGTGCGCGCTGCATTAATATGCAGAAGGTGTTGTAAGTGATTCCTCCTGGGCCAGCAGCAATTCAGGGCATTGCACAGCGTTGCCAAAACTCTACCGCACAGTAGCACTGAGCAGTGGTGTTACCTATCGCGTGTCAAGATGAGCTAGGTGGAGTGAAGTAACAGTTTTCTATTGTGGGGGAGGGGGGCGCAATGGTGACCACTTGTGGAAATCTAGGGACGATAGCAAAGGCTCATGGTGACTAAGACCTTGTGCAGACTGTTGGGCACTGCTTTTATGTATTTAAGTAGGATGGGGCCACGGAGGGAGGAGCTTTATCACCCCGCACAAGCAGGAAGGAGACTCATGACAGTCGGGTGAGAGGAATGTGTTGCAACTAGTAAATTTGGTGAGGGCCAAAATGAGGTGAAGATATCCCTGGATGCCCTCTTGAAAAGGTTAGACAGGGTGGAAAAACTTAAGCAGAGGTGGACGGGCAATTGATGAGGGTATGGGAGCATAAATCGAGGGGTTTGAGACCAGGTCACTGGACAATGCTAAAAAGGCATCAAATCTCAGGGTGACAATCTTTTTTGAACATTATCTGAGCTCTCTAAATCAGAAGTCTACACTTGCGAAGAACACATGCAGGTTTCCTCCCTGCTCAAAACTTTGGTGGGATCATGGTAGTTTTTGAAAGTTTCTCAATTCCTTGACCTCATGCTACAAAAGGTGGCAAAGATAAAATCATATCTACAAACCAATGGAAAGCAGATTTTGCTTTTTCCTGACACATAGATTACAGAGGGAGGTAGCTGCAAGAACTGCATAAGGAGTTTGTTCTAGAGTTTTGGCATTTAAATGGAGCCCTGCAAGACTGAGCTACTTCATGGAGGGAAAACTACATTTTCTCACACAAGGTGACTGTCAAACCTTTATTAAAGGCAATACACCTAAGGAGAGTCGGTCCACTGCAGGCGAGACTGATGGAGAATGATGTTGGTCTTGTAGTCGCCTCCTGACGTCTCTTGGTTGTCATGCTTTTTATAACATGGATTTAGCAGGGACAGCATATGAAGTGCAACTATTCTGGCTGTATATGTGGGGATTTTTCGCCTTGGAATGTCTTCCTCTCCCCTTTCACTCATTCAACATTTCCTTCCTTTTTTTCATTCCTTTTGATCCCCTCTTCTCCTCCTCTATTACTTTCCTGTCCACTTAACCTTGTTTCGTTCTTGTTGTGTATTTGGTGTCACTCAGAACCCCTCCGTGAAAAACATCACAGAAATTCATGGTTTCCCTTTTTATCGAGCACACTCACCCGAAAGCGAACAGCGCGTTGTACAAAGGATCAACCAGAGACGCAGGGAAGAAAAAAAATATTAACAATAAATGAACCTTGCATTCAACAGAAAAGCAGGTAGGAGGAAGAATCTGTGCAGTTGTGCAGCTTAGGGAAAAATAAACAAAAGAAAAGGAACAGGGAGTGGAGATGAGGCAGCAGCAAGAGGCCAATCACCAGAGGAGCACATAGACAAGGGTGGGAAGAGGGAAAGGAGAGTGAGGTCTAGAGGGAAGCATGAAGGGCAGATAGAGTGTAAAAGTGGAAAGATATGGGGAGAATGGAAGGGGGGAGTGCAGGATGAGGAGACCTATAGAGAAGGAAGGAGTTGAGAGCAGCTTGTTGTATGTTTAATCCTGTTATAGCTTTAACAGACGAGTTTTCAGTTTTTTTCGAACCACCATTTTCCTGGACTGCATGAAGTATCCAGCTGCCCTTCACACACTGGCATCGTCTATATGCTAATTCTTGTTTTTATTGATTCTACTACGTAGAGCACATATTACTGAGGCGTGTATGTGTAGCTTTCAGAATCTGGAAGTAGAAAAACTGAAGAAACAAGAGAAACAAGCATTTGCATTGCAATCGGTCTCGCCTTTGGGACCTTATATGTATGTAGCTATGCAGCACATTAGCCTGGGTGCTGAAACATCTACTGTTCTTTAACATGGAGGGAAAGTAAGCACCAAACTGGGTGCCACACCAGGTATGGGAACACATGGAGAGAAATATTGCCTTTCAGCGGGAAATGGTATAGTCCAAAGCTCTGTTTTTAATATTAAATCAGGGCCTTCGGTGGTCATATCACTGAAAATACAAGATTTGAAAAAAATATTATTGTCTACGGGTGCTCATGGAAGACAATTTCTATGGACTGGAATCTAGAGAATGCTAAAGTGATTCTGGTATTTTACTGACCTCTGCTGGTCATTTTCTATCAAGGAAGTTAAATAGAGGCAGTTGCCAGAAAATTTAAAAAAAGAAAGTCCCTCAGCAGAAAGCAATTATGGTATTTTACTGACCTCTGCTGGTCGTTTTCTATCAAGACAGTTAAATAGAGGCAGTTGAACAGAAAAAAAAGTCCCTAAGCGGAAGCAGACAAGTCCTAGGGCTGATCTCCAGAGCCCACAAAGTACATACACATATAAGTGTATAATAAGTATATACTAAAGTATATACAAGAGGTCTCGAATGCTCGACCTAAAAACGAATATAACGAAAATATCTTGTGAACGGCATGTGTTAAAATATTTTGAAGTTTGCCAGACTCAAGGTAGATAGATCATTATATATGTTGTCCTAGTTGTTTGATTCAGAGAATATTCATTTCCAAGCAAGAGCAGAGAACATTCTACTGCAGCAGGAGCATTCCAAAGGGGGGGGGGGGGACTGCATCACATGCCAAAGGTACATCTAGGTGCTACAATACATTTATGTTTGATAGTAGTTCTCTAGGCTTATGGGTATTCATTCGCAAACCTTTCCAGTGGTTTATTACATGCAGATTGCACCTACGCTTTCTCCCAAAGTGCAAATGTGGTGTGCACATTTCCTGACACCTTTATATTTTCTGGCACTGTAAGATAGGCATTTCTGCACATTTAGATTTGCACCTCAACCCTAAACGTGAACTATTGGGTTTTCAACTGCCAAATTCTAGGTCTTGGTATGCACACAGAAATACAATATTTTCTTATATTTGACATGTTAACATAGAGGTTTTAATGAACAATGCATTCACCGGCCTAATGCTGATAAAGTTAATATTTGTTATAAAAATTGGGCCCACCAATTCCTTTGCGCCTGACAAGTTGTTATGATGTTCTTGTGGCGGTGTAGCAAGGTGGAAATATTATGTGGTATGGCTGGGGAGCCTTACCATGTAATATTAACACAATACCCAAAAGCGGACCTCTGATTCGCACTAGTAATCCTTAGCTCAGTCGTGGTAGAGTGGCAAAGAGCAGTCAGGCTTACTTAGAGGAACATGTGTTAAGTATTTCAGAGCACCAACATGGCCGATAAGTAATTGACTCGACTCAAAAGAAATCCGACACCAATTTATAAAAATAGAGCTTATATAAATTTAGACACCAAAATGAAATCAATACAAGGTGTATAACCAGAGTTATTTATTTTAAAATGTTCAGAAAGTCAGTACTTTGCAGAGCTGTCAAACTTTACCATTGCTGCCAATGGAGAAAACACAACGTGACACTCGGTCACTTGCGGGGTGAGTTCAACGGAACACATTTGGAGTTATTTCTTGCGGGTCTACAGACCAAGCCTCGAGATTCAGAACAGTTTTACCTTCCCCAGGGAGTCCGGGTGCAGAGGTGACTTGGCTGTCCTTGGTGCTAAACGGGAAGTTGCGAGAGCTGTCAAAAATACACTTGTGACACTCGGTCACTTGCAGGTTGGGTTCAGGGGAGCCCCTTGGAGGTTAAGCTTGGAGGGGCCCCAGGACCAGGAATCACCAGGCAGAACGGCTCTACCCAGATCGGGCGTCTTGAGTGCAGAGGTGTACCTGGCTATCCATGGTGCTGAACGGGAGCATTGGGGGCTGACTTTACCAAGTGTGCCAATGCAGACAGGTTTCGGATGCCAGTTTTCAACAACTGCACCACAGAAGTTAAGGGTCAACGATGCAGGATGTTTCCCTCTTCTTGGAGCGTCGAGTAAAGTAGTCAGCCAGAGCACCAACAAACCTTGGCCATGGCAAATGCAGCGATGTAGCAAATCTTCCAGAAGTCCAGGGAACGCTGTAGAGGGCTGAGACTCAGTGACGTTCAGGACTACCCTTCCCAGAAGGCGCCTTGTCAGTTACTTTTGGGCTGGTCCTCAACGGAGCCAGGTGGACAGTCCTCCTTTGGATCTTAGAAGTGCAGTTTGTACCTGCCCACTGCAGGAAAATAGTAACTCTAGTCCTAGGGAGTCCTGGTGAAGTCTTTTGGTTGCAGAGGGGCTCACCTTCCTTTTGGAACTGGTTTCTGGTCCAGGACGAGTCGTAGTCCAGTGGGTGCAGGGGGCAGCCACAGGGGCAGAGCTTTGCGCCTTCTCTTTGTGGAGTTCTGCCTTGTGCAGACACAGGTCTCTTCTTTGTCCTTCTTCCCTAATGGGCTACTGATCCTGCGGCTAATCTGCCCCTGAGGTGACCACATTTGGGGGGTATATATCACCAAACTACCCAGAACCCACTATTTTTGGTACTTTTCAAGATGTCACAAGCCATCCTCGGCTGTACAGACCAGCGAGCTCTCCCTAGAGGTGTGGTTAGCCTTTGGGGGGTTGTACGCCTCCTGAATACCTAATGTCCCACCTGCTCACAACCATGAGTGCCTGGGGGAATGGGGGGTCTTTATCTCAACTTGGAGAAATGTCACCTACATATCAGAGGCGGTGTGGCCTTTGAGGCTCACCGCACTGATGTGTCATTCACCAGCCATCCTGGGAGGGCGGAGGTGTGACGTCCTTCCTGCTCAGGCCTTTTGTCTCCATCCTCTGGGAGTTATCGCACTTCACAGCAGGAGAGCAGACTTCTGTGTTGGCGGCACCTTGCTCGGAAAGCCCGCCATAGCACAGGGAGTCTGAGGCAACTTGGGGCTAACCTCTAAGGATGCAACCCAGGTACATGCCAGCTCCCCACTGACACAAAGATCATATCAGGGGTGAAAAAGCGCTGTGTTTGGTACCCAGCACAATGGAATTTGGTGGTACCATAATGGAGCTCGCTAACTCGGGTTGCCCGGTAGCCAGTCCATGTTAACCTATAGCCCGCTCTTCACTTACAGTGATCTTTAATGGAACGATCACTGTAGGGACATGTATGCTTGCACATACATGTCCACACCGTTAACATGATGCTTCCTGGGCTATAGAAGGCCTACCTGACGGGTGGCTTACTTATATTAAAGCAGTGAGGTGATTCTGTCCCACATGGCGTGTGCAGGTTCAATCTCGAGCAGGGAAGCTGCTCGTGCAGGCTGTTATGGCAGAAATGCAGACCTTGCTTTTACTCGGGTCACTCAAGGTGGCACAATAGTGCTGCAGCCCTGGTGATCCCTTTAGCACCCTTGCCCTGGGTACCACTGGTACCATATAAAAGGGACTTAGAATGGGGGGATTAAAGCATTTTGCCAATTAGGTGTACCAAGTCACATTACCTTTGAGGTAAAGAGCACTGGCATGGTTAGCACCCCTCAAAGCTGCGCAGCAGGAACAAATACAATAATAATAACCTTGAGTTATTATCATTGTATTGGTTCTTTCTTTCACTGCTTTGCAGCAGTGGGGCGACGCTCCTCCGCCTAAGCGGAGGAGCCGCCACTGCCTGCACAATATATGTGAAAACCTATAAACATACAAGTTTGATTGGATGTTCACTTCTGTAAGCAGGCTACCTCTCCTCCACAATCATACCCAGTATCCCAAGTCTGTGACTGTGGGGATTGCTATGCCGGCAGGTTTTCTGCATTTGTAAATGCATTTTTCACACGTTCAGTTCCACTAGTTCTGATTTTGTGCACCTTAGTGGAATTGTGAATTGGGTCCACGAAGAACACAAGCAATTTCACTTGATTGAGGGTTTGTGTTAAGCAGCTCATCATCACTTTATAGAGGCTTGAATGCATACATGCAGCATGCTTAAATAAATACAATTTACATATGTCATGACCATATATACTCACTATTTCAATTTAGTACCGGCAAACACTGTATTTTTCTCTTTCTTGTGAAATTGGGGGGGGTTACAATAGGGCACTCTACACAAACCCTCGCAAACTCAATCTCACGGGACCCACGGCACACACAGTGGAGGTCTGGCACGGCGTGAATAGAAAATGGGGTTGGCATGGTAAACTCACAAAAGCCACACCACTATGGGAACCAGACTTGCTGGGCAGCTCAGCAAATGCCCTGGGATCGACAAGTGGGATATGATGGGCATCTCGACAGTGGGTGATATGTGGGTGGGAGGAAAATTGGCCACATTTGCAGACCTACAGACTAAATATCAACTGGCACAGACCGAGACATTTCGGTATCTACAAATTAGCCATGCAGTCAAAGCTGTCTTACCCAAGGACGCCCCGCTACCTGAGGCCTCTCCACTGGAGGACCGGCTGATACTTGACCCCATGCATAAAAAGGCCATATCCCTCGCATACATAAAGCTAATAAACAATCGCCCGGACCCCTTAATGCGCCTGCGTCAACACTGGGAGGCAGACCTGGGGGATTTGGAGGATGATGAGTGGCGCGAGGCTTTGGCTTCCCCCAGAGAAGTAGCTATCCCAATGAGATTGCGCCTGGTCCAATTGAAGATCCTTCATCGCATATACTTAGACGCAGGGACCTTGGTCAAGATAGGTAGGAGGACTGACCCCTTGTGCCTTCGGCAATGCCACCAACCGGGAACCTTTTTTCATATCCTTTGGGAGTGCGCAGTATTGCAACCATACTGGAGCAATGTCACAAAACAGATGGCGAGAGCAGGTGGTAAGACACTGAAGGCCCCCCCAACTATGTCGCCTAAATATTTGGGAAGCCACTGACCTAACACAAACAGAGCAAACGTGGGCCTCATTGGGAAGGGCCATTGCAAAATGCCCAAAAATGGGGGGTGGGGGCGGTCCCGACCCTACGCGACTAGGCAGCTGACATGGACAGGGCAATGATTGCCGAGAAAGATGTCTTCAAACACAGGGGCTGCCCTCAGAAATGGGACCACAAATGGGGGAGGTGGAATAGGTACAGAGGCAACATCTTCTTGTCCCCTACAGTGGAATTGCAACGGGAACTGCATAAACTGCTGGATACCTCTGGTATTGAGGATGTGGTCTTACCGGGAACTGAATAAGGTAATCGCTTGCATATCAAGCACTAAATGGCGTACTTATTTGTTTAATAAATTTGATCTACTATGCGTGAACTATTTGATGGGTATGCCGTATAATATCACTATGGCTAAACGGAATGGTTTAAACTGTGTTTCCTTGATTCCAACTGTATTGAAAAATGTATGCATATGCTGTGGACTCTACTATTGTTTCATTGCTGCTTTCTGTTTCTCTTTTTCTTTCATCAATAAAAAAAAAAAAAATTTAAATAAGTATGTTGATGTTAAACCTAAATTATTTTTTTTCCTTACGGGAATTTTTTCCTTTTTTTTTAGAGGTGTCACCACTTTCATACTTGTTTTTTAAGTTTTTTCTGTTGACAGATTTTTCCTGAAAAATCTGAAAATACGTTCTCTTGTACAACATTGAGAGATAAATCATTAGAGGATTACGAGTAAATGTCCTGTCATCATTTTTCGTCATAATTTTCCACGGACACTGTAGAGTTGTCTCCAAGGATTAATATTTATATATTATCACATACAAACAAGTGGTTTGAATACCACATGCTACCTCATGGTGTTTTCAGTGTTGGCATTGACAAAGTTCAAAGGCAGGTCTATTGTTCAATGACTGAATTGGAAAACCACTGTATCAAAACCCTTGTTTCATCGTAGTCCCAGCGGATTTAAAGAGCACAGCAAATCACCTGTGAGGGTCTCAAGGCGCTGGAGTTTGCTACCTGCCTCGTGGTGGTCTGTTCATTGGAACAGCCAGGTCTTGAGTGCTTTTCTGAATTGCTGGAGTGATGAAGCGGTCCTGAGGTGCAGGGGAAGGTCATTCCAAGCTGTGGCCGCCAGTTGTGGTGCAGTGCCCTGTTATTTATCGCTCTATGGGACAATTGTAAACTAAGGGTATGATCATGGTCAGACCGGCACAAATATTTGGCCTGGGGCCTAAAATAAAAGCAGTCTCCTTTAGCGAACCAGATGGCTAAAAAAGTGAATTTATACGTTCAGAACTGACCTGATTTGCAAATATGGACCTTGGAATTGGTTCACCCAATGAACTCTTAAAAACAACAATCTTTACAGACTCGGGTAACTCGTCATTGGGTCCATGAAATAATTCAGTTTGAATGGATTTATGTTGTGATTGTCTGGAAAATAGAAGACGCAGAGTTGGATATGTTGAGTTATAAATAAAACATCATTCACCATATATATTTGACATAAACAAGGAGTTGATTTATGAGATTACCTGATCACTATGACTATTGCTTGTGGTAGAGATGTTCTAGCCTAACCCCTAATGAATATGTGACGTCGAAATACATTCGGGATATAAAAAGGTATTGGAAGAGGCCTTGTAAGGAAATATTAAATACAATGGTTTATCAAACAAGTAAAGACACAATTGTGTGATTCGAAAAAATTTAAACATTGAGTGTTTTTACTTTTATTAGTCTAAAATGTGGATTGTAGTTCAAAAATTTCTAAAACAGATTGGCAATGCATTATTGGTGAGAGGACAGACTTCAACGTGGATTAGCACCTGTTGATGTGTACGAAGTACGCATTGGTAAAAAAATAAGCGGTGTTTATACGGCTGGTGAGCCACTTTCAAACCAATTAATTTGAATACAGCACATGCACAGGTGATTTAATTTGCTGACAGGCTTCAGCTAAACCAGGATTCTGAATTCATGTATGTATGTTTGTGACTTATGAAGTGCAAAGTTAGCTACAAAGTTCTCTACTGCGATGCGTATACCAAACAGGTGGCAGTGGGCCATGCAACACATTGGGGATTGATGGGGGGGAGCAAATGCAGTATGTGTGGAGCCTGCAAAGTCTTTAAAGGGTTTGGGAGTAGGGTGGAGTAGGATCAGAGGCTCATGAAGGGAATCTGATATGGAGGACAAAGAGAGGGGATGTTGGGTGCTCCTCAAAAAGTACAGTAATAAGGAGCTTCATAATGTGCTGCTTTCAAAGATAAGTCGTCTTCGTCTTCTGACAGTCGAGACGGCATTCATCTCATCTATCTTCTAGTAAGCATGATTTTTTTATTTTTTTTGCGATGCAGGCATGACTGCCAAATCCATATAAGTGCCTGGTCATGCATTTCCAATAACTGTCTCATGGTGAGACCTCCTTCCTGGTCTCATAAGGTCAGCTACTGACATGTGAATAGCTGGGCATAAGATACCAAGGTCTTGTACCTGGTATGGGCACATGGGCTTATGATGACAATATATACTATGACATTGCAAAAGCAATTTATAAACTACCACCATGGCCATGTAAGTAGCACGAAGGGGATTATCCACCCTGACTGAGCCTGTAAAAGGAAAATAGTTGAATATTACTATTTTAACCTCCTTAATTTCAGATAATTGTTATTTTAGATCATTACTTTGGGTTACCATTATGTCCATCGGAGAAGTGCCTGTACATTTAATATATTTGTTTTACCTACATTTAGACTTATTTTAATTTTAATTTTATTTTTTATAATCGTTTACTCTTTGTCAACGTATAATTAATTCTCTTTAAATGTTAACTCTACACCTGTTTAATATACATATATATTTATGATTTGTTTAGCAATGTTACAGGGTGGTTATTTTTTGAATTGGAGTAAAAGAAAGCACTCACACACCATGCAGTGAAAATAAGTGTGGAGCAATGAGACATAATATTTATAGCAACTGTGCTAGCAAACACACATTCACACTACTACTACAGTGCAAAGGTCAAATATGACCAAACTGACATGAGAAAAATATTGTTTACTGCCTCACATTTTGCATGGAACAACAATATCTTTACACGGGGAAACAACTTTCCAAATGGTCATCAGGCGTCCTCAATGTGAATTTACTTTAGGGCTCAAATGTAACCCCATGCATTCTGGTATTGGTTAAATAACTCTTTTGTTTTAAACAAATACACTTGAAAAATGCCATTGCATAAACTTCATTTGGTGAGTATAATATGTCATTTTTGCCATTGTTGAGTCTACCTCATGATTGACATTAGCATGAGTCTTTGAATTCCTCCTCCATAAAGGCAGAAGGCCCCTGTTGTCCTATCCCTTCTCCTGTCCAATGGCCAGTGCTTGATTTGAGCAGGTGGTTTTCCTGTGCTCGGCCCGGCACTTAATGCTCAACACCGGCACTTGTGACAGCTGCCACAATGTGGCGCTGTCTAACTAATTTGGAGATGACCCCAACAACAGGTAATTATTCATTCAATATCAGCCACGGTTTGTGCAGGTAACAGAGGTGGGGTGGTGGGGGGATTTTGAGGGACGATAGCGAGGGAAAATTATTTATTTAATTTTCCCTCAGCATCGTCCCTTGAAATCCCCCCCAACACGGCCACACCACCTCTGTTATCTACAAAGACCGCGGCTGTTCAATATACATTAAAAATGACTATTACCTGCCACCCAAGCCATTCTTATAGGTCTGGGGGCCTGAAATAGTCTGAATTGTCACACTTGTAAGAGTGCGGTGGTTACTAGTTGTGTTGTTACTATCGTTGGCAGCATGGCAGGGGCAATGTGTGGTGCAAGCTGCAGTGGCCCCTAACGGGAGCCCTGGCACCTAATGTTTTACAAATTAAGCACTGCAGGTGGCCCCATAAAAACCCTGGCCTGATACTTCTCTCCAATATAGGCCTCCTGCTGAAACAGCATTACTCAGGCTGCAGAACTGGAAGTGGCCTTGGGGCACAGTGTAACATGGTCTCTTCCACCACCCAGCCTGACAGCTGGCACCCCTCAAATGTCAGTTCCAGCTGTAGCTGTGTCCTACACATAATCAATGTCTTCTGAATCGCTAATGAGAGGAGTTGGGCTGGTGGTCCAAATTTATCAACATATATTTTATGGGCATTTCCCAGTCTCTACAGCAAGATAAACTGAATGAAATTTGCATTCTCCCCTGGAGCATGCTGAACTTGATTTGACCTTGACACTCTGCTGTAAATCCTCTCCTCCTAGTGGAACATAAAAGCAGAGCCTCGGGGAAAGCACAGCATAAAGGATTTAAAAAAGAGATGAACGAGAATGAAAAGAGGTTTTACTACTGCGTAATTATTTCTGCTTTAAAAGAAATACACCCAACCCCCAAACTACTTACAGACTCCTAAACAAAAAGGTAGGGTTCACTATTTCCTGCGCACAGTAGGCTGAACACGCATGGTCGTGTTAGCGGAGTCAGGAATTGCAACGGCTAGAGCTGGGCAGATTGTGTCCTGTGTCTGCTGCAATGACCATGACTGCCCCGGTGAGCATGTGACCGCGCCATCTGAAGACACAGCTTTTGCAGTTGGAAAATAGTTTAATTTCGAAGACTCTATATGAACTCTTACCAATCCCTCAATTCAAAGTATCAGCGCACACCAAGAGCAAAAGAGCTGAATGCAGGACCCCTGCCTTGTAATCTAATTGATATAAACTTTGTTGAGAAATTGTCATTTCCCATAACTCTGGCACCCAAGTCATAACATCACACTTATAAATTAGACAAAACATTTTGACCCAGAACCATAGGTGGCGCGATTTACCTACAGTAATGATCAATGCATTTTAAGCGGAAGGAACTTTTTGTTTTCTACAGTAGATGTTGCTACTTTTCAGTTAAATTCCAGTGCAGAGTATGTGCGTCTGCCATGTCAGATCTCTGGCCAGGTTCTACTCATGATGATGACATGTATGCATCTAGGGTTGGTTATTTATATAGAACAAACCTAGCCATTAAGTAACAGAGCTCTATGTAATACAGGGGTATGTCGGTACAAAACACAGGTAAGCCCGGCTTGATTGCAAATGGGAGGGTACGCATTCTTGGCATTCCTGTGGGGTAAGCCGTCAAGGTGGCTACTTCTGGACAAGGAGTGCCTTGAAGAGGAGGGTCTACAGCTATTTCTGGAGTGGACGAGTGAAGGTGTTTGTTGTATCGAGGGTGGGGTGGTGCTTCTAATCCTTGGTGCCTAGCAAGAGAAGGCTTCTTCAGATTTTTTTTTTTTCTCCTTTCTGTGTTTTAAGTCTGGCAGTGCCATGGCCAAATGGGCTCCATTCATCACCGTAGATTATGATCTTGTCTGAAAAATAGGGTTGTGTGTGTGAGGTGACAGCATTGGTTGTAGCAAATTGCATCACATTTTGAAGATGATTCAGGGTTGCAGGTGAGGTCAGAGTAGTTCCTGGAGAGTGTGGATGACCCAATACTATCTCAGTCCCATGATGTTTTGCTGCTGAATAGAAGATGTTTTCTTTTGCTGTGGACGTCTGGGACGCTGGTGAGCAGCTGGATTTTGCCATCTAGGTGTGAGAAGACCAGTGCCGGGAATGCAGCCATGAAATGAAAGCTAGTGCCAGACGTTCAATGCTTTCCAACAAATGCGGGTCTTGAATCAAAGGATTCTGTTGCTGTAGAAAGTGAATGACTTGGTGCTATTGGCGAGGAAGGAGTGAATTCATCAAGGTTCTTTGCATCAAGCTATACCTGGCAATTGATTGCAAGCGTACTGCATGCTTACTTTAAGGGGGGATCTTATTTTATCGGGCTTCTTTTGCTTTGAACCTTTAAGGCTTGTGACATTGTCAGTCTCATTTTGGGTCAGCCCAAAGAACTTAGTGTTCTTGATGGTCTATTTGGGTGTGTCATTCTGTCTCCGTTAGAATGTGTGAGGGACTATTTTGCAGCAGAAATCAGTCATTAAGTGGCCACTAGCACTGTGGAGCGAGAACTGACAAAGGCATCTGAAAAATGGAAATGAAAGCAACCCTTTTAGGTCTCGCCTACACAGCACATGCACTGTGCTGCGAGACGTATTGTTTACAATTCAGTGGGCTTACATGCCACCCACAGCATGCCCTTAGTTTTTTTTGTTGTCACTCTCATTTGCAGCCTTTCTATTGCTTACCTCCCCTAGACTTCTCTTCCTTTTTTTGTGTTAGCTCCTCCCTGGAGCATGGACCAAGTATGTGTTCTTCCTTGTCTTTGTTCTTCCTTGTCTTTGCAACACTCTATTTTTTTATTTTGTAAACGTTTCAGTATTATTCCTAGACATGCAATGTGCCTTCTTACTTTTAACACATTCATACAGCTTCTTATTTATGTTGTTTCACCCGATCTGCTATCTCTATTGATGCTTTAATTAAGCCCACAACTAGATTACTCTACGCCACTCTATGTCACTCTACTCTATGCCATTCCACTCAACGCCCACTCTACTCCACGCCACTCCATGCCACTCTGTGCTACTCTGCCACTCTACGTCACCCCACTCTCAGCCACTCTATGCTAATCTATGCAACTCTACATCACTCCACTCTACTTTACACCACTCTTCTATACTTTACACCACTGCTCTCTATGCCACTCTACTCTACGCCACTCCACTCCACACAATGCTACTCTATGGCACTCTATGCCACTCCACTCTACACCACTCTCGTCCATGCCACTCTACTCAATGTCACTCTACGGCGTTCTACTCCAAGCCGCTCCACTCTACGCCACTGTACTCTACACCGCTCTGTTGTATGTCACTCCACTCCACTCCACGCCACTCTGCTCTACTCCACACAATGTCACTCTACACAATGTCACTCTACACAACTCTACTCCATGCCACTCTACCGCATTCTACTCTATGCTACTTCACTGCACTCTACGCCGCTCCACTCTATGCCACTCTACCCTATGTCACTGCACCACTCCACTGTATGCCACTCTACTCCATACAACTCCATTCCACTCTACTCAATGCCACTCTCTATGCCACTCTACTCCACATTACTCCACGCCACACCACTCCACTCCACACAATGGCACTCTGTGCTACTCCACTCCATGCTACTGTACTTTATGATGCTCCACTCTGTGCCACTTCACTCTGCACCACACTACTCTATGCCCATCTACTCTATTCCTCTCTATGGCACTCCATTCTATGAAACTCTACTCTACGGCACTCCACGCCATTCTACCCTATGGCACTCCGCTCTATGGCACTCCACTCTACGAAACTCTCCTGTACGCCATTGTACTCCACTCTACTCCATTCCACACAATGCCACTCTATTTTACTCTACGCCACCCCACTCTAGTTTACCCCACTCTACTTTATGCCACTCTACACCACATCATTCTACACCACTCTACGTCACGCCACTGCATGCCACACCACTCTATGGCAGTGCACTCTACACTACTCTACCACACTCCACCCTACACTACTCTACCCCACTCCACCCTACACTACTCTACCCCACTCCACCCTACACTACTCTTCTCTCTACTCTGACACACCTCTAACTTTTAGCCATGCTAAAAGACATTTCCAAAGCTAATAGCTTTCACATAGGCTAGACTCATTGGCTTTGCTAATGCTTGTTTCTATAGCATCCATTTTCAGATGGTTTTATCTGTGCTTGCTCCCCAATTCTCAAATAAGCAGTGGCAAAACCAAAATAGCAGGCCTGCCAAGTGCCAAGCGCCAAGCATGCCTTGCTAGGGTAACGCAATTGAAGTTAAGTTCCCACATTACCACATGATCGGTAATTTGTCACACAAACAGGATAAAGAGAAAGCTAAGTGGGATCTCTCTTTTTCACTGCCTTGTTGTGGATGGCTCTACTGTTTTAATTAGCTCTCAGACCGTGACACCTATTGGTAGCCAGCTCCGGTAAGAGCGCTGCTGACACATGGGCAAGCTTACATAAGCACCTGAGAAGAGTCGCTGTTACCCAAGCAGGCCTGGGAGTGTTCAAGACCTATGTTGCGGCTGCTGGTAAGAGTATTGGGGCCAAGTAGATGGGGTGGTTTAACACATGCTGACTGTAATGCTGTAGTGCATGGGTGGCAAAATAAATCCAATATATTGAAGTTTGCAGGTCCAATTTAAGTAAATGAAAAAAATTTGCATATCTGAAATTCCTACAGGTGGTAAATGCCATTGAATGAGAAACGCTATTTATATTTTGCAGTGTTTGTGTTTGGAGACGAGGCAGTGGTTGCGAAGTGGCCTTCTGCTATGTGATTTACGCTTTATACCAGTTCTGACTTTGCAGTCCGATTGATTACCTATTAACTTTATCAGGCTAGAGCCTTTTCAGATGGCAACTTTAAATGCTGGTTTAGAACGTCCTCACTGCATTAGATCACGTGCCTTATTAGTGTCAAGGAATATAAACATGGTTCAAAGCAGCCTTGTGAATTGCATTTATGTACAGGAGCTTGTACATCCCACACTACCCTCAATATATTTTGGCCCATCATAGGCATATATATCTGCACAACATAGCAGAGCTGCGCCATGTTCAGTGTGTGTGCAGGGTGGTGCTAGGGACATGCACTCATTAAATGAACAAAACTGCTGGACTACACTCACCATAAAATATCACTCAAAGTGTCACACGTATGGCGATCCATTGTCACACAAACAATAAAAACACTGAAATGTCACACTTAAGGAATCAGAAAACTTGGCAGCTATGCCATGCTACTTTTGTGTGTGGGTGATATTATACCATTCTCAAGAAAGTGTCACTCATTGTCATTGAATGTCACTCATAATTACACTGAAATTATGAAAATGTCACACATAAGCAATCTGAAACCTTGGCTGCTATGACATAGTGTGACATGAAAGATACTAATGTTAAACCTGCTGGCGTTGCCAACCCTTGTTGTGGGTCTGTCACCCTCTCAAATGAATTATCGAGCCAGTGCGACAGTCCAGACAGGCAGGAGTTGAATTTCCTTCTCCTATTTATCCAGTTTGTATCAGAGCTCCGGTTACCCAAAAAAACATTTCGCTTAATAGCCCGCACTGGGGGATAAAAGGCGGAGCAGAATTTTCAACTTAATGTGCAGTCGCACTACCATAGGAGTTTTTGACAGGCTTATTTCTGCTTCAGTTGGGGTGCTTTCATTCTAGCGGTATCTTTTATTTTAAGAACATAATAGAGATCTTGCCCTGCCCCTTGGGCCTGTGAGGTGCACTTAGCAGTAATTTCTCAACCCCGCGATCGTCTCGTGACCTACATGGTTCTGACAGTCACCACAATGGCCCATTCTCGTGCACTCAGCCCGTTCATCTGATTGGCTGAGTCACCTCGAGTTGAAACCACAAAACATAGTTTTCCTCAGGCGTGGAGCCCCCTGTCCGAGGGGGCCTCTGTGCCAGGCTTCAGGGCAACATTTGACAAAGGTTTTTCGGTTGTGCATCCGCAAGGCCTTTTTGAATAGATAAAAATGTTATATTTTTCAGTGTTTCTCAAAAGGGGGGTGGCGACTTTCTTTTTCATACATATTTTACAGCTGCAACAATGTAACTTCCGCGTCGAGGACATCGAATGTAGGAACTGGAAAGTGAACAACAAACTGCCGGGGTACAAGTACTTTCCGGCTTTCACTTTTACTGTTTTTGGGTAAGGGTATGTGTTGTGTTTTTTGGTAAGGGGCTCGCTTTAACCTAAAAGAGCCTCTGAAACTTGTTCATTCAGGTCTTGAGGGGGTGGAGGGGGGGGTTGAGGAATCCATGCGACTTTCTCCTGCATCGTTTATGACCAAAGTGATTCTGTGGAGCTGCCAAATAAATATTTGAGTTTTTTTCTTAGTTGTGTTTTTTTTAACCAGGCAAGCTCCATTTTCATCTATTTTTCTTGTTTTCTGCCATCTACACACCACTCTCTTCTCTTCTAGAGGCTGATGCCAGCACACCCTCACTTGCTGCGAATTTGCCTTTGCTGCCATTTCGTGTTGTCTTTCCATTCCTGTGGGTGACGTTTCCCTCATTCCGTCTGTGTACTGACTGGTGCTGCGCCCTGTTCATTCTTAAAAGTGCAGGGATAACAGTCAGTCCTCACATTACCAGAAAGTTTTGCCCTCTTGCCTTGTGTAAGAAATTAGGTTACTGGTTGAAGCAGGTTGACGCACAAGCAAATCCCAAATTTCCCTGTGCTCACCCTTCTGGTAGATTGGCACAAAAGCAGTGAGGCTTAACTTAAAGGCAATGTGTAACCTATTTATTCAGCATGTCAAACAGAAATAAAGTTAAAACACCGCACAAGAAAAAATCCCACACCAATTTAGAAAAATAGAAGAAAATGTAATAAATTATTTGAGATCAAAACAACAAAAATCCAATTAGTAGAACCGGAAATATGGAATTCTAAAGATTTAAGTGAAAACAGTGCTAAAAAAACAGAAGCACCAACGGGGGTTATGTAGTCGTGCCGGACCGGGATAAAGTCACAAGTTCAAGCTGATCGCGATGGAGTGCAGGCCGGATACAGGTACCTAGTTATCCCCGCTGAGCAAAGTACCTTAAATCCTGGTACGTGGATTGCGCGGCATTGCTTTGCAAGGCTTCGTGTCGTCCGCCGTCAGTTCTGAGGGGCAGGGAAGGCCATGATACGAAGTCCTACGTCATATTGCGTCAGGTCCGATGTAGCTGGCAACCGGGTGGCGAGGTTTTGCATTGCTTACCATCAGTTCTGATTAAGCTTGCAGCTGTTCAGCTAGGCTTGGTGGGGCTTTAGCAGATTTAGTGAAGACCACAGCTGGGCTGGCAAAGCACCTTGAGCCCCACTTCCAAGTGTCCAGGACTTGGGGCGGGGGGTGGCCACCAACTGGGGGCTTAGAACTCACAGCAGGGAGAGTCCAGGTGCAGGGTTCAAGAGAGTTGGAGCCTTTTCTGCCCCTGAGGCTCTGATTAGGATGCCAGCCAACTAGCCCTTGGAGTCACTCTGATGGTTCTGGGTTGAAGATGCAGGTTCAGTCCTTCTCACTCAGGCAGCAGGGCAGCAGAGTAGCAGTCCTTCTGGCAGCAGAGCAGCACATCAGTCCTTCTTCTGAGGCTTCCACAGGTCGAAGTGCATAGTGAACAGTTGGGTCTGAGGGTCCAGTATTTATACCTGATGCTTACTTTGAAGTAGAAAAAGCTTATAAAGTCCTCCCCCCTACGAAGGTGTCTGGAATATCCTGCCTCCCTGCCCTGGCTCCAGTTTTTCTGGAGGCACAAGATACTAGTGTGAAACCCTTTGTGCGTTTGAAACCCTTTGTGACTGTGTTGAGGCAGAGTCTTTGTGATGTGCATGTGTGGTAGATGACCACTCCGCCCCTATCCAGTCAGAAATGGACCATTGTGCCAACGTATATTCCTCCTTTGTCTCACTGTCTGGGAGTAATACACAAAGACCAACTGCCAGCTACACCCAGTCATGTGACACAGGATACAGGCAAACTCTGCATTCCTACTTGCTCCCAATTGGAAGTTATCACTTATTTAAATATAATAAGGTAACCCAATGTTACCCTATGGGAGAGGTAGGCCTTGTAGTAGTGAAAAACGAAATTAGGAGTTTTTCACTACCAGGACATGTAAAACTTAAAAGTACACATCCAACTTTTTGAATACTCTCTGCACCCATTCCTCTGGGATGCGTAGGGACTACTATAGGGTTGACTTTTATGTATTTAAAAGAAAGGTCTAGGCCTGGCGAAAGGCTTATTTTGCCAAGTCGAAATGGCAGTTTAAAACTGGACACACACAGACTGCAGTGGCAGGCCTGGGACATGTTCAAAGAGTTACATAAGTGGGTGCATTTAATTTGCAGGCCCTGGCTACATGTAGTACCACTTTACTAGGGTCTTACAAGTAAAATAAATGTGCCAATTAGGTGTATGTCTGTCTTACCATGTTTAAAGGAGAGAGCACAAGCACTTTAGCTCTGGTTAGCAGTGGTAAACTGTGCAGTGTCATAATGCCCGCAAAAATTAAGTCAGCAAAAACAAGAAGATGGAAGGCAAAACGTTGGGGAAACTCACACCAAGAATGTCCGGTTCAGCACCTTGTTTTTGCTTTTTCACCCTTCTCTGTGATTTTCCTCTCCGTGAACTCTGAGGCTGCTGGAGGTGCCTTACATCTGGTATTTACTCCCCCCGCAGAGCATGTGACAGTACTGAAGAGGAAGTACTCTCAAAAGTTACCCCTGCCCTCAGTACAGAGTAAATACTGTACCCTCACCAGACTATTGCGAGATTGACAGTAGTTGGCAGCTGAATTACAGCACAAGTGCTTTGCCCTTTCACCAGTAGGTCTTAGAGACCCATATTGAAACATCAGTTCAGTCCCATGTAAGTTGGCTCTTTCATTTCCACTTATATGTGGGCCATGGCATGTAACATGCACTTAGAGTATGTTACATGCTTGAATGCCCATGTGCACTGTGAGGGGTGCCCTGCCTGCTAGAGCGCTGGGATTGCAGGTGGTCCTTGTGGGCTTGAAACCCAACATGTAGATTAAAGTATCCTCTCCCACCCCCAGTTCCCTCTATTCCCCCAAGAGGCACAAGCACTGTAGGGCATCCATTTGGGGAAGGTGAACTCCTATTCATATCTAATGATACCCGAACTATGCTTGTGAATCAGTTTACCTGAGAAACTCTGTCCTCTCATGTTCCAAAAGGTAGGTTACCTTTGCTTGGGGTGTCTAAACTGTGTCTTTTACGTTACACATTCTTCTGTCCACCTGTGGCTTCCCTCTTCTGTGCTATGTTTAGTACCATGATTGGAAGGGATTGAGGATGTTGGGGCTCCAAAATCTTGATATCATAATTTAATGCTAAGTTAATATGGAGGGAAACATTATTGGTATCTATGTGCATTCCAAAGACCATGGGTAAGGGCCCCAGCCCCAGTAAAAACGTGATATCGTTTCAGAAGAGAATGCTTTCGTTTACCGGTAGGCTACTTGTCTACTTTTTTAGGGCCTTCACCAGCTACTTTTCTTATCTGCTGTCTAACACCATTTACTGTTTTTAATGTGGCTACAGGCCGCATATGGACCTTTCATAGAGACTTTTATCGGCCTTCTCACAGCTAACCAATTGTGACTGGTATACCAGGACTGTCATGGCATACAGGTCAGGTCGTGATTCTTTCTTCCCACACTTATTTACCACATAGACATATATCAATATAAATATAGTTACCATAATCTGCCTGCTTGTAGCCATCACAGTGAGGGTTACCAGAAGCCACTACTGGGGCCACACTCCCACAACCAATCTTACGATGACATTGCATTGTTGGACTGGGATAGAAAATAGGTCCAGGCACCAAAATAAATGTGGCTCCCATTAGAGAGTCAGATAGCTTAAAATGGTGCATATTTACAAATCACAGCAGCTTTGAACTTGTAAAGACATGCTGTACAAATGTTTTGCAAGGTATGGGAGATTACATGCATGTGTGCTTGCTGTAGGCAATGTTTGTGGTTATATCAGGGAAATCAACAGTACAAAATGGCCTTCCAGACCATAAAACACGCCCACAAACAGCAAAAAACTGGCCAATACACTGCCAGATTGCCCTATAGACCAGCCTATCTCTGTGACTATGCCATTTTTACTATGTAGACTGGTGGTTCCCAAACTTTTCACTACCACAACCACCTTTTTAGAATAACAAACTTTCACAACCCACCTACTCACTAGCGTAATGAAACTTGAGGGGGGCCCCCTGCAAACTACATGGAGGGGACCCACTCCGTGCTCAGTCAAGAGCTGTCACGCCAGAGTACTGTGCTGGAGGGCCTGGAGCTTGCCCCCCCCCGCACACGGGAGCCTTTGTTATGTCACTGCACCTACCTTTAATGAACATGAGGAGGGCGATTTCTGACTGTAGCTAAAGCATCGTGTGGTAGTGCATTGTCATTCACAGAGAGCACATTTTCCATTGAAATGGCTACTAAATTTGAACAGACCTATAGTTTTACTGATGAAACTATACAGCACACACATGATAATGTGTGGAAATCGGGTTTCTGTGTATATTGATCATTTGTTCATCACCAAGTGCCTTGATTTGTTTTGATCCTATTAAAATCTCTGTTTCCAGCACACTTCAGAATTATAAACAAAAATGCTTCATTTTTGCTTTTCTAACTGCTGGATGCATTTTTGTTGTGTATTGCAAAAAACAACATCCTACAGTTTTGCATAATTCACTTTAAAAACTCCTCTCACTTTGAAGTCAGAGAAAGAAAAATAAACACCAATCCCCATGTTAAAAAAAAATAAAGCAGCCTGACATTTGACCTCTGTCTTTGACTCACTGGCAAATCTGACAAATTAAACACAGAATTTAAAGGCATCTCTATTTTTTGCTCTGACTTTTGTAGCACTCTAAATCAGCTCAAGACCCCCCCAGTGGGTTGCGACCCACAATTTGGGAAACGCTGATCTAGACACCCTACCTATGAGTCTCTTTTCATGTTTAACAGTCTTCTACTGTGTATTGGAAACAATCTAATAACTTTGTGTTATTATGTCCCAAATACAACTTGGCCAAATTACCAACCCCCTTCTGCCCGACAGTTTTTAATCTATGATACTGGTATTAACGATGTCAATAATTACTTAGTGTGAGAAGTTTCAATTGCGCATTACTAACCTCTCATATTTACTTAAAAGCAAGCTCCTTATATTTTCTGCATGTTTTCCAGGTACAGAGTTACTGGTCGGCAAACGGATATTCATAAAACAATCTCCCCCTAACATGCATAACATACTACTATGACATGATTCTTTCTCTCTCACATTAGCCGCAGTTGGTTCTTTCTGATACAATCATATGTACATGGATAAACACAGGTTACTCATATAGGCCCCATCTCCTTGTGTGAAACACAATAATACGCATGTGTGCAAATTTGATTTGCCACTTGCATCGCGTGTGCTGTGTCACACCAGAGAGGTGGTCTCTCTGGACATCAAATGCAAAAACATGGGTGGAATGCTTGAATTAATCTAAGCCACTGTCAATCGCTCTGGCCGCATCCCAATCCATTGTTTTTTGCTCACCACGCCACCTCAGTTTGGGCCCAGCCGTATGCATATCAGTCTTGACCCTGCTCCTCATGGGAACAGTCCAGCCCAAACTGCCAGGCCAGGTCCTCTCCGAACCGAAACACAAGCAACCCAGGACCGGTTTCGCCCGTGTTATGGGCTCATCAGCCGGGTATAACTTGGTTCCAGTGGCACAGTGAGCCCTGGACCCAGGGTCAAGACTGATTTGCATTTAGCTGTGTCCAAACTGAGATGACCTGGTGTGCAAAATAACAATGGATCGAGATGCGGCCCGGAGTCATTACCAGTGGCTGAGATTAATTCAAGCATTCCATCCATCACTTTTTTGTACACTCTGGAAGTCATACCACTAAATGTAAAGGACAAATTGTTTTCTAGTTTTACCTGTGTCCACCTCACCTTCAAGCAGCTAATTTTCTAAAACTGTACATTTCAGCCTTCAAAAAGCCACAGGTATGCCTGTCATTTGCTACTGGCATTAGTGCATTTATTTATTTATAGAGTTTTGTATAGCGCAAACTCGGCCCAAAGGCATCAGAGCGCTTCACATAGTTGTCAAAGTAACTGTTATATGAGTAACATATGGGGTAAATACATTACATGGGATATATTCGGGCACAAATACATGGCAAAATTGTACACAAAAGGTATACGATAAACGGTCACAGTTGTACAAATTGCATATGGAGTAGATACAGTTACATGGGGTAGGCAAGGATACATGGCAACAATATATACCAGAGGTATACGATGGGCAGTAGGATATGTGGGCGATATAGTTCTGAGGTAGATTACGATAGGGTGTGTCGACTTGGGTAACAGTGTGTGCATAAGCTAGCAGTGTTGATGTAAAATGGGCAAGAAAGCATATAGGCATAGAATAACATATAGCCAAATAATAACAATGTAGACCAGTCTTGACATAAAATGACAGGTATAAAATAACAGTGTAGACTATCAGTGTCGACATAAGGACATAAGTTACGTGCAGGATGGTAGTGTGGGCATCCAATGGCAAGTTCTGGCCTAGAAGTGTTCACGCTTCCATGTGGAGGTCGTAGGGGGGCCAATGGGCTCAGATTGAGGGATTTTAGACAAATAGGTGTACGTTGCCCTGGTGGGGTCAAGGGCCAACAGATTCAGTTGAAGATCCCTGCCGGCTGTATCAGGGACTCCTGAGGTGGTGAGGAGCTGTTGGAGGCAGATCACAGCGGGTTTCAGCTGCAATTGTAGCTGATGCAGGCAAGTCGTGACAGTGCAGCGGGAGTCACCCGCGAGGGACAGGGTGCCAGTGCATTCAGCTTCTGTGTGGTCACAAGCTTGCAACGTTGGCAGACGCAGCTCCAGGCACGATGTAAGGGGCAGCAGTCCCTTGCTCCTGGTACATATGTAGGCAATGACCCGCTCGTCCGTGGTTTTTAAGAGTGGCTCTGCATGGACTACACATATAAGTGTTTAGACCTGGTTTTTCACATATGGTGTGAGTGTATGCAAAGGCATTTATAGAGATTTTTATTGGTTGTATGTACTATTTGATAAATAGGTACTTCGATCTTCCCAAGCCGTGAAGAGGCCTAAATTAAAATGGGACCAAAATGCATTGACTATACTTTTTGGAGGAGTCATCTAAACTTCAAAGGCTAAATAAATATATGCCACCCTAGTGTGCTACAACGCCAGAATTACTGCGGAGCTGGTTCAGTGATTGGTGAAGAGTGAAAAAAGTGAATTTTAAAAAGTCCAACTTGTGTCAAAAAAATCTTTTATTTATTTTGCCAATTAGACTTAGTTAAAAACAAGTGTAGGATAAAGGACCAAATTAAAAGTCCAGATTTATCCCCAGGTGTAGGTCAACATGTTTCTGCCTTTCAGGGACATATCGTCAGGCATTCGTCAGGACCAATATTTATAGTGAATGAACCCGGCGGTATGGGCGCACTAAGGCCCACCCTAACCAAGGGTTACTAGTGTTAAAAATGTTTATCCCAAAACACTAGAAAGATTCCCTCAATTTAGAGAGGAACCGAGTTTATTCTGTGAAGATAAAAAATGACAAACATACACATAGGAGACAAAGAACAACATCAGGTTATTGCGATACGCCCTAGATGAATGTCATAGCAAGAATAACATAGTCGGGTGCTCATCGAGGTGCTGAGGTAACCATAACATGGACACGAGTGTCAGAATTTGTGATCTCGTGCACCTACTCAATTCGCATGATTCCCGTGATGCGAACAAAGGTCGAAAACCCTCGTCGCGCTAAATGGCGTGCATTATTAAAGCAAATGGTGGGCAAAGGAGTGTTCAAATGCCCTGTTAAAATACTGACCTATATGTGTGCTATACCTAGCAGGTCCACATAAACATGGACAAAAACAGAAAACAGAATACACAATAGTGCTCATAGGGCAAAATAATAACACTAAATAAACGAAAAATCTTACAAAAAGTGCTAACTCTCAAAGCACCATGGGTCTCGGGAGATGGGTGATGGCGCTTTGGCACACCCTAAAAGACAAACCATGTAACACCACTATCACCATCAAACCTGCAGATAAAGGCGGAGCAGTGGTAATTCTCAATACCACTGATTATGAGCAGGAATGCCTACGATTGCTGAGTGACACAAAAACTATCAACCACTCACCACTGACCCATCTGTAGAACTAAGAATATGCATTAAAGACCTGGTTCTGAAAGCAGTGGAGGACGGGCACATTTCGAAACATGAGGCAGACTTTCTGACGGAGGGTAATGGCATCGTACCATATTTTTATACGCTGCCTAAAATACACAAAGATAAGACACCTCCGCCGGGTCGGCCAATTGTCTCTGGTATTGGCTCCCTTCTGGAGCCGCTGTCACGTTTTTGTGACCATTATTTGAAACCTTTAGTCCAGCAAACGCCAACCTATTTGAAGGACACAAAAACCTGCTGAATATTTTACAAAACTTACAATGTAACATGGATGAAACTATACTGGTGACACTAGACATTGAGAGTCTCTATACAAGTATTCCCCAGGACGATACCATCAGAGTCCTGGGGGAAGCTTTGAATACCATTACCTGGAAGTATAATACTCCTAAGGAATTCATCCTGAAGTGCGCTACTTTAGCCCTGAAGAAGAACTTCTTTGAATTTAAAGGGCAATTGTACCTTCAGTCGACCGGAACTTCCATGGGTAGTACTTTCGCCTCGAGTGTGGCTGGTCTGTATGTTCATGATTTTGAACACAAGTATATTCAGGAGGCCAGCAATCCCTTTATCTCTTCCATAGGTCTATGGAAGAGATATATTGATGACGTTTTGATAATTTGGCAAGGATCTGAGGATTCACTCCGGGCCTTTCTTCTTTGGATTAATACGCTTGATCTAAACTTAAAGTTCACCCATACAATTGGCAGACAAGAAATTATTTTCTTGGATGTGGTGATCTCTAAACTCGATGGACATTTCTCGACTAAGACTCACTACAAACCGACTGCTAGAAATAACCTTTTAGAGTTTACTAGCTTTCATCCAAGGGTTTTGCGGGAGAATCTCCCGTATGGACAATTTCTGCGTTTAAGGAGAAATTGTAGCCAACTGTATGACTTCCGACAACAGGCTACAGACCTCACTACTAAACTGAAAAAGCGTGGTTACCCTGATTTGATACTTACGAAGGGTTACAAAAGGGCAAGACATCAACCCAGGGAAGTCCTTCTTGAAGATTTTCCGAAAGAGTCTAGTGTAATTCCCTTGACTTGTGTCACCACCTACAGTTCAGCATCTAATGCTGTCAAAAAAGCATAAACAAACATTGGCGTATTATAAACAGTAATAACAGAAACTGGGAGAAACCATTGTTTTCTTTTAAAAGAGGTCGCAGCATCAGGGACACTTTGGTCAATACACGCCCAAGAGAAACTACAATTAGAAATTTTCCTACTGTGACTGAGGCGTGGGGTTTACTCCAGAGTAACAGGTCATTACCCGTGCTCCAATTGTAGTGTTTGTCACCTTACACGGCATTCCAATACTTTAGACCTTGAACCGAATAAGGTGTGGACACAAAGAGCACATACTAATTGCAACTCCACTAATGTGGTATACTTAGTAACTTGCCCGTGTGGGTTGCAATATGTGGGAATGACCACGCGTAAAGTCAAATTACGCATATGCGAACATCGCAGCAATATCAGGTGTGGCCGAGAGACTACCAAACTGAGTGAGCATTTTCTGCAACACAATCATACAACTAATGACATAAGGTGGACTGTGATAGAACAGGTCACCAGCACTAGAAACACCCAGAAAGCACTGTTTGAGAAAGAACAAAGATGGGTGTACCGTCTTGGGACTAATACCATTGGCTTGAATGATCATATTCCCTGGGCAACGGTTATGCAGAATTAATCTTCTTGACCTTTGAACTTGGATGAGGTCACGTGTCCTACAACGGCTTGATGGGAGTGTTTTCATATAAAACAGGGACTACTTTCACTCTTCATCCTTATAAGCCCCTTTCCCTTTGATCATTATGATTTCCTCTCAATCTCTGTTTTTTACAGTGAATCTATCACTGTTTTTTTAAAATTTTTGCTTCTTAATTGGTTGCTTTCGAATTGGTTGCGACCGCTCTCTTTCTCCCACTTTCTCGTTTGTACAACCCCTGTAAGTTCTTTTTGATTATTGAGTTTGTTTTGTGGGGCTGAATGTGCCTTTCTAATACATAACACTGGGTCTTTGTACCTTTGTTGTTTTTTTATAAGAGTCTTTTCAGTTGTTATTTCCTCTAATTGACAACGCTTGTGGCAGTCTCGCTACTTGAAGGTTAATGCTCCTTTTGTCTGCTGTATTGTGGAATAAGCTCGCCACTATCACCATTACCTCCTTTGTTCTGTTTATTATTCAGTCCATTCCGAGCGGGACACTGACGCAACTAATTTTTTGTTAATTTTTTGTTGATGCTCCATGTTGAGTATCAATTTTGCTAGTCACACATATGAGGTGGGCCTATTTTTACATTGGTATGGAGAATCGTTTGGAATCATACGAACGTTACCCTGACAACGCTCGCGCTAGCCTCCAGTCACTGGACACGCTATTCTCCTTCTGGTTGGAGACATGTGGTACAACCTTTCAAATATCCCCCCTACAGGCTTGCTTTTACAGTTATTGTCCGTGTGGATTGGCTATTTCGTTAACTTGTTGTTGAGGCTCCATGTTGAGTATCAATTTTTTGCGAATCATACACATGAGGTGTGCCTATTCTTACATTCATATGTATAATTGTTTGGGATTACACGAACGTTGCCTTGACAACGCTCGCGCCAGCCTCTAGTCACTGGATATACTATCCTCCTTCTGATTGGAGACGAGTGGAACAACCTTTCAAATATCCCCCTGTTTGGCTTGCTTCCTATGTTATTGTCCGTGTGGATTGGCTAGGTTGTGATCTTGCAACCTAACTCTGATGCCTAGGGGTTTGGTGAGTCTTACCGCTGGAACCACGCCCACCCCGCGGTTTCCGCTTGTTCCCCGGGCCTTTATTAACAGCGTTCATTTGGACTACGGTTGTTCCTCGGGGTCCGGTTATAGAGATTGCATTCAGGTTCCAAACGGGTGCCTGGCGGACAGGGCGTGAGTAATACCCCACAGAAGTTAAGTATGCTCCTGTGTGTGGTGCCCCCCTCTTTGTGTGTCTTTCCTCATTCATGGTTTGTCTTTTAGGGTGTGCCAAAGCGCCATCACCCATCTCCCGAGACCCATGGTGCTTTGAGAGTTAGCACTTTTTGTAAGATTTTTCGTTTATTTAGTGTTATTATTTTGCCCTATGAGCACTATTGTGTATTCTGTTTTCTGTTTTTGTCCATGTTTATGTGGACCTGCTAGGTATAGCACACATATAGGTCAGTATTTTAACAGGGCATTTGAACACTCCTTTGCCCACCATTTGCTTTAATAATGCACGCCATTTAGCGCGACGAGGGTTTTCGACCTTTGTTCGCATCACGGGAATCATGCGAATTGAGTAGGTGCACGAGATCACAAATTCTGACACTCGTGTCCATGTTATGGTTACCTCAGCACCTCGATGAGCACCCGACTATGTTATTCTTGCTATGACATTCATCTAGGGCGTATCGCAATAACCTGATGTTGTTCTTTGTCTCCTATGTGTATGTTTGTCATTTTTTATCTTCACAGAATAAACTCGGTTCCTCTCTAAATTGAGGGAATCTTTCTAGTGTTTTGGGATAAACATTTTTAACACTAGTAACCCTTGGTTAGGGTGGGCCTTAGTGCGCCCATACCGCCGGGTTCATTCACTATAAATATTGGTCCTGACGAATGCCTGACGATATGTCCCTGAAAGGCAGAAACATGTTGACCTACACCTGGGGATAAATCTGGACTTTTAATTTGGTCCTTTATCCTACACTTGTTTTTAACTAAGTCTAATTGGCAAAATAAATAAAAGATTTTTTTGACACAAGTTGGACTTTTTAAAATTCACTTTTTTCACTCTTCACCAATCACTGAACCAGCTCCGCAGTAATTCTGGCGTTGTAGCACACTAGGGTGGCATTCGGCCACTCCTGGTGGGGCCCGATGATGAAGCACGTCACCAACCAGGTTGGTGAGTGAGGGCTTTCTGAATAACCTAAAGAGGTTTTTTCTATTAGCAAAACGCTACAGTGAAGAAGGATACATGAGTGCTCTTCTCTTTAGTGTTACACTCCTTTGTTGTTTATTTGACTTAGTTTGAGGGGAGTAGGAGTGTCCTTTAATTTCCCTTCCTCTCCTATTGTTATATACATAAATAAATATATGGACACATAATCAAAAGGTTCAGGGCAGGACTGCCCATGAATGTGGTACCATTTAAGGACTACTTCCTATGTGGATTGCGTATGAAATGAGGAGTGCAACCACATCTTGCTAGTACATAAGGAAGACTGAAGACAAGATTGATTGAGTTTAAGTTGTTATTTTGTATTGGAATTTATGGTGATTTTCTTTCCTTTGTTCTTTTCTTCTTCGCCTCCTCTTAACAAACACTCCAGGTACTGTGTGCGAGGAGTGAGGATTACTAGGCCATAACCAAGTAAATAAAATGTTTAATATAAATCATACTGTTATCCCAGTGACAAATTAATGTTTAATTGTGGTACAAATAATTGTATGATCTATCCCTATTAGATATCATGTTAAAGTCTAAGAAGTTTCATGGCCAGGTATTGTGAAGTTATTCAGGCACACCCCTATATGTTTAAACGGTCATAGGGGACAAAATGTGTTGGCTGTTGTTGTAGTTTGCAGATTTGATCAATATCATGACTGAGGCCACACAACAAAGCTGTTGGAAAATGAACAATATGTTGCTACGGGGAAAAAAGTGAATGAATTGTTTTTATGATATAGAGCTGAATCTCGTAGAGTGATTATCTCGATTTGTATTCTGGTGGCTGCATTTAGTCCGTAAACCATGATTGGAAGTGGCTGAAAATTCGAGAGACCCTTTCCAGGAAGCTTCTCTAGTCAGTACGATCTTTTTCATAATTTGGTGCGGAAGATGTCCCTGCATACGAAGGCTAAACCGTAACCGCATTGTCTAAGCCTCTGAAGGCTTTGCCACCGAGAGGAGGCGGTAAAGGAATTTTGCGTCAAACGCCCCTAAAATGCGAGCTGCCCTTGACCACAACCCAGCTTCATCCTGACGCTAATCCTTCAGGACAAACTACAGACCAGTTCTCCTCGGAAGCGTACCTCAGTGCCAGCCAGCCACAGGGCGGAATGAGAGGACACTAGCTGACCCTGCAGTATGTAGTGTCCTGCTGGACACGTTCTAGTGTTTGGTACTCTAGTGTTTCCTCCAGCCACTCCTTGAGGGCCAGCTTCCACACTCACCCCACACCCATCCATCTCAGGCGTCACCAGGCAGGTGGCCCTGCTAATAAATGGAGCCGGGCGCACGTAACATGAAGCAGTTCCAGCTACTATAATGATGTGTCAGTGTCATCAATGAGGACCCTACACAGTAGAGCACTCCAAGCAGCCATAAGGTAAAGCACAGCTTTAAGTGGGATGAAAAAACTGGAGGGTCTCCAAAGGGGCGTGGCCAATGTAATTAAGGGCGTGGCTTAAAACACGTAAACTAAAAATCTGTGCTTAGCCTAGTGTGCCACCCGACTTTGCTGTTTCTGTCATTGGATCCAGATTTATGATACAACAAGTAACATCATACCTACAAGAACTCAGGACTATTGGCTTTGTCAATGGTTATTAGTTGCATAAGATAAATAAGCAGCAACTATGGCTTGTATATAATATTGAAAAAGCTTCCACTTAAAGCCCTGGTGACACCACAACGATGTTGCTGCTCCTGAGTTTCAAAAAGAGAAGGGAAATCCAGAGAGAAAATGACTCTCTTTAAAGGATTTTCCTTCCCCTACAAGGCTCACCTGGCATGACGTCATGCCGTAACTTCTCCACTAGTGAGAAGTGAGCAGTGTGAGCACGCGCACATCGATGGGCCTGCTGTCACTGCAGTCTGGGAAGAAACGGACCGCCTGTGCCAGGGCACAAAACAGAGCCCGATAGGGACCCTTTTCAAGGCCCCCTTTAAAAAACTGCTGGTGCTGAGCACCGGTGAGACCCGGCCTGTCCTGCCACCACTGTGAAACCACCCAATACTGCGGGAGCGAAGAACAATCCCACTCCTCCTCCTAAGCACCCGTCGCCACCGCCTATCTTCTATACTGGCGATGGCAGACAAGAACCACGGAAGAAGGTGGGGGAAAAAACAAAACAAGGAGACCAGATATTGGACCAGCACTGGTGGCGAGATATCCCTCTTTTCTGTATTCGACCGGGAACCCAGGATAACCTACAAAAATCAACACAATACAGGTTAACACCACAAAATCACCCACATACGCACATGATTAAGCATAGCTCTTGGACAACAGAACAACACTCTTACCCCTTACACAGGTTTCAACGGTTATATATGGATCTGTAAGTATTGTCCCATTCCGGTGTCCTCAGCAGGATTACTTGAGCCAAACCGTACACTGATCCAGGGGTAACTCAAGTTTCCAATGTCCATAGAAGAGAGTAAGAATCCCAAAAACACCTTCTTCGTATCCAATCAAATATAAAGACAGGGGAAAAAGCCAAAACACGGCAAAAAAACCCTCTACTAACTAAAGAGAGAAGGATAGGTTCGTGCCCATCCTCATAATGGGTGCACCCATAGTAAGAACAATAATTACTGACTAGAGAACTCACTGGGCTCTAGGAAATCTCCGGTAATGGAAGTTTTAAAACACGGGGAAAAAGTGAAAAAATGCAGCCGCGTTTATGGACTCCGCTACATATGATCCCATATGTTTGTAGCGGTAAAACAAGCAAAAAGACCTAAATGAAAAAAGAACAGGCAGAACTACCTGCACTCTTCCCCAACCTCAGGAGAACAAAAACGGATGTCCCGCTAAATCGTAATATCCAGCAAGAGCTCTCAGTCCACGAGCTACCAGCGTTCGGCGATCCGTGTCCAGAAAACAGGAAGTCAGGCAATCCAGGCAAACAGGAAGTTCCAGGGCTCCAAGGGCTCCAAGGTTACCAGCACAGACCTTCCGGGTCGCAAGACCGGGAAAGAAACCAAGCACTGATCAAGTGCTGGAAAGAACGTTATATACTCTGTATACCCCGCCCATCCCCAAGTGCACGCCCAATCAAGCACGCATGGCAGGCAAAACAGGACAACAAACGGAGGTAAGAGGGTTCCGCACCGCTAATTCCCAACAGTACCTCCCCCAAACGCCTCCCCACAGGTCGGGGCTTGCTAGGATGGCGAAGGTGGAACAGCCGAACCAACCTAGGGGCATGTACATCACCAGCCGGTTCCCATGTGCGGTCTTCAGGACCATAGCCCTTCCAATCGATAAAATAATAAAGCCTCCCTCCCTTCTCCTAGAATCCAAAACAGCATGTACCTCAAATTCCTCATGGTCATCCACCATCACAGGAAGGGGGGGGGGGGCAGGGACAGGGTGGTAGGAGTATAGGGCTTCAACAAGGAGGTATGAAACACAGGATGTATGCGATACTCATCAGGCAAAACCAACTTCATGGCCACAGGATTGATCACTTTACCTATACTAAAGGGTCCCACAAATCTTGGCTGTAATTTTCTTGACCCATCTAACCTCAAATTCTTTGTGGCTAACCACACCATATCCCCCACTACATACAAGGGGGCAGGGATTCTATGTTTATCGGCCTGCTTCTTCATGTTCTCCTTAGTGGCTAACAACTGTTCTTGAGCCTTTTCCCAGATAGCCACCAAAGAGCGACTCAAAGTATCCAGTGCAGGTACCCGCCCTGAGGGTTGGATAGGTATAGCCTTTGGATGAAAGCCTGATGAACAAAAGAAAGGGGTCATACCCAAAGCTGAATGCAGGCTATTATTATACGCAAATTCAGCTAAGGGTAGTGCCAACAGCCAATCACAAGATAACGAGGACGATAGACAACGAATATATTGCTCCATCGTTTGGTTGGTCCGCTCCGTTTGTCCATCCGATTGAGGATGATATGCGGAGGACAAACGCAATTCCATCCTCAATGAGTAGCATAACTCAGTCCAAAAATGCGACACAAATTGCGGACCCCTATCAGACACAATAGCTATGGCAAACCATGTAACCTCACGATATGTGAGATAAACACCTCCGCTAATACACGGGCACTGGGTATCTGCAATAACGGAATAAAATGTGCCGTCTTAGTGAATAGATCTACCACTACAAGAACGGCAGTGTACCCCCCCCCCACCTCCGGAAGATCGGTGACAAAATCCATACTAATAGTATGCCAAGGGGAAGGGGCACCGGCAAAGGGTTCAACAAACCAGTGGGGCGAGTGTGCGTTGCTTTACTAACTGCACAGACAGGACACGACCCCACAAACACCTGTACATCATGGCCTATCGTTTCCCACCAAACCCAGCGCAAGCATATCTCCTTGGTCTTACGTATTCCAGGATGGCCAACCAAAGAGGAAGAATGACACCACGTAAGAACCCGTTGCCTCAATTCAGGCGGTATAAACAAGCATCCATCATGATACAACAACCCAGCCCGTATTTCAAACAACGGATCTGTCAACCATGGGGTCAAATCTGTCTTCCCAATCTCTTTCTGCACAGACTCAATAAAGTCCCCCTCAGAGGTCCCACCCACGATCTTCCCTGCATGAATTATTGACCTCTCTTCTGTACCCACCATGGATCCGAGACAAAGCATCTGACTTCACCTGTTGGGCTGCAGGTCTGTATGTAATGACGAAGTCATACTCGTTGAAAAACAACACCCACCGCATCTGTCTGGGGGTTAAAGCCCGTGCTGAACGGAAAAACTCCAAGTTTTTATGATCCGTATAAATCGTAACGGGGTGTCTAGCTCCCCACAGGTAATGTCGCCATTCCTCAAAAGACAACTTAATTGCCAGAAGCTCCCTTTCTGCAATCGTATAGTTACGTTCCGCAGGTAACAATGTCTTTGAGAAGAATGTTATGGGGTGCATAAAACCAGTTTCCACATCCCTTTGGGATAATACACCACCTACCGCATACATGGAGGCATCCGCTTCCACATAAAATGGCAATGCTGGATCCGGATGTACCAAAACAGGAGCAGAAGTGAACCTCTCTATCAGTAATGTCAAGGCTGCCTGGGCCGACGGGGACCAAATGAAAGGGACACCTTTCCTCAACAAGGCAGTCATAGGTGACACAATATCAGAAAAATTGGATATAAACCGCCGATAAAAGTTGGCGAACCCCAACAAAACCTGAATATCCTTCACACACGTAGGTGGAGGCCATGAAATTATTGCCTCTATCTTACGGGGATCCATCTTGATACCATTAGCGGATACAAGAAATTCTAAGAACTCAACACAAGTAGCATGGAACTTGCATTTCTCCAGCTTAACATATAACACGATACTCGCGTAACTTCTGCAATACCTGTGTGACATGACCAATGTGTTCCTCGATGGCTTTAGAGAAAATCAAAATGTCATCCAGGTAAACGATAACACTTATATCCAGAAACTCACGCAAGACCTCGTTAATGAAAAACTGAAACGCGGCAGGGGCGTTGCATAACCCAAAGGGCATGACACAGTATTCAAACAAACCAAACTTTGTACGGAAGGGGGTTTTCCATTCGTCCCCTTCACGGACACGAATGAGATGGTACGCACCGCGTAAGTCTAGCTTGGTGAATACTGTGGCATGCTGCAGTTGGTCCAACAACACCGGAATAAGGGGAAGGGGATACTTGTTTTTTATCGTCACTGTAATCCACACACGCGCGGAGATCACCCTCCTTCTTCGGAATAAAAAAGATAGAAGAAGAAACAGGGGACACAGAAGGACGTATACACCCAGTACTCAGCATGTTATCTATATAATCCCGTAAATGCCTCTCCTCTGGTTCAGATAAAGCATACACCCGACAGCACGGCAAGGTAGCACCCGGCTGCAAAGCAATACGGCAATCGAATGCTCTATGAGGAGGTAGTGCCCCAGCCTGTACCTCATCGAAAACCTCACTGAAATCTTTGTATGGAGAAGGGTCACCAGGAAGCTCACCCTGCGTACTAGCTGCACAAGTCAAGGGTACAACCCAATCTGTTGCTTCCTGATAGCAATGCTGTAAACAATGTGCAGAATCCAAAGTCACCGTTCTCCGCACCCAGTCTATCTTTGGGTTATGCAACTGCAACCAAGGTACTCCCAATATCACCCCAAAAGGAGGAGCGTCGATTTAGTCGAAACTAACAGTCTCTGAGTGCCCATTATCACAAATCAACTGCAGGGGTTCTGTCTGGCGTGTTATTAACCCAGATGACAATTCGGTTCCGTCTATGGCCCGAACAGGTTCCGGTTGTTCCTTATACACATAGGGAACCTTTAAGGTTTCAGCCAAATGATTATCCATAAAATTGCCAGTGGCTCCGGAGTCAAGTAATACCGTCAAGGACAATCTACTGCTACTGCACAGCACCACACAAATGGTTACGGTGAAGTGCCTGGGTACCCTCTGTACAGCTCATGGAATATCATAGGGGTTACTACCAGCTACCTCTTCATAGGCTAACCCACCATAATCTTTTCCTACATATGCCACTGCATTGGGGTTTGGGAAAGAAGATGGTTTTATGGGACATTCACGAGCGAAATGACCACCCCTCCCACAGTATAGGCATAGGTTGTGTAGGCGCCTCCTACTCTTTTCATCGCTAGTCAATGGCCCTCTCACCCCCTATCTGCATGGGTTCAGATGTTTGCTTGGCCTCCACATGTTCCTTGGAATCACCCCTCACCACCACCGCACGGGACCCCATGAAACGGTTCTTTTCCCCACGTCTTTCAAGGAGTCGATGATTTAACTTAACCACCAGATCGATAAATTCTGTACAAGCCTCAGGAGGATCCACTACCTGTGACACCACATCCTTTAGCTCCTCACATAACCCCTGATAGAATATAGAGGTTCGCTTTGCCATAGGCCAATGGGTTTCAGACACAAGACGATTGAAAGAAGTAATATAAGTCAATAAGTCTTGCTTCCCTGTCGCAATTTTAACAACTCTGCGTCGCTTGCTTGCATAAAAGCATGCTTAGCAAACAAACAACGCATCTGTTCCCTGAAAGCTGGATAATTGTACAACACGGGATCATCCCCTTCTACTAATGGAACAGCCCAGGTAGCTGCAGAACCTGCCAGGTAAGATATAACAAAAGCCACCCTTGCCGCATCATCAGGAAAAGCAGAGGGACGGCACATGAAATGTAGATGACATTGGTTCATGAATACTGCGTACTTGTTACAGTCCCCTGTAAATCTTTCAGGGACCGCTAAAGGGACGGGAACCGGAGTATTAACGGTGATAGCAAGAGGATTACCCCCACCCACACCCTGGCTAGATGTACGATCAAAGTGAAATGTAGCTGGCTGCAATACAGGCCCCTGAACCTTAGAAGATGGGCCTGCTCCTGCCCCCCATGTACGTTCCCTGACTCTAAGGGCATTTAATTCCTGATGTAATCCTACATTCTCCTGTCTCAGGCCCTGTACCTCCGACTGAAGGGACGTAAAAGCAGCCATCAATTCTTGCATTGAGGGAACCCCATCTTCACCTACACTAGGTGTTCCCTCCCCCTGGTCCATCTTCGCTCAGGCAGTATTTCAATTCGTGGGCTTGGTTTTCTGTCCTGCCACCACTGTGAAACCACCCAATACTGCGGGAGCGAAGAACAATCCCACTCCTCCTCCTAAGCACCCGTCGCCACCGCCTATCTTATATACCGCCGATGGCAGACAAGAACCACGGAAGAAGGTGGGGAAAACAAAACAAGGAGACCAGATATTGGACCAGCACTGGTGGCGAGATATCCCTCTTTTCTGTATTCGACCGGGAACCCAGGATAACCTACAAAAATCAACACAATACAGGTTAACACCACAAAATCACCCACATACGCACATGATTAAGCATAGCTCTTGGACAACAGAACAACACTCTTACCCCTTACACAGGTTTCAACGGTTATATATGGATCTGTAAGTATTGTCCCATTCCGGTGTCCTCAGCAGGATTACTTGAGCCAAACCGTACACTGATCCAGGGGTAACTCAAGTTTCCAATGTCCATAGAAGAGAGTAAGAATCCCAAAAACACCTTCTTCGTATCCAATCAAATATAAAGACAGGGGAAAAAGCCAAAACACGGCAAAAAAAACCCTCTACTAACTAAAGAGAGAAGGATAGGTTCGTGCCCATCCTCATAATGGGTGCACCCATAGTAAGAACAATAATTACTGACTAGAGAACTCACTGGGCTCTAGGAAATCTCCGGTAATGGAAGTTTTAAAACACGGGGAAAAAGTGAAAAAATGCAGCCGCGTTTATGGACTCCGCTACATATGATCCCATATGTTTGTAGCGGTAAAACAAGCAAAAAAGACCTAAATGAAAAAAGAACAGGCAGAACTACCTGCACTCTTCCCCAACCTCAGGAGAACAAAAACGGATGTCCCGCTAAATCGTAATATCCAGCAAGAGCTCTCAGTCCACGAGCTACCAGCGTTCGGCGATCCGTGTCCAGAAAACAGGAAGTCAGGCAATCCAGGCAAACAGGAAGTTCCAGGGCTCCAAGGGCTCCAAGGTTACCAGCACAGACCTTCCGGGTCGCAAGACCGGGAAAGAAACCAAGCACTGATCAAGTGCTGGAAAGAACGTTATATACTCTGTATACCCCGCCCATCCCCAAGTGCACGCCCAATCAAGCACGCATGGCAGGCAAAACAGGACAACAAACGGAGGTAAGAGGGTTCCGCACCGCTAATTCCCAACAGTACCTCCCCCAAACGCCTCCCCACAGGTCGGGGCTTGCTAGGATGGCGAAGGTGGAACAGCCGAACCAACCTAGGGGCATGTACATCACCAGCCGGTTCCCATGTGCGGTCTTCAGGACCATAGCCCTTCCAATCGATAAAATAATAAAGCCTCCCTCCCCTTCTCCTAGAATCCAAAACAGCATGTACCTCAAATTCCTCATGGTCATCCACCATCACAGGAAGGGGGGGGGGGGCAGGGACAGGGTGGTAGGAGTATAGGGCTTCAACAAGGAGGTATGAAACACAGGATGTATGCGATACTCATCAGGCAAAACCAACTTCATGGCCACAGGATTGATCACTTTACCTATACTAAAGGGTCCCACAAATCTTGGCTGTAATTTTCTTGACCCATCTAACCTCAAATTCTTTGTGGCTAACCACACCATATCCCCCACTACATACAAGGGGGCAGGGATTCTATGTTTATCGGCCTGCTTCTTCATGTTCTCCTTAGTGGCTAACAACTGTTCTTGAGCCTTTTCCCAGATAGCCACCAAAGAGCGACTCAAAGTATCCAGTGCAGGTACCCGCCCTGAGGGTTGGATAGGTATAGCCTTTGGATGAAAGCCTGATGAACAAAAGAAAGGGGTCATACCCAAAGCTGAATGCAGGCTATTATTATACGCAAATTCAGCTAAGGGTAGTGCCAACAGCCAATCACAAGATAACGAGGACGATAGACAACGAATATATTGCTCCATCGTTTGGTTGGTCCGCTCCGTTTGTCCATCCGATTGAGGATGATATGCGGAGGACAAACGCAATTCCATCCTCAATGAGTAGCATAACTCAGTCCAAAAATGCGACACAAATTGCGGACCCCTATCAGACACAATAGCTATGGCAAACCATGTAACCTCACGATATGTGAGATAAACACCTCCGCTAATACACGGGCACTGGGTATCTGCAATAACGGAATAAAATGTGCCGTCTTAGTGAATAGATCTACCACTACAAGAACGGCAGTGTACCCCCCCACCTCCGGAAGATCGGTGACAAAATCCATACTAATAGTATGCCAAGGGGAAGGGGGCACCGGCAAAGGGTTCAACAAACCAGTGGGGCGAGTGTGCGTTGCTTTACTAACTGCACAGACAGGACACGACCCCACAAACACCTGTACATCATGGCCTATCGTTTCCCACCAAACCCAGCGCAAGCATATCTCCTTGGTCTTACGTATTCCAGGATGGCCAACCAAAGAGGAAGAATGACACCACGTAAGAACCCGTTGCCTCAATTCAGGCGGTATAAACAAGCATCCATCATGATACAACAACCCAGCCCGTATTTCAAACAACGGATCTGTCAACCATGGGGTCAAATCTGTCTTCCCAATCTCTTTCTGCACAGACTCAATAAAGTCCCCCTCAGAGGTCCCACCCACGATCTTCCCTGCATGAATTATTGACCTCTCTTCTGTACCCACCATGGATCCGAGACAAAGCATCTGACTTCACCTGTTGGGCTGCAGGTCTGTATGTAATGACGAAGTCATACTCGTTGAAAAACAACACCCACCGCATCTGTCTGGGGGTTAAAGCCCGTGCTGAACGGAAAACTCCAAGTTTTTATGATCCGTATAAATCGTAACGGGGTGTCTAGCTCCCCACAGGTAATGTCGCCATTCCTCAAAAGACAACTTAATTGCCAGAAGCTCCCTTTCTGCAATCGTATAGTTACGTTCCGCAGGTAACAATGTCTTTGAGAAGAATGTTATGGGGTGCATAAAACCAGTTTCCACATCCCTTTGGGATAATACACCACCTACCGCATACATGGAGGCATCCGCTTCCACATAAAATGGCAATGCTGGATCCGGATGTACCAAAACAGGAGCAGAAGTGAACCTCTCTATCAGTAATGTCAAGGCTGCCTGGGCCGACGGGGACCAAATGAAAGGGACACCTTTCCTCAACAAGGCAGTCATAGGTGACACAATATCAGAAAAATTGGATATAAACCGCCGATAAAAGTTGGCGAACCCCAACAAAACCTGAATATCCTTCACACACGTAGGTGGAGGCCATGAAATTATTGCCTCTATCTTACGGGGATCCATCTTGATACCATTAGCGGATACAAGAAATTCTAAGAACTCAACACAAGTAGCATGGAACTTGCATTTCTCCAGCTTAACATATAACCGATACTCGCGTAACTTCTGCAATACCTGTGTGACATGACCAATGTGTTCCTCGATGGCTTTAGAGAAAATCAAAATGTCATCCAGGTAAACGATAACACTTATATCCAGAAACTCACGCAAGACCTCGTTAATGAAAAACTGAAACGCGGCAGGGGCGTTGCATAACCCAAAGGGCATGACACAGTATTCAAACAAACCAAACTTTGTACGGAAGGGGGTTTTCCATTCGTCCCCTTCACGGACACGAATGAGATGGTACGCACCGCGTAAGTCTAGCTTGGTGAATACTGTGGCATGCTGCAGTTGGTCCAACAACACCGGAATAAGGGGAAGGGGATACTTGTTTTTTATCGTCACTGTAATCCACACACGCGCGGAGATCACCCTCCTTCTTCGGAATAAAAAGATAGAAGAAGAAACAGGGGACACAGAAGGACGTATACACCCAGTACTCAGCATGTTATCTATATAATCCCGTAAATGCCTCTCCTCTGGTTCAGATAAAGCATACACCCGACAGCACGGCAAGGTAGCACCCGGCTGCAAAGCAATACGGCAATCGAATGCTCTATGAGGAGGTAGTGCCCCAGCCTGTACCTCATCGAAAACCTCACTGAAATCTTTGTATGGAGAAGGGTCACCAGGAAGCTCACCCTGCGTACTAGCTGCACAAGTCAAGGGTACAACCCAATCTGTTGCTTCCTGATAGCAATGCTGTAAACAATGTGCAGAATCCAAAGTCACCGTTCTCCGCACCCAGTCTATCTTTGGGTTATGCAACTGCAACCAAGGTACTCCCAATATCACCCCAAAAGGAGGAGCGTCGATTTAGTCGAAACTAACAGTCTCTGAGTGCCCATTATCACAAATCAACTGCAGGGGTTCTGTCTGGCGTGTTATTAACCCAGATGACAATTCGGTTCCGTCTATGGCCCGAACAGGTTCCGGTTGTTCCTTATACACATAGGGAACCTTTAAGGTTTCAGCCAAATGATTATCCATAAAATTGCCAGTGGCTCCGGAGTCAAGTAATACCGTCAAGGACAATCTACTGCTACTGCACAGCACCACACAAATGGTTACGGTGAAGTGCCTGGGTACCCTCTGTACAGCTCATGGAATATCATAGGGGTTACTACCAGCTACCTCTTCATAGGCTAACCCACCATAATCTTTTCCTACATATGCCACTGCATTGGGGTTTGGGAAAGAAGATGGTTTTATGGGACATTCACGAGCGAAATGACCACCCCTCCCACAGTATAGGCATAGGTTGTGTAGGCGCCTCCTACTCTTTTCATCGCTAGTCAATGGCCCTCTCACCCCCCTATCTGCATGGGTTCAGATGTTTGCTTGGCCTCCACATGTTCCTTGGAATCACCCCTCACCACCACCGCACGGGACCCCATGAAACGGTTCTTTTCCCCACGTCTTTCAAGGAGTCGATGATTTAACTTAACCACCAGATCGATAAATTCTGTACAAGCCTCAGGAGGATCCACTACCTGTGACACCACATCCTTTAGCTCCTCACATAACCCCTGATAGAATATAGAGGTTCGCTTTGCCATAGGCCAATGGGTTTCAGACACAAGACGATTGAAAGAAGTAATATAAGTCAATAAGTCTTGCTTCCCCTGTCGCAATTTTAACAACTCTGCGTCGCTTGCTTGCATAAAAGCATGCTTAGCAAACAAACAACGCATCTGTTCCCTGAAAGCTGGATAATTGTACAACACGGGATCATCCCCTTCTACTAATGGAACAGCCCAGGTAGCTGCAGAACCTGCCAGGTAAGATATAACAAAAGCCACCCTTGCCGCATCATCAGGAAAAGCAGAGGGACGGCACATGAAATGTAGATGACATTGGTTCATGAATACTGCGTACTTGTTACAGTCCCCTGTAAATCTTTCAGGGACCGCTAAAGGGACGGGAACCGGAGTATTAACGGTGATAGCAAGAGGATTACCCCCACCCACACCCTGGCTAGATGTACGATCAAAGTGAAATGTAGCTGGCTGCAATACAGGCCCCTGAACCTTAGAAGATGGGCCTGCTCCTGCCCCCCATGTACGTTCCCTGACTCTAAGGGCATTTAATTCCTGATGTAATCCTACATTCTCCTGTCTCAGGCCCTGTACCTCCGACTGAAGGGACGTAAAAGCAGCCATCAATTCTTGCATTGAGGGAACCCCATCTTCACCTACACTAGGTGTTCCCTCCCCCCTGGTCCATCTTCGCTCAGGCAGTATTTCAATTCGTGGGCTTGGTTTTCTGTCCTGCCACCACTGTGAAACCACCCAATACTGCGGGAGCGAAGAACAATCCCACTCCTCCTCCTAAGCACCCGTCGCCACCGCCTATCTTATATACCGCCGATGGCAGACAAGAACCACGGAAGAAGGTGGGGGAAAAACAAAACAAGGAGACCAGATATTGGACCAGCACTGGTGGCGAGATATCCCTGTTTTCTGTATTCGACCGGGAACCCAGGATAACCTACAAAAATCAACACAATACAGGTTAACACCACAAAATCACACACATACGCACATGATTAGGCATAGCTCTTGGACAACAGGACAACACTCTTACCCCTTACACAGGTTTCAACGGTTATATATGGATCTGTAAGTATTGTCCCATTCCGGTGTCCTCAGCAGGATTACTTGAGCCAAACCGTACACTGATCCAGGGGTAACTCAAGTTTCCAATGTCCATAGAAGAGAGTAAGAATCCCAAAAACACCTTCTTCGTATCCAATCAAATATAAGGACAGCGGAAAAAGCCAAAACACGGCAAAAAAAAACCTCTACTAACTAAAGAGAGAAGGATAGGTTCGTGCCCATCCTCATAATGGGTGCACCCATAGTAAGAACAATAATTCCTGACTAGAGAACTCACTGGGCTCTAGGAAATCTCCGGTAATGGAAGTTTTAAAACACGGTGAAAAAGTGAAAAAACGCAGCCGCGTTTATGGACTCCGCTACATATGATCCCATATGTGTGTAGCGGTAAAACAAGCAAAAAAGACCTAAATGAAAAAAGAACAACAGGCAGAACTACCTGCACTCTTCCCCAACCTCAGGAGAACAAAAACGGATGTCCCGCTAAATCGTAATATCCAGCAAGAGCTCTCAGTCCACGAGCTACCAGCGTTCGGCAATCCGTGTCCAGAAAACAGGAAGTCAGGCAATCCAGGCAAACAGGAAGTTACAGGGCTCCAAGGTTACCAGCACAGACCTTCCGGGTCGCAAGACCGGGAAAGAAACCAAGCACTGATCAAGTGCTGGAAAGAACGTTATATACTCTGTATACCCCGCCCATCCCCAAGTGCACGCCCAATCAAGCACGCATGGCAGGCAAAACAGGACAACAAACGGAGGTAAGAGGGTTCCGCACAGCTAATTCCCAACACGGCCCACTTAAAGCCCTGAGTGGTCTCACGGCTAGACTGCCGACTTTGGAGCTGGGAAACCAAGGTACGAGCCTCGGGGTCGACTCCACATCCTGTGATTCTGGGCAAATCACTTAATCTCCCCGTGCCTACCAAAAAAAAGGAATGTGTCCTTGTGTAACGTAACTGGTGCTCATGTAAAGCGCTCCAATACCTTCGGGTCGAGTTCGCGCTATATAAATATGCAAAAAAAAAAAAAGTGTTGAGTACTTAACTAAACAGTCAAATAAATAAGCACAAATACATCTATTGTTTCGGATTTACACTGGATAACAGTTGATGTGACTACTCAGTAGTCTCGAACGCTGGAATTTAGAGATATGCAGTATCACCAGTTAATCATGCCCACGTGCGTTACGCTTTTATTATTGCGCCATAATTTGCTTAAGGCCGGGTGGTTTGTGGTCGACTGGTGTGAGTGGCTTCCCTGCGCTGGCCGGCTGCAGGCGCGCATGCGCACGCTTCCGCAGAGCAGTAGGCTTTTGTAAACAGGACTTTTCATAACCAGAGGGGACTTTCGCAAGGGGTTGAAAGAGGAAATGCCATAAGTGCAGCACTGTGCTGCCGTTGTTTGCTCTGATTAAACGAAGCTTATCACATATTTCCCAGATCTGCTCTAATAATCGGGCCTTTCTTGAACAGAACAAAAGCTGCGCGGTGGCAACGGGGTTGAAAATAATACGACGCTTTTCCTTCTGACAGCGAAGCATAAGGAATTTTATATAAAACAACAGTTCCACATTCTTAGAAAAAAACAGGAATCCAAAGTGTCATAGGACAGAAGTGTTTCATTTCCCGTTCACTTCTCTCCGACTTCTGTTGAGCTTGCATTGCCCATCCCCCAGAAATACCACACTGCCAAAAACTCGCCTCCCACTTCTAAAACATTTGACTGCTGGGGAGTTGGACGCCACGGGCAAAATGGTAACCTAAACCTGTTCGAACCACTGTGGGGGAAGCACTGTTAACTGCATACCATAGTTGTCAGGTGTATTGGTCCAATTCGCTCAATTAAAATGAACCAAGACTACAACTCCCAGAATACAATAATATGCTAAAGCAAAGTCCAGCAATGGAAAAGTGGTGTCTCGGTGACGTGGAGTCATCTGGTCAGTTCCAGAGTACCAATGAGTGCACAAACCTGCCCACCAATGCATTGACTAAGCATCAGTACTGATCATCATTTGTTAACACAGCTGCTGTTGTCTAGTCAAGTAAGCTACCTGAATGTGAGCGACCATTGCCCTGACACTCTTATTCCTATTGCAGCAAGGTCACCAGAGAGCCCAGGTCTGATATACAGGTTTAGAACAGCGCTTCCTATTGCCAGGTCTGACTTTAGAGGAGAACATAGAACAGTATTTCCCTGTCACAGCCTTGTCACAATTAGAAGGAAGACGCAATTTCAGCCTATTTTAATTGCATGATAATCAATTCATGGCATGAGGGATGCATGTACCACAGGGTACATTTATTATAGAACTTAGTTTGTTATACACTACAAACAAAGCATAGCTAAAGATCCTGCCAGTGTATTTTAATGTTGTGGATCATCAATCTTCCATTTACAGATTACAGATTCCACTTCATCAGCCAGCACGTGTTTCGCCCTGTGGAGGCCTAGAGCTTTTTCAAGGCTAAGAAGATCGCTCTGTCTTGCGATCAGATAGGACAGGATGATAACGTTTGGTCCGAAGGTTCAAGCATACTCGGCACTGCACCGATTCAACCCTTACTGTTTAGGTTTTACTGTTTAATAAACAGTCAACGGGACTGTATGAATGCGGCATGAATGTGCAGTGAGATATTTCCTTGAATAAGCCTTATTCAGGGAGACATCTCCTCTCCAGAGAGAAGGGGCACAGAGGCCTCTCACCAAGGCAGCACATTTGCTTAGCAGTGAGATTTCCGTACATCTCTCCAGTGGAGCAATGGCTTGAAATATCCTGGTGGACGGGAAAAAGGTCTGCTGAACCCATGTCCGCCGCACGTCTGGACCAATGAAATTACACACAAAAAATGCAATTTGCCGAGAAACTGGTTTTTAGATCGTATCCTACCAGACAGTGAAGCAGTCTGATTTGCTAACGACATTTCAGGAACATTCAGAAAGCTTCCCTGAGAATGCATTCCGCCCATTGCTGACTATTGGCTTTGTGGTTTTTAATTCAATTTTCTTGCTTTCTAATGCTGCCTTTATTGGTTTCTGGCTGTCCAGCTTGAGTTCGTCCCTTCCATGGCCCATACCCTATTTACTGTATTCTTCTACCAGTAGTCGCTTTCTGTAAACCGGTCTTTAAATCTTGTTTTTATCTTGCCCTGTTTCCTGTGCATTCAAAGACAGAGGTCAAATGTCAGGCTCTATCTTCCAGGGAGCTTGGTGTTTACTTTTCTTTTTCTGACTTCAAAGTGAGAGGTTTTATGTGACAATCATGCTGGCTCCTGGGGGTGTGTTGAAGGAAGGCTGTACGATGTTATTGTTTTTTTTTTCTAGCACACAACAAAATTTTGATGCCTGTAAATGAACTGGGCAGATATTTCAGAGTATATCAGAATTAGGAAAGCACAAATGAAGCACCTTTTTGGTAGTTCTGAAGTGTGGTGGAAACACATATTTTAATACGATCAAAACAAATCCATACACTAGGTGATGACATTTCCACACATTATCGTTTGTGCACTGTATGCGTTTATCACTAAAAAAGTATGTCTGTGCAAATGTAAAGGTAATTTCAATTGAAGATGTGTTGCCTATAATGGCAGTCCACTACCACACCATACGTACTCCACTTTACCCCACTCCACTCTACTCTGCACCACTCCACGCCACTGCACTCTACTCCGCACCACTCCAAATTACTCCACTCCACACTGTGTCACTGCACTGTACTCTGCACCACTCCATTCTACGCCACTCTACTCTGCAACACTGAACTCTATGCGACTGCACTGTATGCCAATGCACTCTACTCTGTACCACTCCACTTAATGCCAGTGCACTTTGTTCCAATCCACTGTACGCAACTCATCTACTCTGCACACTACGCCACTCTGCTCTATGCCATTGCAGTCTACTCTGCACCACTCCACTGTCGCACCATTTCACTCTACTCTGTGCCACTCAACTTTGTGCCACTGCCCACACCCTGCACTACTCCATCTGCACAACTGCATTCTGTGCCACTTCACTCTACGCCACTATACTCTACAACACTGCACTCTCTGCCACTGAACTCTACACCACGCACTCTATGCCACTGCACTCTACTCTGCACAACTCTATGCCACTCTTCTGAACTCTACACCAATACACTATACGCACTACACTCTATGCCACTCTACTCTGCAGCGCTCCACTCTACGCCACGGCACTCTATGCCAGTGCACTCTGTTCCAATCCACTCTACGCCACTCTAATCTACTCTGCACCACTGCACTCTACTTCACTCTGCTCTACGCCACTGCACTCTACCCTTCACCACAGCACTCTACTGTCACTCCATGCACTGCACTCTATGCCACTGCACTCTATTCTGCATCGCTCCTCTCTACGCCACTGCACTCTATGCCAATCCACTCTAAGCCACTCTCATCTACTCTGCACCACTGCAATTTATGCCACTTCACTCTACGCCTCTCTACTCAACTCTGCACCACTCAACTCTGCACCACTCAACTCTATGCCAAATCACTCTACCCTCCTCTACTATGCACTACTGTCCTCTTCACCACTGCACATTACACCACCCCAGTGTAGGTCACTCCACTCTACTCTGCAACACTCCACTCTATGCCACTCTACTTTGCAACGCTGCACTCTATGCCCCTACTCTATGCCACTGAACTCTACTCTGCACCACTCCACTGTACCTTGCACCACTCCACTCTGCCACTTCACTCTACTCTTAAACTATCTACTCTCCTCCACTGCACTATACCACTGCACTCTATGCCACTCTGCGCCAATCTATTCCACACCACTACAATCTACGCCCCACCACTCTATGCCACTCTAGTCTATTGTGCACCACTCTACTGTGTTGTGCACCACTCTACTCCTTGCCACTCTACTCTAAACCACTGCACTTTATGCTAATGCACACTATGCCAACTACTCTGCATCACTGTACTCTACACCACTGTACTCTGCAACACTCACTCTGAGCCAATAATCTCTACTCTATACCAGTCTACACCACTGCAGTCTATGCCACTGCACTCTACTCTGCACCACTCCACTCTCCCGTCGTACCATTTCACTCTACTCTGAAACAATCTACTCTGCGCCGCACCACTGTGAGCAACGGCACTCTACCCTGCACAACTCCATTCTGTGCCACTTCACTCTACTCTGCAAGACTGCACTCTCTGCCACTGAACTCTACGCCACTGCACTCTACTCTGCACCACTCTTCTGCGCTCTATGCCAGTACACCACTACACTCTATGCCACTGTACTCTGCATTGCTCCACTCTACGCCACTGCACTCTATGCCAATCTACTCTAACCCACTCTAATCTACTCTGCACCACTGCTATTTACGCCACTTCACTCTACGCCTCTCTACTGTGCACCACTCTACTCTGTCAATGCACTCTACTATGCACCACTGCACTCTTTCACCACTGCACTCTTTCACCACTCCAGTCTACACAATATGCCACTGTACACCATTGAGCTCTACACTCTACCCTACTTTATTCTGCACCACTGCACTCTATGCCATTCTGTCACTGCCCTGTACACCACTTTTTTCAAAACCAATGCGCTCTACGCAACTGCACTCTACGCCAATCTACTCTGCACCACTGTTCTTTATGCCACTTCACTCTAGGCCAATTTACTCCACTCTGATGCACTCCAGTCTATGACACTCTACTCCATGATACTCCACTCTGGCACTCTATTCCACTTTATAACACTCTACTCCACTCTATGCCTCTATACACTACTCCACTCTACTATGCTATACGTGACTCCCTCTGCCACTTTATTCCGCTCTACTCTGACACACTACTCCACTCCCCTCTACTCCCCTATGACATTCTATGCTACTCTAGTCTACAACACTCCACTCTACTGCCTCTCCTACATTCTTTGCCAATCCACTCTGCTCCACTTTGACACTCTGTGCCACTCCACTCTGACACACTACCCAATGCCACTCAACTCTACAACACTCTACTCCACTCTATGCCCTTCCACTCTGACACTCTCCTCCATCAATGACAGTGTGTGTTTTCCCACTGAACACGCCATCTCCAAGAAAGATGGTTATGTGGCAAGTGCGGAGTCGTGTGGTCAGGATGTCAACCGCTTGCTCTTTGCGGTGCAGTCGCTGTTAGGTGACCTCTAGGGGGCGCTGGAAAGCAGCTTTGTCCTTCATGGTGCATGTACATTTCTGGGTTCAGATCAGACATCCAAGTGGCCAGAGAGGGTTCTCATGCTATCTCTATGCTGCATCCATCATTTCACATATTTAAAGGGCTGTAGTATGTACGCTTATCCGCCGCATAGTGTTGACCATATGAACTACACTTAGTATATTGCTAGGGTGACCAGAATTGTAAAGCCAAAAACCGGGACATTTCACGAAAATAGAAGGACTACATTTTTACTTCAATTGAGCGCCCAGAATGACAGCACTCTGCAGCAGAGAATTACAGAACAGGCAGTTAGAACATACATACAATGCAATTTTTTAACCCAGAAGCTTGCCTGTTAATTAAATTGCTTTCTTGAAACAACTGCTAACAATCCGTGCTTTGTAAAACACTAAAAAACACCTCTTGCCGTTTTCTGTAGACCCTGTCTAAAAACCGGGACAGGAGCTAAAATTCCTGAAATCTGCCGGGACAGCTGGTGAAAAACCGGGACCGTCCAGGCAAATCCGGGACGCCTGGTCACCCTATATATTGCACAAGTAGGTTATGAGCTGAATAACGGGAAGTAGAGCACGGCCGTTTCTACCACAGACGGGTGATGAGTTATTACAGCATTTCACAACCCTGGTTGGGTAGGTGCAGCGACAGTGACGTTGTCAAGGACAAGGACTCTGCCTCTGGGCTTTTTGAGTGACTTTTAGTGCTGTGGTTCAGTCGCTGCTACTTGTGGTCCGCCAGGTACCAGCTGGTAATTAATAGGCGCGCTCCAATCGGAAGTGCGTCCGTGGAAGGCGGGCTCTTCTGCGTGTGCCATGGGCAGGGATGTAAGGGCCAGCAGTTTACACAGGGCATGATTTATCTAACGGAATCCGCAAACTCTGGGAGCAAGAGATTCATCTGATAATTAATGGGCGCTCTCGGTTCTTGTTTAAAGTCTAACATCTCAGAGGACAGTGAGTCGGCGTGCGCGATTTAGACCCCTGCAGCCGAAGGCAGCCCTTGCTTCCAGACGCGGCGAACCCCGGCCATGCCACACTGCGTTTTGAAACCTCTGGCTTGCCCAACCCCTGCGGTGTGCCCTGCAGCGGGCCCACTCTAGCACTATTTCCCATTTTAGAAGCCTTCAGCTCTGGGTGCAGCAGATCTTACGAGCGCTGTAGATGAGCGTCGGCGTGTGATGGAGGAAGCGGCCGCGGGCTGAGAGCGGTGAACTCGGCGGCTGCGGACAGCTCTGAAGGCCACGGCCGACTTTACCACGGGTGCCTGGGCGTGTGAGAGAAGAGCGGGCCGATGGGAGGCTGTAAGTATGGCTGGCGCCTCACAGCACTGTGTGTCAATCAATAGGAGCTGCTGACATTCTCGTGCTCATAAAGGGCCGTGCATCACTTTTGTGCTCGGTTTGTATTTCAATAGGAACTTATTTTTTAAATGTAGTCAGTTATTTTTCTGTAATGCTAAAGCCGATATTTGCTTCTTGGTAGATTTTACAAACAGCATATCATTGTGCCAAAAACGAGGAAGTGTGGGAGCAGGAGGAGAGATCAGTAAAATGCAACCGTAGTCTTTACATATGTTCGGTACATCGTCTGGCAGGGACATCTTAAGGATTTTGGGGGCCCTGGGCCAAATGTATTTTGGGGGCCCCTGTTCGGGCCAGCTTTTAATTTGTAATCCAATTTCAGCTCTTTCAATGCCCTCTTCGACCAGGTCACTGAGTGCACCTGCGCACTCGTCCAAATTCTAAATGTGTTTACATCTAATATTCAGGGATAGTGACAATATTGTTACACAACAGCAGCTCACTAATATGACTGCAAATAATCTCTCGGACACCCTCCCATTTCTCATATGAGAGGTCCTGTTTTGATCTAAAAGATTTATTTTTATGGATGTAGCATAAAACATAAACACAATGTTACTCTATAAAATGTCTTTAACAGACTCACACATCACCCACATTAAAAATAAACGAAAGGAAAACGGTATTTAAAACAATCTGTTTAAGAATTATTCAAGGTCACCAGGGAAAGAGACTGTAGAACAGGGTTGGCTTTATCAAGGGGCCCCCTGAAAGGCTGGGGCCCTGGGCCAGAGCCCACTTTGCCCATGCCTTAAAACGTCTCTGTCGTCTGGTGTGTGCTGTGGTAATTCTGCCCATGTTCACATGGAGCGATGGGGCCGTCAGAAGCAGTGGGTGTAGTATGTCATGTTGTGGTAAAACTTTTCATTTATTTGAAGCAGTGGTCGTAGTGCATTAAAAAAAAAGTATGGAAACTGTGTTGCTGCACGCAAGGGGGCGGGGCGAGTGAGCATGTGGGCGCGGCTAAAAACCCAAAATATTCTATAACTTTTTCAGTCTTTCACGTTCCGGCAACTACATATAAAATAACACACGGCTTAAACGAAAATTAATATGTTAATCATTGGGAAATGCACTATCGTACATTATGAAACCTCTATTAGTTAATGCCCTGCACCAAATCTTGGTTGGTGCAGTGGAGACTAGTGACTTTTGCATGTTTAGTGCTATAAGGTCCCAGTCTGTGACAGAAAGCACAATGAGCATGCCAGTCATTTTTTTAATCTTGCATTACACACAGTATGATAGGCTGCTACAGAATGTGCAAAAAGGTTTAAGATAAAAAGTGTTTCCAAAAACATAGATTTTTTGCAGGCTGTATATAGGGCAGTTTTTCAAATTATTGTCTTTTAAAAGCACACACTTCATAGCTTAGCTGGTAGCTCCCTTACAATAACCCGCAGAAAGAATGATTGTGTGTCACCAGGAAGCTTCAAGTGATTCCATCAATTAAAGGCATTACCGGCTTCCTGGCACCCTTTACGTTTGTAGATTAACCAGTTGTGCACATGGGGGCGGAGCTTGCCTGATCCTAAGATGGCCACTCTTTAGGGTAGCTCTCCCTAACGCCACCGAATATCCGGAATTATCCTCCAAAATCACCTGATAACAAAGAATCTCCGACGACGGCACATGCAGCGGAAGTGAAGCGCTACACACAGAAACAATCGCTGTCGAGATTGATGCGGGAGAACAGCTCGACGCAAATGCAACGCACGCTGGTGAGCACGACGAGGCGCCCCCAAGCTCCGTGATCCTGCGTCAGGCCTCGGTGTAACTTGTGGTGCGGAGCGGAGAACAAAGAGCAGCCGCGCCGATCTGGGGTGCTGCGGGGAGTTCCGGCACCGGAGCAGAGCGGCGAAACATCCTCAGCACGCCGAGCGGCCGCTGGGCCGCAACGAGAGGGAGACGGCCAGGCCGGGAGACCTGAAACCGCCGAGGGCCCAGAGACACTGGAAGACAACAGCGAGGTGAGGCCTCAGTGTTCCTCCAGGTGATCCCGCATGCTGTTGTCGCGCGGTAATCCCCGCTACAGAAGAAGGTGAGGGGGTGTGCAAATTGAGGAGAAAGGCAGCACCGGGACATTTGCAGCGCGTAGCGCTGATACAGAATGGAGGAAATAAGGGCGCTTAAGATTGCTCCACCCAAAGGGGCGATTAAGGGAAGCCACTCACCAAGAAGGGCACGTGTGCATTACTCGAGTGCTGCACAACAATTCAGAGATATCAACAAGTGCCACAAATGTTTTGGGAGCCCCTTCTGCCATATGCTGCCTGCCGGGAAAAGGGCGATAAGTGAGGCCTGATAGTAGGCTTGGGAGCTGTGCAAGACCACGAAGTAAGTGGACACTAAACTGTGTGGCGACGCCCTGCTAGCAATCTCTCACATACGGTACTACAGAGCCAATTGGGTGCATAAGCGAACAGCATGGGTAAAACGGATAAATTGCAGCCCAAACTGCAATTTGAATTGCGGAAAACCCCCAGAACCAAGGAAACTGCTACCCTGGAGCAAGGCTCAACCCCAGATGACCCAGACTCTGGCTCTGAAGTAGACGTGAAGCATGCCTTCCGCACCATTCAACAGAGCCTGTCTAAAATCGACAGTATAATAGATGCACTGTCGTTTCGTATGGATAGGATGTCCGAAAGACTTGACGAGCATGGCAGCAGGCTTGACGTAGCGGAACAACGAATATCGGACATAGAGGACATCACCAGAGCGGAAGCGGAGACAGATAAGGAGAGGGACAAAATACTGCGTACTCTGCAAGCGAAGGCCGAAGATCTCGAAGCGAGATCCAGACGCAATAACATCCGCATTTTAGGTGTGCCAGAATCCACAAATATAGGCAATATGGAGCAATACACAGAAAAGCTGCTGGTACAACTCATGGGACGAGACACTTTCTCCGAAATATTAGTGGTGGAACGTGCGGACCGATCACTAGCGCCAAAACCAATACCAGGCGCGGCCCCGCGACCAATCATAGCCAGGCTCCTTAATTACAGGGATCGCGGCACTGCGTAAGGCTAGAGAACTGGGGGAACTGCGGCACGAAGGAATGGAAATAACATTATTCCCTGACTTTACAATGCAGGTACAGGAGGCGCGTCGACTTTTCACACCCGCAAAAAAGAAACTTCGGGGCCTTAACCTGGAATATAGTATGCAATATCCCTCAAAACTAAGGGTCAAAGCTGATGGAAAGGTGCACCTGTTCACGGATCCCAAGGCTGTGTTACGATTCATCTCAGAGAAGGAGAGGCGACGTAGACAGCAGGGGTCGCCGAGTCACCCACCGGCACTGTTGAGTCCCCTACACAAGCCCGAGAGAACAAAGACACAGAGGAGGGAGCATCGGAGAAACTCTAAGACAAGGTGACGTGTGGTAATGTAGTGAATTCATAAACTAAACACTAAGTACTTAATGATCGTACATAAGAGACTGCTGAATGCTCCGATAGTGCGCATAGAGCACCAACTAAACATGTGTAATAATTCTGGCTGACACATTGGGGCGCTTTGACCAGGATTTATATGGTGGATTAGGTGCACGAGTCGCAACTCGTCACACATCGGAGAGATGATGCATTTAGAGACTCATGGCATAAGGTGAACTATTAGAGTGACATTGGGAACTCAATTGGATGGCCACATCTGCCCCCAAGTGTATCACACCTTTCATCTTACTTGTTCTTGAGTGGGGGATTGTTTCTTTAGCTAGGGGAGGGAGGGAGGGAAATCAGATAGCCGCGACAGTTGGGGTTTTTCGAGGCGTGGGAGGGTATGGGTGTTTTATTAGGTTGAATGTTAGTATTGTGCGACTATGGCTTTTGAGATCGCAAATGGCATATACTACAAGCAAGAAATATTGCACATGGCAGAAAAGGCTTATAAAATATAGCTACAATGGGTGAGAATACACAAATCCTCCAGCTTCTGACCTGGAATGTTCGAGGCTTGAATGACAGCAGAAAGGTTAGACGGGTGGGCGCTTACTTGAAACGGCATTCTGTGGCAATTGCTGTGCTACAGGAGACGCATCTCACACCAGAGCGAAGCGAGGCAGTGCTTCATAAATTACACGGGGTATGCTATTCCTCAGATTTCACTTCCCACGCTCGAGGGGTACTGATCTGGGTGGACAAAAAGGCTGGAGTGGAGATGACGGGTATACTCAAGGACCCACAAGGCAGATATGTCGTAGCGGTGTGTAAGCGAGGGGCTTTGCAGTTCCTCCTAGTAGGTATCTATGGCCCTAATCACGATGACCCACAATTTTATTCCTCCCTAGCCTCCAGGTTGACACACTGGAAGGGGATTCCACAAGTCTGGGGTGGCGATTTTAATTGTATACTCAACCCAACTATAGACAGATCACAGGGCCCACCCAGACGTCCGGCTGCGGCGGCCATAGCCATCCAAGACATAATGCAATCAGATGGTCTCATAGATATCTGGAGATATAGATTCCCCGATGGGAGAGGCTATACACACTACTCCTCGGTGCATGACACGCACACTCGGATAGACTACTGGCTACTGTCTGGGGAACTGAGTTTTCGGGTGGAGGCATGCACGCATTTACCACGAACGTACTCCGATCATTCCACCGTCCGACTATCCCTGAGGGTCGGGGTACCGAGTATACCACCGTTTACATGGCGCTTCCCACCTTTTTCACTACTCGACACTGTTTTTAAAGAAGGGTTGGCCACAGCAATAGAGAACTTCTTCACCGAAAATATTGGGTCGGTAAACTCATTCACTACGGTATGGGAAACATTCAAAGTGTTCATCAGAGGGGTAGTGATATCCACCCATGCAGGAGTGCTACGTTCCATATGCGGTAGACTAAACCAATTGGAAAAAGATATTGGGCACTTAGAAAAAGTAATAGAAGAAGGGGGAAATTCACAACATGTCGCTGTCCTTAGACAGAAACTGGCAGAACACCTAGACACAGCTAATGACGAGCTTAAGCATAAGGGGAAATACGCATCGGCCCAATGCTATGGAGAGCGGGAGAGACCGGGTGCAACGTTAGCAGGAATACTAAGGCCTAAGAGGGAATTGGATGCTATGGTGGGCATGAGAGATGATGATGGGAATATATTGCACACAACGGGCGACATAGCAAATCACTTCCGCACATTCTACAAGAAATTGTACACCTCCCAAAACACCTCCAGTCCTGAAGCACGAGAGGACTATCTTTCATATATTAAAATGCCATGGCTAGTGGAGGAACACAGGGAACATTTGATGGCCCCCTTGACATCAGATGAAATACGTGAGGCATTAAAGGGTATGGCATCTGGGAAAGCTCCGGGATCAGATGGGCTTACTGTTGCCTTTTATAAAGAATTTCAGGACCTTTTGATCCCTCACCTCAAGACGCTTTATGAGGAGATGGCGGAGGCAGGTATTATGCCACCCTCTATGCGTGAAGCAGTTATTGTGACATTATTAAAGCCCGGCAAACCATCTGCCAATTGTTCTTCGTATAGGCCCCTATCTCTACTAAATGTAGACACTAAATTGTACGCTAAAATCTTAGCTAATAGACTGGCCTTATTGCTCCCGGGGATCATTCGCCCTGAACAGGCAGGGTTTGTACCTAGCCGCAACTTATCGCAAAACCTGAGAACTCTATTTGGGGTAGTGCAGAGACTGAATCCAGATATTAAGGCGGCAGCAATTTATTTGGATGCAGAAAAAGCATTTGACTCGGTGGAGTGGGGCTTTATGTTCGCGGTCCTGCGCAAGCTAGGAGTAGGGGACATATATCTCCGTCTGGTATCAGTATTGTACACCTCACCCACAGCCAGAGTGAGAATAGGGAATGAAGTATCTAAGTCATTCAACATTACCCGGGGGACAAGGCAGGGCTGCCCACTATCTCCATTATTGTATGCCATTGTAGCGGAACCTCTCGCTTGCCCAATACTCGAATATCACTTGCACAGAGGTCTAAGTTTCCCTGAGTACACACTTAATATTTCAGCATAGGCAGATGACACATTGCTATAAATACGGGAACCGGAGGTACACTTATCACAAATTCTATGTGAAGTTGTACAATTTGGAGGTCACTCAGGGTTACGTATAAATTGGGATAAATCGATTATATTTCCCCTCATCCCGTGCACGGTTGAGCCCGTCATGGAGTTCCCTTTGCGTTGGACTACAGAAGCGGTACGGTACCTAGGTATCCAATTCCACACAGACCCTGAGATAGTTCTGCAGGAAAATTATGGCAAGGCCACACAGAGACTCATAGGTAATGTAGAGAAGTGGATAAAGCTTCCACTCTCGTTGATGGGAAGAATCTCCATAATGAAGATGGTCATTCTACTGAGATTCCTGTTTTTATTTGAAAATATACCCATATTGCTACCAAAACACATGTTTAAAATCTGGCGTACACAACTGATACGGTTAGCATGGGCCGGTAAACAACCGCGCATTCGATGGGATTCGCTTACTCTACCGTATCATTTGGGGGGATTGGGAGCCCCAGATTTAGAGAAATATAAGGCAGCGAGTAGTGTGTTTGCGCACTATTGGATACATGGGCCACAAGATCTGCCCTTCTTGCACATGGAGAGAAACGCGGTAGACCCTCTCACATTGCCACAGACCCTTACGCAGTCCACATCCAGGAAATTACGAGTTTTTTACTCAATTGCGGTCACCGTACAGGCATGGTGTACTTTGTTGCACATGCAAGCGGGAGCCTTTATCTATGCCCCAGAAATGCCAATACAGTGGTGCATGTGGTTTCCAATAGGCCAAGAAGTAGGGGCAAGGAAGGCATTGAATGCCATCGGCATACACACAATGGGCGATTTCTTTAAAGATGGAGTACTGGCGACCTGGGAGTCATTACAATCACCGGCCCAACAGATAGGAGGTACAGTGCTATTTCATTATTATAGAGCCCGGCAAACCTGGCGAGCCCTTATTGGAGATGATCTCATCGAACCACAAAGTATGGAGGTACTCTCCACGCTCATTAAAACAGAAGAACCTGCAAAGTTAATTACAAAATTCTATGTCAGTCTACAGGACACGCGTAAGACTGAAGTCCTAAGGGTAAGGTTGTAGTGGCAGCGTGACTTGGGTGCTCCCATCAGCGACAAAGAATGGTCCTACTGCTGCGCCCGCACCCGCTCGATCTCTCTTAATGGCAGACACAGACTAATACATTTTAAAAATTTTACATAGGGCGTATTGCACCCCAGAACGCCAGTATCGATATGGGCTGGCTGAGACCTCCAAATGCCATAGATGTGGGCAGGAAGAAGCGGGATTCTGGCACGTAGCCTGGCAATGCCCAGGGATTTATGCATACTGGGAAACTGTGTTCAGGGAGCCGGGCATAATTATTAGTGCAGACCTAGAACCTGATCCGAAAATGGCGCTTCCAGGATGGGACTTTTCCATAAACAAGACTCTGCGCCCATTGGTCGCTATAGGCCTCCTACTTGCCAAGCGGAGGGTGGCGTTGCGATGGATGAAGGGCCCACCTCCAAAAATAGCAGACTGGCACACAGACATGCTGTATTGTAACACTCAAGCTGACGGGTATAGTGAATTGCTGCCCCCCAGAAGCCGCCCAAGGAACTACTGGGGACCTTACCAAACCTTCTTGTTAAGAGACACTAACGAGATAACGTCAGAGTCACAGAACATCACAGAGGTGGCACAGACACCAGAGGCAGGAACGTAGAAAATACATGCTAACAAACACAGAGAGTGAATTATATGACTCGAGTTCTGAGGTATTAACCAGCTCCCTCCAACAATGCGTTGGTCTGTCAATGTCTCGATTAGATATCACAGAAGTTATTACTTGTATTGATGATAAGATTCACTGTGAGAGGCACCCTAACTGTCAGACACCTGCGATCGTGTATTGCTGTATCAATATGTATACCTGATCTCATATGCTGACAAATCCGTCCATGTTTATACTATGTTTGCGAGTTGTATGTCTTTGGATTTATGCTGAAAACAATTCAAATTTTTTTTTTTTTAAACCCAGTTGTGCACATTTACACTTCTTTCAGGCAAGCAGGCACCCTGGCAGGAAGGCTTGTTTAGCTGTTTGCTCCTCCCTCGGTTTCACAGAAGGGGAGGCTCCCTGCATGACACTTGAGGTGAAGCATTTCAGCTGGCAGAATTAACCGTGCCGGGGCGGTTGACTTTTGACAAAAAGTAGGGTAACTGTTTCCCTAAAATTAAAAGACGTATGGGCATGTCGTGTGCCTCAGATCCCCCCCACTTCGACCACTGATCTGAAGAGAGTGTTTCTTCCTCCAAAACAGGGTGCAAACTTTCAACCTGGTATATTGGCCTCATGGGTGCATGTTTCAGCATTGGTTGCTCATTTGCCCGGGATTCAGGGGCCCTCGGTCAGCTGGGCAAGCTGTTCCTCAAGCCTCTTGTATACTTGCACAATTAAAACTAGACTTCCTGATGATGATCAGTTAATTCTGCATGCCCAGCATAGTGCTGGATGCATTTGTGTCGATCAGGGAGATGCCACATGCGTATTGTTAGGCTTGCAAGTGATTATATAACTCCACAGTCTGCAGGAGTCTGCTGAGCTGTGACTTGCGCTCTCTGCAAACAATGTTGTTACTATTCATGTTTGTATTTTTCATGCAACAGAACCAATAAATAGAAGTTTAAATTAAATTGAAAGTAGACGATCTGCAATTCTGTCAGTTGATCACAGGTGTCCCACCCATCTCCCTTTTCCTTGAGAACTTCTCTAGTCATCGAGCGAATTCCTTCAGATAAGGCAGCTTTTCATCTATCACCGAAGATTCTGTCAGCATTGGTAGTAGATGAACAGTCTGTTATCCTAGAGCTGCGTCAATTGCCACAGTGAGATGCCTTTCAGGCCCTCACTGATCTGACCTGGTAGCGAAAATATATTTTCCCTGAATAACAGGTATGTTCCCCTACTGGAGAGTGTTGAGGCAGATCGGTTATGCTGAGCTTTCTCATCATCTTTGGGATTTTCCTTCTAGCTATATCTATGCGCTTGAATAAAGAAAAGGTCTGGCAAACCATGACTAGATTTATTTCTCTCCAGTAGGAATTTCTTCTAGCATTTTGTTCCCAGATCAGCGATGAACTTTTTTGGGGGGGAGGTGTTTATTTATACACCTTTCACATTGATTGCAAGGACCCCCCTGTCAAGAACAGAATGAGGGGGGGGTGCTCCAGAGTGTGTTATATGGTTTCTGATTTAAAATACAGTGGACCCCCTTTTATGCTTGCAGAAGTTCCCAAAAATGCAATCAACCTCCATCTTACTTTAACCCCTCCTCTATTCATAGTATTTCTATGTCAAGACAGATAAAAATGTATCTTCGTCTCTCAGCCTGAGAACTGGGAATCTCAGTTTGTAGAAGAAAACCGTAGACCGAGATTTGGTAACAACCATACAGCCATGCAAGTGTGCAACGAAGCCCGTATCCCATGCTTGGCATCAGGCATTTATTCACTCATGGTGCGTTTCAGGAATCTTAAATCCAAAATGTGTTTGTGGGACGCATTGTTGCTGGGGCTGAGAATCTCTTCTTTGAGGGTGCAGTTAGTGCTAGTTAGGGTGTTCAGAGCTTCCTTTCCTGCTTAAAATGTTCTGCTTGTTTTCAGGGTTCTCCAGTCTCACCATTTTGGTCCCTTGGGGAATGTTCCTCCGAAGGTTCTCCCCCAAAAATCTTTATTTGCGATGGGCAGTCACAGTTGCCATGTTCAGGAGAGTTGGCTACCTCATCTGCTGGACTGAGATTTTTGCCAGAGGGGTCTGGCTTTATGTCCTCCCTCCTCTTTTGTTCTGCAGGATGTGTTGCATCTTCATTTCTGTGAAGATAATATCTCTCCTCATCTCATGATAACGTCCTTCATTCCGTGAAAATGGCCAAACAAGTGAAAATTTTAAAGGATGGACAGTTCATTTTAGGATTTCCGATTCATTGTTCTTGTCTGATGGTCCAGGTTGGAGGGTGAAGAAACCTTCGGTTGGTGCACTGGATAGGTGGGTGTGTCTGGTTGTTTCTTTGCCATATGAGAAGGAACAAGTTGATGTATCAACTGGCATTCACCAAAGAATGTCTATTCCTTGAACGTAAAGTTAGGGTGTCCCCCTATTAGACATTTGTAGGACACTGAGCTTCTCCTAACATATTTATTTCACATTATGGACAGCTTGTGGAACCTTTTTTTTGTGCTGCTGCACATATCTCTGCAAACTGCTCAGCCTGTGACGAGGAAGATTGGAGAAATGCTTGCGACCTTATTAGGTATCAGCCATCTCAGCCTATCTGTCGAATGGCCTAGAAGTCAATCGCGAGTGCAGATTATAGACTTGTTGTTAGCAGTTGCTTTTCAGCAGGTAACAAAAAACTGGAAAGACATGTCTAAATTATCTTATTTGGCATGGTGGTACGCTGTCTGTTATAATCATAGACTGGACACAACATTTGTCTACCCTATATCTCTTGCTGGAAAACAATTACAAATATGGTCTCCTATTACACAGTTTTTTGACAAAAGTGCAAAAAGATCTTTTGCTCCTACCCCTCTGATACAAGAAGTTGCTCTACCTCCTTGACTTCCTTATTATTGATAACACATTGTTAATATATCTTTCCTGACTTTTATACATTTGCTTACTCATGGTATTTTATGTTCTTTTTCTTTTTTTCCTTATGTTTTCTTATGGCTTATATGAACCAGTTTCTTATATTTGTTCGGTTTTGCAAATATTTAATTGTATGAAATATTGATGTTTGATGACTTTTTGTCAATAAACTTTTTCTTGAAACTTAAAAGTATCAGCCATCTCCATTAGGCTTAATCCTATTCCCCTTCATCACGGCCCTGTGATCGCCTTCACCCTCTCCGGATTTCTTGCCAAGTTTGACCTTTCAGGTAACACATGGTTATGGTAGAGGGCACAGCATTATGGGTGGAGACATAGTTGTATTAATGCTATGTCCACTGGGCGAGGGAGTCCTAAAGTTCTAAAAACAGTTTTTCAGAGTAAGCAATGGAAGCGCCTGCCCTGGGAGTAAGTGGGGACACCCCCTCCCCAAACAATTAGGACTCAGTGTAATGAGGATAACCAATCAGAAATCACACCATTTACTCAGCTCCAACATTATTGAGCGAATGTTTCTCTATAGGTGGTGCATATGGCACCATTTTGCCTAATACGTGGTGAAATCTACGTATTTTAATACAATGGTACAAATGGCAGAGAAACACCATTCATTTTTTTACTACATGCATATTAGACACATTTTACCTCAAACTAAAGTTTTGCACTAGAGTTGTGTTTACATGTTAATAAATGGAGCGGTTACACATGTGTGTTATTTTCAAATGTGAAAGATGGGACAAAGTTCTGGTAATATCTGTTTATTGTAGTTTTTAGATAAGCAGCAACAATGGCTCAAAATAATTTCTATAATAAAGACCATGCATGGACTGTGTTTTCTTTCTTTGAAAAAAAATACATACGTAATGAGCAATAGCTGGGTCACCTAATTTTTGCATAGATTTCACAATCTATTGCATGCATTTTCCTGCTGCAAAAATATTTATGTAAAACGTGCTATATTATAAGCAATAAACGTGGTGTGAAACGAAATTGTTCCCTATTTTATTTTTATTTTTTGCCCCACTAGAAATTTTACGTAATATGACCATGAGAATTACATATATTGCAACACGAGCTGCCTCGGTTTGCTAAGCTGTCAGGAGAAACCAGAGTTCCTTTGCGCACAAATGGTCAATAATGGATTAGTATTTCCTTGCTTCCTCAAAGAAGACACAAGGAAATGTGATATATATATATATATTTTTTTTTTTAAAGAACAAGATGTTTTTGAATGTGGGTTGTGGTTAGAGCTTTGCAATCATTACAATATTATCCGTTGAAGCGCGCATTTTTTTATTAAATCTTGTTTGACTTATTGCTTTCCAACATGTCTGCAACGGGTTGTAAACAAGTAGTGACAATGCCAATAGGCCTGCTGTTGGAGGCAAAACCTTTGGCTTTGTCAGTGCTTGTTTTGTCAAACTGTATGCATATTTGTGTTGGTTTTTTGCATATTTTTGTTGGGAAGGCTGCTTGGCCTTCATCAATCTAAAACAAGAAATGGCTAAATAAAAACATGCATTGCCATCGTAGTCCTTCTCACATATAGGAACTATTTGGTGTGTTGATGCGCTTCTTGTGAAGGACGTAAAACCTTTGCTCACAGTGAACGTGGCTTATAGCTGAAGTGGGCCGACCCACTGCCCTATGCTGTATATTGCAGTGGCCAGACGAACAAGCATTTGCAATGCAATCGGTCTCACCTTTGGGACCTTATATGTATTTAGCAATGCAGCACATTAGCCTGGGTGCTGAAACATCTACTTTTCTTTAACATGGAGGGAAAGTAAGCACCAAATTGCGTGACACGCCAGGTATGGGAACACATGGAGAGAAATATTGCCTTTCAGCGGGAAATGGTATAGTCCAAAGCTCTGTTATTAATATAAAATCAGGGCCTTCGGTGGTCATAGCACTGAAAATACAAGATTTGAAAAAAATATTATTGTCTACGGGTGCTCGTGGAAGACAATTTCTATGGACTGGAATCTAGAGAATGCAAACGTGATTCTGGTATTTTACTGACCTCCCCTGGTCGTTTTCTATCAAGAAAGTTAAATAGAGGCAGTTGCTAGAAAAATAAAAAAAGAAAGTCCCTCAGCAGAAAGCAATTCTGGTATTTTACTGACCTCTACTGGTTGTTTTCGTGCAACACAGTTAAATAGAGGCAGTTGAACTGAAAAAAAGTCCCTAAGCGGAAGCAGACAAGTCCTAGGGCTGATCTCCAGAGCCCACAAAGTACATACACATAGAAGTATATACTAAAGTATATACAAGAGGTCTCGAATGTTCGACCTAAAAATGTGAATTGCACAATAACAGACCAGTGAATGACAAGGGCTGGCTGAAAGCCCATATTAGTAAGTTCAGTATAGATATAATTGTAGTAAAATCCAATTGTTTTGGCTAATGCCAGACTTAAAAAAGCGAAAATAGAACACGGATGGTGTGAAAAGTACGCTTGAACTAGTGTTCCTTCAGTAAGCAGTTCAAAGTAAGTTCACAGCAGCTTTAAGCTGGCTGGGTCTGCTCAGTGGACAGCTTCCAAGGTAAACATGTCTGACTTAAGTCGGACATGTTTACCCAGTGGAGCATATACCGGCTGCCCTGCCTTACTACTTTCTATCACTGTTGACGCACAGTAGGCTTGCCGTGACTTTATAAGTTGACCGAAGACCTACTGAAGGCCCAGTGTACGGAAAGCAATGAATGCATGTAAAATATTACAGATAGTAGGGATATATTGACTTTCCCATGCTCGTTGGTAGGTCAGACCTCTGCTATTATGCTCTTAGATTGCCTGAACATTACAGATTTGAGTTATTTATATAGTGTTAAACCGCCTGAGGGTCTTTTGGCATTACTGACAAATTGGTTTAATATGATAAAATGGCATGTAATATTGGAATAAATATGTTTTGGGAAATATGTGAAAAACTGAAAAATGTGTTCTTGATCTATTGTGTTCAAGGAGGGAATCTCATAGTTTATGGGCTGATACTGAAACTGTGATCATGGGCGCTTCTCAATGCAACTATCAATGTGTATGTTTTGAATCGGATCGACGGGGCACGACTGGGAAATATGCCTGAGCTTTTTATTCACTACAGTTGGTGGTGTGAAGGAAGGTAAGGCTTTCTGTGACATGCAGATTCATAACGTTTTGTAGCTGACAAGTTCTCAGTTTGCTTAGGAGTGGCATTTCCATTTTTTTTTACTGTGCTTCTGTGTGAAATTGCCATTTCTATGCATTAAGTGTGACACTTTGAGTGACACTTTATTGCGTCTCTCACAAGCAAAGAATGTGAGAAACCACCCCATTTTGTAGCGTAACTGTCCACAAATGGCCTTATAACAGCCACAACCACCTTCAAATGTTTAAGCAAGATTACTAACTTATTTCTTTGAATGCAGAGTGGTCTTGGCTGACAATTCAAGACTGGCCGAGCAGTCGGTTACACAAGACACTGCCGATTGGCAGCTCACCACCTCCAAAACCACTCCTCCCAGACTCAGTTAAACATACTGGCTGATGGGAACGTACAATGCAGGGGGTGGGACTCCAAGATGTCTGCCTGTGTGGCCTATGTGGCAGCATTATGGAATGGCTAGGTAGGCGAGCTTGCCTTAACAGCTGCTAATTGGCCCCATAGTGTGTGCTACCTACAGCCCTAATAGCCTTTCAAGAACCAGCAGAGCATATTCTAGTTAAACTTTTTAACATTGCAAGAATGTGGTGAAGACAAAAAACACACGACTAGCTGAAGGTGTTACCGGAGGCAAAATATTTCTCTGTAATGTGGAAGGCTAGCATTAATGGAGGAAGAACTGCAACAGCCGGCACCACACTATAAAGCATTATTTATATTTAAAGAGCACTTTTAATGCTGCCTAGAGAAATGTAACACAAGCCTGGTGGGCAAACAGCAATAGAATATCAAATAGTGTGTGAAAACATCTAGAACATGCTAATTGTGCTTTTGTTACATAGTGTAATAATTTAGCTTAAAATAGTTTACTGCCAGCATGCAATTGTTGTGAGAACTGAGATACATAGTCAAGCTCATTGGAATTATGCAGCAAGGGAGGACCAAATTTTGTGGTAGGGCTGACTAAATTATGCGCCAAAAAGAGGCAAATTATAAGGCATACTGCCGCAGATTTTCTGATGGTATTACTTCATTATGTTGTCATTTTAGGCCAAGCCTGGGCAGCACATGCGCTGCTCTGCGAGGCATGCTGTATTCAGGTATGGACTTGAAGCTCCGCCATATTTTTCATTGGCCTGTGTCATTGTCCTTTGAAAACTGTGGCTTTTCATTGGTCAAGAGGCTTAGTAGTCCCTCCTTAGTATTGCCTTTCCTCATTTTGTAACCTCCCATGAGGACACCCCCTGTTACATGTGTTGTTATTGGTAGGCTTTAATTACAGCCTCCTAGTACTATTTGCTTAAATGGCCTCCAAGCACTATTTGCTTAAATGGTTTTCTCCTGCCTGCTGTTGCAGGCAGGACATGCGCTCCCACAATGCTTTTTTTTTTTTTTCTATGGCACGGCAATCCACACTTATACAGTGGCAGCCGTGCCAATGGTTTATTTGCGGCGCCGACCGCGTCCGCATGGTTTTTATTTACTATGTATTAACTTTGTTTTTAAACTGCCCCATGCCACAGTTTCACTTTAATGGTGGCTGCACCCCTTTCCTTAGACGCAGCTCATCGAAGGAGAGGGGCGCGGACGACATTAAAGTGAAAGCACTGCATGGGCGTTTTAACAAACAAGCATTTGCAATGCAATAGGTGTCGAAATTTACTAGAGTTTCGTAAATGCGAGACCTATTGCATTGCAAATGCTTGTTACACATGGTAAACACTGTCTGGGCAAAGATTTCACCTCATTAGTACCAGTTTAACAGCCAAATACAGAAACGAGCAACTGAAAGATGATCAGGTAGCCTTTCAATCAATCAATCAGTATTTGTATAGCGCGCATATCACGACAGGGGTTTCCAGGCACTGTGCAACCTTTGCAAATGTCCTGCCATTGTGCTTGAACATGGCATCTCGTTTTTAGTAACTTGTGATCCGTTTGAGGTAGAAATATATTTTTTTGTTAAAATCTGCAGATTATGCAGCAGGTGATGGATTATGTGGTAAATGCAGCAAATCCAAAATTAAGCGAAAAAAAAGCAGTGGCCGCAGATTCGCATGATTCCAGTGGCCCTGTATATAGTCGACTTTACGGCATATAGGACTACCTGAAGTGCTGTGTACACTGGCACTGAATCAAGTTATGAAAGTGCATCCGGAAGCTGATGAATGGAAGGAGCGTGCAATTACCATCTCTCCAACGGGGAACCTGACGCCACTCTGAATCACAGTGCCAGTGAAGTCATTTTTGCACAAGTACTTCTTAAGGTGTTTACTCACAGTGAAATGTTGAAGTAGAGCCAGTTCAGCTCTTCCAGGTGGGAAGTAGCATAGGATGTAAGTTGTTGCACAGAGTGAGTTGGAACAGCAGCTCACAATTTCACACTTGGTGGGAACAGGGGGGAAAGGGGCTGCAAGTCATACATTGTGTCTTTCCCAAAAAATAATTGCTATCCCCCATTCCCTGGTGGGATTTTTTTGGATTTTGTTGTATGTTGCAATCACAGAGACCTATCTCGTTATAATGCTGGGATAATGCGTAGGTGGTCATCTCTAGCCAGTGTGAAAATAGGGGATGTTGTTATTAGATGTGCTGTTGGTTTGGAATCTCCCGAACCATTCTACAGTGGGGACACGTGGTTGCATCCAAACAAAGGGAGCATACAGGTGTCTGAGGACTGAGGTCATGAGATAGGAAGTAGACAAACCTTTTCAGTTGAGCAAACACATTAACACTTTCTTGTTTCAGGAGCCAAAATGTGAAAGAGAGGCTCAAAACCTCAGAGGCGGGCACTTCTCTGTTGGCTTATTTAGACTGTATTCGGATGGGTGTGAACAGTTCTCTTAAGAGGTGTTTTGCTGTGTCTTGGTGTGTGGATATGGTGTAGGTCAGTGCTTTTGTGGGCATGCTGATGCTCATTTAAGTGGTACGTACACATGAGCAGTGTTCAATATGTGTGTTGTGTTTTTCTGTATATGTTATGTTACATGTTTGTACATGTTGTCATTTAGTGGAAAGCGTGTTCACGGTACATTGACACCCAAATATGTGGTGTATCTCTGCTGTGTTGTTTGTTAATACAGAGTTCTGCCTAAAGCAGTCTATAGGATGTTGCCTTGGTGTTAAGTGCTGTTGGGTTACCATAATAACTATCTCAGACATATGTGAGCAGTGCTTGGTGTGCTATAATAACTGGTCTTCAGCCTATCGTATACCTGTGATATGTACATAATTAAACCTGCAAAATAAGGAAACAAAACCTCAGATGTAATTATTGGGGCTAAACCTAGGAACTGGTTCAAGTGCAAAAGATAATAGCGGTACACACTTGTTTCAAGCGATGTTAAACTTTCAGGACAGAGAAATCTGTTCTGGTCATTTCATGTAGATGTTTTACTGGAAGATGCGTGGCTGTCAGAATTAAAATGTTTATTAGCATGCTGCATGTTTTCTGCTATAAATTCAGGGCCGTTTCTAGGTGTTTTGCCGCCCTAGGCGAGAATTGAAAAATGCTGCCCCCTCCCTTTTACTACCATTTGGAGAGAGAAATGTAATGAACTGCATCTGAAGTGTGGTGAACACACCCGTTAGCTACATTAACCGCATGACCAGAGATGTCCCAGAGGCCTGTGGAGGAAAGGGGGGCAATGTGGAGGGAACTTTCTATGTCCCGGCAGTGCGGTTACAGGAACCTACACTCTGTTCAACTGAGGGTATTTCTTTGTCGAGGGCACCCATAGTATTTATTGGATAGTTCGATATTGAAGAACTGGGCTTACCTTGTGCCTTAGGTGTCGGTAACTAGCGCTTCCCTATTGTGAGTGTTGAGGGAGAAGCAAGGGGCCAAGAGGGGGGCCCAGCCCAGCCTTGTCCGGCCGCAGAAGGGCCCGGTTTTAACCCAGGCACTTGCCTGGGCGCGTCGCGCGCCTGCGGAGCCTGGCGCACTAAACTGTGCTTCACTGCTTGCTGGTCATTGGCGCCTTCCTCCTGGGCTCCTGCTGACAGCTAGAGGCTGTAGTCCCTGAAGCGGCCCTTTTTGAGAAGCAAGTACGGCGGGAACAGGTTGTGAAGCATGGTTTTCAAACAAGTGAGGAGCTGCGAGAGAGAGACAGAAAGGAAGGGAATAAGAGGAAGAAAGAGAGCGGGGGCAAGGGCAGCTGACAGCGGCAGAGCAGGAAAAGTGGACACAGGACACTTCAGCCACTGATCTTACCTTAATATACCTGCTGGGCACCTAGGGACTCCCACACGCAACAGAAGCAGGCTGCAGGGTAGGCCAAACAGTCCTTGCCTTGACGTTCCTGACTCCGCATCTCTCGAGCTCCAGATGACAGCACTCCGGGACTACTGCGCGCCCGCGCCAAGGCAAATGCAGGGATTCAAAAGTGAAAAAAAAAACGATGACAGGCCTGCCCCTCGTGAGATCATTGGTCCATTCTCTCTAGGGGCAGGCCAGAAACAAGAAACTATGAATGATTGACGGCCCTGATTGTTACAGACATCTGTGGGCGCCGCGGAAACGAAACCACGAATTTTGCGCACACAAGGGCAAATGTCCCAACTTCCTTTTGCCGCCCTAGGTGGCCGCCTAGTCTTGCCTAATGGTAGAAACGGCCCTGTATAAATTGGCAAATATGGAGTTGCTATTGGCAAACTCAAATTCACTGGAAGAGTGAACCAATGGTCTGGCTGGATACGAAGAGCCAAAGCACAAACGGAGCCATTGAATGTTTTTCATGTAAATCATGTGACTGAAATCTGTAAAATATGATAACATTGTAAATTCAAAGAGTTTATTTCTTTACGATTTGTAAGTGTTTTAATGTAGTGCACAAGACTGTGAACATTGAGTCTATATGAAATCTAGATTATTTGCTTCCCTATGAGGTTTTAATATAACCTTATAGCCCGCCGTAGCGGGCTATACCGGCTATTAAAGGCCCGCTACCGCATTAAAGGCCCGAGCCGAAGGTGAGGGACTTTAACAAGGTAGCGGGACTTTAATAGCCGGTATAGCCCTGCTACGAAGGGCTATAAGGCTATTAGAACATTCTGTCACTAGAGGGCAGAATGTTCTAACAAATAAAACAAAGGCGTCTCGAAGCTCGAGGGGATTGAAATCCCCTCGAGCTCCGAGAAGCCTTTGTAAGACATTGGTATATTGCTCTGCGGGCCTTTACCGGCCCGTAGAAGCAGGGAGCACTCCATTGTCTTCAATGGAGCTCCCAACATTCCAATGTTCTAATTGAATTTGATGCCCTCTTTGGTTGGTTCTTGTCTCCTTCATTTCGTATGACCTACTATTATTGGCCAGTCTCTTGCACTGAACAGTTAGGCAGATATTGAAATGCCTGCAATTTGGGCTGCACCTTCCTTGCTCCTCCATAGTCCACGCCGTAAGAGCTGAGCTTTGGATTGACTCTTGAAAATCCGAGCAGATTTTGTACCTTTGAGGTTTTTTTAGAGCACTAGATGATGGTGCGTTCCGGAATATATCATCACAGTGTTGCCAAGACCTTGGAATGCCCAATTTAAGTATGTAAAGTCAATAATACTTTGGTTAAAATACCTTCTGATTGAGTTTGAATGTTGTCCTCCCACTGGAGCTGGGACCCATTGTTTTAAGTTATTTATTCAAGTGCTTTATTTAGGCATTTATTTGTATTTATTGGTGATCTATCGGGCAGATCACTTTAGAGGGTGTCAGAAATAAAGGGAGATAGTGAAAGAGGAGTGAAAGTGTTTCAGCAGCTCAAGGTATCTGTGGACACCTGAAAAATCCCGACCTTCAAGTCGGTGAACTGTTGCTACCTATTGTATTGTATTGTAGTCGTGTTTATATAAATCTTCATACCTACCAGCAAATGCCAAAGTGTATTGGCAGATAGGTAGTGCGCTACTCTATGGGAGTGCTTTGGATGGAAGAGTGCATTTATCGTGACCTATACGGGTAGTATTTTGATGCTGTATGAGGCCCGGGCGTAAGATATTTTTGTACTTTGTCACTGCGCCCTGGGGCAGATGGAAGCCAAAGAGGATTGAGAGATGGTATCCTTAAGCATTAGAATTAGTGCGTGGATGGATAGGAAGTTTGTGAGCGCAGCATGGACAGGCTGGGAAGTGTTTTGGTGTTGTGTGTATGTGGTACATACTGCTCAATCTGTCTCGCACAAGGCGTATGGCTGAGCATATGCATTGGTGTATGGGAGAAATTTGAGAATAGACTCCATCACATTATGTACATACCGACCGTCTTTGAAGTTGTTTGTATCACACAGATTAAACCACATTCAATATGGAGTATAGGATAGCGCGCAGAGGTGAAGCCTACCAACCCTGGGAGGTGCAATCTTCCATCATTTGTAGTGTATGCACTGGATTCCACACAGGAGTAGCAAGGAAGGAACCCACAGTGTTGGGACTTATGCAACATGCCAAGGTATGCTCTGAGGAATCCACCTAGGAGTGGCACGGAGCAACCATTAGTTAGAGAGACATAGTGGGAGCCTGAGGAATCCACCCAGGAACAGGTTGATGTTACCCATGGCAGTGAGTGAGATTAGAGCTGAGGTGTGGATTGGATGGTGACAACTTCTGTGCAAAGATGTAGCAAGAATAGGACCATGAAAAGGCGCTAACAAACTTAAACAGGAAAAATGTCACTGGAAGAAGGCCTTCATCACCCACCCTTTACCTAGATGCCCAACACCTGGATGTCCAGAGGTGATAGGCTAAGTAGGCATGGGAAAGATGTGGCAGATAACACGCACAGGGCCGGGGCAGGGCCTGAAAAAGAGGAACAGGAGGTGATAAAGAAGGTGGAGAAGCAGAGCAGGCCCAGGGATGGAGACCTAAGCTCAGAAAAGGAAGCAGTCAGACCAGTTCAAAATTGAAACATTTCAAAAATTTCTCTGTGACCAAGAGAAGCTTTTTATGGTAACAGATCTTGTGGCATGGTTCTACATTCCTAATCATTCCTGCCATTTGTGCCGGGGAACAGCTGCAATACCAATTAAATTTCTTTCCCTTCACCTGGAGTCAGCTCTTCACATATTTGTAAAGGTCTTGACCCCGTTCCTGGAGATGATTCACTCTCTCTAAATTCTCCTCGAGCCCTTTACGGACGATTTGGTGGTACATATGGCTCTCTGTATCAAGCACAGCGGTGTGCATTTTCATTGCTGGTTAATCAAGTACATATGGCTCTCTGTATCAAGCACAGCGGTGTGCATTTTCATTGCTGGTTAATCAAGTGGCAGAAGTGAAAACTGACTTCCTTACCTGGAATTTGAGCATTGTTTTGGATGCAATAGCTCATCAGTGGCTTCAGGTGTTGCGATTAATGGTTTCCTGTATCTTTGTAGTCCTCTGGGCCTGCCTGCTGCTATGGTTCCCTGGCCAGATACTTTATGGCCCACTTTTTATTAATTTATCTGCCATTCAAACCTCCTATTTTTGTTTCCACACTAAATTAATATAGATCTTCAGCAGTGGCTAATCACAGAGAATATGGCTAATGGGTGACCTTCGGCTTACTTTGATCGCCACAGTGATGTCAGTATAATGGACTGATGGGCTATACTGGGGCACACTTTTACTCGCTTTCTTACTGTAGTTTCTTTCAGAGTCAGCAAGCATCTCCAACTGGGGGGTTGGGAAATTGTTAACCATTTACATTTTTTTATTTCATTTACCTCTCCCTTTCCAAGGTCAGTTAATGGTTGTTGTAACAATCAGATTGCCAGACCCTTTGTGTAATTCATGTGGATACACCAGCTCTGGAACCTTAAAAGTCATTGTCTATCAACTTAAATTATGGAAATAAGTGAGCCGTTGTTCTCTAAGGGGCGTGTACATTCAGTGGTGGCTGGCATGGATTGGGTGTGTGGGGGTCAGGGGTGGTAGTAAAATAAAAATAAATAAAAAAATCTTACCTTATCACTGCGTCTCTTGTCATCCCTCCTAGTCGTCTGTCTGCTCCCTCCGAAAGCACCCAGGCTTCCCATAGTCAATCACAACGCTGCAGTGAAGCGTTGTTATTGGTTTGAGCGCCGTGGTTTGGGGCTCAGCCAGGGACTGGGGACCTGGGCATGTTCTCCACCCAGGCTGTAATGCAGCCTGGGTGGAGAACATGCAAAGTGCGCATGACTGTTTGGCCGGGCTCAAACGGTCAGCCAAACAGTCATTCACACTGATAACAGTGCATACCACTCCCCGTGGCCCCGCCCTCAAGACCCCGGGACACAAAATAAAACGATAATAAACCACAGTTTATTATCGTTGTATTTTTATTTTTTGCTGCTGGAAGGGGGCATGCAACAGTCCTCCGCCATAGCAGAGGAGCCACCGCTGTGTACATTCCAGAAGTGGACAATGTCCAGCAGACCAGTTAAGTCTGGTTTTCTCTTCCTTTCGTAGATTTTTTTTTACATGGGATAAGTTTCTACAGATCATCCAATACTAGTGTCTCCCTGGTGACACCTGTTTGCAGGCGGTGGCATAAGGAACGTTGAGGAGGCCCCCTTGCAAAGTAAGTGGAGGGGCCCCCTCCAGACTCACTTGAGCTCTCAGGCCAGGGTCCTGTGCTGAGGGTCCCCCCTGGAGCTCGGGGCCCCCCTGCGGGGGCCTTTGTTATGCCACTGTTTGCAGGTACAACCATTTTGTCCAGCCTTCTGTATCAGTCAGGGCTATTTGTTGGCTTGGTGAGTCTGTGCTATGACACTCCACTGATGGCTGATTCTTTTAGCTGCTGTACACCATTCTTCCTGATCCAGAGGGTGCTAATGAACATCAGACATTGAAAGGCTCTGGTGATGGTAGTTGTGGCCCATTGTAAACATAGGTCCTTCAGGTTGCCTCTCCTTACTTGTCAAATGTTTTCTTTTCACTTGTGGTTGCCTCTCCTCGTCAGACCACACTTTGTCTGAGGTTGTGGACATAGAAAATGAGCATTTTAGTCTTCACTAAAGAGGTCTCTCAAAAAAATACCTATCTATGCCATCAGTGATGTCATTTGAGATGCCATCAGTGATGTCACTGACCATGTCATGAGTGATGTAATATGTGAGGTCATAAGCAGTGCATTGCAGGGGCGTAAGTTCTAGTTAGCTCTGGTAAATATAACTGCTGAATTTCACTGGTATTGTATGAGTGAAATCTGAGCCTAACTATAACATCCATGTAACCTTTTGTTTTTTCAGTGAATTTCTAAAAAAAATTAAATTCTATTTCCTAACTATGTCCCTGTAACCTTTGTTTTTTTCAGTGAATTTCTACCGTTTTTTAATGTAATTTCCTAACTATAACGTCCCTTTAACCTTTGGGTTTTCTTTTGTAAATTTCGAAGATTTTTTAATTTTTATTTGCTAACTATAACATGTAACCTTTGAGAGTGTGTGTGAGTGGCTCTATAAGTCAGTGAGTGGGTGTGTGAGTGGCTGTATGGGTCGGTGAGTGACTGAGTCTGTGAGTAGATGTGAGAATGGCAGATTGGGTTTGTGAGTGGGTGCGTGAATTGGTGAGTGGGTCTGTAAGTGGGTGCATCAGTGGGTCTGTGATTGGTTCTGTGAGTGGGTGGGTGAGTCTGAGTGGGTCTGTGAGTGGGTGCATGAGTAGGTGCATGAGTCTTTGAGTGAGTCTGTGAGTGGATGCATGAGTCTGGGTCTGTGAGTGGGTGCATGAGTATTTGAGTAGGTCTAAGTGAGTGCATGTGTGTCTGAGTGGGTCTGTGAGTGCATGAGTGAGTCTCTGAGTGGTTCTGTAAGTGGGTGTGTGAGTGTCTGAGTAGGTCTGTGAGCAAATGCATAAGTGCCTGAGTGGGACTGTGAGTGGGTCTGTGAGTCTCTAAATGGGTCTGTGAGTAGGTGCATGAGTGTCAGTGGGTGTGTGCATATCTGAGTGGGCCTGTGAGTGGGTGCGTGTGGGTCTGTGAGAGTGTGTGAGTGTCTGAGTGGGTCTGTGAATGGGTGCCTGAGTATCTGAGTGGGTCTCTGAGTTGCTGCATGAAACCCTGAGTGGGTCTTTGAGTTGGAGTAACAGTGTTAGTGGATCTTTGAATGAGTACATTATGGTCTTACTGAGTATCTGAATTTTTTATTTTTTTATTTTGTCAGTGATATTTGCAAATTCATCACAACATTACAAAGGGGGCCTCGCTAAGCATCGCGACGCATTCGCTAATATCACACATGGAAAACAATGTTTTCCTATGTGATTTACAGATAAGGGGTACCACAACACCCCTATATGCCACCCATGGCGTCAGGGTGCCTCTACCCTGACCCCTTACACCTCTTTTCATTTTTACTTTCTTCCTCTGGGACCTTGTACAGTTACTTCAAATGGCGACTGCAACTTTCTGCTCAGGTTGCGGCCAGTCAGTCATGGCATTCCTGTTGGCCCGTGAATTTGCGAATCATCACAGAATAGTTGCCACCCTAGATATACAAATTTGGAGTTTCTTTAATATCTCTACTGAACGGATTTACACCAAATAATAAAAAAGGCACTTTCTGGACCAAAAGCTACCTTTCTGCCAAATTTGGTGTAATTCAGTGCAACAGTTCGGGCTGTAGTAGTGTCTAAAAGCACCCCGAGTGGGACCCCCAGTCGTGAAAATAGGGCCTCACATGGCGCAGTATAATTTGCGCTGGGATTGGTGGCATTCTGTATCTACACCAAGGTCCGACTGACCCCCTTTGTGTAGCTTGTGTTTTTCCCTTGATAGACGACCTTAAAAGTAGTGCTGTCGCAGTCGTACGCTGTAAGGAACATGTGGCATGCACACAACAACCCTCCCTTGTGCAGCCACTTGACTCTCTGCCTGCTCCAACATTGCGCTGCATGGCCACGCTGAAGTGGAGGACGGAAAAGCACCTGCTAGGCAGCGCAGCCAGTGCCAGACCCTGCGCTTCCCTTCACTTGAAATTTGAAAAAGAGGAAAGAGCCCAAGCACAAAGGGAGCATGTGTTGCCCAATCGGCAGTAGTCACCGGCGCCTCTGCCAATAGTCTGGCCGGAGTGCGGTTACCATGGCGGCTGCCATCTGCTCCCTCCCTCTAGGAATGTGATTATGCACGCTTTGCCGGGAGAGGCGCGTGGGCTGTGGGGAGCCATCCGCAGTGAAGTGTGCTCGCGCCAGCCTTCCCGGGCTGCCTGACGGAGGGGACACTTGCATCAAGGCTACTGCTGACTCCCAGACAAGGCTCGACGGGGAGATGCTTCTCGGTTCCGGGAGGTCAGTGCCACCCTGGGAAGGAGGAGCAGTCATGTTTAGCGGCAGCTGCTTTTTCGAAAGAGATGAAGATGTGTTGTTTGTAAATAGAAGTACTGCATGCAGCACAAGAAAGGATGGACACTGCATTGGCTGTGTTTGAAGGGGTTTGCTCTTTGTCTGAACTCTGGGACTTTGTCATTTGTCGGGGCTCACGGGCCAGTCAGGGGCTGCGGCGGGGAGGGACGCTGAGTTTTCATTGTGTCACTAGGAGGTATTTGGGGGGAATCCAAGGCACGTCCCCCTGAGACAGTCCATGGTTCGGGGCCTCTTCACATTACAGTGCTGGCTGCAGCCCGGGTTCTCTCCTGCTGGCTCGTTGCTCTGCTGTGATTTAAAAATCCCCGCAGATCTATCTCCGCGTTCCCATCGCTGTCCGTGCTGCTGGCAGCTTGTTTTCTGTTTCTTATGTTTTCCTTCCGAGTGTCAGCTCTGATGACGAGAGCTGTGCTTTCTCTTAAGCTCCTTTTTTGACAGTCATATTGTCTTCTGTTTTCAACGTGGACCGTGATTTCAGTGACCTATTGCAGTTACTTTGGAGGTTGGTGTTGCGTTCTGAATTTTTTAGCCTGATGACAGCAGTGGTTTGTCGCAGTGACTTCTTTTTCCAAGGCTTGCGGTACTTTCTCTTCCTCTGGCAGTGTGACTGTTGAACATAAACTTATTTTTGCTTTTGAAGGCAGAAGTCAAGCCCACTAATGCGGACTTGGCAATTATTCTTTTGGAGTGGGGAGGGGTAGAGCGGAGATAGCAGCGTGCAAGTGAACCAGTGCACTCACTCTCAGTAGTGCCTCAGTGATGGGGGCGGGGCAAGCGGCGTCATTTGGTATTCGTCCCGAGTGTATGGATCTGAGGGTCTCCAATTAATAAGCGGTTATATTTACTAGATGTTTTTCAACATAGCAATTCTTTCATTTGCTTGGAGACGCACTTGCTGTAACCAAAATTAGCAAAATCAAACACTTTCCAGTGAGTGGAAACAAGATATATCTATAGTCTACATTAAATGCTGATGTAATGAATAATATATTGCACTGTGTGTGTGTGTGTGTGTGTGTGTGTGTGTGTGTCTGTGTCTATCTATCTATCTATCTATCTAGATAGAGAGTTTGATAGAGAGATAGATAGATAGATAGATAGATAGATAGATAGACAGGGTGCAGCGTGTAATATGACATTCCTTGCCATTGTTGAGTGTGAAGACTCCTCCATGATTCTTGAGAGGCTAAGCCTCAGCAGTGGCGTAATGAAACTTGAAGGGGCTCCCTTCAAAGCACATGAAGGCCCCCCACTTCAGACCCAGTCAGGAGCTCTCAGGTCAGGGGCCATGCATAATGCCGGAGAGGGCCCCTTGGGCTCAGGGACCCCTCCTCACCATGGGGGCTGCAGGTCCTAATGTTACGCCACTGAGCCTCAGGTTGGTTGTGATGTCACATTCCTCCCCTCCTTCAGCATTGGTAATAAACAGCACATCACACTCTGCTGATAAGGTTTGTGACTTGGTATTTTTCACGTGCATTTGTTTTTATAAATTGTATTTAATCAAACCAGGGTGCAAGGGTTTACGTCTACGGCCTCATGACTACTGGGAGCATTTTTCTCATTCGGTTTCGCTGTACTGTGGGAATAACATGGCATTTGATCTTTGTACTGTAGTAATGAATACCTGGAAATGTATCTTTAGTGCAATTGCTCTAAATAACGTGTTATTGGACCAGTCTACTGTGGCATATAGTCTGTGTGCAGTGCCGCGGAGGAGTCGCGAAGCTGGTCTGTGTGCCTGTGGGGGAGGGAGATGGGAGATGGGGGGATGCTCTGTGTCCTTTGTCAGTCCTCCGCCGTTCATCCAAAGAAATGCTTCCGCTGCACCCAATAGGGAAGAGCCGGCCAAGATGCCTGGGAGAAGAGGAAAGCTTAGGGTAATGGCCTCTCACACTGCTGCACCATATGGCACATATTTCTAGGTACTGCTGTTCAGCACTACACATTAAGTGGAAAATTAAACTGCTTCACGTTTTGTTTTTTCCTTAATACCCCGAATACGGTTTAATGATTCACTGCATTCTGAGCTGGTGCAAATGCAAATCTGCAGGCCGTTAATGCGTGTCAGTCAGCTAATGGAATGTCCTCAAAATTAACACTTCACCAGCGCACGGTTTTTAGTCTCTGCAAAAAAAAAAATCACATAGCTGCAACACAGCTCGCATTTGTTTCCTATTATGCTGCACCAGAGGGGGCCAGCCTCCCACGATTTATATCCCGAAGGGCCGTCCTTTATAATTATATTTAATTATGTGCAGATTGGAGACATTGTTAGTTGCAGATTCTGAATGCATTAGTGTGGACATGCTGCTGGCAAACACAGAATAATGGGTAGCCACAATCTTCATTTCAAAGGCATTTATTTTTTTCAGAAGGCCCCCGCCGCCGTTTATCCCCTACATTCCTTAGAACGCAAATCACCAGGAACCCAGTCATAGTCTTTGATGGGAGTTAAATAGTTTACATCACAGTCGAATGTGGGCTCCAAGTGATGTGGAAAACAGTTCTTCCATTTTAATAAAACAAAACGGAGTCCGATCAAAACTGTTGTCAGTTTCAGCTGAAAATGACTTATCAAAGCAAGTGCCGAATCAGGGTGCAAAGAAAATGCTTATAACACAAAGATGGTAATCTATAGTGCTAAAATCCCAATATGACAGCCAAGCGCTTTGTGAAAGCCAGCTCTTGAATTTTGTTCTGATAGCTGGACGTTGTAGGAGCAGGCACATCTTGAGTCATTGGGTTCAGCACTGAAAATGTGCAGTGTGTTAAAAGTTAGTGTATGGATCATCTGTATAGTTATTGAGAAATTACCCAAATCTTTCTCTTAGAAGATAAGAAATAGTTAGCTATATAATTGTCTTCCGGGCTTTAAAGTTGTATTTGCAGACTCGGGATAACTTCAGAGCTGGGAATAGAAAACGCTTTACTCTGAGGGCTGCCTGGTGTGGGGAGGGACTAGTGATGCAAGCCCAGGCCAAAGGCACTTAACTGGTAGACGACAGGAAGCAAGGTAGATGTTCAGGTCCATCAATTACAGTTCTAGATTTCAAGATTCCTTCAACTGACATCACTTCTTACCCCCAGGCTCCCAAAAACCACACTGCAATAATTCAGGCTTCCTGCATAAAATTGTTTGCCTCCCTTGCTGCATCAGGAACTCTGACAGTGTAGGTGACTCTTCAGTCTTTTTAAGAATTTCAGATGCAAGGATTTAATTATCAAGAGGGGCAGATTGTTCCTGAATTGTGGTAACCCTGTCTGCATAACTCTTCGTCCTACTTCCCACAACAAATTCCTTTCAAATGACAGACACATCCAAAGCTGGTCTACTCAGATATCAGAACCCTGGCCTACTCAAATATCAGAACCCTGGCCTACTCGGATATCAGAACCCTGGCCTACTCGGATATCAGAACCCTGGCCTACTCGGATATCAGAACTCTAGCCTACTCCGATATCAGAACCCTGGCCTACTCAGATATCAGAACCCTGGCCTACTCAGATATCAGAACCCTGGCCTACTCGGATATCAGAACCCTGGCCTACTCGGATATCAGAACTCTAGCCTACTCAGATATCAGAGCCCTGGCCTACTCAGATATCAGAGCCCTGGCCTACTCAGATATCAGAACCCTAGCCTACTCAGATATCAGAGCCCTGGCCTACTCAGATATCAGAACTCTAGCCTACTCAGATATCAGAACCCTGGCCTACTCCGATATCAGAACCCTGGCCTACTCATCAGAACCCTGGCCTACTGGGACATCAGAACCCTGGCCTACTGGGACATCAGAACCCTGGCCTACTGGGACATCAGAACCCTGGCCTACTGGGACATCAGAACCCTGGCCTACTGGGACATCAGAACCCTGGCCTACTGGGACATCAGAACCCTGGCCTACTGGGACATCAGAACCCTGGCCTACTGGGACATCAGAACCCTGGCCTACTGGGACATCAGAACCCTGGCCTACTGGGACATCAGAACCCTGGCCTACTGGGACATCAGAACCCTGGCCTACTGGGACATCAGAACCCTGGCCTACTGGGATATCAGAACCCTGGCCTACTGGGATATCAGAACCCTGGCCTACTGGGATATCAGAACCCTGGATTACTGGGACATCAGAACCCTGGATTACTGGGACATCAGAACCCTGGATTACTGGGACATCAGAACCCTGGCCTACTGGGATATCAGAACCCTGGCCTACTGGGATTTCAGAACCCTGGCCTACTGGGATTTCAGAACCCTGGCCTACTGGGATTTCAGAACCCTGGCCTACTGGGATATCAGAACTCTGGCCTACTCCGATATCAGCACCCTGGTTTACTCCAATATCAGAGCCCTATTGAAGATGTACCGGGATATTGAATTCGTCCACTGGTCTGGTCCTGGCTGATGTAGAATTTTATGTATATGCACAAGGCGTCTGAACGTCATTCTTCATTTCACAGGGAGCTGATGAAAAGGGTGCAAATTAGCGAAAACATGAATGTTTTAGATGCATGATTTTGGATTTTTTGCATCCAGTTCTATTTATTAATTTACGATTTTCTATAGCTCATCTGTACCTACCTAATAAGGTGTAAAGTCCAGTTTACAAATAACTAGAGAAATGCAAGAGAAAGAGACAATAAATTAGAAATATGTGGCAAGGAGGAAATACTAGGCTAAAGGTACAAGGATTCATTTATTTAGAGCCGGAACAGGTAGGTTTTTAGAAGCTTCTTGAAGGATAGCAGCTTTTGTTGAGTCTTATGTAAGGGAGGGAGTTCCAAAGGCTAGGCACGGTGCCAGAGAATTATTGTTTTTAAGTTGAGGATATGTTCAAGACCAGTGTTTTTATGAGTGAGTTCTTGCTCCCGAGACCTCTCTCTCTGCCTGAGATGGTAAGAAGCGCAGCACAGGATGGTGATATCTTGAGATGGATGGCCTTGTGAGTCAGACAACTAGTTAACGAGTTTTCCAGAGACTTAATTTACTGAATACTTTGTGTGCCTATATTGGCCCAGACAAAAGTCTTCCATACCTGTTCCTGAAGGAAAGGGTAACGATTCCATTGGTTACCAAAGGATAAATGACAGTCAAGCAAGAATTCCGTTATTTCCACTTTCCTGACCAAGAGATCCTACTTTCCTTCCAATAGTGAGCTGGTCATTGAGAAGTCACTCTTACTAATAGCTTGACACAACACTACTACCATCAGCTCAGTGGTGAAGTGTAAGGGCCAGCGAATAATCAATCATCCAAGCCTGACTGGTAGTTACGTTTTGATAGAGCTCCCTGGTGTCCTCAATAACATTCATCAAATGGGAAAGAAAAGCTGGGTATCAAGAGCATGAATGTGAAAATCACCTCTTCGTCCAAGTGTTTTTAGGATCCCGTGCAATAGCTTCCTGGAGGTTGTAAGCGCAACTGGTGATCGCGGGCACCACAGATAATCAGGGAGCAAGGGTCCAGCATTGCCCACACTGCACCTGAGTCACTCTATTGGGCACAAATATCCTGGTCCAGGCATTGGAACATTGCAACGTCCATACCACTCTGATCAGCCTGTCTAGGAAAGTGCCATGTCCTATGTTATCAAACGCGGGGGTGGAGAAGTCCAAAAGCAGCAATAGGTTAACTGACCGGCTGTCCACCAGCAAGAGCGACTGTTTCCCCGACTCCCAAACCTGCAGAGTCTGTCTCTCTGCCTGGGGAATCCAGACTGTCTGTCCCCAGCAAGTGATGTTCTTTATGGTGCTGGGGAAGCTTTGAGGTCTCCACTTGTGCAAGCAGTGGGGCTCTGGCGATGGGGCTGTAGGTGACCAGATCCGTAGGGTGCAGAGAACATTTCCTCAGTGGTGGGGTAAGAACAGTAAAAGAAGCGCACACCTGAATGAATCGCCTTCAAGCTCACCTGAAGAGATTATGTCTCCTACTCCGGACTTTTTGAAAAGGATTCTGGATGTTAGGCCGCTGTTTTGTACCTTTAGGGTACGGTTTTTCAGGGCGTACATTTTTAAGCAACGGTCCTGCAAACATCTCCGTTTATAGAACCCAGAATAAAGACTGCTCAGTTGTGAACTTTGGGCAATACCGTAGTGGCTGTAACTGAAAGAAGGGGCACTATCTTTTTCTAGGCGGCCAGTGTTTCTCTACTTATAAGCACCCTCGTTTGTTTAAACTGTGCCATTGAAGCGGCCGAGATAGCTTAGCCAGTTAAAGGCTCCCAGTTCACATCCCGCGTGATCTGCAGGGGATGGGTTAGAATCCCAGCAAGGCCAATATGTGCCTCCATCTTTGAGTACCATTATATTGGGAAACATTTAACACCTGAAACTTGCAGTACATAGAAATGCAGAAATCTGTCACATGCAGTGCTATCTCAAAGCAAAAGCTTGTGATTAATATTTTTACAAAAAATTGAATATCATCATAACAAATGTGCATTGTTTTTCATTAAAACACTTATGCTCAAAAAGGTTTGCTTTATTCTCCATTTCTTTACATTTTTTAGATGTTAATAAAGGGCTAGGTTGCTAAAACCCTTCACCCGTCAGTGTGACGATGTTGACCTGTACAGTTGTCCGTTTATTTTTGGCTTAGTTGTCGATGAAAGTAGTTTGTTTACAATTCAACAAGTTTGAATCCCATCATTTGTCAAATTGTTATATTTTAAAGCAGAAGAAACTGCGATCCTGGAGTAATATTTGATTTATTAACTTACATTATTTTCTAAAGCATTGTTTTTGTTAGGTGGTTAATGCTTGTGTGCATCATTTGTGCAGCATAGTGGTGTGTGATTAAGAACATCAGAGAAGGGATTTCTCCTAAGAGAAACCTAGAGTCTGTAGGGAGGAAAGAATTGTCAGGCCTAGGAGCCAGCCTGATTGACTACCTGTTAATGACTCAAAGCGCTATTCTAAAAAAATCTTACTCGAACGTGAAGTGCAAAATATGCTTTCAGGTTCGAAACATTTACAAATCTGCGCTTAAAGTCTTGACAAAAGGTGTGGTGCTGCACATATAGAAGCATATCTGAGATCCACAACTTGATGTTCCAGCATGTGAGAACCATTCTTCCCCAGGGCTAGTCCTTCCCCCTGCATCATAGAGCAAAAGGCAATGTGCAATGGAAATGTGCTCAAGGAGCCATGGAGGTGTCATGCTGAGGATCTTCTGCCAAAAGCAGCCTCCTGTCTTTCTCCCAAATAGTTCCTGCACACTCGGTCATAACAATGTATGCTTTGTTGGGCTTGATTGCCCAATCTATGCAGCACTTGTCCTCCTGGTGGGCCCTCTTACAGCACTCAAGTCCCATTGTGAGTAGAGAACCTGCTTATTCTAATGGGCATCTCACACATAGTCAGTGAACATATATCTGACGGAGCTATCGTAAGCCAGCCGTCTTATCATGATCCCTAATGTTTTGCTTGTCTGTGAAGAAATGTTGCTTCCTATAATCAGCATTACACGTTTTCATTTTTTGCCTGTTTTTATTTTCAAGATATCTTTTTAAACATTCCTTCTGACCCTTCTTGCCTCTATATCCTAAAAGCTTCTGTTGGGGGAAAAAAAAAAAGAACCTGCTTCTGTTCTTCAAGCACTGAACTCTGTCTTCTGTCACTTCTTTTTATCATTCATTTGCTCCATTGTCCATTATTTGAGCGGCTCCTCATAGCACCTGTGATATTCCACACCCTTCCGGTGGCCTGTCGCCAGACTGTCTCTGGTCTTCAAAGGGGCAGTGGCACTCCATATGAGGGTTCATCAGCCATGTGGACAGAGTAACAGCTTCTCTACGGTTGACTTTACATGTAAGCTGTGTCTTTACCGTCTTGTTGTTATCAGTAGATATCCCAGAGTTAAGAATTTGGTTTAGTCTAGTGTGCATGTAGTCTGCCCATACCACTGTTTTGTCCATTTGATTTAATATGAAGCGTAAAATTCGATGTGGGACATGAAGTATGTCCGCTGCAAAAGGAGATAAGGTGAGATCAGAAAATTGATTAACTGTTCAACCATATTTTAAGGATGTGCTGTCACGAGGTACAAGTGGAACCTGAGCCTAACTATAACGTCCCTGTAACCTTTGTTTTTTTTCAGTGAATTTCTAAGGTTTCTTTAATTCCATTTCCTAACTATAACATCCCAGTAACCTTTGTTTTTTTCAGTGAATTTCTATGGTCTTTTTAAATGCTAATTCCTAACTATAACGTCCCTGTAACCTTTGTTTTTTTCAGTGATTTTCTATGGTTTTTTAAGTAGTAATAGAATTTGCAGAGTGGTGGAGAAAGGGGGCGGGGCCTCTGTCCAGCCCTCAGAAATCCCGCTGTGTAGGACTTACAGAAAGTACCAGGAGGGCTTCTTGGCCCCAAGGTCCCTCAGCATCCAAGAGGACTTCACTCCCCAATGAGTAGTGCGCAAGGAGACGTGTTTGCAGAGTGGTGGAGAAAGGGGGCATGGCCTCCAAAGACCTCTTAGCAATCCCGCTGTGTGGGACTCACTGGAGGTAATAGGAGGGGTTGTTCGCGCCCAAGGACCCTCAGCAGCCTAGGTGACTTAATCCCTCAACTAGTAGTGTGCCAGGAGGTGTGTTTGCAGAGTGATAGAGAAAGGGGGCAGGCCACGAAGACCTCTCAGCAATCCCACAGTGTTGGACTTACTGAAGGTAACAGGAGGAGTAGTTGGCCCACAAGGACGTCCTTGGGGGCTAACAACTCCTGCTGTTACCTCCAGTAAGTCCCACACAGCACAACTGCTTTGGTCTTTGGAGGGCATGCCCCCTTTCTGCACCACTCTGCAAATGCACCTCCTGGCGCACTGATGGTTGGGAGATGAAGTCCTCTCGGCTCCAGAGGGTCCTTGGGGGCCAACAAGCCCTCCTGTCACCTCCAGTAAGGCCCACACACCGGGATTGCGGAGAGGTCTTTGGAGGCCACGCCCTCTTTCTCCACCACTCTGCAAACGTACCTCCTGGTGCACTGATGGTTGGGTAATGAAGTCCCCTTGGCTCCAGAGGGTCTTTGGGGGCCAACTACCCCTCCTGTTACCTCTAGTAAGTACCACACAACGGGATTGCTGAGAGGTCTTCGGAGGCCATGCCCCCTTTTTCCACCACTCTGCAAACTCCTTTCAACCGAGTCCCAAGATGGCTGCCAACACTTCCTGGTTGAAGTGTTGGCAGCCAATCAAATTTCAGTAGGGTTTCAATAGGATTTTGGGCTCCCAGATATCTATATTTTTTAAACTTAAATATCTCTGGAACTACTAAACAGATGTACACCAAATCACAAAAAGCACTCTTTGTGGGCCAACATCTAGCCAAACTTGATCTAATTCCGTTCAGCGGCTCAGACTGTAGTCATGTTCAAAAAATGAAAAATCCCCATAGACATAACATGGGGTAATAGCGTTTACACTCACTGTGTGAATCCATTGGTTGGTACTTCTGACACCGGTTATTAGCCCCCCTTACTATCTTTAATATATTTTGTTTGGAAGATTCAATAATAATTTTATCTTCATAATTCCAAACTTTTACTGAGGGACCAATTATATCGCAATCGTTTTTTTACTTCTTAGTGAGAACACTTCTTATTTTTAATTGTGCCCCTAAGGGAAATTCAGAACAGGCATCCTCATCGGAGGATGTTAGCAGTCTGCTGTTGTTATTGAATTCAACTCTCCTCTTACCTTTGAGAACACAAGCGGTGCTTCTGATGCCTTCTTCAATATCACTGCGGCTCCAAGTTGCTGCTCCAGATCACTCCACACCTTCTTTGCTAGTCCTCTACCTGTCCACAGGTACTCCACTCCCATGCCAGCCACCCAACCCTCCACTGCCATTACCACTCCACTGTAGTGAGGGCCACTGCTGCGCCTCCTGCTGCTACGGGTTCCTGACAACCCACAGGAGACGCATGCTTGTGGTGGCCCCGACCATGATCTGGAACCGCAAAGTGTTGAATGTCGAGAATGGGGCAGAGGTGGCAGTAGGCCCAAGAGAGACCTGGGACAGCCAGAAGTCAATATCCAGGCACAAAGTCACAGAGTCCCCTTGCTGTCTGGAGTATATGCATGCACTGGCATGCTGACCATCAGTGGAAGTCTCAGGAGGGCCACGTTCAGCAGTCATTTCCATGTAACAGATAGATGGAGGAGCTTCGTAAATCTTTGAGAAATCGTTTAACTGTGGTTTTCACCTCTCACTTTTAAACTTAACTCTTGATTTCCATATGGACTCTTCACATTTGTTTCTGCTTTACTTTATACCCACCCTTACCTTACACTTATAACGTCTGTGCACTTAGCGCAGGTCTTTGCACTTTACTGCACTAAACCTAAAATCACATCATCAGGTTGACTCTTGGTTGCATTTCTATTGCAAACCTATTCTTTTTTTAATTGCTTATTACAGTATACTATTTTTGTCTTCACAGAGGCACATTTCAGCTCTCCCCCACACTCTGCTACCTACTACTCCAGCAAATCCTAACCCACTTGCTAATGTGGCAGCCATGTCAAGGCTTTTCAGGTGGATTACAATCCTTCAGTCTAAATACCATTGACATCTTCCCTGAAGTTTAAGTGAATCGTGCTTCACTTTGTTTTAGTTTGTATCCTTGGTCCCTCAGTCTCAGCAGTCAGATAGATTTGTCTGGTAAGACTCTATTGGTGAAACCACTGTTTAAGATCCAGTAATCCACTCTTTTCCTGTCAAATTGTCTAATCTTCACTTTAGAATTGACTCTAAATTTATCAGTTACTGTCATGAGACTGGATGCCCTGTGGTTGTCAGCAGCCTTTGTGAAGTGGGACTACATTTGCCTCTTGAAGGACTTTGAACATTTGAAATTTACTAGCAAATATCTGAACAGGTTTTGGAGATCTTGCCAGTGGATTCCTTGGTTTTTCAGGTCTGAGAATACATCTTATCCATTTGTCTTATTTAGCTTACAATTGGTAAAAGACCAGTAGAGTTTTTTTTGGGAATGTGGTACATTTCTGCTTCTTGTTCTGGAAGTTGACTCTTCTCTTGAAACATTTTAGCATCTCAATTTTTAAAAAGCCAAAGCCCTGCTTAGGCCCTAATTTGTCACCCCGTGGGACACCGGCATTCATAGTGGCACATCAACTTCAGTCCCATCTTGATTACCACTTATTGCTTCTTGATCGCTACCATGCAGTATCCACAGAGTATACTGAGAGTGTCCTATTGGACATCTGGGACATGATTTTGGAGGAAGTATCTGAGGGCCTGTATACATGATATTATTGCTCAATCCCTCTGTTGCTTTAGTACTACAGATCATCCCACTCTGCCGACTTATCTACAGGTAGTATCAAGAGTGACTAAGAACAGTCTCTCATGGTTTAGGTTCTTTTTGGAGGGCAGAGAACAGTGCATTACACTGGGTTCATCTCTCCCTCACAAGCATGTCCTTTTGAGTCCCTTATTGTTTTCTTTTGCCTATGGCTCCTTTTTCTACGTAAGACTTTCAGACATAATTAGAGACCAGAGTCTTTTTTTCTGCCCTACGCTGTTGATTCTGGCCAGATCAATACATTACGATTTTAAGGATCAATGGATACACCATGCAGTAACTGCATAGATACAATTTGTGCTCCAATCAAGTCCAGTTTTCAGCAAAACTCTTTAAATGAAGCTAAATAAATGCAAGATGCAAATATGTTGAATTATTAACACAACTCACTACTATGTTGTGGCATGGGGACAGCCGGGCCCTGGTATGTAGAGCTGTGTGAGCTTACTCTGTGTGTTGTTAGCATCACAGGAAAGAAGGTAACATGGGAAGCTTTAGGCAGTGTGTGGCTCCAAAGTATTTAGCAGCCAAATATTCTGTGCTTTTCACCTGGCATTTCAAAAAAGATTCAGTAAACATTATGATTTGGAGCTGCTGCTTTAGTATTTACAATAGAAGAGTCTTCCTTATTAGGTCTCCACAGAGCCTTGCAAAATGTGACTCCTTTGGAGAAAAAATAGTGCCCCACTTGGCTTACAGCTCAAACATCCTGCTGAACCACATGCCTGATGCACAGAGACCTCGGCAGGAGAGATGGAGACGGGGTTGGGGTCTCCTGATAATGAATTCCACTAAGTTTCCCACGCTAGCCACGACGAATGGGATGTAGAAGAAGGGGGGCACACTCATACACACTCACATACACTTGTACTCATTCACACTTCCTCATTCATACCGCTATGACCCCAGAGTCACTCGCCCCCGCACAAACAGAAGAGGACTTATGCTAAGCTTACAGACTTTGAGGATGGTGTCAAGGTAATAATACAGTAAGTTTTGTCACCGCCTTAACAGAAGAAACTGTTATGTAGCCTCATTGTGTTCAGTGATAGAGAAGCTAATTTAATCCACATAGAATGCATCATTAATTTAGTGCAAGGAATTTGTTCTCTATTTTCTTATATGTCGATGTGCTTAATTTTTGACACCTCGTCCTTTTAGGCCACTCCACTCGTGCAAGTCAAATTCATATATGTCGCTGCTATCTTTACTGGTTTTTGTATGAGTAGTGTGCACATATCAGCATTTGGTCTCCATATAAATACATCTCAGAGCAATGCCATGCGTCTTCATGGTTTTTATATGTGGAGTAATGACCGGTGTCAGTCGGACACTCAGTTCATCTGCGAGTTACGCCTTTCGTGACTTTGGCTCTTTGAAGACCTTTGTTTTCCTTGTGTTGCCACATATTAAGCACGTGACACCGGCCTGTGTCGCTCCTCGGTTGGCTTAATTTGTTTCAAGGTTAGAGCTGTTAATGGCATGTGACTGTGTTGGTGAGGCGGGTTGGCAGGGGACCAGCCACCTCTTTGGGACTCAGTGGTAGTTTATCACTGCTGCTGGCGGGTTCCCAAGCCCTTGCTGTGTTCAGCTTGTTCTTCCCGCATAATGCTGAAGCTGGCACTTCTCGCCCTTATTTCAAATTAGAAACTGCTGCCTAAGGGTTTAGGAAGTACATGAAACAGATTTTAGTTCCCATTACGTTGCCTGGCCGTATGTGTTGTGAAGTGAATTAATTGCACTGGTATAGCACACTGTTCGAAGCAGGTGTCAGTGCTTTGCAACTTCACATGCCTTATGGAGCGAGTGAAAGCTGGGGGGTTACAGCAGTGTACTTCCGGGGCTCACCAACTGGTCAAAGTATTAACGAGCAGGAGGGCTATGGGAACAATAGGGTCCTTTATATATTAATTGAAGTAAGCTAGAAAAATGAGGCCAGATTATTTATAGGGTTCGAGAAATGGTAGCGCTGAGTGCTTGCCCAATGAATTCTCATTTTGCATATGACAAATCATTTTCATGCAGATTTCGATAATTACAGTGCCACAAAGATGTACGCCTCGCTCAATGGAACTGGGCTGCCCACTAAATTCCAGGCCGCTTAAACCATTCCTCTCCATGTCTAGTCTCCATTTGTGGAATGTGTTTCCCAAGATACAATCAGTATGTGGGGGGACATTTTCCGTATATCACATAAGACATAGATTACACTTTATGGATGACGTCGCCATGGATACAGTGCCACTTATGTTTATTTTATTTTTTTTACTCCCAGATGTTTATTTTTAAATAGCCTGCCTTTTCCGAATGGCTGCAGAAGAACCCGAGTTGTGTGACCACACCGGCATTAATTGTGACTTGGAAAAAAATGTTTGAAAAATGCTCCTTCTGTTTTTTCAGAAGGTACTAGATTTTCTGAGCTCATTAAGCAGGGAAAATCTGCTTAAGACTAGTGAATACATGGGGTAAAATTGTTCCTTCCGTACTAAATCCATCCTTTTTCACAGACATAACGTGGAGGTGGGTTTACAGTTTGGTCTGTAGACCGATATAATTTGGGTTGTGACTGAGTTGTTTGTGCAGTAGGCTTGCAATCTAGTTTCTGATCTCGAATATATTCATTCTCACAGTTGGCAACTCATGAATCCACCAATGACAGGAGAGATTTGTTCCCAGTTAGTCATGGCTTATGCTAAGCGGGCTGCTGCATTCTGTACTGATTGCTCTTAGTCTAGCTATCTAAGTGTCTGGGAACTTAAGGGTTAGACGGTCAGAGTATTTCAACTAGCCAGATAAGTGCGCTCCCGAAGATTGGATGAATGCTGAGATATTCCGCACTGTTTGCCTGAGGAATCTGAGAGTGTTAAAGCTACAGCACTCCATCACACTGATTGCCGATTCTAAAGAGAGGCAAATAGTGAAGGTTTACCTCTCCTCCGGCGGGAGACCTGTTTCTGAATGGCACTAGCAGAAGCAAGGACACTGTTCGGAGTAGGACTGGGGCAGTTTTTAGAGTATGCAAGTGTGTCCCGTACGGTCTGCGAGATCTGGACAAACTTCCCAGAGGAGCCCAAGGAATCCCATTTCCTGACGGTGATATTGGACCTAGGCTCGAGCAGGGGCCTTCCTTGTTTCTCAGTTGTACGCTGCTCTGAAGGAGGATAGGCAGACAGATGTAACGTCCGCCTGCGATAATTGGAATAGGGACCTTAAGATCCCTCTCATGGACGGAGAATGGAAGCAGGCTAGAGCACAGGTGCAAGAAACAGCCAGTAACACCAGATTTGTTAGCACAATTTTTCTACCTCCATATGGCCTACCTGATGCCGCAGTGGCTGCATAGGGTTTTCCCGGCACGGTCAGCGGGTTGTGCGAGATGTGACGAGACCCCAGCTGATTTTCTCCATGTTACATAGGCATGGTGCAGCGTGCGACCCTTTGGGGCTGAGATGCTGCGGGAGGTGAAACGGATAACAAGAGTCAGGACAGAGCTGACGATAAGTCACTGTATACTAGGCCTCTTGCCGTTCCCTAGGGAGGGCAGGAAGATGGGATATAACTTTGCCAAACTGGGACTGGTGCTTGTCAGGCATATTAATGCCATTCATTAGGCAAGTCCAGTGCCGCTGATGCACAGGAAATGGAGAGATGACCTGCTGGGAGAAGTGTTTGAAGAATGTTGACTTAGAAAGGTACGCACGGATGAAAATGCAGAGAGAGACTTGGAGATGTGGGGCATGATGGTGGACCGCCTGGGAGGAGACGGAGGGGCGATAGAGGATGGCTCGGCGATGATCTCGCCTGTGGCCACAGTGGTGACCCCCCCCCCGGAGCGGATGAGGAATACCTGGGTGTACTTTAGAATGGTAGGGAGCCCCCTCCCCCGACCCCTATTTTTGTTGAGTGCTGTTGGGGCTTGCAGTAGGTCCGTGAAAGTTATGGTAGAGAGTACGAATGGAAGGTGGCTGCTGGCCCCCCTCCTCCTCCCTTCCCCCCCGAAAATTTGTGCAGTGGAATACAATTCAAATTATCAAGCATGCATGTGGCCCCTACCCCAACACCTCCCCCACTGCTCCAGACCTTGGATGGAGCACACTTGATCGTTTTGGGACGCCTTGGGAGCTGAGGGAATATTATGCTGTAGAATTGTTTTTCGGTTGCTGTTGTTGGGTCTCGACTCTGAGTTTTTGTACGACTTGAATACTGTAAAATGCTAATAAATAAATTTGACAAAAAAATACCTCGCTTCCACTCAGACACCCCTCCCAACAGCACTTTCCATTCTAGAGAGGAGTATGAGATGTCATCTTGTTTGTAATTTAATTGGCATGATGGAGCCATTAGTTATAATTTCTTGTTTAGGATGTCTAGTGCGAGCATGTTACCATGCTATCAGTATTGAGACAGCATACAAGCTTAGTGGCAGATGGTATTTTGTGCATGCGGGGGAGCGAGTGGGCCGCACACGCGCACACATGCTTACTCACACTCACCCATCTATATGCACACTAACTCACACCCATATATTAACAAGCACGTATACATACAACCAACATTCACAAGGACATACAAACACCCATTCACAGCACGCACTAATACACATACATTCATTCATACATGCACACACACACTCACATGCACCAAACATTGAAAAAAAAAATGAGGAAAACTCTCAGGGTAGTGGGAGGGAAGCCTCGGTGGTTCCAGGAAGATTGGGACTGCTGCCTCCTCTCAGTGACTGACCTTGTTATGTGTCAGCCAGTGAGAGGAGGCGGCAGTCCCTTACTCGTCACTGAGTGATATGGTGTCAGTGAGACTGCTGACTCACCCCACTCAGTGACGAGCGTCACTGATGGACACTCGGCCCTGGGCACATCAGCACTTAAAACTGAAGTGCTCAGGGGCGAGTCTGTCAGTGATGCGCCCCTTCGCCATGAGTAGGAGGCTCACATAAGACTTTGCCAGGCTGAGGAGGTCACGGCCACCAAGCTATGACATTTTTAACCAGGCAAATTTAGGCTCATGCAGTCAGATGCCTGCGCTTTTAGTGCATGTACAGCACCTGGATGCCTGACCCGTAACATAAAGAGTGTCTGTTAGGCTGACCTTTGCTCACCCTGCCAGACACTCTTCGTGTTTGCAAAAAGAAGGGATAATAATCTGAATCCCAAGGTGGAAAAGGTGTGATATAAACCAGGCAGTGAGGGTAGTACAGTGGCCCGAACTGAATTTGAACATAAATAACCAGTAAAGGGACCTGTTATACACTGTGAACCATCCACCTTCCAGAGGGAATGAGAGGAGAATGCAGATAATGCAGTGGAGAAATGACATAATCCAAATAATTAACTGTAGACCAGGTGGTTTGGGTATTTGAGGGAAATCTTGCCGACAATGGTGGTGATTGCATTCCTATTCAAGGTCGTGGTTAACATGGGTAAATGTGTTGAAGGTGGTGGTCATTTAGACATGAAAAGATTTGCAAACATCTATTGACTGCAGAGGGAAAATGTGTATGCTTCAGTCAATTTAAAGATGGGTGGCTACCTCCATTTACAGAGTAGATTGAGTGTGCAGACCTTCGTATTCAAAAAGCTCATGTTATCTCATTATGTTATAACCATCCGATGTGCGGTGGTATGATATGGCTTAGTGGCTGTCGGCACGGATTTTGGTGACTTGTCTGGGGTTGATGGACTCTACCTCTACGCGATTTGGAATTTTGGAATTGTCTGGGGAATACACATTTATCACTTCTGCTTTACCCGTTGTCCGTATACACTGCATCACTTATCTGGTTGACTAAATTTCTCTATTGATACGACTTACCCGATGCTTCATGACAATAGATTGACTTGTCGCCTGAATAAGTGAATTGGAAGGACCACAGCAAATATATTGTTGGTCTTTTGCCCTGAAGAAGCCCAATGTTTTGGACGAAACGTGTTGGCTGTGTTGGCTGTTTTTATGCTGGTCATACCTGTTATAATCAAGCAACAACAGAATAAAAGAAGATTTATATGCACTTTTTGAAAAATCACTCTGGACTTTTGGGTTATTTTTAATGAAATGATTGAATCACTTTATGGTGCACCTTTGTATTAAAATTCATTATGATTATTATCATCATCATTAGTATTAGCAATCATATTCATATTAGTTTTAATATTATTGATTGTATTACTATTATTATTAGTATAAGTAGTATTATTAGTATTAGTGTTAGTATTATTAGTGTTATTATTATTATTAGTATTATTATTGGTGGACACACATAGAGCTGATGTTATCCCATTATTTTTATTATCATTATCATCATTAGTATTAGCATTCATATTCATATTAGTTTTAATATTATTATTGTTCGTATTAGTACTATTAGTATTATTATTATTAGTATTAGTTTTATTATTAGTATTATTGTTATTATTAGTATTATTATTGGTGTTAATATTATATCTTGGACACACATAGAAGGTTGATTTCACAGAGCATGTAAACTAAAATGGTTGTGCGAATCACACACAAAAATAATTTTTATGTTATGAGCAGAGTGGAAAGTCCACCAGGCCACCTATATATACCCCAACACCGTTGTTTTAAAAATCGACAGTAAAAACGTATTTAGGGAGGCTGGTTCCTGTACTTTCTTTGGTGACACTCATGCCCGCAGCAGACATTCAATTATTTTAGCTGATAAAAACAGGAAAGTTGCCCCAAAGTCACCAGTGTAAGTAGAGAAAACGCTGTCATTTGCACCTCATGACTGTATTTAAATCTACGCGTAGGGAGACCCCTTATCTAGCATTATTATTCCCATTTAGCAGCAGGAAAGCCATTTGTAGGTTTGAGTAGACCAGGTTTCACCACTGAGTAGCTTGTGAGATCCTAGTCGCTCTCTAGCTACCTGTAGGCAGTTCTCCTATATGCAGCCCAGCCTACAAAATTAGAAACTTTTGCTTGGTTGAATTAATCTGTGACTACCAAAAATGAAAAGCATGTCTCTGAGATTGAAATGTGTATATTTTTAGATCCTTTAAGCGGATGTGAAGTAAAATGGTTGAGTTCGGTGCCAGGTGCTACGACTTGCAGCTATTGGTGTTCATGTAGAGGCATTCACCAATTGATAAAGCCTTTTTTAGGTCGAGCCTGGGCAGCGCATGCGCTGCTCTGTGAGGTAAGCTGTATTCAAGTATGGATTTGAAGCTCCGCCCAGTCTCTGCCCATATTTTTCATTGGCTTGTGTCATTGTTCTTTGGAAACTGTGGCTTTCATTGGTCAATAGGCTTAGTAGTCCCTCCTTAGTACTGCCTTGTCTTATTTTGTATACTCCCATCAGGATACCTCCTGTTACATGTGTTGTTACTCGGTAGGCTTTAATTACAGCCTCCCAGCACTATTTGGTTAAATTGTTTTTCTCCTGCCTGCTGTTGCAGACAGGACACGCTCATCCCCCAATGCTTTATTTTTTTTCATAGCACGGCACGCCACGCTGATGCTTTGTTTGTTTACAAGTGCCCCATACGGTGCTTTCACTTTAATGTCAGCCACGCCCCTTTCTTTAGATGAGTCGCATCTAAAGAAAGGTGCGCGGCCGCTAATAAAGTGAAACTGCAGTATGGGTCACTTTTACAAAGAAAAACATTTGTCAACTTGACAAACAGATGCTTTTTTTGTAAAAGCGCCCTATACAGCGCTTTCACTTAAATGGTGGCTGCGCCCCTTTCTTTAGACATGGCTCGTCTAAGAAAGGGGCGTGGCCGACATTAACGTGAAAGCGCGGCATGGGGCGCATTTAAAAAAAATTGCATTTGCAATGCAATAGGTCTCGCATTTGCGAAAGTTTAAGCTATTGGCATTGTCATTTACAATGCCAAATGCTCAAACTCTCGTAAAGGCAAGACCTATTGCATTGTAAATGCTTGTTTTTTTTGGGTTTTTTTACTATACGTCTGGCAAACCTGCTTGATGCACTGTGATAATCACTGCTGACAGCCTTGCATGGGGTGGCCACTGTTATCTTGTATGTTGTGGTCACCATTACAAGAGTAAAAAAATAAGTAGCTCTGGCTGACTTCCATTCAACATAAGTAGCTCTTATTACAGAAAAGTTCTGGAGGCCCTGGTGTAGACTATAAGGGGCTCTGTATGCTATCAATAAATACTCAAGTCTTTCATTTATTTCAACAATTTAAGGTGAAATACATATTCTCACATCTCACTATAAAGGTTTAGATAAATCCGTACTTAGGGTGCGTGGAAATTAATCAGAATTTGAAACCACAGGCACGTAATTGGTGGGCAAATAATAGTCATATTGAGGGACACCTATACAAAGTATTCCCGACAGCTGCGGTCCATGCCGGTAACAGCGGTGGGGTGATGGGGCCGTGTAAGGGGGGATTTCGAGGGACGATGCCGAAGGAAAATTATTTATTTATTTAATTTTCCCTCCGCATCGTCCCTCGAAATCCCCCTTTACCCGGCCCTATCGCTGTTACCTGCACGGACCGCGGCTGATTCCCAAGATACTATGGCTTATTTCCCTCCATCCCTGCACTGGACATACTTTGCCTTACTAAACTTCAAAGCAGTCCCTGAAGGTGTGAGGTGTTATAGCCAAGTCAATTGACTAAATAGTTGCCACTCAGAATGGTCTGAACACATAGATGTATTCTGATTGGTTGAAGCGTTGCCAATTAGAATATCTGAAGCATCCCAGTATTTCAGTCAGTGAGCGCTCACCTTTCAACCAGTGTAACTGGTCCCGGTTTTTCCATACCACCAGTGGAATGCTGAAATCGATAGATTCTCCCAATGTACATTTCGATGGACATTTTTGCCCACCTGTGAACTCTATAAGATTGTTATGTTCATATTTATTTAGTCACCAAGTGTTTTACAGCAAAGACCGGTCATCTTCAGGTAACCTTAGAGCTCTTAACTATAGTTGGTGCAAATTCCACAAGTACAAAACTTTGGGAGACAGCGTTTACAACGTAGTCATCACATCGCAGTTCCTTTACAACGCTGTCGTTACAACGACCATGTTGTTAGAACGCGATGCCTTTACAACGCAAGTCATTAGATCGACTTGCTGTAGGGGGCGCTCCAACATAAGGAATAGTATAATTTACTATTCCAACACCTTCCCTACTGTTGCGTAGGCTGGAGTTGGAATAGTAAATTATACTATTCCTAAGTCCAGCGCGCCCCCTTCTGCAAGTCGATGTAATGACTTGTGTTGTAAAGGTATCGCGTTCTAACAACGCAGTCGTTGTAACGGAACGCGATGTGATAGGATGCGTAGTAACATGCTATATTCCCAAACTTTACTAAATGAGGTTCAAATTATTAGTGTGGGTCTTGGATAGGAGAGAGGTTAACCAAATTTGACTGTGGTGGTTGGTTAGAGCCGAATTCTAATATGAAGCAGGACGTCTGATTGCCTCTGGTGACCTTTGCATTCTGTGCTGGCCCTACAGTTTTGTCAATGCATTGCGCAAATCCAAGTATCTTTAACAATACTTGTTTTTGAGAAGAACTTTAATAAATAGTTCTGACTTTGTGTACAAGTTCCAGTTTCAAGGTGTCATTGCGGTCTTGAGGTATCCGACAGCAGTGGGACCAGTGTTAAAAGGGGAAGTAAGAAGCCGGAAGGGCACTGTAGGAAGACAGTGCCTGATGACAGTCACTACATGCGTGGGAGGAGCCTCTTGGTTTTGTGGCTGGCTTGGAGACAAGAGTAGCATTAAGATTCAGTGTGTTCAAGATAGAGCAGCACTTGCAAGGGCAGGCAAGCCTACGCAGTTTGTAACCTAAACTACTCAGTCAGTATTCAGACAGGAAAGTTACTGCAAATCAAAATGAAGCAATGCACCAGAATCGTATGCTACCCATGCACGTCATTGGAGGGTCACTTTGGGCTGCAGCTGTGAGCTCTGTGGGGCCTATTCGCAAAGGTGCTTTGGAGTACATGAAAACATACTCCTGTACTGCTTCTTTATGCACTATCACATGCGCTTGTGACTCGACCCCGAGAAGTCCAACTCCCTATTAGGAAAAGTGCAAAGCGGCCCAGTCCTTTCTATTTGTGCTCCCTGTATATGAACGGGTCTATTGTATTCCCTTGTTAGATGTTTGGGGCTAATTCAAAAAGGCATGTAGTCTAATGTAAAAGAGTACTGCAGGAGTATGATTGTATGCAATACGAAATGGCTTTGTCAATAGGCCCCATAATTCCTTTGCATCTCTTCTGCTTCCAGGATTCTAAGCATAGGGATGTCCGTACTGGAGCAATAGCATAGATGTCAACGGAGTCACTACAGTCACTACACAGGGACATTTGAACATTACCCACTCTACCCTACAGGAGTCAGCAACCCTGGCATGCAGCAACATGTCGGGTGAAACGGGAGTGACATTGTGCAGCCTTCGACCCCCTCACCGTGAGATGACAGCGTTGATATCTGGTCACTGCCTTAGGACCTCCTCTGCTGAGGGGCTAAGGGCAGAGCAAGGGGTGGAAACAGTAGAGCAGTACTTGTTGTTTCTGCCGCTGTCTTCACGTCAGCTGAGACCCACTCTAGCATGGGCGGCGCCGAACATACCAATCAGAGTGATCAGCCGCTATCCCTAATTGGCGTCCAAGTAGGTGTCCTTTGGAGAGTATGGGGAATTTTAACTGATCCTCTGTGCTGCATCTTGTGACTGCCATGTCTGTGTTTTGCTTGCTACTGTTGGATATTAAGCTAATTGGTTCTACACTTGCAGAGTGTGTTTTTTTTGTCGAGCTCCAGTGATTTCATCAGGGTCAAGGCCTTTGTGATATTCCTTGGTGTGATTTCATCATACGCAAAGGTTTCGTGGTATCGCTTCGTTTGCCATCAGGGTGTCGTGCGGCATGTGAACCACTTCCGCAACACCTGCGATTATAGTGAGTTTAATCTGCGAAGAACATTTAAAGCATATATTGACCTCCCCACTTTATTTCCACCACAAATGTCCCTCACAACAAAAGACACAACATCTCTTGATTTAGTGTACATCTTTTAAAACCGGTTCAAGCATGTTTACTTGTTAATAAATGGCTGCCAACAATTCAGAATGCCTTTTCCTTCTCTTGCTTTGACAGATATGCACCAAGAATGACATGGCATGTCGTCTTTTGCACTTCCACGTGTAATTTTCATTGCTTTTAGCAAATAAGATGGAAATGTGTCCTCATATGCATACTTTTGCCTCATTGACTCGTATGACTTAAATCAAAGCATGTTGTTTTAACTAAAGGGCAACGGTTTTGTTTCCATGCTTGGGATATTACACTTGTGCTTATAATATTTTTTTTCCCATTTAAAAATGCGAAAACCTGCACAGTTTGTTTTGTAAATAAAGAGAAAATGTGATGCATAAGATGAGTGCTCTTCTTTCATTGTTAACTTGTGGTGGATTGCATTTTTTCCATAGAGACCAGGGCACATGCCTCAACATTTCACACAGTCAGCTACTGATCAACGTTTAGTTTCTTGTAGAATAGTGTACAATACATTAATATGCTGAGGGTAAGATGTTTTGTGATTTTAAAAAGGTTACTATATGTTCTGTAATGAGAAGTATTTTTGGAAAGAATGTCACCCAGTAGGGCTGGGAAGAGCCAATCCAGAGTTCAGGTGTAATTTAGGAACACTGGTGCCAATAAATTTAAAGAACATGGTGGAATGAAATAATGACTTCTTATCTCCGTATTGTTCAGGGCTTGGACAGTCAAACGGATCTATTGCTAACAATTTTCAGAATATACAAGGTGGCCTTTGGATACTCCCCTTTCAACCAATGCTTTTCTTTTAGCCTTGGACTTTAGACTTTGCCATTCATGGATTGGCTTAGCCCAGTGGAGTGTTTATCTCTCACCGAATTACTGGCTGTTTGGGTGGTACCTTCTGCCTCCACTCGAGTGCTTACGTTGAACTACATGAGCGACTCCTTTACAACTGTAGCCCTCTCCATATTCTCTGCATACTCCGTCCTGTATGTCTCACTCTAATGTGCTAGTGTTGCATTCGTTAGCACCTTAAACCCAGACCTACAGGCTTTGCAATTGCTTGTCCATGTAAAAAGCAATATAGGTCAGTTCAGAGGCTCTCTTTTCAATATTTGCCTGTGTCCCATACAGACATCAATGACATTCAGACTAGGTCACCTGACTTTGAAGAACAGAAGTTATTGCTTGCTGAGGGCATGAACGTTCTCATGTTTGAGTCTAATTCTCTACGCCTTGACCATATGAAAAACTGCCATATGAAACGCTACATATGTGTCACCGGAAAGTATTATTCAAGGGAACACGCCACACTTATCTACTGGGCCCCAGCAAGTCAGGTGTTACTTCCTTATTGAGAAGAAATTACTTTTCACTCCTAACGGAAGTTAAAATGTTTTGACCTATGCCACTTTCTGTGTTTGAACTGTTATCTGTTATTCTTTACCTACTCAAACGCTGCAGACTTCCCCACTCCCCTCCGCATACTTTTTTAGGTCGAGCCTAGCATTGCAGCGCATACGCTTCTCGCTCTGCGAGGCATGCTGTAGTAGGGTATGATGTTGAAGTGCTGTGGAAGCCTCGCCCACTCTCTGCCCATATTTTTCATTGGCTGATGGCATTGTCTTTGGTAAACGCTGGCTTCCGATTCAATATGCAGCTTTTTAGTCCCGCCTTGTTACCACCCTGTCTCCTTTTGTGACCGCCCATCAGGACTGGAGCTTTTACTTGTGGCGTTACAGGGTCTCCTTTATTCGTCGGTAAGCACTATTTTTTTTCAGTCTGCTTTGGCAATGGCGGCCGCGTGTTTATTTTTGCATCGCGCCTTCACTTTAACAATAGCTGCCGGCCAACCCCGTGAGTGCTGTGTGGAGCGGCAGCTATTGTTAAAGTGAAAGCGCGATGCAAATATAAACATGCGGCTGCCTTTGCGCAATGGCGACAGCTTGTTCAATGAGCCGGCGGGTGACTGGGTGAAGAGACATGCCAGCGGCGATGCTGCTTTCACACTGACCGCTGCAGACAGGGCCACTGTGTTGCACAAACGGCGGTAAACGTGCAACTGACATGGGGCCTCACAGTGGCGACGGTCACCAAGGCTCCCTGATCTGGAGCAAGTGATCCGTGAGACGAAACTTACTTTGGAGGATGCAGCATCCATCCATGCCACTCACCGGGACACAGACTCGAACACTATACTTGAGAGCTCCTCCAGGAGAGACAGTGGATTGTCACAATCCTGCTCCCCTCTAGGGAGCTCCATTCCACCGCCAGCAGTTACACCACAGCCGGCAGATGATACCCTTTGACTTCACTGCATGCTCACCCCCTTCCTTTCATCTTTCCCCTTTATATTGCCCCCTCTTCTTCCCTTTACCCTCTTGCCCATCAAAGTGACTTGAGTCCCCTCTGCTTCTGCCACACCTGCTGGAACCCCCTTAACGCACTGTTCGGATGGTGCACAGTTCTACCAAGATTGGCTGGGGCACCGTTGGTACCATACCCGTAGTATTTCTGTCCCTGTACTTTTGTTTAAGACCACAGGCCAACCCTGTCCCACGGATGCTTCTGCATTCACCACCTGGACCCCGTTGCCCTTGCGGCACCTGGATCTTGCCTCTGGCCCCGACATGACAACTCCTGCACCCGAACTTAATGTGATCACATTAAACATCAGGGGGATGCACACCCCCTCCCAGCGCTATTTGATATACTTTTACTTGTGTTGCCAAAACACCAACATAGCCCTCCTCTAGGTGACATACATCACTCAGGCTCCTTGGGCGCTGGAGAGGCCAAGTTTTTGCAGCTAACTATTCCTCCTATACCAGGGAGGGTTATCATCTGGATTAGAGCAGGGACTCCCTTTGTAGCCACTGCCTCTGTTGTTGACCCCCACTGTTGTTACTTCTTTGTGGAGGGCGCCCTGGAGGGCTGCTGCTTACTACTCGAATACAGAGCAGCCTGCTATCCTTGCCTAGCTTTCTGGGGTCCTGGCGCGCTAGGGGGTATTCCCTGGTTGTTGTGAGAATTCAACAGTGTTCTTGATCCCCTGAGGACAAATCTTACCCCCTTTCCCCCAGTCCCCCATGCACTCCAGTGCTAAACACCTGAGCACATGGCTGCACCACTAGGCACTAGTAAACCTATGGCGTCAGTGTCGTGCAGGGGATAGGGTTTACTCCTTTCACTCCCACCCTCACGACCTGCACTTGCGCCATGACCGTATTGTCTGCTCTACTGAGTTGGCCACGTTTGAGACACACAATGACTACCTGGGGAGGATGTCCTCAGACCACAACCCTCAGTGAGCACAGGTCTGCTGGGACAACGCTCTCCCTCCCATACCAACGTGGCGACTTCGCCCTGAGGCACTGGAAGACTTGGTGTGATCCTCAATGTCTGCAGTCTTGAATTCTTTGACACAAATGCCGGCACTGCATTGTCACGCCCTCGTGGAATGCAACCCGTACAAAGTCACCATCAGGGGGTCACTGCATAACTTCGGTAGAAGGCATGAGAAAACAACTGGATCAGGGTATTGCGGGGCGGATCGCGACCTCTGTTGTCTTAATCAGTTCGCTATCTCCTCGGCCGGGGCAGGTGCCGGCTTACCAAAGCATGGCAGGAACACACACCACTGCTGGAGCGCCTACGTTGCCATAACTATGCTGCACACTCCGCGCAGACTCTTGCCAGAGCAGACAATTCTGGCACCCTCTTGGCATGGCTAATTGGACAAGACAGCCTGCAGCGCCTGGTTCTTTCCTTCACTGTGCCTCCCGCCATAGAGCTGCATAAACCACATGAGATACATGCTGCATTTCCTCAATTTTATGAGTGTCTTTGCATCCTGGCAGAGGGAATTGCTGACTCTGCTGTTGAAACTTTTTTTTATCAGGCATGGACCTCACACTGGCTCCTCCTGACTTGGCATTGGAACTCAACGCAGCAATCACTCCCTTTGAGATCCACAAAGTTATACAGTTGTTGGCGTCTGGCAAAACTCCAGGCCCCGATGGGCTCCCCCAAGAGTTCTATAAAACGTATGCAACACTGCTGTTACCCCAACTCCAGGCTGTGTATGATGAGGCTCTCTCATGCTTCTGCCTTCCGCAGTCCCTCCGGGAAGCGATATAAGTTTTCATTCCTAAACCAGGGCGTGACCCATCCAACCTCGGTTCCTGTAGACCCTTGGCGATGCTCAATGCAGATAGTAAAATCATTGGCAAAATCCTAGCAGGCCGGCTGGCGCTGGTGGTCCCGCAGCTGGTCCACAGGAACCAGAATAGGTTTGTGCCGGGTTGCAGCAGGTCTCTGAAACTACTTTGCCTCTTCCGGGTGCTGGAGCAGGCCCCGGTCGATGGCCTCGGTCTAGCTGCCTGGTTCTGGAGAAAGCCTTCGACTCTTGGAGTGGGGCTATCTATTTGCTGTGCCACCCGGTTTGGACGGGTCCCTGTATGCTTGGGCTTATTAAACTCTTATACACCGCACCGCTGGTCCAAATCAAGACTGGCAGATATATCTCTGAGCCCATATGTAGTGGTGGTGGCTCTCCCCTTCTTTATCGCTGGCTATGGAGGCCCTGGCGCATAAACTGAGAGCCCTGGGACGAGACTCGGGGATCCTGTTGGGGGATGGCATGCATGCTCTCTCACTTTACGCCAATGACATGCTTCTTTACATGAGTGATATCTTTGAGCCCTTGCCTGCAATTGAGGGGCTGCTCTCCTCTTTTGCAGCCATTTCGGTTTTGCGCTTTAATTGGGGCAAATCTTGCCTCTTCCCTTTGTCGACCGAAGCAGTGGACCCTAGCCTCTAACTGGGTGGGGAGGTGGTGCAGTGGCAGCCGGACATATTCCGCTATCTCGGTATCTGGATTTACCATGGCGCGGCGGCACTGGAGGATGGAAACGTACGCCGGGTGATGTCCCCTCTTCATGGGCAGATTTAGTTTTTTACAACCATGCCACTGTCGGTAGCAGAATGCATTGATTTGTCTAAGATGGTAATGCTACCGCGCTTGCATTATTATTTTGTTAATGTCCGGATTTATCTGCACAAATCCTTTTTTGTCACGCTTGATTGCCTGCTTGGCAACTTCATCTGGTTTGGCAGTCACTGACGAGTAGCTCTGTCGAAACGGTGCCTGCCTACTGATGGGGACAGGCTGAGGGCTCCCAACTTTGAGCACCACTAACTTGCTGCCCAAGTGGGTGACGCAGTAGTTTGCGGAGTGTGACTTAGACAACACGGCGACTCTGCATCCCCTGTGGATGTTGGAGTACTTGCTACACCTCTTCCACCTGCTGGTTCACGCACCCATCCCGCCCATGCACCTCCTGTCTGTGGTGCTGCACTGCATCTGCAATTGCCTCTGTCTCACTAATGCCTCAGTACTGTAAACCCCCTTGCTTCCACTGCTCGGTACGCCCAGAAGACAGACATTTCTCACGATGGTTGCTATTGCCCCTTGGCGTGAGGCGGGCCTCCATACTTTGAACGACCCCTTCTCTGATACTACACTCATTCCATTTGCTGATCTGAGTGACCAAACTGGTGTCCCCCAGCCCCCTGAGCAGTTCCTTATATACAACTCGATTATAGGCACAATACAAATATACTAGAGACCATTGCTGCTCGAACCGGCTACACTTCAGGTACTTCAAGATCTACATCTCCTGGGCATGGGGCATCACATGGCTTACCAAAGCACTGCACAAGTACATCTGCCTGCCTCTCCTGAGGCTCTGCGACCGGTGGGGTGAGGACCTGGGTAGGGCGTATAGTGATGTGGAGTGGGCCACGATCCTGGCCTACGCTGCAACAGTCTCCCGGAATGCGCCGTTCAAAATAATACAGTTTTACATTCTGCATAGGGCGTATCTCACTCCTGCAAAGATGAACCTGTCTTTCACCGCACGGATGCCTCCTACCCCTGTTGCATGCGCGAGGTTGTGGACTTCATCCACATGTTTTGGTTATGTCCCCAGCTGGCCGATTACTGGCCTTCTGTCACTGCTCGCCACCATTGGAGTCAAAGTCAAAGCAAGTTTATTCGGTTAAAAAAAAAAAAACATAAAAGCATCCTAAAAACAGAACATTTTCACATTTCGTTCCAGGGGAGTACAATAAAGTGCATTTAGTTCCAATTGCGAATTTAATAAACATTATACATAAGGTGTCATGTGCAGGATATACAACCTTAAAAACATCCGAGACATTTTCATGTTTCATCTAAAGAGAGTACAATTAAATTCATTTGGGTTTCAAATAGCAAAATAGCGATAAACATTATGTGTAAAGTGTCATGTGCAAAATATATAATCTAAAGCATAACTCACATCCGGATATCAATTATCAATATGCGTCCTATCTTCTTCATATGTAAGGGCCTCAAGAAAAGAATTGGTTTTCCTTATTCTAATCGCCTTCTGGATATAAACCGCCACTGCATTACAAACCCTAATATTTGCAAGATTACAGATGTACTCAAAAGCAATTTTGTATGTAAACAGTCTCTCCTTTAAAAACAGTGGGCGTAATATACTCTTCCTTAAGTCTCTGTAAAAGCCACAAAATAGAATAAAATGCAAGGTTGTCTGATCTGATTTTCCATCGCATGGACACTTTGGGAGATTTCCTGTCCATTTCCCCATGGATGGAAACGCATTTAGAAAATGTGCTATTCCCATTCTTAATCTAGTAAGATAAAATCTGTGCCTGGTATTTATAACCTGAATTAAATAATATTGTATCTCTGTCCCCAGCAATGTTCCCTCTAATTTTTTTCCCCTGTGTGCGGCAGTGCAAGATCTCTGTGCGCTGCAGTCAAGGCTACCAAGGAACTATATATGCTTGGGAGCGCTGCGCTCAGCATTATACATCTGTGGCAATTACCACTCCAACTTTGGGGTACAAGAAGAGCGAAAACAAGTGCATTTCACACATAGAGCTCTGTTTTTTTTCAATGCTGATAAAAAAAACTTTATGACATGAGTTGTTTACTCTTATCGCACCTAAATCCCAGATTTAAAAAAGAACAGGACTCAGAAGGTTGTACAATTATAAACTGTTATTGGGCAGCAGCATTGATCTAAGCAGTCAGAAGAATGAGACAGCTATTATTATTAAGCCAGAATTGGGATCCTGGCTGGACCCCATGAATATGCTGAAATATTTTCCAATGTAATTTGCTGACACTGGAACACAATAACACCATAACGCTAAACGCTCCCTGCACGATCCTGGCAGGCCCTCAACACTACCCAAGCAAGTGGCAGGTGTAGAAGCAGCAAGCTCTTGGATGTTCCATTTGCAATGTGCCCGTACCAGAAACACCTACTCTTCCGACCAGCTTTGCTAAAATGCCGCCGCCGCTTCTCGCACTTTGCCAACAAAGTGACAGTTGTTTAGGCCGCTCGTCTTATCTAAGTATATGGCTGGCAAGTTGTCTCTTGTTGACATGGGCGCTTTGGGACAATCTGTGCGCGCTGGAGAAAGGACATGTGCGTGCGCGCGCAAGCGCGCATGTTAGAGGGAACTATGGTCCCCAGTATCCTGTCATTATATGCCTTAATCATCTTTTTTGAGTTAGCCTCAACTTCCCTTAGTCTATTCCGTGAGGCTATGACGGCAGTTTTCAAATCCTTTTTGTTGTACTCAAGTATTTGGGGGGGATTATTAAAAACAACATTTTCAGCACATTCATTTAAAAGATTGTTAACATATCAGCCATGGAATCTTTTTCCCATTTTCTAGTGCAAAGCAATCCTTTATAATGTCCTGGGTAAATTTTGTACCCTCCTTGCTCCATATTCCATACCAGGTATTTAAACTTGCCAGACTAATAAAATCCTTAATATACGGGGCACCCCATTGGAGTCCTTTGCTGTGCACCTGGGTCGTGTGCGCTCTTGGCTCACTTAAGCGCTCTAAGAACAAGCATTTGTAATGCAATGGGTCTCGCATTTGCGAGAGTTTAAGCTATTGGCATTGTAAATGACAAAGTCCTTTTATTTATATATTTTGATAATTAACACATAAATAAAAGGCATTGTCATGTACAATGCCAATAGCTCAAACTCTTGTAAATGCGAGACCTATTTAAAGAAGCGGCCACCATTGTCCTGGGCTGCTTAGCAAGTGAAAGCACATATGGCGCACTGAATGCTGCAGGAAAGCATGTTGTGCCTGCCGAAGGAGAAGCTCACTAAAGAAAATAGTGCTTACAGAATAAACAAGCATTTGCAATGCAATAGGTCTTGCATTTGCGAGAGCTTGAACTATTGGCATTGTAAATGGCAATGCCTTTTATTTATTTGTTGGTTTTCAAAACAGATAAATAAAAGGCGTCATTTACAATGCCAATAGCTTAAACTTTCGCAAATGCAAGACCTATTGCATTGCAAATGCTTGTTTCTGGAGGTATCTTCATTTAAGAAGTTAGGGCCTGTTGCAACCTAAGAATCTCAAAGGGGGGAGAGGGGGTTATAGAGGTAATATGAATTGAATTTTATATTAACATTTTATAGACTTTTATTCCCGTGCACTCTTTATAAAAGCAGGCATTCAATCTGTTCTCGAAGCGTTCTCAATTTTTGTAATGCTGACATGAACATAGTCAATGTGTGGACACCTTTTTATGGTAATTCTTTCATGTCTTAATAATCTGTTCTGTTTATATTTAAATATGAGTTTTATGATGAATGTTTTCTCGTTGGTTTTTAATTGTTACACGATAAATTGTATTTGGTGTTTGTGTTAGGGTTTGAAATGCCAAAAATAAAATAAATTGATTGTGAAATTGAATATTAAACCTTTAGAAACTTTGCACTGGGTACATTTGGAGTTTCTTAATACACAGTGTATAATCTCATAAATCCTGCAACGCCGAAGCCCCTAATATAAGTTGGCCTCTATATGCTCATTTATAGGGCTCTCGTTATTCTGTTATATGTTGCCATTTTGAGCATTTTGGTGATCCACACCAAGAATATGATTGTGACCCACTAGGGGCTTCTCGAAAGTACTGCTAGTGTGCGTACTTAGATGGTGGCATAGTTGTATTTTGATGGTACCAGATTTTTTTCATTCAATAATCTACATTTTAATAGGACCAGACCCCTTTCATTCAGAAACATAATTGTATTTTATGTCGCGGTCTGCCCTAATGGGCTGCGGGAATGCTAGAAATGATAGCACATACAGTGTACTCTGGGTCATTAGTCTGTTGCGCGTGCCGGGACAGACCCTTTTGCAACCTTCCTTGCATAACCATGGAGCGTACCACCACTCCCTCAACTTGCAGGGGGTGACGGATTCTCCATACCGCCCTGACACGTGTATTGGGAATACCCAGTGCAAGATTCCTATTTAACCCCAATAATCAAACAGGACCACTGGAAAATAAACAACTCATTTCCCACTTTGCAAACTGACCTATTTTACAGCAAAGCCTTTCCTGAAGCCACTCATTGCAGATCATCCTAGATGCTTCTTTTGGTTGCAACCAAACCATCCCTCCTTCAGACTATAAAGTCCTGAGACTTCTTTGATGGGGCGTGGACCACCTTGCGTTTATACCGGTGAGCACCCCCTCACAGGCCCAGAGACCCAACGACAGGTGTGGCAGGCACTATGGGATGGTCACTGGTATCCCCAAGCTCACCACCACTCCTTCTTGTGTAGTCCCCTCAGACTGCTCATTTCAGGAAACTCCTTCTGATATGACTGCCTTATCGCCAGTGTCCTCGTCGGGGTCTTCACTAGTCTCTTTTGTTGTCAGGCAGTTCAGTCTGCCCCCACTGCCTAACATGTGAGTGCCAGTATCACTTGAAGAATATGTTCCTCGTGATCGTTTCTACTTCTTTGCAGGAAAACGCCTGTGCCCTGTACTAGAGTCACTCGCCTGGGCCCTGACTCAAAAGGCAACCCGAGTTTGCTTCCCTGGCGCCTGTCCTTTACCAACACCGTGTCACCCTTTTTTAATTCCTGGTGCTAGGCTCCCTGTGGCACTTTGGTTTCTCCGGTGTTGTAGCAACACGTCATCTGCTGGTACTACTCGCACCCATTATGGTGATGAGGGATACATGGCGGCATATGCATGCTTAGCTTAGGGTCAAAACAGTAGTTACAAGGGGGGGGCTACCTGTACGCCACTCTATACTTGGATTAGACGCTTGAGCAATGTGGATGACCTTTGCCAAGGCTCTCATAAATTGTTCGGCCTTCCCATTGACCTGAGGTTACTGGGGCATGATCTTCCGGTACTTGGCGCACCAAGATTGGAAGTACTCTGTTTACTTCCTGCCCAATGATTGGGGGCCCATTGTCTGTCCGGAATTCTTGAATAAGTCCATGGGTTGCCATGATCTCCTATGACTTGGGTATCACATCACCAGCCTCTTTTAATGATACAATCTCTACTTCTGGATGCTTTGGATGATCATCAATAACAACTAGCATGTATTGACCATCAGGCAGGTACCCAAAGTCTGCGCTCGCATGGTGCCAAGAAATTCTGGGGATCTCTTCCATTAGTGTTGGTGCCAGAGATTCTAGGGTCCCGGTCGCCAAAGTGGTATCTGGAAAGAGAAGCCTCTTTGTGTTTTGAATGCTTGTTCTTGCTCATTCCCCCACACCCACAAGGTGGAGGTTCTCTATTTGCCATATCTGGAGCAACTCCATATGTCAAGAGTTGGTATCTAAAGAAGCTGATTTTGTTTTTAAAAAATTAGCATTTCTCCTTGTAGAGAGTGAGTCTGTTGTCTTTGAATCTGTGGAATACAAGGCATGCAAGGTGCTCTTCGAGGGTCAAGGAATTACTGGAATGTCATCACTGACGTTGAGAACTTCCGGGATCCCAGCCAGCACACCTCCTAATGTGTCCTTAAACACCTTGGCTGCACTGGATATGCTGAAGTTGAGGCATTTATAGTACCAGTCGCCAAGATGAGTTGAGATTGTGGTAACGTTGTGGGACTCGGGTGCAAGCAGGAGCTGCTGGTACCGTGACTGCACCATCTGCAGGGATTGCGAGGTGGCTGTGGTTTACTCATGTCTTTGTTTCCCACCAGGGTGTCTCGAGGCACTTGACAAGTTTAACTTTGATCAAACATAGTAAAACTGTCTCTACGTGGGACACCCAGGCCATGAATAGTTTTTGGGAGCATCCCAAGGTGAGGTTGTCTTGCATGGACTTACCCGGGTCTTGCAGTATTTGTTCTTAGTTTGATTGACGCACAGCCTTGTATGAATTGAGCCCTGATTTCATTCTGTTCGTCTGGGAGGTGCATGTGCTGGCCAGTTACCTGAGCCAGTGTCTACTGGTTTCTCCGGCCCCTGCCTGGCTTGGCACAGTAGGAATCTTTGAAGCTAGAAGTTCAAAATAATTGGTCAGGGCCACTTTCAGATTGGCATATGTGAATGACGACCAATCTCCGTGACTGTCTGTGACAGTTATAGGTTTCCTTTTCCTTTAAACGGAGCAGCACGATCTCTTCCCGTCATTAAAGATGGCCATGGCTGCAAAGTACATTTCAAGTTCCAATCAAATTTTCAACCTTGAAGCTTGTGTTGACAGGGGACCGGCTACTTTGAAAGGCTCTATTGCTGGGATGGAGGCTATGGCAGCCTTGTACAGCTCTCATGGGCTTTAGATTGCTTGCCGATTGCGACCCCACCAGACATGGTGTCATGGTTTCATATGCTGGACTAAACGAATGAGATGGAGTTGTAGGGATGTGTGTTCCCTCCCGCCCCCTCCTTGGGTCTGCTCTGTCTGTGTGGTTTGTTCCTGTCCTCTGCTGTGGGTCTCCCGTCTGGCAGCGGAGTGTGCTGTATGGCCTCAAGAAGAACGGCTGTTTTCCACTAGCACGCTTTACATTCTGGCACAGTTGCATACTGGCTACATACCCCTCACTGCCGGTCTCGTGGGGAGTTAGGATGCTGTGAGGTCTGTGGCCAAAGGAGGGCGCTCGTGCACACTGGCAGCAATGGATCGCAGGGCAGACTTAGTCATCCGCGCTGCGTGTGCCACCACGAGCAGTGAAGAGAAAGGTTTTGTGGCACGCATCGGCTTAGTTGTCAAGGCTTGGAGTGGCACTGGTCCCAGCCGTGCCGTGGGAGAACTGGATGATGTGGTTGGAGGGTTGGGTACTTCAGGTGCCCTCGGCATGCCTTCGAGCTTGAAGGTGGTAATTTCTAGGCATGCGTGCGCTTGTTTGAGGCTAAACTGCCTGTCTCATCGCCATTTTGTTATTTCGAGGCCTGCCCATATGGGCCCCGGGATGTGCTAGAAATTATATATACGCATACTATGTACTATGAGTTATTAGCCTGTCGAGCATGCCGGGTAAGACCCTTATATTACCTTTCCTGCATAACCATGGAGCATGCCACCACCGCTCCCTCAACTTGCAGGGGTTATTGGCTTCTCCATCTCACCGTGGCACAATTATTGGGAATGCCCAATACTGCAGTTGTATTTTAATAGAACCAGACCTCTTTCATTCAAAAACATTATGCCAGCGGTGTGTTTGTCCAAACGGTCAGTAGCTAACCTTGGTTCATGAGCAATAGTAAGCAATTGTTAAATCTTCCTCATTAATGGAACTGTTGTGTGCTTGATTATTGAATAATTGATTGCTCTTGTTGCCAGTGTGTACATTTCCCAGTGCTCCTGCTCCTGTATAGTGGTAGTGTTTCCTCAGTAGTACAAATACCAGGAAATCTCTCTAATCTAGACCTTTCTCTATCTTGAATCCAAAATAGAAGTTAAAGAAACTTGCGTTCCTTCAATGCACTATGGCACTTTTTGAATGTTCTGAAAGCAGCTCTCAAATACTAAAAAGTAAAAATGAGTGAGTAACAACTGAACTAAATCAGTCAAAAGTTAAACAAACCTGGAATAAACTAATATTTATATAAAACAACAAAAATGGTGGTACTGCTACGAGTTCTACTGCTTCCTAGGGGAGGGTTTAAATCCGCGCCATTGAGATGAAGACTTTCACCTTACTGTGAAAAGTTTGTCTTTAATTTTTATTTCGAGGTGGTATCAAATTTTTTGGGAGCAACTTTTACTTAATTAATAAGAAGAGTTTGTTGCTCAAGGAGATCTCATTTTAGGTCGAGCCTAGTAGACCATGCAAGCGCTGTCTGCTGCAAGACATATAGTAGCTTACCAATAGAGGGGCTTGGAACCTGCTCATGTCTTGCTATTGGTTGTCTTTCCTGTCACTCTTGTTTGCTTGCTTCTTATTCATGTCCCAACTTATCAATGTTGTGTTTGTCCCTCCCATGGAGCATTCCCTCTTTAGCATCTCTTTGATGGACTCGGGCCGGACTGGCCGTAGCGGGCCTCGGGCGTTTTCCCAGTGGGCCGTTGGGGGGGGTGGGGGATGGGGGGGGGCGCTTTTCGACCCATGGTGGCTGCTTTTGTTACAAGGGGCTGGTTTTGCAGCAGTGCTGCATTGTCGGCCCCCTGTAATAAATGCAGCAGCGGTGCTTGACACTAGCACCTGCCACAACCCTCTACACCTTCCCCACCCCACTCCCCGGGGGGGGGGCGGTCGAGTGCAATTGCCAGGGCTGGTTTCGGGTTCCAGTCCGGCCGTGGATGGACTGCTCTCTCTGCTTTCATTGCTTGCTTTTCAAGCACTACTTTATTGTGTTAAGTGCTCCATACGAGTACATGAGTTTTTGAACCGTCTCCCTTGTGTACTTCTCTCCCTCTGCACTCTGTGTTACTCTCTTGTCAAGCACGCCTATGTCCTGCACCCCATTGCTTCTCCACACCCTTCATGTTGCTTCGCTCACCTGTGCCCTCCTTAACTCTCCCTGTTGTTGCTTCACCTCTCCTGCACCATCAGTGTTGGTTTCCACCATCCCTGTGTTGCTTCCGACACCCCTATGTTGTTTTGTTGTCCTGTGTTGCTTCAACCTCCCCAAACCCACTCTTGTGTTCCTTCCACATCCCCCGTTCCTTCTGCTCCCCTCACTGCCCGTTTAAAAAAAAAAAATCTGTAACTAAAAAAAGTGCACCCATCGCTTTGTATGTGTGCGCATCTGTGGTGCGTGCGCCCACAAAATGGCACGTGCATCAATCTACCCTTTTTTTCCTTTTTTCTTTTACTTTAAGCATTCTGAACAGCATTAAGGAAGCTGTGCAACGTGGCTAACCATTGGACAAGCCAAAAGGTCTCAAAGGTGAGACCAATACTTCCTAAAGGATTGCCTTTTAGACATATTGATATATTTCCTGTTGTTTCTTAAACCAAGCCCAAAGGGAATGAAAACAGATATGATTTAGGATGGCACTGCCCTTCCATCACACCCCATGCTAAGTTATTTGCCTCCCTCAACTCTCAAATACAGCCCAGACTTGCATAACACAGGCTGGACCTCTGCATCAGGCCATATAAGCCTCTCAAGGAAGAAGCTCCAGAAACACTTCTCAGTCGTTCTTCTTTTTCCATGGATAGGAATGTGTTTACAATTACATTCATTGTGCTGGGCAACCAGCCATGGATCTGGAGACCCAGATTTACGCCTGGTTTCAGAATAGCTTTTTCCATCAGAGTTCTTCGCTGCTTCTGGCACTTATTACAAACATACTATTTTTTTCTTCTAAATAGCCAATACTGATGTATCATTAAGGAAGGCTTAGGGACACCAGTTTAGTAAGGCAGATTGTTTGTGAAAAAGGTTACGTTTCAAAGTAGCATTAAAGGGCAGGAATTCTATGCTGTGTATACTCTATTGGATTACAGTAGGTTTATGAAAACCAACTATCTAGGTTTATCTTTCTCGCTAGTCCTCTCTGGCAGCTTTTTGGGAGAGGGGGTTGGTCTCTTGTAGAACGCTTTCGATTGAAAAATATTTATACATAATATTAAATGTCTTTTTTTATAAAACCTTGAAGCCTTTTAGTAGGAGGCAGGACACAGAACCGAGGGTTGTAGATGTCACTTTCTAATATACACACACACTTGCCTTCCTTTTTTTTTTTTTTATATTTTTTATTTGCGAATGTTGCCAACAAGAAGAAAGAAATTTGAAACAAAACAAATAACCAGTTACATTTCAAACACACGTTTGATATGGCTTAAATACAATAATGAAATACAACATAAAGTTAGCACACATGCACAATTTTTAATACCTTTTACCCCTTCCCTACCCCACCCATCCCTCACCGGGGTTGTCCCTATCGTAAACATAAAGTGTCAGAGCTTATTCGAATCCAAAAGCAAAATAACTTATCTCTCAAGCCATTTAGCCAATGGTTCCCATATCTTTAATCCTTTCCTACGTGCTTGCATCCCTCTATTCCCATAGATTGCCTTTTCAAAATTATAGTTTGATACCAGTCTTGTTAGCCTTTGGTGATAACCCGGTGGGACTGGATCTAACCATGCTGTAGTTAGACAAAGCCTAAATATTGCCATGCAAATAAAAATCAATTGCTCCCCGGGTTTCCGATTCGTTTCCTTATCCACCCCAAGGTATATTAAGGAAGTTGACAGAATAAGGTCTCTCCCAAGCAATTTTTTTATAAAATTTGCAATCTCTGCCTTCAAATTACTTAATTTACTGCATGTAGCCAACATATGACTTAGGTCAGCCTGATATAGGGAACAGCGAGGACAGAGGGTTCCCTTCCCTGTCCACCATTTCACAATCTTTTTAGGGGTGTTATATAGTGAAAAGCAAGTTTTATAAAATTGGGCTTGAAGTCTTGCTGGAATTAGAATGCTTTGTGCCAATTCCATTGAATGGAGAAATAAATCCTCCGGGATATTAATTTCCTCTTCCCATTTCCTGGCATGTGTGCTCAGGTCATCCAGCATCAGTATATTAAGAGAATTATATAAAAGCCCAATAGATTGATGTTTATTTCCCAAATTATCTATTACAGCTTTGTTTATGAATCCTGCTGGGCCACCCCCTTTTTTTTAAAAAAAAGTCACGTACTTGTAAGAATTTAAAAAAATCTCTCCAGTTCAAATCATATTTCTCCTTAAGGATTTCAAATGAAATTAACTCGTGTTGAAAATAGAAGTCCCCCAGCTTCGATAGGCCTTTATCCTGCCAATGTTTAATTATTACATCATTAAAAATTCCTGGCAAATTAAGGTTGTTATATATTGGAGTGTAACAATTCAGCCGGCCCAAACCAAGTATTTTCCGAACCGCTTTCATAGTTTAAATCCAGCTATGAGAATCTTAAAACGAACTTTCTTATAATGCGAATCGTTCAAAAACTTCCATATCCAGCCCCATGCTTCCCTGCCCATTATAAGCTCTATTGGAGTTGGAATAGTTCCCAGTCTGTCATCCCTATCCCTAGGCTCATTAAAAAAAAGAGTTAAGTTATTAAGAAGAGTTGTTGCCCAATAATAAAGTTTTATATTAGGGAGTGCTAACCCTCCCTTTTCTCTTGACAGTGAAAGAAATCTGTAGGCTCTTCTAGGCCTTTTATATCCCCATATGAATCGTGAGAATAAATCTTCAATCTTTTTCAAGCAAGAGGCGTTGAACTCTAATGGAATTGCTCGTATAAAATATAAAAATTTCGGGAAATAAATCATTTTAATTACGTTACATCTGCCAATAATTGATAGATGCAAATTGTGAAGACGATGCAATTCAGGTCTAGCTTTATTAATCAGAGGGTCTATATTACATTCTACTATCCGTTCAATATTAGCCAGGATATCCACCCCCAAGTATGTAGCCTTTTCTACTTGCCGTGCATCATTACCCATACTAACATTTTTACAAATAATCTTAGTCTTAGATCTATTAAGGGAATATCTTGATAAACCTCCGAATCTCTCCGCCTCTCTTCCACCTCGACCATCGATATATTAGGGTTAGTTGTAACTAGCGCTATATCGTCTGCATAAGCTAAAACCTTTGTATGCCAGCCATGACAAACAATAGAACTAATTTTTTTGTTCATTTCAAGCAGACGCAGAAAAGGATCTATATACAAGGCAAACAGCAGTGGTGAACTCTGACACCCCTGCCGTGTACCTCTTGTGATTTTAAATGTTTCCGTTAAGGTACCATTTATAAGTATTTTTGCAGTTGGCTGGACATACAGCATTTTAAAGGCCCGTATGAGTCCCTGCCCTATCCCTGCCCTTGACAGGGTCTCCCATAGAAAAACCCAGGAAACCCTGTCGAAGGCCTTCTCTGCGTCTAATAATATAAGTGCCATTGGCTCTTCTAATATATGGGCCATATCGAACAGCGAATTTGTTCTCCTAATATGATCTGTAGTACCTCGCCCAGGGATAAAGCCATGTTGCCATGGTGATATTATCTTGTGGATAATACCTGCCAGGCGAGCTGCTAACATTTTCGAGTAGATTTTACTATCTGTGTTAATTAAGGTAATAGGTCGATAGGAGGAAGGATCGACAGGGGATTTATTCTTCTTCAAAAGAATAATAATCTTTGCTTGAGACCATGATTCTGGAGGTTTGTTGCCCTTAAAAACATGTATGAATAGCTGAAGCATAATGCCACTTAATACAGACAAAAACGTTTTGTAGAATTCAAGTGGAATATTATCCAACCCCGTAGCTTTGCCATTAGAAAGGCTATTAATACATAATAGTAGATCTACCCTTTGTGGAAGCTCATCGAGTATCTCTCGGTCAGCCTGTGGTAACTGCGTAGATGGTACTAAATTGTGATATGTCGTAATATCTTCTAAGTGCGCCGCACTATTTTCTTGGTATAAATTCTTATAGTATTCTGAAAAAGCCTTCCGGATATCTTCCGGCTCTGGTGGAATCTCTGATTTCTATAATACTATTCCTTGTACTATCCTGCCGTGTTCTAACCGCCAAGTGGTGTCCGACTTGTTCACTGCACTCATAAGCTTCCTTCCCCCATGTTGCAAATCTATCTGCCGCTTTTTTTGCAATGTGTTCTAGCACCGCCGATTTTGCTGCTGTTATTTTAGCTAGAGCCTCTGTTGGATCATTCCCATCTCTGATGATAGTGATTAAATTATTTTCTGCTTCTACCAGCTGTGCTTGCAAATTAATCATAAGCTGTCGTTTATCTCTGTTTAACGTGAGCGAGAAGCTCATTGTTTCTCCCCTAATGGCTGCTTTTAATGCTACCTAGATTTTCCTTAATAAAATATGGAATCCAATTCTTCATGTGGTTACAATATTTATCATTTAAAAGGAGGAATCGTTCGAATGTCCAGTTAGATACCTCTCTGGTACTACCCCCACTTCCTCTTATTTCCACCACTAGCGGATTATGATCTGAAATAATGCGTGGCGCTTTTTCAATTGTGCACAACTGTGTTATTGAGTGAGATGCAAAAATAAAATCTAGTCTTACTAACTTATTATGTAGAAAGGAATAATACGTGTGGCCAGGATCTGTGGGGTGCCGTGCCTGCCAAATATCACTCAGTGCTTGTTCAGAACATAACATCCTCAATGCCTTAAAAACCCTTGGCTTCCGCCCATAGTAAATCCATTCTTTATCCTGGACTATATTTTTATTGGCAGGGAGATTTATGTTGAGGTCGCCGCAAATTACTAACGGAGGTGGCCAATTAGCCAGCTCATTATTCATAACGTCAAAGATTGTTGGGTCGTCTAAAGTGCTACCATATAAAGAACATATTGTGAGCGACCCACCATTTTCATTCTGACAATTGGCTATGACCCACCTCCCATGTTTATCTGCTAGTACTCTTTTAAATTGTAATGAACGTTTTGCCGATAATATTGCCACCCCCCTAACCATAGCATCTTGTGTTGTAGCCCCTATTACTGTATATCCCATAGTGCTTAGAAGTTTAATCTGAGTTCTTTCAATATGTGTTTCTTGTAGACAATATATGTCAGCTTTAAGTAATCGGAGGGCCGCTGCTGTGTTTCTTCGTTTTTTAGGGTCATTCAGGCCACAGACCTTGATTGAAGCTATACGCAGCTTACTCATGGCCATTTCCCATCTTTAGAATATACATGCAAAAAATAACGTTAACAAAAATCCTAACATTCAAACCCGTTCCTTGTTCCCTATCAACTGTCCCCCTTGGCCCAACCCCATCCCCCCCCCCCGCCACCACCCATACAGGCAACCTGGTTCCGGAGGAACCAGGGTGTGATCATCCGAATAGACCGAACCCCCAGTGCACCTCCCAAGCCCATCCCCACCTACTCATAGCGATTGCTTCTGTGATTGCACCTGAATTAACTGTTTATATCATTATACTTGACTTTACAACATTAAATATCTAAACATTCTAGTCCTTAGATCTGTCTCTTCTTGATTCTGCCACCTCCTTCAAATAGACTTCAGCTTGTACCTCGGAGGTAAAGCTTCGTGTAACCCCATTGACGATAATTTTTAGATGTGCTGGGTTCTGTAGGAAAACCGTTGCTCCTAATTTCTGAAAAGGTGTAATTAGCTGCCGCATCCTCCATCGACGTTCCACTGTCGCGTGGGCAAAATCAGGTCTGGTAAAAAAGCTGACCCCATTAAATTCCCTCTTGCTGTTGGGCCTAGCTAAATCAAACAGTGTCTGTCGCAGTAAAAAATTGCCAAAGAAAACTAGAAATACTCGGGGGTATTGGGCCGGGGACCGTTTGGAGAGCATTAGTGGAAAGCGGTGCGCCCTTTGGATCTCCTTATCCCAATCCCATTGTCGGGCAAGATGGCGTCCGAGTAGCTGCGTCTCACTGCAGCTCTCCCAACCTGTCCCACAACCATCACAAGAGCTACCGGTATGGGACAGTGACTGCGGCGAGAAAAACAAGAAAAGAAACATGGATTATATAAGGAAGATCACTCAGTAATATATGGAGCGAGTTTGTTACTTGTCATTGTCAGTTCTGCTCTTCACGAGTAATATACCGAGGGGTTACATGAAGAGAAACCTGGCAGCCTTACCCGAGAGAAGGAACAGCGTGGTAGGGGCTTCCGTGGTTTTCCTAATCACCTCGCATAGAACGAAGCCGCCGCAAACTCCTGTGCTTCACTCTGCCCTGCGGCGGTATCCAACGCCGCTCTGTCTCGTGGCAGTCCTATCTGCAATCACCGAGGCTTTGACAGCAGTATCCCGGCGGGAAAAGATTGACGGCAGAAGCGGCAGCGGTGGTCCGACGCGGCGGGCTCAACAGAGGATACAGTGTTGCGCGACCTTGTATGTGAAGAGATACAAACAAGTAAGGATGGCTGGGCGCGCTGGGAGGAATGTTAAGCCTAAGAATGCGCTTTTATTGCCAACATCGCCCAACAATTCAGCAAAAAGGTCAGGCCAGAGCACTCCATTGCATCGCCCAGAGACACGGGGGCTTAAAAATAAAGAGCAGGAGCTCAAAGGCATTGTTGAAGTCAGGAGAGAACAGGGGCTAAAGCAATTAAAACAAAACAAAAAACAACAGGGGGATAGGAATCCCCAGGCAATAAATACCCAAAGACTCATCTCGAATATGTTTGGATCAGTAGAGAGAGAAGCAGAAGTAGAAGCAGAAATAGAGGGGGAAAAACGGCAAGAGCATCAGCACACTTTAGACCCCTCGCGGACGCCCTCTGCGCGGAATAATTATCCTACGGATCCTATTAATTTAGTTGTTAATCCAGTAACAGAAATTATAAATCATTCCTCGCTGATAGATAATGCAGAGAGACCCGAGGAGACAGGGGTGAATAGCAATAGTATTCAGACTTATGAGGCTCAGCTTCTGCCCTCCCCCGCTCAAATAGTATGCGAAATGGTGACGGAGACTGAGATGGCTGACAAAGTGGCGCCAGCGCTAGCGGAGGAATCAGTGGAGACATCTGCCATATCTACTAACATCGAGTGCCCTGAACATCCTGCGCATATGCGGAGTCTTGTCTCGGCAAATATAGCGCCTACACAGCAAGGCAACTTGGATACTACAGGGGACGTCAACCGAACAAAAAACATTGGGAGAACCCACTCGGTTACAGATGAATCTGAACGGTATGAAACTGGCATCTCTACGTCCAGTGAGAGCGAAGGCAGAGAAAAGGGGAAGAGACGGGACTGGGGGGTCTAACACCGATTCAGAATCCTCCGGGCAGAATGTTGCACGTAAAAGGATAACAGGGCTGAAACAGAGAAAGAAGAAAAGGCAAAGTGGTTACAAAAGCGGCGAGATTACGGAACATGGGAGCGGGGCCGAGCTTAGATGGGACTACTCCTCATCCCAATTTGTTACCCCATCAGACTGCACAATACGTTCAGGTGGTAATAACTCAGCGGCTGGGAATATGGGCAGTGAAAACTCTAAAATGTCCAGGGGGGAAGAAGACGAAGAACCCTCCCTAGCTGCAGTGCTGCGCTCAATCAAAGGCTTCCAGGAAGAGGTGAAAACGGACAATCGTAAAAACCGACAAGCCACACAGAAGTTACAGGGAGCAATTCGGAAGGTGGGTCGCACTTGTAATGAGATAGTAGACAGGATGTCATCGGTGGAGTTGCGTACTGAGAATTTGGAAAAAGATGTTGCCTCACTCCAACAACAAGGGGACACACAGGATGGTATGGTTAAGGACTTAATGGCAAAAGTCGAGGAGCAGGAAAATAGACTACGGAGGAACAACCTCCGCATTCTTGGAGTACCGGAGGGAGTGGAAGGGACTGACCCGAGAGCATACATAATTACACTGTTCAGAGGAGCATTCCCTGAGCTACACACACTTGCCTTCCATGTTGGAAATTAGAGGCATCTGCAGCATGAACCGACTGACAGGGAGCCTGAGTGGCAGGGGTGGCCGGCACGGCTCACACGTGCGGAAGGGGGGAGGGCTCGCGGACTGCTTACAAAAAAAAAAAATTACCTTGCCACCGCTGGGTCCCGCGTCTTCACTCCTGCTCGCCTGTGTCCGACTCCAGGTCGGAACAGGAAGCAGTCAGCCAGGCTCCCACCCCTAAGCCAATCACAACGCTCCAATGAAGCGTTGTGATTGGTCTGAGCGCCGTGACACGGCGCTCAGCCAGGGGCTGTAGGGGTGGGCATGTTCTCCATGCAGGCTGTAATGCAGCCTGCATGGAGAACAGGGGAGTGCGCATGACTGTTTTGGGCGGCCCGAGAGCACCGATCAAACAGTCCTTGCGCACAGGAGTGTCTACCACTCCTCCCCTGCAGCCCTGCCCCACCCCCTCACGCACTGCCGCAGCAGGAGGAAAAAATAAAATGATAACATTCCGTTATCATTTTATTTTTTCCTTTCTTTATTGCTCCTGGCAGTGGGGCGACGCTCCTCCGCCTTAGTGGAGGAGCCGCCACTGCTGAGTGGTGCAGTAGGAACATCTCCTCCAGACCCAAGATATATAGGGGAGATATTTTCTTTCACTTTCCTTGGGTCTAGGAGAAGCGGCCACTCTTAGCCTCAGCTGTGATAGACATGTGTACAAAGAGTTGCAGAAGCTTTCCTTGCTGCTGCAGTGAGAGTAAGGAAGAGGTTCCAGTTGTCAGAAGCACACTGAGCGGCACTTACATCTCCCATGGCACACTTGAAAGACATTGTTAAAGAGTATGCCCTTTGTGGTGATGTGAGCCAAAGGACTTTGTGACCTATTTCGTCCTGCCCCTTGCCTTATCCCTCAGACCCACGGAGCTAGCCTGTGTTTAAAATCTATTCAAGTATATACAGACATCATAAATTGATAAACTTTCAAAACATAAAGAAAAATGAAAAAAATAATGTCATGTTATACCCTTTTAGGGGACAAGGCTCATAGATCATAAAACCATAGCTCGATGAGAAAACCTGCAACAGTGGATGACGAAAAATATTCAGTTTTTTATGGAACAATGTGGTTTGCTCTTTCTTCAATAATAATATCAATGCCATTTGTAAAGCACGTTGTTACTCCATCTGAAGTGTCCCAGCGCAAGGAAGCGGAGTACAGCAAAAGTAGAGCACAATAGGAAAAGCCTAACTGGAACCAAAAAAAATACGGTTTCAGTTTCTTTCTAAATGACAATTCAGTGGGTGCCAGCCGAAGATACAGCGGTAGTGAGTTCCAAATTTTGGGAGCCAAGTAATTGAAGGCACAACCACCCGCTCTAGCCTTGTTGATTCTAGGAACGGAGGCCAGATTGGCCGCGGCCGATCTCAGACTTCTGCTAGGAGCGTAGGGAGTATCCATATCCTGCAGATAATCCGGGTCTTGACAGGAAAGTGCTTTGTAGCAAAAACAGAGAGCCTTAAAGGTGATCCTCTGTTTCACTGGTAGCCAATGCAACGTCTTCATTGCGGTGCTCATAGAGGCTCGCTTCGGTACCCCGAGCAGTGTCTGAGCTGCCGCATTCTGCACGCGTTGAAGTCTATTCAATCGCGATTGGGAGACAAGCAAGTACAGAATATTACAGTAATCCAATCTGGATATAACCAGTGCCTGTTATTACTGTTTTTTGGGCATACTCCGGAAGAAGGTGAATGATTTTTTTTTTTTTAAGATCTTTAAATCCCAAAACTCTTTCCAGCAAGGGCATTGATCTGGGCATCAAACGGGAGCTTCTCATCAAACCAGATGCCCAAGTTCTTAACCTTGGGGGATGGTAATGGGCTGAGGTTGTCTGGCCACCAGGAGTTAGATCAGATGTTCGATTGCTTGCTTAGTACCAGGACCTCAGACTTCTCAGCATTCAGTTTTAAGCAGTTGAGGTCCATCCAAGCAGCAACATCGGACAGGCACGCTCACTATTGTGGGACAGAGTTAGGACAAGCTGAGTGTCTTCAGCGTATGAGATGATAGTAAAACCTATTTTTGCATTGAGACTAAACACGACAGACCTGACAGCAGAATCCAGCCCCACAATCACCACTTCTTTTTTGGGAGATATTGCATTTAAACTACAGCTCATGTGCAATGCTGTGTAATCCTGCTGCTGCTGCTGTTTAGAGAGCTGGTGTCCTCGCCTGTGTCACTTGTATAGACCGCTCTCCAAGAGAGGTGGAAGAAACTGCACCTTCTCTTTGTGTCGAAGATTTGCTGCCTCAAGTGTGATCATTGTCTGGGGTGCTTTGTACCACAGAGCCTGGTTTCCTGGCCCTTTTAACAGTTTTTGTTGCAGTTCGCATGGTGCGCAGCAGTAGGTCAGACCTGGCGAGTGTCCTAGGGATGAGCACCTGTGCCTGCAGGCGTTGCCATTGTGCTGCTGTTTCCTTTGGCACACACACACCCCAGTGCGACTGATACTGCAGTGGAAATGCTGCCTGCGACGGGGCAGCCCAGGCCATAACCTTGTTTTCCTGTAGAAGTTTCATTTTTGTCGATCTACACAGAAACACTGATCCAGCCTTTTCAGATGTGAGAAACAGCCTGCAGGACTTACCCCTTTAATAGTGCTGTGTAAGCTTAATTGCAGAACTTTCTTGTGAAAGTTGTTGCTTTTGTCCTTGTTGCTGGTTTGCTTTTACTGTTTCTCTTGGTGTGACTGTGCAGGGGGTTCATATTCTGGCGTCGTCGTGTGTTTCCCGTGACAGAGCCTGCTTTTTACTGTGCTTCCACCAGTTCTAGGCGTGGCCACAAGTGGGAAATCGCCCCAGCCACATCTATACAACTTATATTGACGTGGGCCCCTGGGACTTTTCTACAAGGACAAGCAGAGGTCAAAGAATAGTCTTTTGGAGTGTTTTACTCCATTGGTCTTGCCGTGGATGTTAGGAGAGATCAATTAGAAAGCAACGTATCATATTTTATAGTTAAGGTTTACCCTGTGACTTAATTTCAAGGCATATACCTTTATAAATGCAAACTGAGTACAACAAAGCAGTTATCGTTTATACATCGCAATGAGCGCATGGAGACAATGCAAACTGAGTACAACAAAGCAGTTATCGTTCATACATCACAATGAGCGCATGGAGACAATGCAAACTGAGTACAACAAAGCAGTTATCGTTCATACATCACAATGAGCGCATGTAGACAATGCAAACTGAGTACAACAAAGCAGTTCTCGTTTATACTTCACAATGAGCGCATGGAGACAATGCAAACTGAGTACAACAAAGCAGTTATCGTTTATACTTCACAATGAGCGCATGGAGACAATGCAAACTGAGTACAACTAAGCAATTATCGTTTATACATCACAATGAGCGCATGGAGACAATGCAAACTGAGTACAACTAAGCAGTTATCGTTTATACATCACAATGAGCGCATGTAGACAATGCAAACTGAGTACAACAAAGCAGTTATCGTTTATACATCACAATGAGCGCATGTAGACAATGCAAACTGAGTACAACAAAGCAGTTATCGTTTATACTTCACAATGAGCGCATGGAGACAATGCAAACTGAGTACAACAAAGCAGTTATCGTTTATACTTCACAATGAGCGCATGGAGACAATGCAAACTGAGTACAACTAAGCAGTTATCGTTTATACATCACAATGAGCGCATGGAGACAATGCAAACTGAGTACAACTAAGCAGTTATCGTTTATACATCACAATGAGCGCATGTAGACAATGCAAACTGAGTACAACAAAGCAGTTATCGTTTATACATCACAATGAGCGCATGTAGACCATGCAAACTGAGTACAACAAAGCAGTTATCGTTTATACATCACAATGAGCGCATGGAGACAATGCAAACTGAGTACAACAAAGCAGTTATCGTTTATACATCACAATGAGCGCATGTAGACAATGCAAACTGAGTACAACAAAGCAGTTATCGTTTATACATCACAATGAGCGCATGTAGACAATGCAATCTGAGTACAACAAAGCAGTTATCGTTTATACATCACAATGAGCGCATGTAGACAATGCAAACTGAGTACAACAAAGCAGTTATCGTTTATACATCACAATGAGCGCATGTAGACAATGCAAACTGAGTACAACAAAGCAGTTATCATTTATACATCACAATGAGCACATTTCAACACATTGTTTAGTATTCATAAAGATGCACCAAGCGCAGTAGGCTCCACATGGCCGTTGTTAGGTGTGGGGAGAAGCCAGGAGTCCTGGGAGGCAGGGCATGAGTGCTCCTGGTGGCTCTCTTCACGAGAGCAGTCTGTGGAAAACACCCTCTAGTTCCAGCCATGGAGACAGCTGTGGATGCCCTCACCCCCTCTTCTCAGCCTCTAAATGTGGGTATTCTCTGGCCACCTGAGCTGGGCGGGACGTGCCGTAATAAGTCAAAGAAAGTGTTATATATTAAAACAGGACCTAGTCCTCCCAGTAGATGCATCTATACTCATGTGACAGATGACACACAAAAGTGTAATCAGTCAGTCAACAAAAAAGTCAGACAACATTCAGTAGCCCTGTGTGAAAAAGTAAGCGATTGCAATGCATCAAATTTGCATTCAATTTCCCCCTTGTTATTGCTACAGAAGTATTGACTTTGAACCTCTGTGTCTCATTGTCTGTTGTCCATGTCTTTGTTGTCTGTCATGTATGTCCATTTGTGCCCAATAGTCGATGCCTATCCCCGGCTCAGGTGGGTAGCGGGGGTGTCGGAACGGTGGAAGTTGGGAACTCAAAAAAAGCGTGTTGAGTGTGGTCAGAGACATGACACACTATGATTTGGTGAAATGCTCACTCTGCGGTCGAATATGATTTGGGGGCACAAGGGAATGATGGCAGGTTCGAGTGATCCTTCAAAACTGGGAGACATCAGCTTTGTCTTAAAAGGCGGCGAGCCCGATGAAAAGAGACTTTCAGCTCTCCTGTCGCTGTTTGCTAACTGGAGATACTTTTAGGTGCAAGCCTGCTTTTACTTTGTATTCAAAATCATAGCATGAAGACAGAAGGGCAGATATTTGAAAGTGCGTTTGGTGTGATTTATTGTGTTTTTGTGTAAACCCTCTAGCCGGCTGACACTATGATGAAACATCCTAAATCTATATGTGGCAGAGGTCCATAGGACTGTCTCTTCTTTGCAGCAATTGTAAACAAGATGTTGGCCTATTGACAGAGGTCCATATCCCTGTGTTCAAAATTCCAAATTCAGTATCAAGCACGTCTTCAAGTTGAGTGCTGAGGAAATTGCACTCACACCACAGGAGCAAAAATATGTCCAACTCTGTCTGTAAAGTACATTTCAAACTTATCTGTGATTTACTATTCCCTGTGCTTTGAGGCAGCTTTTACACTGTAAGCCTAAAAACATTTTTTTTCGTTTTCAGCTATAAACGACGAACGCGTCTGTCACTGGGCTTGTGGCCTTACGTATTTTTCATCGACTTTTGTAATAACACTGGGGCATTTTTGGCAAATACGCTTATACTGAAGTTGTCCGAGAACAAAAGAAGTACTTAACACCTTGCCATGTATATCGACATGGATAACTCTATAGAGAATTTCAAGCTGCAGTAGACAGCAAGAACCCCCGAGAGTGAGTCAGGGAGGGTGTTCATTTACGCCGTGCCTCCCAAATAAGATCGCCAGTGTACACTGAACTTATCCAGGAGCAAGGAAAGGTTATTTTGAGAATGTACTGAAAATGATATATGGCGCAAAGTCTTGGAAGAGTCAAAAAAACTGAGGGCCAGCATTTTCTTTTGTTGCACACTTAGACCTTTGATTTCCCTCGACAACTCTCCCTGGAGGTCAGCCTAAGATTAACGAGGACGAGCTGTTCAGTTTATTGATGGATAGGCACACATCTTCATAGTAGTTAATGTCCATTCTGAAATGCAAAATCTCCTCTTATAAACATGCATTAAAGTTAATTTCGGCTTTATCTGTATGGCACCAGAATATCATGGATTTATTCTTATCCTGCAAAACATATCACAGCCAAACACTGACTACCAAAATATTGTCACGGTAAACATATTTTGGTAGATATAGGGTTTTTCTACTCATTTCCACATAGCTGTACATTGACAATATATATCTCTTTAAGCTACATAGATGTAGAGTTAGAATGGTAAGTCTATGCTTACCCGTGTGTACCTAAGTTGACAATATTTGGGTAGATTATATTTTGTCTGATATTGTTGTAGGATGGTATTAACAATCACAACATTCTGAGATACAACAGCATCACGGACTTCTTATTTGGACTTCTTATTTATTTCTTATCATTTAATCACTTGAACTCCCTGATTACCAAACACAGGCATATTTTGGATTTTTTAGGTCGAGCATAGGCAGCGCATGATCTGTCTCTCAAAGCATGCTGTTTTCACTCTGTGGGCTTTCAGCCCGCCTATTGACTTTATTCCTCACTTGCGTTGTCCTTCAAAAAGTCTTCCTCGCTAGTGGTTACTCCTTCTTCTTGGTCCCTCCTTGTTGTCATTTGTATCCTCTCACGGAGCAGTGCCGAACTTCCTGTATCTTTACGCTTTCGTCTTTATCGGTTGTTTTTCAGGAACTCTTTAATTCTTTCAGTCGCTCCGCATCCCGTTGCAGCATGTTGTTGCTTCCCCAGCGCAGCACCTTTACCCGACTCCGCAACCCCCTAACACAACACTGCTTGCCCGCCCCCACCACCCCTCCCACGTCGCTGCTTGCCCATCCCAAATCCCCCCGTCTCTGCTTCTTTTAATGTACTTTGACCACCATCCATCCCAAATCCCTCCCCCCCCCACCATGTCGCTGCTTCTTTTAATGCACTTCAACAACCATCTCGGGTTCTTAAAACGTAGTTCTACTACCTAAAAGGAGTAAATATTTTTCAAAAAACCCCAACGTAAACAAATACAACAGGACACAAACACGTCGCCACCATGTTTTCCTTGTTACTAGCAGGGTCTACCCCTGTGGCAGCTTCAGGATTCTAATTCCTCCGGCACAACAAATAATAGTAACAGTAAATATGCTTACCGAAAACCTCTATTAGAGTATGCTCGCACGGATAAAACTTATAAGCATATTCTTATTTTACAAATCCCTTCACATTATTTAAATTCTACACATACTTTGTTACTTCAGAAAACCATCGCCAAGCCAAAAATTTGTTTCCGACACATGACAACAAGTTTAACTCATTCACTCACGGATAAGCAATTTACTTATTTTATATTTTTGCTGTTACCGCCAGCGAAAATTATCAGCCTTGCAAATCAGTGCCCTCATTAGTGTTGAGAGTGCTGGCACTTTCGCTCCTTTTCAATACTCTCTTTTAATTAAGCAATGTCATACAGCCGTAGGACTCTTAAATACGTCAGAGTTTCCATTTCACATCTGGATAACGTAAGCAATGGTGAGTCTATTATGTCACCCAGCAAGTCTGCTGGCCTTACAAGAGGAGACATGCAAAGACTCTTGTCTCTTCATTATTTCTCGCCAATGGCATAAGGAAAACACCAGCGCTATAAAGATGCTCAAAATGACAATAAGACAGTCGCTGGGAACCTAGTTTTCTTTTCTTTCACCAAATATTTGTCCCTCTCAGTGTTAATATTGATCTGTGGCTGTGTGCGACTGCGGATGAACGACTACTGTGCATGTGTGATTTATTGTGTTTTTGTGTAAAAAGCAGGTTCCGATAGATTCCTGAGGTGACCTAGTGGGCGAAAACCCATGGACAGGAGTGCTGTACGTGCAGCTGCCAGTGGCTAAAGCTTTTGTAAGAATTCCAGCCCTTAACTTTGGATTTTCCTCACTTGGATGTGTCTCTTTGCTGCAGTATGTATGCACGTGCAGCTTGAACTAATTCACTGTGCAGAGTTTGTAAGTTAAAAGGTATAAAATAATAATAATGGTGTTTTTGTTCTCAAATGGCTCTGTAAGTATAATCCTGTTACCCTATGCATATTAAGTTCTGTCTACCTCACTTAAAAGCCTGTATATTTAATATTTGCTTTACTGCGTATCCTAAGTACATCATTGTAACTTCTACATTTATATCATCCTTCGCCTGAATATCTGGGGTTGAAGGTAGTTTAACGTTTAGAACATTATTTTTCTTGGATATATCGACATACCATGCTACACCAGGGCAGAAAGTCTGTTCACTCTGTCTATTATCATTCCCTAAGCGTTCAACATGATTTCCAGTAATAGCTACACTGTACGCTGTGTCCTTTGGCCCACTGAAGTAATGTCCTGCCTTCTTTATCCATATCAATTTACTAACAATCTACTAAATTCCAAATTCCAAACTCCAAGCCCAATATCGTCCTCCTCTCTCCAAAATGTATGTACGTTCATCCTTTACATCCCAGTCAGGGCACGGCATTCGTTCATGCAAGGAATCTATTTCCTTATTTCATTTATGAATGACGCCAGAGTCACTGTCACCATTTACTGGCCAATGTGTTTTATGAGAAATTTGGGGAGAGTTGCAAATTCATATGGCAAGAGTGTTTGTGCTAGTTTCAATAAGAAACGGTGCTTCCCATGACAAACCAGTTGACTAAACACAGAGCTGCAGCAACAATAAATACGTTCTACATTTGAAGCATATGTGATGAGATTAAACCCGAGTCAGGACTTTTTTGTGCAATTAAACTACCTTCATCGAGGCGCCGGCTTGCCATGTTTCTATGGTTTGTTATTGTGAGGGAATGAGAGAAAAGAAACTTCTGCGTTACAGGGGTATGCCTGAGAACACTGCGCTTCCTCTATTGTGAATCGTCGGCAATGTGTGTGCAAAGGTTGTGTCTTCATACGAGTGAATACGGTCTGATTGTGTGATCATGTTGATGGAGCATAAATGATTATGCACCGGGTGCGGCTGCATAGACGTGTACACTGATTGCCTGCATTTGTTTAATTACTTATGGGGGGCACATATGTCATGAGTGCATAGAAGTGCACACCACTATTATCTGTGGCAGCAAGTCTTCCAGCCGTCTTGTTCTTGTGTATGCACATGCTGTGGACACATGTAGGGTTAGGCTGATTGTACTAGTGTTAATCTTGTATGATTTTGTGTGTCTCAGCGGTGCCTAATTAGTGGCTGCACGCACGTGTACGCCACTGCCATCTGCGTTGTAGTGTCGCATTATTTCCAAACTCATAACATCCAACAATCATCAAATATTCAACAAAACATTAAAGGCTATTTAATTGCCAAGCACACATACAATCTACACTTACTATACACACATTACTGTGTAAAAAAAAATCGCAATAGTGAGACATATTGGCTTTGCCAATGCTTGTTTAGCTCTGCAGAGGTTCTCACAAATTTGCATTTTGGTGTCTGCATAGTTAGGCTGCTTCCTAAAAAATTGTCTGCTAGAAAGCGATTAATTGCTATCCGAGTCCAGTTGGAAGAGGATTTGGCCATCGGTGCCTTAGAATTTGTGAATAAAAGGACACACTAAGTCACTTAGTGAACTAGTGGAAGCCTTCAGCCAGCTTCTGCTACTGAGGCCTACAGGAAGTTGAATGTACAGTGGCGGAAGCTGGTAATGCCAGTCTCCGTCTTTCCACATCTCAGTTAATGTTTGTGTGGTTTTCTTGGTAGTCAGGGCTGCCCTGACCAAATGGTCTCTTATGTTCTTACTTTTTTTTAAAAACAAACAAGGGTCGTTCAAATTTTAAATTACCGTCAATTCTTGCGCATCAGACGCAATTGTTCCCTCAAAGAGGACTATTTCAGGGAAGCTAGAAATCTATCCAGAAAACTAACAAGCAGAGGTATCCCCGTAAACTAGTGAGGAATTCCCTGAAATGCGCGTGGTATTGTCCTCGCGAAACCCTCTGTCCTAAAACCAGAAATAATGAAGACAAAATTGTATGTGTCACGACGTTCTCCCCCATCTCTAACTCAGTTAAGAAATGCATTTTAAAACACTGGCAGGTACTCAATGCCAGTAATTTAAAATTTGAACGACCCTTGTTTGTTTTAAAAAAAAGTAAGAACATAGGAGACCATTTAGTCAGGGCAGCCCTGACTACCAAGTAAACCACACAAACATTAACTGAGATGTGGGGCCTTCCCCCCCCACACAGGGCCACTACAGATGTGGGAGATGTAGTGTTTGTCACCTGACAACCGACACTAAGAAATTTGTCTATACCAATATTGATGTAACACTAACCAATTTTTCCAATTGCAACACCCAGAATTTAATATATGCAATTACTTGCCCGTGTAAACTTATTTATATTGGACAAACTACCCAAAAAATAAGAATCCGGATATGTCAACACCGCAGCCGTGTGAGATGCCATACACCCAACGCGCCACTAGTCGAACACTTCTTGACTCATGGCCACACTGAGGACGATCTACGCTGGCAAGTAATCTATGTTATCCAACAACCCCCTCGCAATGCTGATATCAGTGGCATTCTCAACAAGGAGGAACTGAAATGGATTTTGCGTACTGACAGCCTCCACACTGGACTAAATCGCATGGAAGACTGGACTAACTTACTTTGAACTGAACTATGATCCGTACGCATGATAGCTCTGCGACCCGAGTACCATGCCCTCGAACTGTGACTCTAACTGTGTCTGGCCAGGCCCAAATTGGCTTCCCGTCTTTCGTAATTCGCACAGCATGAACTCTAACAATTACCGGGCCCACCCCCTGTGGCTTTGTGCTGTATCATACCCTGCCATATATGTGATACATCCTATGCAAGGTCCAATTGTCCTACGTAACTCACAGCTACAGGCGACGCTTAAAACCAACTTTCCACTTAAATGTACACTGGCAGATCTGTCTAATTGCAATGCTATATGTACAGCAATCTCGATATTAGTTATTTCTGCCCAAATTGTTCCACCAATATGTATTTTGCATGAAATACCTTCTGCTACGTTAGGCAATTTAAATTCATTCACTTCTGTTGTTATTAATAATGGGTTTGCCGAACAAACATGACATTGTTTATTTCTTCTGCTGCAATTCTTTCCTCACTTTCCTTTCTGCATTTTTCTCACCTAAGATGGCGGCCGTCACCAACCCGCTACATTCTAGCTATTATTTCACAAACGCGCACGCGCCTACACCGGAGTATATCCACTTCCGCCGTCACGCAGAATGGTTTCCGCCCAGGGCACAGTACGGAGACAGCGCTCCTTGCTGTGGCCGAACATCTGCGGACCATTCTAGATGCGGGTGACACCGCGGCACTAATCTTGTTAGATCTTGGTGCCGCGTTTGACACTGTATCCCACCAGATTCTTTTAAATCGTCTGGAGGAGGCAGGAATCGTTGGTGCTGCCTTGGAATGGTTCAGATCCTTCCTCTCTGAAAGGACTTTCCAGGTGTCTGCTCCGCCCTTCCTCTCATGGGTCCAGTCTGTTGGACAAGGTGTGCCACAGGGTTCCGCCCTGAGTCCCGTACTTTTAATCTGTACGTACAACCTCTGACAGTGATAGCCAGGGACAGGGGTCTCTCCATTGTCTCTTACGCCGATGACACGCAGCTGGTGGTGGTTCTCTCCGACGACTCCACGCAGGATGCCCCTATGTTTAGGAGCGGTCTGGTGGCGGTCGCGGAGTGGATGACCGCCAACTGCCTCCAGCTTAATGCTAATAAATCGGAGGTGTTGTTGGTAGGTAAAAACATCAAGCTGTGGAGCGAGAACTGGTGGCCTAACACCCTGGGGAGCGCACCTACCCCTAAGTTGGTAGTGAAAAACCTGGGGGTTTGGATGGATTCAACCCTTAGTCTTCAGGATCACACTAAGAAGATTGCAGGCATGTGCTTTGGCCTTCTACGGGGTCTGAAACCCCTTCTGGGATTTTTTGACCCGTCCACTAGACAACTGATTGTTCAGACGGCCATACTGTCTAGGCTTGACTACGCTAATTCACTTTTTTTGGGGTTGAATAAAGCTGAGGTCTTGCTCCTACAAAGGGTCCAAAATGCAGCTGCCGGAGCCCTTTTGGGTCTCCCGCGTAGATGCCACATCTCGGGGGTAATCCATCGATTACACTGGCTGCCTGTGGCCAAGCGCATAGAATTTAAAGCCCTCTCCCTGGCCTTCAAAATCTTAAAGTTCTCCTCTCCTTGTATTCTGTCCGACGTGGTGGTACCTTACACTCCCTTGCGCTCTCTGCGCTCTATGGGGTCTTGCTTGGCTCTGGTCCCGCGGGTAAAACGTCTAGGTGCCGGGGGACGATCTTTCCGCTATCTAGCGGCCAAGCTTTGGAATTCTCTTCCCCTGTATATTCGCAGTCTGGATAACTACTTGACGTTCAGGAAGGCTATAAAAACTCATCTCTTCCCCGCGGCTTAGTCTTTTGTTGTCTGCCAGTAGTAAGCGCCGGGACGCCTCTTTGCTGAGGCAGCTGTTGCGCTATACAAATCGGACTAACTAACTAACGTTAGGCCGTTGGTTAATTCCCCTGAGACTGGAACCACTGGCTCCTGACCATTGTGCCAGGACAGCACACTGCAGGTGAGCACGCCCTTTTCCTCATACTCGGCGTATTCCTGCCCGCCCTTACTATCTGCTCACCATCTGTTCCTTCAACCTCCCCCAGACCCCCACCGCTCCCTATATTGTGACCTCCCATCCGTATCCGGAAGATATCCTTGAACTGCCGCAGTGATGTTGCCCCCGTGAACTTGCTTTTCAGCGGGTGAGAACTTTTACAACTCCTGCCCATTGTGTCCGACCACCGCCCACTGCTACCCATCACTACTTTCCCTTCCTGCAGCCCATTTCGACAACCACCCCGGCTCCACTGCGGGCTGCGTGCCTTTGTCACCGGACTCTCCTGCCGGAACACACTGGTAAGCCTTCCCCCCTCTTCTTCCTATGCCACACACGTGCGCCCATCAGTTCCGTCACCCCTGTGTTCTATTTCAGGCACTCCTGCGCCTCGGCCACGGCCGCATCAGCTTCCTCGGACGTGCCTCTCCCATTGACCTGTGACTCGCGATCCCGGCAAGCTCCATCTACAACTGGGAATTCCTTCCCAGGAGTTATTCTCTGTAAGCGCTTCCCTTCTTCACCTTGCGATTATTAGCGCCACCGCCTTTCTGGTTAACCTCACTAGTTACACGGGACTCAAACGCTTTACCTTATTGCGCTCTTCCACGTAGGCGCCTCAGCATCTGCATAAAGCTCGCCCTAATTAACGCTTGATGCATGTCACCCTATTGCAAGCGCATTACAACTCTGAATCGCTTGCTTCCTGACTTATTCTGCTTTTCCCCCCCACCCCCCTTGCCCTCTAATTCTTCGTTCCCTTGTCCCCCTCCCACCTCTTTTGTTTCTCCCCTTATCCTCCTTCCCCACGCCTCTGCCATATCTAGGCAACTTCTCAGGCATTCCTTAATCGTTCAGTCCTGATGATGATCCCATAACCTATGTTGGGGATCGAAACGTCAGTCGACACCCACATCTTGACTCCTGATTGTATTATGAAAATTAAGCGGAGCATAAGATGTTTTTGTGTTATTGTGACTAATTTGACTGTTTATTCTTACCACTAAGTCACTTTTTACTTTATGCCTGAGGTAAGGAAATCTTCTGATTTCCAGTTACCCCGTCACGTTCAGCTCACTTCATGTTTTCCGTATTAATTGTGTTTTTATCCTTGTTAATAAACTTGTAATATCTTTTGCATTGAACGCATCTAGACCCAATACTGATTTCAGCATTGTGGCTATACTTTCGTATTCGCTTTTGAAAGGGACCACTGTTTCTAATAACTCACTACTACCCTTGGTCCCCTTCGACCATAAGGGTCCCCTTGTTTGTTGTTAATTGTATGATTTATATATCATTACTAATGATCTTGTTTAGCAATAATATATATGCGGCGCTTTGGGAAATATAATACTCATTTCTAACATTGTGCTTTTGTATGTCTGCAATTCTCACATCTCATTCATACAAGCATCTTGGGCAGCAAATGCGGTCTTTTAAGACATTTTTGCCTAGTACAAGCTGCCCATGCTCTAGCTATAGCTAAGAAGGAGCATCACTATGCCAGGGAACTCTATGTTGGGCGATTGGATTCTCCTGCCCATAGACTTGGAAAGGATGCATGGGCTGCACTCACAGAAGATTGAATAGGAAAGTGTATGTAGGGCTGAGCACCGCTTCTCACAATGACAGAAAACGGCATGAGATTCTGTTGGACTGCTTTTATAAGATTTTAGGTGTTTTCTTTGTATTCTCATTTTTTATTAATTAGCCTGTGCTAATGCTCTCATGTTCACTGCAGTAATTGCTTGACATAGTCATACACTAGAGCATAATGAAGATTTGTAGATACGAGAGTGTTGTGTTCCTTAAGTTCTCTAAACCAAGTGGGGCTCACCTATAATTAATTCTGCTAGGGTCTCTCGCAGGTCTGTACACTCTCCATGCTGACATGTTGGTTCATTAGACTCCTGTTCATTCACCCTACTCTGCAGATTCTCAGACCATCTCTACAAGTCTGGGGGGCCAAACGAAGTCTAGTGGGAGGGGTGCAACTTGCGTTTGTAGCATTAAAAGCCTGCTTTCAGATGAAAGGTGCTTATCTTTGCAAAAAAGCAATATTCGTTACTGGCATTCTCTATTAACGTGGTTATTGTTGGTATCTTTCAGACACAAAGACAGGCAATGAGTTTTTGCAGCTTTTCTTGAAGCTAAATTTGGCTGAGGGGCTGACTAATATTTTATATTTAAAGCCACAAGAACTGAACTCAAGTGTTTCAGAGAAAATGTGTCTTTCATTAGGAACAGAGCAGTAAAAACCCATGCTAAAAGCTAGCAGTGGTAGCTGCTCCCTGGTAGCAGTAGTAGGGCAGAGACGGGGGGGGGGGGGGGCGGGGGTTTAAAAAAAAAAACTTGGTTACCGGCCGGCAGGCCACCGCCTCTTCTCCGTCCTTTTCCTTCTGTGTGAACAGGAAGCACCCAGGCTCCCCTAAGGCAATCACGATGTTGCAATGCAGCGTTGTGATTTGTCTGAGCGCCATGGTTCGGCACTCAGACAGGGGCTGGGAGCCTGGGCATGTTCTCCTCCCAGGCTGTACGATACAGCCAGTGGAGAACAGGCAAAAGGGGGAATGACGGTTTGGCCGGCCAAAGACGGCCGCCCAACCAGTCATGCGCACTTAGAGAGTGCCCCCCTCTCTCCCGCTCTGCCCAGCCTCGCAAAACTGACTCAGCATGGAAAAATTAAATTATAATAACATTGCGTTATTATCATTTCATTTTTCCTTTTTTTTTGCAGTACTGGAAAGCAGTGGGGTAACGCTCCTCCGCCTTATCGGAGGAGCTACCCCGTGCTCTTGCAAACGCCGTTCGACCACTTTCCACAAGTCTCAAGACACAAGGACGACAGTAAATTGGCAGCTGATGGTTCTCTATTTTTGCCACCTTCTCTTGCCTCTCTGGGATCTCTGGAGGATGTTGATAAAGTGATGGATGCAGGGAATCCAGATGGCCTTTTTGCACCGCCAGCCACCACCTCACAGTGCTCCATTTTGAAATAAATAAGTGCAGTGAGCTCCAAGGGCCAACCCTTGGTGCTTCTGAATACCAGTGTTTCCAAATACAAAGTCTGTCCAATCTTTATCTCACCTTGTTTCTCTTTCTTCCACCGCCCTACACTGCCTGTCTCTTTATCTCATACTTATGGCTTCTTTTTACTCACTTCTTTCTCCGTTTGTCGCTGTAATCCTACGTTTCTCTTCTCCCTTCTTGTTCCCTTCTCTGTCATTTCCTCTCTTGCTCAAAGTCTCATGATCAATAATTCCTGGCACCCAAAAATTAGTGCTCGTGTTTTCCACCTACAACCACCAGCACAGCTGCCTTTGATGTCAACCATTCTTCTCCAGACCCATTGATGACATAAAATTGTAGCGCCAATGGTGTCTAACTCTCATAGAGACACTATCCACACAGCTCCAGCTTTCCCCTCTGACACTGAGAGCAGAGAGCGTGGGTTCAGATGGGGAGCGGGGGAGTGGCGGAGAAGGCTGAGAGGGTGGTAGGTGAGGTGGCAGCATGCCTGTTATATTTTTGAATATTTGGACAGGGAGGGGTTGTAAAGATTAGCGGAGGGCGGTGGGGATGTATCATAGGTTACTGGGAATGTATTATATTTCAAGTACAGCTAAGGATGGGTCTAAGGAATGTAAGGCCAGGTTCTGCCCGGCTGTGCCATGAGTAATATCTGCCAACTGTCCAGTTTTTGCCGGGAAAGTCCTGGCAAGTTGGAGACTGTCCAGGGTAATTCCGTATCCCGGGACAGTCCCGGCAATTGCACTTACATTACATGTCACGGAAACATATACAAGACATTTTAGCTCATGTTTCTCCAGGAACCACAACAGACCAATGCTTCCTGAAGGTAACAGTAAATACCTCAGGAAGCGCCAGGCTCTGCGTCGAGTGACTATGATAACACATAGCAGTAGCAGGCAGGCCGCGGCGCCGCTCCGGGGGTCGACAGGCATTGGGTATTAAATTGTGTGTTGCATGGAAACGTGATACCCATGATCTATTTCAGTGACGCAGCGTATTTTGTACCTCAGAAATTTGACGTAACACGATTCTCAGCAAGTAGATGGCAATGCCGCATTACTCTGAGAGAAGGCACAATCAAATTATAGTCAATCACTTGCTGTGCTTGTGATTGTCAATTATCTAGCCATGCCCCTTACCAACAGCCTCAGTAGCCCAAACACGGCTTTGCTGACCACTGCAGGAGGTGCTGTAGTACCAGGTAATCAGGTCTGGGTGGAGGTGATAAATTGTCTGTATTCCTCTCTAGGCCCTGAGGAGATATCTACAGGGTGCGGGGACACAGGGCGTCACTGCTGTATGTTGAGCGTGTATTTTAATAGTAGTACGTTTGTGCCTCAACCTCTTACCCCTTTCAGGTGGTTTAGAGTAGAGACTGCAAAAAATTTGCAAATAATTTTAACGAACATTCCTGAAACTGCAACATGTGCAAGAAGTAGCGCTCCAGTACAGGAGGTACCACTGTCCCCGAGGATGATATAAACTGCACGTACATGTACTGGTAGGAGCAGCACTATAAAACAAATTAAATATTTGTGTCAGAGGAACTGTGGAGAGATGAGTGGCACTGTTGGCCCGTGGTTGTGAGGGAAGCCGTGGAGAACGAGGTCATGGGGCACCAAAAAAGATTGTTGCACTGGGCGCCATCTGCTGGTCCTGAGAGATTGAAAGAGAAATATCTGTCACTATGCTGTTTGAGATTGATAGTTTTGTCCAGTTGGGAAGGTGTTATCAGTCTTGACTGTATGTATGTATGACCTTTAATAGCACATTGCTTATTTTATAACGCAAGTGACAATCCATGATAGTATTTTAAGTAGGTGGAGTTAAATTTTGCTAATTGTGTGGGTTGGGCGGAGCTTTAGGGCAGTGGGTGTGGTAAATTTTCAAGTAAGTAATTGATAGCTGTGCTGCAGTGTCCCTGGAATTTCATTTTTCAAATGTTGGCAACTATGCATGCCTCTGCTGCCCCTGATACACTGGATCTGCTGAGAAGACGAAGAGGGTTTGCGGTCAGACACAACTTGTCACTGTATATGGATAGCTCTCAATAAAGTGGCATTTTCCTTTTTGGGGTTAGGATTGAGATATTGGACAACTCCAACTTTGTTCTCTTTTCTCTTTGATGTCACTTGGAAACCCTCGTTAGATATCACCCCATCATTGAGATGTAACCATGTACAATTCTATATAAGTTGCCTGCATATCTAGACACACAGACACCTCATTTTTTAGAGAGATTTGAAGGGCATGGCTTTTCTGAATACCATCTTCCCACCCACTTGTGTCAGTCACACCTAAGACAACTTAACCTACTATCCTGCCTGACTTGCCTTCCCCGTCACATCATCTGTTTTAGTTGGGCCCACCCCAGCAGTTGTTGAGGGAAATCTCAGACTCGCAGTTCCCAAATCTCTCTACCTGTACCCAAAGCTTCACCAAAAAGCATGCCAGCTCAGGATGGCACTTCTGAGTTGTAATGGGCCTCTGGTTACAACCTTCTCCTCTCACTTTAAGAAGTTATCACAGAGGCTGGAGTTCGGGATTGTAGCCTCCAGCAACTATTTGAAGAATGTTGTCTTGTTTCCATAGTACTTCTGAACTGTAAATTTACTCAAGATACTTCCTGGAACTACATGACAACTGCAGTGAAACACTACACCCCAGAAACTGCATACTCCGTTGACATTACGATGAATAAATTACCCCAGGAACGGATAGCGGAGGTAGTATGCATCGGAGACCTTTCCTCACACAGCTGCAGAATCCACCTGCCATTTAGGCTGGTGGTGGGGGGGCTAGGACGTAGTTAAAGTCAATTTTACAGATTAAAATAAGGGGAAAATCCTTGCAACCATTGTGTATTTATTAACTGTTCAATTAATTAAAATCATTACAGGAAAAACAGTCAGCATATAAAAACTAAAACAATGATACTAAAAACTTCTGTTTATCTTACATAAAATTAAGCGCTCCACCCCAGTGCCAACACGATCGTCCCTCCCCGGAGATTATAGTCAGTGCCGTGTGGCCTTGCGCGCTTTCATAAAGTCCCCTTTGCGCCTCGATGGGTAAACAACTATACAGAATAGTGGACAACGCCTCTGACATTCCAATTGTCCCTCGCTGGTGTTAGCGCTGTCTTAGACTGGCGGGCTAGGGATATTTAAGGCTGCTGAGCTTTTATTTAAAAACCGATCAGCTTACTTCCGCCAGATTTGCAACCATTGTGGGTGTTTCAAGAAGACTGAGACTTTACAGGAATGAGGCTGCTAGGATATTCATCTCAGGCACAACATCCATTGGTGAAGCAAGTACTTGTCAGGTTCAGGTTTACGAAGCTGCCTCTATCACCAATCCAAACTCGAGCTGACCTTCCTGTAACTTCGAGAGTGACGGGTCCTAGGGACTGAAGACGGAAACTGCACTTCTTGCTATCTCTCTCTACACTGATATCTAAGACTTCTTAATCGAAAGACATTTTTGTAGGTTAATGATGCCTTTGACTTCTGTCTAGGAGGAGCTGTGAAGTTGCATCTTTGTGGTATTTAAGTGTAAAAAAAAGTGTGCTGTTCTGCTTAGAGGGATTGGAATGTACTGTGTGTGACTCTTTGTGTCAACCATATGGTGCACTTAACAACTGACTTGCAAGGCAGGACAGATTGGACAGGTTGTCTGAAAGTAGGTGAGCGGCATTCTTTAGTCCACATTGTCCCAGTGACAGCCTGGGTGATTGTTTGTTTATGAAGCTGAGCTCAGAGCATCACAAGGCCAAAGGGAGACGGACCAGTACTTTCCAGCTCCTGCCCGTTGCCCGCATTCAGGTCTCTGGGCTCCCGCATCTGTTGTTCATCGGCAGCATGGCTGACACTTCCGAGGATCATACTGGTGAGACTTGTGGTGGTCTTTTAATTTGGTTGTCCTTACATGCTTCGTGTTTGCTGTGTCTTACAGAGGCAGGAGGTTAGGAAATGTAAAGCTGGTGTAGGCATGCGTGTGGTGATGTCTGATGGCCTTCGAAACGCAGGATGTATCGGACCCAAGGAGAGGCCACCCTCTCTTCTTTTGTGATTGTGAACCCTGGAAGTGCATCCAGACCTAGCCCTCGGCTGCAGATGATGCTCACTGACTTTCTATCCTTCTTAAATGTTTGACACCGTGATTCAGAAGACGAGATCACAATATCAGAAGATATCTGTTGTAACCTGTGGTTGTTGATGTGCAGCCTCTTCTTGACAAGTGCCTGGTTGGGCTGAATGTCAGTTGGAGAGAGTGGGCTGAGCAGCGAGGATGCTGCTCCTGGTGGGGCTTTTACCACCTTACTTATAAGCTGTAACTAAGACTTATCTTATTCAATAAACCTATATATTATAGCCTACGTGAGTGGCTACCTGCTTACAAGAGATTATCTTCAGTACAGCACTATCACACTTGAGATGGGGTTTCAGCAGTGTTGTGTTCTCCAGCTGATACTTAGCTTTACAAGAGATGCTCAGTCCCTGACACAGCAGAGCCTGCCTGCACAACAACCCAAGCGCCTAGATGTTGTTGTTTAACTGCCTGGTGAGCATCTCCGCAATAGAGAGAAAACCCCTAGGCAATGAAAGGTCTATACGAATCAACAAACCATATTGGCTAACAGCATGATACAATGAACTCAGTGTAAGCAAATTCATTTAAAAAAATTCATTTCTTTAATTCAAATTGGTTAAAAATGTGTCAAAACTTGATTCATTTCGAAAATTAATTTGAAACATATTCTCATCAAAATATGTACAAACATTAGTGACAAATGACAAAACTACAAATAACATCAAATCACTATATACACAAAAATTAACAAACAACTAAGTTTGTGTGAATAGTACATATCTCAAAGGACATACAACAAAGTGAAACACAAGAAGTGGCTGTAAGATGGATCTTCGCTGCCACAAGGCTTGCAGACCAAAGTAATACCCAGGTGTTAGTCGACTCAGAACCTCGGAGGTCGACCACCAGCAGGACCGGAAACAGCGTCAGGAAACGGATGCCCATGGCGACTCACCTGTCTCACCAGTGCGTCTTGGTAAAGCTCAGAAACCGGCGACCGCCCATGACGGCCACAAACCGGATGCTCGTGCGACTTCAGTAAAGAGCTAACGATCTGAGTGGGCAGCAGGTGTGGCTGGCATGAGCGTTGTCCTGTCACACGGAGATACTATGCCATGATTCCTTCTCCACCCTTTATTATGAAGCCTGTATCACACGTGCTTGATTGACCTGGTTCCAAATGCTCCGAATTTCGGTAGATGAGGCATCGGTGGAAACAGGTTTATCCAGTAGCAGAGAGGGAGGGGCGGGAGCAGCATGAGAAGCGGGTCTCTTGCATCCAGTGAGCACTAGAACACATGTTGTCAATCACAGACGAGGTCCAGGCGTGTGATTTTTAACCAAAGAAAAGTTACCAAAGCTTGCACCAGTATGAGGCAGTTCCGCTTCAACAGCAGCAGTGTGAGGCAGGTTCGAGTCTCGGCGTCGGCTCAACATCCTGTGATTCTGGGCAAATCACTTTATCTCTTCCGTGCCTACCAAAAATGAATGTGTCCTTGGGGTAATGTATCTGGTGCTCATATAAAGCGCTCCAATACATTCGGGTCGAGCTCGCGCTTTATAAAACTGAAAAAAGGGGCCAAAAAACACAGCCATCATCCAAAGACACGCGGAGAGGGGGGGGTGTTTTCCATTTCCCTTAAAGAAGCTGAGTGTTTTCACCAGAGCCCCAGGGACAGATTAGACCATGAGGTCACGTGAGTCAGAGGACTTTAAAAAAGAAACAAACTTTCAGAATCTGTAGTTATTAATAATATTAGTATCTGAAGTGATCGGCACTGTCTCATGACTCATTCTTCCAAAGGCGCAGTCCTCATTTTGGACCTGTCTGCGTGTTTGGCTCTGTCATTTCACTAATAATACTGTTAGGTAGCGCTTTGTATCACACTTGGCCATTTGTTTGAACGTTAAATAACAAGCGTTACAATTATCCCATCGAATTATACAAGATGGACGGCTGAGATGAGCGCCTGATTTTCGGCCTCCAAATTTCAGTCGATGACATCAAGCGATCAATCCTCGGGGCCATTATCCCAACGGCAATTTCAAGTTGTGTGTAGATACTTTTATTTGATTTCATAAAAAAATCATAAAAGGGGCAATTTCAAGTTTGTCTCATTTCTGCCCCCAGGTGTCCTTCCGTCGTGCTGTGGTGAGTGTTGCCTCATCTCATTCTGTGCCTAGGAGCGGTACTTCACTGCGTCTAATTGACCCAAAGGCTTTTGTGCAGCCGCGTGCAGTGTTGAATGTAGTGCCAGTGCGTGGCTGAGTTGTACCCGGGCTCCTCATGGGTTCCACACGTCAGTGGTGGCGGCAGGCCTATCTAGAAAAATGGTTAATTATCGTCATGTAAATATGACATGAATTTACGTGAGGTACTTCCTGCAAAGTGCTGCCAAGACTAAATTATTTGCACAATAAAACATCTCATGACCTTGCCGGTGGCTCAGTACATTTAAAAATGATGCTCGGTACACTCTTGCATCCATCGGAGGGATCTGCGTTTGACATTATGGTCACAAGTTCAGATCTTGCGGGTCCACTCGGCCGTTCCTCCTTCCAAGGTCGATAAAATGAGTATCATTGAGTTGATTAACAATAACATAAACATCTTTTATGCAGCGCCAGGTTACCATTGTGGCTGAAAGTGCGCTTTACAAATGCACGTTGTGTGTAGTTTTTTTTCTAATGTTTTTCCCAAACCCCTTGGAAATGAGGCAGAAATGGCATGCTACGGTATGTAAGTCTCTATATCCACATGACATACAAAGGACTGCACACCTGAGTCATGCACTGTCAGGGGCTCTGAGAGCTCCAATGGCCGAACTGGAAGCTCAAAGCTGCCCTGGGAAATTATTTTTACTCCAGTGTGATATTGCACCAACGATGAGGTCGATCCTCTACAAGAGGGCAAATCCGGAACATTTGGACTTTAGAATGGGGTTAATTGGCTCAATTAACAGCACGGGTGTCCCGTGTCCGAATATATTGATTAAAATTGCTAGCTGTCAGAAGTTGTTCTGAATACCCCCTCAGAAGAAACTCCTGCTCCATTCTCGTCCCCTGCACGTGAAATAGGCTCTTCCGCGCATTGGGGCAGTTCCCCTAATCTGCCGCTTCCGTATTACCCCCTCCCTCGTCGGCCCTGGCGCTCTTTACGATTACCCAGGGGCCTTTTATTGAGTTTTTTCTGCAGTGAAAAGAAATATTGCAGGCCTGTGGACTGGTTAGTGGTAAAGGTGCGGAGTTCATCGTATCCACTCGTGTGTCATATTTTTCATTTGTATTCTCGGTGGCGGATGTGGTTTCACACTGACTGTGGACACAAACCCTCCTCATGCCGCAGGATCTGGTGTACCTGGGGAGGAGGCTGCCTCCCGCTGGAGTGACGTGAGAAGCTAACTAGTTTGGGCAGGTTGTATGAAAGGGTAAAAATCCATTTTCAGTCAGCCAGTGGAAAATTGGTTTCTTAACTCTGAGACGGCTAAACTGGTTCCTACCTAACCGAGGGCCGCCCGGCGGAAGTGGTTCCTCCACGGACCCCTGTCATAAATAGGAGAGTGCTTCCGGTAAGAACTCTTATGACGTCTGTCGTCGCTTTCCTTTGAAGGTTGGACATGAGTAGGTAGGGTCATTGGGTCACCTCGGAGAATGTCCCCACCACCAGAACAATGTGCGTGTTGCTTTGCTTCACAATTATTGCTTAGGGGCACTGTACACATTACTGTTAATTCATAATTAAGGCTCGCAGTTTTCCGTTTTTACTGATTTGTACAGATAAGTACAGACAGAAAACAATCTATTTTCCTATCTGTTTTTATTTTTAATTATGGAAAAATACAGGAAATAGGTTTTCAGCTGGATGATTAGCACTCCTGTCAATCATGTGTGCTAGGTCAATAGATGTGCAGATTGTTTGAGGCCATTCGTGGTTTCAAAAATATGAGTTTATTAAGTTAAGTTTACCACAAATGCTGCTTTTTAGTTCTCCTACAGAATAGTTGTCAGTAAATACGTTTTAGAAAAAGAGAAACCCAGAGCCCCCAGCACCCGGTGTGGTTTCCAACCATGTCAGTTACTTAAGCCCCGTTAATCAGACACTAGTGAAACCCAGCAGCAGTTTAGGGGTGACGCAGAAAGTGTAAGACAGTTGAGAGGGGCCGTCTCTCTAGGGTTTGTACGTTGGTTTTGCTGCCTAACTGTTCACGGATGAGAACGAAAAGTTTGGAGAATCTGTGGTACCCTCCCCTTCCCCGGGGAATGAACTTCATTTCTAAGCACATTTGCTCTATCTAATTTTAGCTAATTTCCGGTCCACGCTGAAACCCTACCCAAATCAACTTGCCTTCAAGATGAGTTACGTTCCCTGGCTTTTGAGCTGCACTGCTTGCTTGGCGATGTGTAATTTTTGATTGCCATCTGATCACCATGATGTGTTTCACTCCACACTCCCTTCGCTCCTCCCCCAGTGCATTGATGTACCCATGCAGGAACACAGACACTGCAGTAAGTGGGCCATGCGTTGCCATGCTGCGCAGCCAATCAGGGCTCAGCACCCAGTGTCCTCCTCTGAGGTCAAGGTCATGTCTAAGCAGAGACTTGGCTCACTTCCAGTGTTCTTCCACAGCAGTCAGGCAGAGAGAGGCCACTGGAAATGTTACAGTATTATTTCCTCTGTGTCAATGCGTGTTCCTCACTAGCAGTCCCTTGCTAATAAAGGGGGATCTAGACGATTGTCCTTAGTAGAAACAGGTGGCTGCTCTTAATTCCAATATATATATATATATATCTATATATATTCCTTTACAAATGGGCGCAGGAGTGTCAAAGCTAAAGGATAGACTGACTTTGACATAGATACAGGTAAGTCGGTAATGTAAGCTGAGCTGCAGTTTCACAACGCCGACTGTAATAGAGGTAACATGATTTGTATTGTCTGCTAGAATCAGAATCCAGCCAGTTTCATGAGGATCCCTTTGGCACCCCTCACCTGATTTTTCTACCTGAGCATCTCCTTGTGATCTCCATGGCTGTAGTTGTGCACATGCCACCCTCTACATTTAAGATTCATTGTCTGAGTTACCCTTCATTATCCGGGCACTTTAAGTGCTGGGCTTAGGAGTCAAGTGCATTGGCTATTAGGTTCTTTTCAGACCCAAGCAGGACTGGTCTGTTGCTCTGCCCGTATCACTCTTGCCATATCAGATTCAGTACAATCTTTTTCTCCTAACGCTTATTGTCATTCTTGCATCACGTCGCCTACCTACAACCACTACTTTAATTTGCTTCCCAACCACTCTCTACGGAAGTCACTTGCAGACCGTAGCAATCTCTTGAATGCTTGTTCTCTTTGTGTCATTGCCAACTCTGATCTTGGTCTATTTTCCACTTGATTCTCTTTATCCTGGATCTTGCACATCTCCAAAACTTTAGGCATCTTTTTTATGTTTTTACTGAGTTTTCCAAATAAACATACAAGTGACCATATTACATCTGAATCAAATTAATAGCTATTTGTGATTCGGTATCTATAATCTGAAAGCATAACTTAATGCTCCTTTTTAGACATGGCCAAACTCTGTCTCCACTCTGACTCTATTTCACCATGATTCTTAATATAGCAATCTGGTTCTTGCTCCCCCTGCTTGTTTTTTTATCAGATTATCACTCCCCTTAATCTCCTAATTATTCTGACCCTTCTTTCTTCCCACCACCGACTTTGTCAATGACTTCACTGCAAAAATGGATAACATGCGAGTTGTCTTAAAATCTTCATCATTCATCACCCACCTTGGTTCTTCTGGATCACCCCACCATGTCTTTGCAATCTCGGGAACTCGGGTTGCTCTCCTCTTTAAATGGGCCAATTCTACCACTGCCTTTCTGACCCTCTAATTGCGCCTAATTGTATACCAAATTCATTTATTTTGCCCTGACACAACACTACTGTTCAAGCTGTCACTGTGGTCTTGATCCACTCCGAGCTTCTTAAAATAAGTGCTTGTTCTACACCTCAAAACATTCTGATCCTTCGTTTGCATCTGTTGTCCAATCTGCTTTCTCCTTAACTTAGGGCTTCTAGAATGCATTGTTCAATCATAGCTTTCTGCTTAGTCTGACCCCTGTTTTCTAATCTCTTTGCACAGCTCCTTCTTATGAGACAGGGTACTTGATTACTTATTATGTCACCACTTTACAACACTCAAAATATTTTTCTTTATCTATTTCTCTTTAACTTTCTACCATTTTTGACAGTTGATCACTGTTGTCTTCTAACGATTCTTTCCTCACTTGGTCAACTCTCTGATCTCTAATCACTTGTAGTGTGTGGCCCGGTCAAATTACTCCCTCTTTGTTATGTTCACCGGGGCTCTGCCAGGGGTCTTAGGCTGTTCTGTAGTTCTACATCTTCTCTTTCTCTGTGGCATTTTTAATTTATTATTTTACATTTTTAGTTTGTTTTGCTCCCCATCTTTCACTTTCTTTACCCCAACTGTCCATGACACTGTTTATATTTGCCCTATTGGTGTTAGTTAACCAGTGGACCTCAACTCACTCCTTTCATCTCAGTCTCAACAAACTAGACATCATCATCTTCCTTGCTTCATCTCGCTATTACTGCTCCTGCCACCTGCCATATTCTGCCCACTTCCATGATCTTCTTTCCTTTTCACAGAAAATATGCCTCATCTTTAATCCATCACAGTTGTTGGGCACTCCTGATTCAATTGTCTGACATACTTAGAGGTTCCAGCTTCATTCTATTTGTAAAATGGGATTTCTTATCTCTGTTGATTTCCAGAAACACTCACCCTGGCAGAGTCAACCCTATTAAGTAGCACAACCAGGCATTTGCCAGTAGATAATGGGCGGCAGCATCCTTTCATCCAAGGAAACCATGATTTCATCCCAGATTTACTGGTATGTCAGGGAGTCTGTTCCTTATAGAACATGTAAAATGATAAGAATCCTGATGCATGGATGTTTGGGATCCATAGCCACCCATCATCTTTAGAACATGCGTTTACTGCATACCTTTTTACAAACATGCTACAACATTCTTGGTAATTTTTGCCTATTGCAAGAAAGCCATTTGGGCCGTCCCAGCGTCCTTACTAATATATTTATTATATATATGTTTTGAGTACTGCCCCTTTTTTCTTCTGGGCCTCGGTGCCGCTTCTACTTCCACACTTCTATTTGTCTCCAACATTGGCATTCTCCTCTCCAGCTTCATCTTCTCAGCCCTCCTTTCCTCACCTCACCTTATTTCAGTATCGTTGCGCTATCCTCGCCAACACCAGTTCTTCTTTTTATGTATCCATGCTCCCTTCATCTACATATCTTTTTCTCTTGTCGCATTGCCCTTTCATGCAGTCTTTTCTCTTCTGCTCAGATCCTCAGGCGCACCCATTTTCACTCCTCTTCGCTTTAAATCATTAGTTTTAATTGCACCAGGTGTTTGAAATGTCTTCACACATCAGCCCGCTCTGCTCCACCTCCTCCGACTTCCGTTCTCTCGTGAAAAAATCCACTCCTCTCTACGTCCTTTTTATGCAACATCCCCCTTACGGGTTCAGGATTGTGCATTTAACATATACGGTACATCCGAGTGCTTCCATACCAGAGTAACCTATAGATTCCGTAAGTATTTATTCGTGGAGGCCCTGCTAACTTTCTAATGAGCTGACATTGACTAAAACACTAATCATTTTTAGGAAGGTGGGACTTCTATCTGCAGTGCTTTCTGTTTTTATTACCTGGATATTGCAGTGTTACTGGTGTAGCCATGGACGAGTGGTTGATGGAGTCTGGGATCCTGGTTGGTTCACGCCTCTGGTTCATCTGAGTCGCTCCTGAGGCAGTCCCTGCATCTCTCTGTGTCCCTGCCCCGCGGTGACCTTGAAGACGCCTCATCAGGCACTCCGCTTAGGCGCACGGGCGTCTATTCACCAAAATGCCAAGGGTAGATGGAAAGTGACATCAGATAATTTCTGTTTGACCAATCACATAACAGAAGTCTCAGTGAGATCATAGGATAGGATGGAACACTGAATCCTCCCATGAAGTTATATCTATATTAATAATAATAATAAATGAGCTTGTAAAGCGCCTGGTTACACTAGCTAGTGTGTCCCCGCGCTGCAGGCTACTCGGACCGCTCTGTAGCAGCAAATATCAGTGTGGTGCATGATCTATATCTGAAAGAGCCATGTTTTTAGTTTTTTCCGGAAGGAGTTTTCTGATGGTTCCGTCCGAAGAGCTTGGGGGAGGGTGTTCCAGTGCTTAGCGGCTAGATAGCGAAAAGACCTACCACCCATTCTTGCTCTTTTGATTACTGGGATTTTAACCTGCCCCGTCCCCAGGGACCGCAGGGCCCTAGTAGGAGGGTAGGGTGACATTAGACTATGTAAGTAACTAGGTCCCTTTCCCTGCAGGATACGCTGACTGACACACAGGGCCTTAAAGAGGATTCTTTCCCTCACCGGGAGCCAGTGCAGGACAGCCAGGGCATTCCTGGAAGAGGCTCTCCTGGGGAGCATCAGAACAAGGCGGGCCGCCACGTTCTGGATACATTGTAATCTCTTCCCACTCTTCCCACTGGCTCCTAGGTATAGAGCGTTCCCATAGTCCAGGCGGGAAGTTACCAACGCATGGACTAGAGTTTTCCTGGCAGCTACGGGGAGCACATCCAAGATCTTCCGAAGGCCTTTCATTATTCCGAAACATTTTCCGGCCACCGTCCTAGTGTGGTGATCAAAAGAAAGCTTAGAATCCAGCCACATCCCCAGGTTCTTAACCTGGTTTCTAGGGGTGGGAGTAGTGCCTAGAGTCTTCGGCCACCACCTCGATGACCATATTGAGGGAGCCTTCCCTACAATCAGGACTTCCGTCTTACTGCCGTTCAATTTTAGACAGTTATTTGACATCGAGGCTGCCAGCTCCTGTAAACAGGAGGCGAAAGTAGTGGCTGCCTCTATGTGGGATTGAGATAGAGACACTACTAGTTGCGTGTCATCCGCATATGACACGACACTAATACCGTATTTCCTGATGATGTCTGCCAGAGGGGCCATATAAAGATTAAAAAGAGTAGGGCTGAGTATGGAGCCCTGGGGGAACCCCTTGAGCCAGCCTAATGCTCTTGGAGTAGTACGGTCGTTGGGACACTTGGAAACTTCTGTCCTGTAGAAAAGATCTTAGCCACTTCAAAGCCAAATTATCCAGCCCTCCTTCCTTGAGGCGCTGTAGGAGTATTGGATGGGCGACGGTGTCGAATGCGGCACTGAGGGTCCAACAGGACCAATGCCACCGTCTGCCCTTCATCTACGTGCCTGCGTATGGTTTCTGTAGACAGAAGCAGTGCTGACTCCGTGGAGTACATGGCCCGAAAGCCCGATTGTGTCGGATGGAGTAAGCCGTGCTGGTCAATGTGCATTGTCAGTTGAGTATTGACCACTTTTTCTGCTATTTTAGCAAAATATGGCAGAAGCGAGACTGGTCGTAGGTTCTCCAGCTGACTCGCACTTACACCCGGCCCTTTTTTGATAGGGATAACCACCGCTTCTTTCCACTTTTGTGGGACCACCCCTGAATCAAAGGAGAGTTTTAAAAGGTGTCCAATATAGGGTATTAGTACCTCCATACTCTCCCTCAGCGTTTTTGGAGTCGTAGGGTCCCTAGGTGAGCCGGACTTAATACTCAAGGCCGTCTTTTTGAGATCGTCGCAGATGGGGAGGTTAAATCTGGAGAGGTGGAGTACTTCCTCCATGATGCATATTCCCGTCTCCTCCGACCTCCTATTGCGTGCCTCCTCCGGGAAGGTGTTATAAATCTTTCCCACCTTCTCAGAAAAAAAGTCGGCTATCCGATTGCAAGACTCCACTGAGTCGCTGCTAGGAGCTGTGGTTCTGGCCAGTGATGATAGGTCCTTAAAAATCATAAATAACTCTCTAGAGGAGTTTTCGGCTTGCTCTATCTTCGTGTTATAATACACTGCCTGAGTTTTCCTAATGAGCGTGTGGTAGTGTTTAAGGCTGGTTTTATATGTGGCCCTCCTTTGATCTGAGAAGTCTCTTCTCCAGCTTCTTTCCAAGCGCTTACATGACGACTTAACCGCCCTAAGTTCTTCGTTGAACCAAGGGGCAGAATTAGACTGTCTCCTCGGTGCACTCGTGGCCCATGGGGCAGCTCTGTCTAGTGCCTCAGTTATCCTTTCGTCAAGCAAGTTACAGGCGGTGTCTGCATCACTTCCACCCGGTGGACCGCCCTGCTGGAGGGCGTGATTGAAATTGGCTGCTGAGAAACCAGCCCATTTCCTCTGCAGTCTCCCTGCCCTTGCCTTTTTCAGGAGAGGGGTGTTAGGTATCCTGGTGCTAAAAGGGATCATATAATGGTCTGTCCATGGGACTGCGTTAGGATTTTCAACCGTTCGCTCCCCCCAGTTGGCAAAAATTGGATCTAATAGGTGGCCATGTTGGTGAGTTGGGAGGGAGGATTGCAGCACCAGCTGTAACGCGGCCAACTCCTGACAAAGCTCTTGCGCTGCGGTATTATTAATAGCATCAAAGTGTAAATTCATGTCTCCTAGCACCAGTACTTTGGAGTACCGCAGTGCCAGTTGTATTACTAGTTCCCTGAGGCTAGATGCAAACTGTGCAATAGGGCCTGGTGGTCTATAAATTAAAAAACCTTTCATGACATAATTAGTATTCGCCATGATGGTAAAGAAGCCTGCCTCACTGGCTTTGATGGTCACCGCTTCTAGTGAGCATTGTACCGATAGGATAGCTTATGGATAATGGCTATCCCCCCCCTCCCCCCTGTTCACTTGGCGATCAAGTCTAACGATCCCATAATTCAGAGGGAGGGCTTCAAGGATTTCTGGTGCAGAATCTTCATTCAGCCAAGTTTCAGTCAGAAACATGATATCTGGTTGGCTATCAGTCAGATGATTGTGGAGCTCATATTTATGCTTATTAAGGCACTCCTGTATACTTATTTGTTTTACTGCGCAAAGAGTTACATGCCTTAGTTTGCAGCCAGAGCTGCTGAAAGTAAATAGTGCACTTCACAGCACCATCAAAGTTCTATTCTCTTCTTGGCATTGCCTTTGCCAGCCTCTGAGGCTAGGTGTCACAAAGACAGTGCCAGAGGTTGCAAGGATCATGCTAAGGGTCGCAGATGCGACCCCTAAATGACGTCCATGCGCATGAGTAATAATGTATTGACTGCTGCCTACCTGCACATTTCAATAAAGGCCATTAATATTTGTGGTCTGACCTTACATCAAGTTTGCCCATCACGATCACTCTGCATTTCTAGCCTTATTTTGGAAATTACAAGCATTGAACGCCCACTGTTCTCACCTCCCTCTCCACACATTTCTTTTGACATTACCGAATTGTGTGCATCTTTGAAATCTCTGATTGACCTAAGAAATGGATGACCTTTGAAACATGTCCTCTCTTGCTTATTTACACTGCTGGATCGCGTCACAAACCGAGACGGTAATTAGGTGCCACAGACACCGCTCCTCTCTACCTGTGTAAAGGAGGGCTCTTCACACATAGCGCCTTATTTAGAGTCTAGGCGCTCAGGATACTCGGTCAGACAGTGGCAGATATATTATAATTGCCACGGGCTATAATGCACTTGTAATATGGCAGACGGGACATCCGCTAAGTTAATGACAAAATATCTAATTTGCTAAATTCTAGCCAAAGCCAATAGAGGAGCATCTTCTACTGGGTAGACACGTAACTCGAGAAACCGCTGCAAGGCGTGAGTGGCCTCCTCGTGATTGAGTCACCTGCAATGAATGTGCTGTGCTTTTAAAGTATGAACCATTTTATAGTTTGTTTAAAGTAGTTCGGTCGGTTAATTGCCGCTCAGGAATGTTCACTTCTTGTGAGATGTAGGTTCGTTAAGCTGTAAATGACCTTTTTCAGGCTCCCTTTGGAATAATATTAATATTTATTATTTTTCTCTCTGTGAATAGGCCTTACGGCAAGTGTTTTGCAATCCTGCAGTAGATCTGAATGGCAGCGTTTTATTTTTATTTCCTTTACTTTCCCATTGTTACCTCTGACTGAAAGGAGAAGATTTTTCGCTAGCCTCTAGTTTTCTCCCCCAAAATCAAAAAAAATCCCATTCTCTCTCACTCACTCCCCCACCATCCCCCACCCATTGGTCTGTTCTGTCCAAGGCCGAACTCGGAACCCAAAGCAGGCACTTGCTTTCAATCACTTTAACCCATCATTATCTTGTGTCTGTTTCAACCCCTCCCCACCAAGTAAAATGGATTTGAGAAATTATTAGCGAAAGTCATGTGAATTCCAGGTAGCACATAATCCTGTGCTAATGGGCTGAAGCTGACAACAGCACATCTGTGTTACATGCCATCTGTACTAAAGCCACCTGACTGGTTGTTTTCAAAAGCCTGTTTTATTAACAAAAACACCACCACCACCAATACCACCACCACCATCAATACCTCCACCAATACCACCAACATCAATACCACCACCACCATCAGTACCACCACCATGAACACCACCAATACCAATGCCACCACCACCAATGCCACCACCAACAATACCACCACCACCACCAATACCACCACCAATACCACCACCTCCAATACCACCACCAATACCACCACCACCACCAATACCACCACCTCCAATACCACCACCACCACCAATACCACCTCCTCCAATACCACCACCAATACCACCACCACCAATGCCACCACCAATACCACCACCACCAATACCACCAATACCACCAACACGTCTACCAATACCACCACCAATATCACCACCAATACCACCACCAATACCACCACCACCAATACCACCACCACCACCAGTACCACCCCAATACCACCACCAGTACCAATACCACCACCAATACCCCACCACCAATACCACCACCAATACCAATACTATCACCAGTGCCACCACCAATACCGCCACCTCCACCAATACCATCACCACCAATACCACCAATGCCACCACCACCAATACCACCACCACCAATACCAACACCACCAATACCACCACCTCAGCACCTCTCGCTCACTAGTAATAGCAGGGGCACTGTCCAAGGCCGGAGCTGCAGCCAAGACCATCCCTCCCTCCCTCCCTCCCATAAAGCACAGCTCGCCCTGCACCAGGAGGTGAAGCCAGGGCCCTACTACAGTTGGAGTGTTTTTTATTAGGCCAAAGATAGCAATAACATTACGCAATGCCACACTGCACACTCAAATCACGGAGAGGGCAGGAACTAGCCCCCCTCCTCTCGAGCTGCGACAGTGTAATCACAGAGCGAAAGGTGTTGGAGCGCTTTGTTAGTGTTTATAGCTCGGATCATATGTAACTCTCACTTCACACTTTGTGTCTGTGTAATTTACAACACTTACACATCTTCACTGCACTATTTATCACTACTTTGAAGACGTCGCAGGCCGGTCTCTTCCTCTGATATTTACAATCTAACAAGTGGTCAAGAAGGCGCTTTATTGCAATGCTATAGGTCGCATTTGCGAGAGTTTAAGCTATTAGTATTGTGAATGACAATGCCTTTTATTTATGTTTTAAAACCCAAAACATAAATAAAAGGCATTGTCATTCACAATGCCAATAGCTCAAACTCGCATGAATGCGAGACCTATTGCATTGCAAATGCTTGTTGCAATAACCCAATGTAGTGTTTTGTGGACAGATATGATCAACCACTCGAGTTGACTGTGAACCAGCAACCTGCTTTGAGCCCTGTGGAGTTCAGCAAGAACTTATTTTGATAGCTCTATCTAGGTGTTGTGACAGTGTCTTCATTTTGTTTCAGGAGTGAAGAAGGTTCTTTTCAATCTGATGTCATGTGGGAGAATGTCCCAGAGCAGTGGAGCGCACACACAGAAAGTACGGCCTCCAATCCACTATGTCAAATTTTAGGGACCTCAACCAGCTGGATATTTTCAGAGCAAAGAGAGTACAGTAATACATAAGATACTCTTCCCAGTAAGGGAGCTCTGATTTGTAAAGACCGTGATTCTGTTCTATTCTGCAGTTTTTATACAGTGCATGGCTACCAGAAGGCCTCCCAGCGCTGCCACAGATACCGCAGAACATCAGGGACTAAAAGTTATTCCCTGAACAGCCAGGTCCTCAAGGCTTTGCGGAAGGGGGGTCATTGCAGAATATTTGCATTTAGTTTATTTTTCGACAGCACCCAGAGTAAACTTTGTATCTCCTGTGAAATGAGGGATGTTTGAGCAGTCATTATCACCACTCCAGCTGTTTTATGGAGCAGAATGCAAACAGAGTGTGAGGAACAGTTTCACAGGCAGTGTGTACAAACCAATATGACTTTCAGTCCGAAACCAGTAGACTCCAGATTTTAGAAACTGCAATTATTTACTGTTTACTGAACGCTAGGTGGTTGTTGGTGACCTTATTCTCTATGGGACAGTATGGCAAGGTGTTCTTGTCTGTATAGGGAAAGAAGGACACGCCAGTGTAGGTTTTGGCAGGAGTGACAGGAGCCAAAGACCGTGTGGCATTTCTAAGGCCACCATTAAAGACTATATGGAATCCACTCAATACTGACAGAAGCCCAACCTCTGAAAGCACTTTTAAACCACCAGAGAGTGTTCTATGGAACCCACCCAGGTTCAACTGAAGCCCATCCTCCGGAGGCGCTACTAATGACGCCAGTGAATACAATACGCAGCTCACCCTGGACTCCCAGAGCGACAGAAGCCCAGAACCTGGGGAGCTGTAAAGCCAACAAAGAACACCAGTTGGATACCATGGTAATGAGTCTGCGGGTTAAACCAAGGAGCTATTACATTTTAACCCAAGGAGTAGTAAGTTATTAAAGTTGGCTCTGTAGTTAGCTAAGGTCGAGTCTGCTGGAGCAAGGTATTAGGTTAAGTAAAGAGATGGGGGTGGATGATGAAAGAGCAGGAGCCGCATAGACATTCTTACCTTATGCTTGAACATGCCCAAACAGGGAAGTTGCCTCATAATGAGGCCCTTAACATATTCCGAACACTCTGGGAGAAGAGATTATGAATGTGCAACAAATGCCAATCATCTAAGTAGCCTACCACAAAGAATCCCTGGTCCTGTAAGCACGGGGGAAGTGGGATGGGCCAACGGGGCTTAAGACCAGCTGGAACTTGATCAGTGGATCATAGATGAAGACCTAACGGGTCAGATTGGGTTTTGGCCAACTTCACATGAAGCGGAGGTCAAATCTCATGTGTAGGGCTAACCAGGCGTTGTGACTTTTTCAACTTGTCAGTAGGTCGGAACTGTTCGATAGGGGGAAGTCAGTGCAGCCGGACATTTAAGTTCCCTACAACTCAGAAATTATTGCAGTGGGTCAAAAGGTTAGCAAATGCAAATTCTGAATCGACGCCTGTGGTGGTAGCAGGAAGTGTCCTGGACAAGATGTTGACACAAGAATGTGTCGAAAGTGATTGCAGGAAATAATGGTATTATTTGTCTACTCTGCTCTTGCTTAAATGAATGGACAAGTCTGGCTTGTGGCTGTTTCCTATCCGGGGAGCTAAAAGAATCCAAATATGTGATTACCTTTGCTTATCTACCGTATCTCTGGTATCTAACGGTTTCCTACTTAAACGTGCGCAGTCATGGTGTATTATTAATAAATACATTTCAGCGCTAACAGCATTATGGGTAGAATATCTTGGCAATATATGTAAAATTTAGAATGTTATCTATATTTCAATAATACTTACCTTTCTAGGTTCCTTTCCTTTTAAGAATGTGCATTGTTGCACTGCAAAAATATTGACTTACGATTATAAAAGGGATAATATAAGGGTGTTACAAAAGTTCAGAAGAAAACATATTTACTACCCTGTGCGCTTTTGGTACTGTTTACATAAAGTATTTCATCACCTTTCTATGAGAAAATCATATCTTTTTACAGAGGCCAGAGATCTAGGGTACTCGTACAATCATCATATTTTCTCAGGAAGAAGGACCACAACTGTGGAGGGTCAGTTTTACTTTTTAAAAAGTTATTCAGGGTTCTGTTACTTGGCCTTTGTTTTGGGCATTTCTAGCACTGGTATGGCCTTGCCCGGCTCCCTCCGTGTCTGGCTGGTTGCAGGGAGGAGAATCCAAGCTTTGCGGAAAGGTTGTAGGCCAAAGCTTTCATTCCTTGTCTGATCAGTTCACCTGGAGCCTGCGTGAGTGGCTTGAAGGAAGATGTGCGTGAGACTCCAAGAAGTGTGAATGAATTCTGTGCCTAGACATGCTTGTGTGGAAAAGAGGGTGAAGAAAATAAAACCCATCCATCTGAACCGTACGTAAATAGTGTCTGTTGGGCAGAGAGCTTGAAAGTATGTCAAGTATATATTTTTCAGCAGTATTGGGTGCAAATGCCCACCAAGGTAACCTACCATCATAGTTGGATTGTATGGATATCTCCTCTAACGTATGTTCCTGCATCTTGTAATGAATGGGACGTGATCTGGATAGATTTATTTATTTTTTGTTTAAAGAGTTTTATATAGGGCTGGCAAGACCCAGGGCTATCGGCACTTTGCAGAACAGGAACAGAGACGAAGACAATATACAAGGCAGTGTTGGAGAGCATAGATTTTTGGATGCATTGCCCGAAAAGGAGCGCTAGAGGGCTTTTTTTTTTTTTTGGTTGGATGAGAAGCAGGGTGTTGGTGCTTCTGAGATTTCTTGACTGGCCTACCTTGGAGAGTTTGGATGCAAGGTAAGCTGGTTTCCCAGTGTGGAGGACTTTGTGGGTGAGGCAGGCTGTTTTGAAGCAGCAACGGGCTTCGATCGGGAGCCATTAAAGATTTCTCAGGGAGGGGGAGATGTGATCGTGTCTTTTTGCTCTGGTGACCATCCTTGCTGCTGTATTTAGCCTGGCTCTTAAGGGAGCTAGGTGCGATGACAGGTGGTTATGATTCAAAGTGACTAAATGTAGTCTAGGTCCCTTACTTTGTATGTATGACCACATGCCATCAGAAAGCCCGGATGCTGGATAACGGAAATGGATAATGACTGAATGACTGAAGTTGTGTGTTGCTTCTAAGAATGCATGCAGGGTACTTGATGCATCATTAGCATTCGACGGGCCTACATCAGAAATGCAGTTGGCTCAACTAACCCTCAAAGTGGTTGATTGCAGCCAAGTCCCATGGTCTAACTGGATGGTCTGTGTGCTCACAAAGCCAGAGTGTTGGTAAAGGCTAGGAGTGGCCGTGAACCTGAATGTGTAAAGTTGATTGCACCTTCTAGTGATAGAATCACAGTACCCTCTCTGTGTGGTAGAGTGTAGGTATGCCTTAGGTTAATAGTAGTAGGGTCCTGGTCTGCAAAGCAGCTTGCAGCAGTGTGTGCTGTGTGTATGTGTCCCTACCAGGTGAGTGAATGTGTAGCAGGGCGCTGAGAGGAAGGTTGGTTGTTGCATCTGCCCAACTTAAGCTTGGTATTTTCCAGGGATTATATTTTCAGGAGAGGAGTTACATGCAGAACCCTCATTAAAGGTCTCAGCACGTGGTTGAAACCTTCTAGCATTTAGGGGTTAATTAAATCAACCGTAGTATGTTCTAGTACCGAATAAGTTAAATAAGCCATTTAAATTGAGTGGCTGTTTGTTTATGGAATTGGGTAAGTGGTTGACGAGAATTGTTAAACACATAAAGAGTAGGTCCGAGCATGTCTCCTGGTAAGAGGTTTGCTGTAGGTTGGCAGTATCTACCTGAAGTTGGGATTCTGCATCTTTATGAATCGAGCACACTGCTCATATCATTGGGAGACAAAGGCCAGATAGAAAATCTTCCCAGGAAAACAGCGGCTAAGGACAACTCTGACTTTAATCTTTCTGAAGTATATCAAATCAATACCGTTGAGTTTAGCGTTATCAAGACATCTTGCCAAAAGCCATGAGGTCCTCAGCTCGTACTGTGTGCCTAAATTAATGGTTACATACATTTTTGCGTACTGCCTTTCAGTGAGGTAGCTCAGTGAACTTGTGCATCTGCTGCAGGGAGCTCTCTGCAGATCACAGGTGTCAATCTTTGGACAGTGCAGCCTTCCATCCCTGTGAAGTAGAGAAGGTGAGCACCGTTGAGCTGGATATAACCAACACGCGCGCTATGAAATGCCCCAGTGCCATGAACAAAGCCTAATTCTGAGGCTGTATATGAAGCTGATATCACAAGACCCACTAACTGTGTGGCTTGAAAACTGTGACTTTATAGGTCCTATATTAGTGACGGCTTGCTGTTGCCAAGCATTCCTCTGGCAGCTGGTAAGGGTACAGCGCCCCCTTTGGTGTCCTGCCAGTTTCGAAGGTGTGCTAAGTGCTGGTCCTGAGCCTGTTTTTGCCTGAAATACGTTGTGGCAAAGGACTTTGTCAACACATATTTAAGCTAAACGGCACAGTCTGCATGCCAATCCGATGTAGTCACTTTTCCTTAGGCTATGCTGCCTTCTGGCTGCCTCTCTGCACTGATTGTCAGTTTCTATTAAACATCACAGACCATGCATGCCTTACCTCCGCTTTCACACCTGTGTCTGTCCAACATTGTCTATCAATCTAGTGAGGGAAGTGTAGAGAGGGCAGTTAGTTACAGTCAACACCCTTTTCTATGTTAAACCCACACAAAACTCAGTGCAACGCATTTTAGAATCTGCACGTCACTGGGGTCATACATGGACGTTATCTGAATGATTCTATCATACTACACATTTTCTTACAGATTCTACATCTGAGATCTTGTATAGACAAGCCTTTTATTTATAAGAGATAAAGAGAAACAGATTTTGTAATGTAAGAGCGTCCTGTCAGTGTTGACCACGATTGTTCCAAGATCCTTGAATTTTATGGATTAGTGTTATTTCTAAACGGGGAATCTAAGAGGCAGGAAGGGACAAAACACGTATAGAGTTTGGAGAGGAAGCAAAACTATTGTGGGACAAAATATCGTGTCCAAGATATCGATGACAAAAATATCATGAATGTAAGTTTCTATAGGTAAGCAAAGTTTTACTATATATAACTATATATATATATATCTTCAAGGTACGTAGATGTGGAGTTAAGAATAGTAAATCTACACTTACCAATTTGTTACCTTCTCAATATTTTGGTCCTCGATATTTTTGACATAATATTCTGCCCACACAATATTTTTGCTTCCAATATTCTGTTGGTGATCTGCTTTAAGAATGGCCCTATAGCAACTTCAGTGGGATGATGGATGTAGGCATGAATCTTCATTGGAGGGATAAGTCTTGCAGTTGGAGTGTAGATTGGGTATTTCACTAAACTGGGGGGGTGGTTCATCACTTGAATCATGTACACAAAGAAAATTGTAATTATTTAATAGAGGTGGCTAAGGCACAGTCGTACCACAGATTGGTGATAGATGTGATGCATTATTTATAGAGTGGCAAAGTCCCGGGTCCTAATGTTTTCCCAAAGGAACTGTTCCAGAGGCTGGCAGGTCAGCTGGTTCTTGGCCCACTCAACATGTTCAGTGGAGAAAAGAGGGCCTGTACACTATCTAATATTCTCTGACATGCGGTGATGACGATAACTGATGAGGTTGGAACGTTTCCCACAGTGTGCCTCGTGCCACACTACGTCCCTCGTGAACATAGTAAAATTCTGGCTAAGGCCTATATGCTATTTCCAGTTCTTGGCTCGCGCAGACCTCCAAAGGTATCCAGTTTAATGCCTTATTGTCCTCCAAAATGAATTTTCCTAGGATCTTCAGCTTTGGTAAAAGCATTGAGGAACCTCTAGCAATCCTATGATTAGACACTGAAAAAGCTTTTGGTTCAATTGAATGGCATTTCCTCTGTGCAGTTCTGGAAAAGTTTGCCTCGGGCTGGAGTTTAGAGACAGGGTAATGATCATTCACGCAGAGCTTACCTCTCTGTGATGCGTATATTTACTTCCCCCTTGGATTTGGGAGAGAGTCTAGGCGACAATTCCCCCTTCAGTCCCTCTCCCCTGCAGCTCTGCCCCTTGCCTGGTTTAAGATGGATCTGCTGGTTATATTTTTTGTTGGTGCTGGTGGCAACCCAAAGACTTGTCCTGGACTTACTGAATGAGGTTCACTTACTGCTACATAGTGTGACCCTCAATTCTTTGTGTTTGATGGTGGCGAAAAGAAAAAACTCAGGAATGGCGCCTCCCTCCAGTAGTTATTCACACCGTTAGTATTCTCCATTCTACTTCTCACTCCTGATGTGTTGTTTACCCGCCTAACGTGCTTACTGTTTGTTCAAAACATGCACAAATGTTAATAAAAAAGAACAAGAAAATCACTATGCTAAGTAATGCACCGCTGTGGGCAACATGAGGGTGTGAACAGAGGTCCCACCTGCATGAATGAGTAAAGCAGTCATTGGAAAGGAAGCAATGAGATTAAACACTTGTTCGAAGAATCACAATCGAGTTTGTAATCTGGGTTTCATGCAGGCTTTTACTTTTTGAAATTCTATTGTAACATGCTTCATAAAATGAAACAACCGCCTGCCCCTGGGTCAGTTTTAAACATTCAGGGCTTGGCTGTACTCCAGAGATATGTCAGTAAGTAAAACTGCAGCTCCTGGTCGAAACTGTCTTTTAAAGCACAGAGGTGCTGGCAAAGAGAAGTCAATACTCCATTTATTCAGAATGATCAATCCAACTGTGGACGGATCTGCTCAAATGTTCAAATCAAGCTTTTCATGATCGCTGAGCACTTTGCCATTGTCTGATGCAAGGGTGTCCAACCAAGGTCCATTAAAGCCAGATTCATTCCAGATTTTCAGGATATCCACATAAAAAATATTTTGCATAATAATAATCTAATTGAAACTCATTTACAGAGTAGTGGCATAGATCCAGCCTACATTGAGCTATGTTGTGCAGCACTGGCCTAATGCATCACACATGTAGGACTGCAGTCCAAGATGTAGGTTACAATTTGTAGTACAAAAATTGACCTCTACAACATGAAATCTTCCCTTTAACATTTATAAACGAAAAACATTGACTACAAAAATAAAGCACCCCTAAATAGCCGTCAGAGATTTCCTGTCAAATAAAGTATGTTTTCTGAAATAATGTATACTGTGCAGATTTTTATCCAGTTGTGTTTCCCATCACTATGCTGCCCAAAAAAAAAGTTTAAAATCTATTGTTCATTTATTCATATTTTTTTTTTAAGGCACGCGCTTAGTAACCACTTTAGAACGCTTCAGTCCGTCATTTGCTTAGATGGCTATACTAACCCATTCCTATCTTCCCCTTTTTACACTATCTTTGGATTTTTTGCTTATCTCGATATAGTTTCATAAAACGGTCTTCATTTTTACCCATAAAAGTTTAAAGCAATTGTCTTCTTTTCCCAGAATGTCATACCCAATCTATATTTCCAAATACACATTGCTTAACTAGTGTAACTTTCCACAACCTTTCAAAGGATAGAAATCCCACTTAGCTGCCTAACCTTCTTCCACTGCTAAATTAATCATATAAATATGAATTAAGTCATTATTTTAATAGCTTTATTTTAGTCCCTCTTTATTATGGCAGTGCTTTATTTATGCATCTTAGCATTTTTGTTGTACTTATGTTTTTTCCCCAATCTCATAGTCCCAACATGCCTACCTGGAGCGTGCATGCAGAAATCACGCCATTACCAAACCAGAGCTTGATCCTGTTGGTTGTTCCATGTTGACTTGGTTTGTCTCTTTTGCCAGACTTTGTTGCTTAACTGCATTTCATTATTGAGAATTCTTGCCCCTAGGTGCTTTGAGACATTCAAGGTACTTTTGCCAGGTTTGTCTTCTATTGTAATGTTGGTCGCTCTTAAACAAATGGCTGTTTTTGTAGCAAAGGCTTTTTATTTAGAGAACTCTTTCAATCGCCTGAAAACTATTTGTAAATAGTAGAAAAAAGCAGTAAAAAGCAACTCTGCAGTGCTGTCTGAATGTTTTCCACCGGTCTAATTGTGTCATTTTGATTTTGCTAGATACCCAGATTGATGAGGTCAGAATCATAAGATGAGAACCAACCAATATAGGCGCAGAAAATTAAAAATTTATTACATAAGAAATGGGCACCTAATTAAAACTAAAAGGAAAGGCTCCAAAAGGAGGTTATGTTTTAGCATATAGACATCTAATAATCAACTCTGTGTACTCATTCCTTGTTCCTGTAGCCCTGACCGCATTCTGTAGACCCAGTCAAGGCAGCATCTCTTGAAGAGGGCCTGGAACACCCCCTCCCCCCACCAAGAAAGGCATCTATGAATGATCCACACCACCATTGGTTCTACTCTTTTCAGTATGTTCTTTGGGCTCCTTGAAGGGCAAGTTTTCATCTCAAGCCTAGTCCAGTTCATTGCAGCCGTGATCTCCAGGAGGACCAGAATTGAGGTGATCTGCAGTCTTCTATAACTAAGGCTTGTGTACGCTGAACAAATCACAGCTGCGGTGCCACTGATCTCGTCTGCAGCCTCAGTACACATTGTCAGTCCGATAACCATGGTGGCCAAAGACAAGGCTATCAAATATACTGAAGAAATTAGCAGCATGGTGCTTTGTGGACTTAATCCTCAAATGGCAAACAACCCTTGGTGTGTGTGTGTGTGTCCTCCAGTGTGCCTTTACACATTTGTGTGAATCTGTCTTGCTATTTTGTGCACAATTTCAAAAGATAGGTTCCGTCATTCTTTGTATGTAAGAGATTGTACAGTAAATTGAATAAAAGCTGTATCAGTAACACCAGTAGTTTTTGTGGTGCACTCAGGGGGTACGAAAATGAGTACAGGTTACACGGATTTGGCAATGGAACCACCTGTATAATTTAAAAAAAAAATGTTTGTGGTCATTTTCCATGCTTTACATGGCAATCCTAAGCACTGTTTCAAATCCAAATTTGTGGGTGGGGTGGGTAGCTCTTGTGGCAAGTAACCATTGACTAGGGTGATGATGAAAAATGGGAGCAATAACCTTTAATTCTAGCTGTCCATATTAAAAAGCTAATGGAAACGCTCCCTTCATGAAAGGAGATGCTGATAGATGTGCGCAAATACGAATTCAAGTGGCCTGACATGGTCATCTGAGATGATGAAGAACTAAAAGTATGTTTTTGTTTAATAAGGCACTGTATCCTGTTATCACTTGGAGAAATGTGCTGCTTTTAATGTTCCCCAACGCAAATTAACAACACCGACCACGTAATGCTCAGCCTTTTTCATGGCACAGAATGGAGACATGCCAGTATGGAGTGGTGGCATCTGTGGCTGGATCAGTGTGTTTTTGTTTATTTTCTAGACATGCATCAATGTTCTTACCTGTTTTCATAACTTCTGTCTTTCTACCCGTCTGATTTAATTATAGGAGCCTTTAATGTGTACAATGATTTTAGTTCATTTCTAAGACCCTTCTCAGTCACTGCTGTGATGAGTCACATTTCTGTTGTGTGACATTTTTCAAAAGAGTCTTTTAATTAGGAGGAAAAGGTTATGTGGTCCTTGAACCAGATGTGGTTTGAAATAACATGTTGATGCCGCCTGCTTGCATTAGAGGCTAATCCTGGATTCAGACGGTTATGAGTCAGGCTCTTCTGCTGCAGTTTAATGATGTATACTTGTCCTCCGTCTCTAGAACAGGTTTTGGGATTTTGTTCGTCCATATCATTTTATTTTCTAAACAATGTTCCGAACGTAATTTTTAAGACTTCTTCAGCCACATCCGACGATCTCTCCTTCCAAATTCATGTTTTAGACCCATTTGAAGCTTATTTTTCATAACTTTTTATGGTCTGGCTTGACAGCATAGCTGTCGCCAATTATATGAGCTTCACTAGAGAGGGGTTATGGCTCCTCCCTTATGTTGGGAGTCAGGAGTACATGTTTTGATTGGGCAGAAGTTGTGTGCCTCCACCCAAAAAAGTGCTGCTCCTCCACACAGCTCTGATGATTCTTTATTTATCCAGCATCCTGAGCTTGAACTTTCAGGGGCATACACATGATATTGTAATGCTGTTCTTGGATAACTATTTATGGCATTTTTCTCCAGCAGCAGCAGAGATGGAAAGAGGGCAGTCATTAACTTTACATGCATTTTTAGGTCTGGCTTGATAGTGCAACTGTCACCTACCATTTTAACCTACACCAATGTTATTCTACAGTTATTCGCTTCCACACACAGATACATATCTATTTCCATGTTATACCTCGCTCGGCATAGACAGGCAAAATATCCCCAGAAAATGATTACGAACATAAAAAAACTAAAACAGCAAAAATTAAAAATAAGATTTACAAGCATGCATGGGAGCTGTAATTAGGGATTGGTGGGTGCTGCAGCACCTCCAAAATAATCATACTGGAGTTCAGAAAGTGAATGATAAGTAAAGATACCTTTACATTTTCTCGTTATTGTGTTACATTTGCTGTGTGTTCAAAGACAGAGGTCAAATGTCAGGGTGCGTCTTCTGTAAAACTGCTACTCTAACATTGAGATTAGTGTTATTTTTCATTCCTTGACTACAAAGTGAGAGGATTTTGAATAGAGCCATAGCAAACAGCAATGTCCCAGGGGTGGGCACCCCGAGACATTGCAGGAGCCGGCCCTGGGGGTGGTGGTCCCCAGGGCCATCAAGGGCTCCTGGAGGGGGGACGCGCGGCCCCCCTCCCAAGTCTTTAAAGCCCCGGGGAGGTGGTGGTCCCCGGAGGTCCGCTACGGACCCCTGCATTTTTAATCAGTATCTGCCCCGGGGAGGTGGTGGTCCCCAGGGCGTGTGGGAGGGCTCTCTCCCCCCCCCACATCATTTTAATTTTAAAACAGAGCCCCGGGGAGGTGGCGGTCCAAGGGGCTGCGGGGGGGCCGCACGCCCCCCGCGGTTCCTTATCAAAGCCCCGGGGAGGTGGCGGTCCCCGGGGCAGCGTGGGGGGGATTGGGACCCCCCCACGCATTTTTTTTAAAGCCCCGGGGAGGTGGCGGTCCCCGAAGCTGCGGGAGGCCGCAGTGCCCCCCGCATACAATTAAATAAGCCCCGGGGAGGTGGCGATCCCCGGGCTGCAGGGGCCTCCGCAAATTAATTGGTGAGTGCACCCGGGGGCTTTCAAAAACGAAGCGCGGGAGTCCACGCTTCATTTTTTTTAATTTTCTCGGCCGGATTCGCGACCTCAGCACGAATTCGGCCGATGCTTTTTTGGGCCCTGGGGGTCCTTGTGGGACCCCCCTGAGCAGGCCTAAGGGGTCAGGGTGTTTGTACCCGGCCCCCTTTTCATGTTTTTTATCTTTGTTTCATCCTTTTTCTTGTGACTCGGTTACCGAGTCACAAGATGGCTGCCAACACTTCCTGGTTTGGAGTGTTGGCAGCCAATCAGAATTGAGCTCGTGCTCTGGAGGGTTCGCGACTCCTCCTTGGTGCTCAGATATCGATATTTTTCTTTTTTAAATTTCTCAGGAACTACTGAACGGATTTACACCATTAAAAAAAAAGGGCGCACTCTAAACCAAGCCCTGCCTTTTTGCCAAATTTGGTGTAATTCCCTTCAGCAGGTCGGGCTGTAGCCTGTAATAAAGTTTCCTATGGAAAATAACATGGAGAAAACCCGCTTTGGGACCTCCCTTTTTTTCTCGGCCCCCGCTTGACGAATCACCCCGAAACTTTCAACACACAAACTGAGCGGTCCAGCCCTATTTTTTGGAAAATTTCATGAAGATTCGTCAAACTGCGCCAAAGATATTGGCAAATCAAAAAACGCTTTTCCTATGGAAACTAGGTTCTAACTATAACTACCTACTGGCGACAGTCAGTAAAATTCCTACACTGCAACTCTTAAGGTGTCCTTGCATTTTTTCCGGAACGTCCGAAAAACTGTGTTTGTATATTGCAGGGTTTCCGATACCCTGAGCGAGGACCGCCCTGCTTGACAGCCTCTACGTTTATCGGACTCTTTGGTATATATATATATATATATATATATATATATATATATATATATATATATATATATATATACGCAGTTTGGAAGGTACAAATTAAGAAATTTCTTTGAATTCTGGAGTATGATGGAAACAAAGAATCTGAAAGAGACACGTTAGTGACAGATTCCTTACCTTAGAATATCCCCAGGCGTCAGGCTGGATCCGGAAAGTTTTTTGCGTAGCAGTACCCTTGCGCGTCGGTAGGCGGCGTCGTGCGGCTCCGCGTCCGTCGTCGGCGTCGTGATCGCCGGGATGACGTCGCGGGCAGTACTTAGGCGCCGCCCCTGCGCGCTGACGTCAGTTCTTCTTTTTCCGCGCCAGTAAGCGCAGATCCGGGAAGAGCAGTGCCCTAGTCACTTTTTGACTATCTTTTGTGAAATTTTTCACTGTTCTCTTCAACGAGTCTTCACGACTCCTAAGGTGTCGTAGGGATGCCCGGCTTTAAGCCCTGCGAGGTATGTGGTCGTATGATGTCCATCACGGACCCCCACCTCGAGTGTCTCTTCTGCCTCGGCCGAGGCCACGACACGAAGTCGTGCCCTGACTGCCGGAAACTTCATCCGAAGGCTTTGCGAGAGCGGTCTCGAAAGCTCCTTGAAGTCCGGCAGTCGGCTCCGCGCCGCAGCAAGCCCCGGTCCCGGGAGAGGTCGAGGGGCCGGACGCGGAGTCCCCGCCGTTCGCCGGAATCCAAGTCTTCGCGCTCCTCCGGTAAGTCGAAGCACAAGAAGTCTAAGCGGCGTCATCGCTCTAAGACTTCGCCTCGCCGGTCGCGCGACTCGGCTGAGGTCCCTGTCGGCACCGTCCCCGCCCCCGCGGCCCCGGACGTGCCTGTCGAGTTGCCCCCGCATTACCCGTCCTTCCCGGGTTCGGGGCGACTCCGGCCGAAGTACAGAAATTCCTGTCGGCCATGGCCCGCCTCTTCGGGCCTCAAGGTCCCTCCGGTGCGCCTTCGGGCCCCGCGGGCCCAGATGGGGTTGCTCCGGCGTCGCCGTCGACTCCGGTCCCGGCGTCGCCTGTCCCACCAGCCTTCGTCCCGGCCTCGGCTCCGGCCCCGGCCTCGACCCCGGTTCCGGTGGTGCCGCAACCTCCATCGACGCCGGTTGACCTAACCACGCCTCCGCCGACGCCGATGTCCCCGGTGCCGTTTCCGACGCCGTCCGGGGCTCCGGGCGGCGTCGTTCCCCGGTTCTCCCCGGGTCCGGACATGGAGCCGGACCGGCGCCGCCCGACGCCGGTTCCGGCGCCGATGAGGCCTTGGGTCCCTTATGTCCCTCCTCCTCCATCTTTTCAACCTGAGGAGGACCAGGAGAGCTGGGAGGGGTCTGACGACCCTCTCACACAACAGTGCGAGTTTGACCCGGACTGGGTTGAGGAACTTGGGGATGCCAGTGGGCTGGATACCTCCCCCGACTCTGGCATGCTGTCTCCTCCCGTGGCAACGGAGGAGGGGGCTAATTTTGCAACGGTGTTGCGTAGAGCTGCTGGAGCCTTAAATCTCCAGTTGCCTACAGTGGCCGTCAGGACTAACCTCCTGACTGAAGTGCTTCAGCCGGCGGCCTCCTCTTCGGAGCCTGTGCTGCCGTTCAACGATGCGCTCACTGACGTTCTTTTGGGTGCCTGGTCCAAACCCACCACAGGGGCTCCTGTGGATAGGAACGTGGCTCCGACGCCATCGCCCGGCTCCGGGCGACCCCCTGTTTCTCTCCCAGCACCCCACCCCTGAGAGCTTGGTTGTCCAAGCCTCTGCCTCCCAAACAGCCTTCCCTACCGCCCCTCCGGATAGGGAATCCAAGCGCCTGGATCACTTTGGGAAGAAGGCTTTCTCTTCCTCCAGTGCTGGCTTGCGGTCTGTTAATACCGCTTGCCTCTTGGGCCGATACACCCACTCCCTGTGGGATTCGGTGGCTGATGTTTTGCCGCAGTGTTCTGAGGAGGTCCAGACACTGCTTACCCGCGCTATTGCGGAAGGGCGTGATGCGGCTAAGTATACCATCCGCTGTGGCCTTGATACCGCCGACTCGCTGGGCAGATCGCTTGCAACGACGGTGGCGCTGCGTCGCCACGCCTGGCTGAGAACCACTGGTTTTTCAGGGGATGTCCAGAATACTCTCATGGACATGCCCTTTGATGGAGTCGGTCTCTTTGGTTCAAAGGCGGACCATGCGCTGGAGCGTTTCAAGGATTCACGGGCTACTGCTAAGTCCCTGGGCCTTGCTGTTGTGCGCCCTCCGCAAACGTCTGCTTTTCGCCCCTTTCGTGGCCACGGAAGGGGCGCCCAGTCACGTCCACAGCCCGGCCAACGGCCCGCGCAGCAAGCGCCTTCGCGTGGCCGAGGACGTGGATACCGCCGTGGCGGTTCGGGCAACCAGCGTGCGGGTCAGGCCACCACCTCCAACCCGTCCGCGGCCTCCAAGCCCTCCTAGTCCCTCCTTTCAGGTGCACAGCACGCCAGTCGGGGGCAGGGTCCGCCATCACCTTCACCACTGGCGTCCCATCACCTCGGACAAGTGGGTCTTGGACATTGTCCGAAGGGGCTACTCCTCCCCTTCGAGACCACCCCCCAGCCATGCCACCTCAATTCCACCGCATGTCAGGGGATCACTTGGTGCTTCTACAGAAGGAAGTCACGGCCCTCTTGGCCAAGAGGGCCATCGAGCATGTTCCGACCCCAGAAGTAGGGCGTGGTTGCTACTCCCACTACTTTCTGGTGCCCAAAAAGGACAAGGAGGACATGCGTCCTATCTTGGACCTCCGGAACGTCAATCGCTTCCTCCGGAAGGAGAAGTTCAAGATGCTCACCCTAGCTCAGGTCTTGACTGCCCTCGACCCCGGAGACTGGTTGGTAGCGTTGGACTTGCAGGACGCCTATTTCCACATCCCCGTCCTGCCGGCCCACCGGCGTTACCTTCGGTTCACGGTAGGCCTCGAGCATTTTCAGTTCACCGTGCTCCCTTTGGCCTTACCAGTGCCCCTCGGGTGTTCCCGAAAGTGATGGCGGTGGTCGCAGCTCATCTGCGCCGGGCAGGGGTTTCAGTCTTCCCCTACCTCGACGACTGGCTGCTGAAGGCGGGCTCGTCCCAGGCAGTTGTCTCCCACCTCCAGACTACGGCCGAACTCCTGCACTCGCTGGGGTTCTCCATCAATGTGCCAAAGTCGCATCTGATTCCTTCTCCACAGCTCCTTTTCATCGGAGCAGTTCTGGACACGACGCAGTTTCGGGCCTATCCTCCCGAACGGCGAGTCCGGGATATTCAGGCTATGATTCCGATCTTTCAGCCCTTATCCTGGGTTTCGGTACGGATGACCCTGAGGCTGCTGGGCCTCATGGCCTCCTGCATCCTGCTGGTCACTCATGCCAGATGGCATATGCGGGCTCTGCAGTGGGACCTGAAGTTCCAGTGGGCGCAGCACCAGGGCGACCTGTCCGATCACGTCCAGATCTCGGAGGGGACTGCAAAACAGTTGCAGTGGTGGCTCTCGAACCGGCAATGGGTCATGGGCAGATCCCTCTCCCTTCCCCAGCCAGAGCACACAGTTGTGACGGACGCGTCCCTTCTGGGATGGGGCGGTCACATGGGAGAGGCGGAGATCAGAGGCCTCTGGTCTCCGGCGGAGTCCCGGCTCCATATCAACCTTCTGGAGCTCCGGGCGATCCGACTTGCACTCAAGGCATTCCTTCCCTCTGTCAAAGGGAAGGTAGTGCAGGTGTTCACAGACAACACCACTGCCATGTGGTACTGCAACAAACAAGGCGGGGTGGGGTCGTGGACCCTTTGTCAGGAGGCTCTGCGCCTCTGGACATGGCTGGAACACCAGGGCATGTTCCTGGTGGTTCAACACCTGGCAGGTTCCCTGAACGCCAGGGCGGACGAACTCAGCCGCAGGTGCATGATGGATCACGAATGGCGTCTTCACTCGGAAGTGGCGCAAGGACTCTTTCTACAGTGGGGAGAGCCTTGGTTAGATCTATTCGCCACCGAAGAGAACGCGCAATGTCATCAGTTCTGCGCGTTGGAATTTCCAAGGCGGCACTCGCTCGGCGACGCTTTCGTCACGAGTGGAGTTGCGGTCTATTGTACGCCTTTCCGCCTATACCACTTCTACCCAGAGTGTTGAAGAAGATTCGGCACGACCGGGCCCAAGTCATTCTTGTGGCTCCGGACTGGGCTCGAAGAGTTTGGTATCCCGAGCTACTCAATATGAGCGTAGATCCCCCGATCCGTCTGCCTCTTCGGGAGGATCTTCTGTCGCAGCAGCAGGGGACGGTCCTCCACCCGAACCTGTCCAGTCTACACCTGCTTGCGTGGAGATTGAGCGGCGGCAGTTGATTCCTTTCGACTTGCCTCCCGAAGTTTGTGATGTGATTCTGGCAGCCAGGCGTCCCTCCACTAAGGTGGTATACGCCTGCAGGTGGAACAAATTTGTGGCATGGTGCACAGCAAAGGCTGTGGATCCCCTTTCTGCCCCTCTTTCTGAGGTCCTTCTGTTCCTTCTCTCTCTGGCCCAACAGGGTTCTGCCCTGGGTACCATCAAGGGTTATCTTTGTGCTATCTCGGCCTTCCTCAGGCTCCCTGATCAGCCCTCCCTTTTCAAGTCCCCTGTTGTTAACAGGTTCTTAAAAGGCATTACTCACCTCTTCCCTCCTGTTCCGTTTGTGATGCCTCAGTGGGACTTAAACTTGGTTCTTACCTTTTAATGTGCGCTCCCTTTGAGCCTCTACATAACTGTCCTCTTCGTCTTCTGACTCTGAAGACAGCCTTTCTGGTGGCCATCACCTCCGCTCGGCGGGTGAGTGAGCTCCAGGCTCTATCTTGCAAACCTCCCTTTCTGTCTGTTCATCCAGACAAGGTTGTTCTTCGGACGCGTCCGTCCTTCTTGCCAAAGGTGGTTACTGCTTTCCACATTGGGCAGACCATCACTTTGCCCACCTTCTTTCCGCCTCCGCATCCTTCCAGAGAGGAAGAGAGGCTCCACCGTCTGGACCCAAAACGTGCGCTCTCCTTCTATATTGACCGCACAAAACACTTCCGGGTGGATGACCAGCTCTTTATTGGCTACGTGGGCGCCAAAAAGGTCGGGCGGTGCACAAGAGGACCATCTCCCGCTGGGTTACCTTGTGCATCAAGACCTGCTATTCTTTGGCTAAAAGGAGCCTCCTGTTGGGCTGCGTGCCCATTCCACCAGGGCAACGGCTGCTACCACGGCCTTGGGCCGCGGTGTTCCGCTGCCGGTTATCTGTCAGGCAGCTACGTGGGCCTCGCTGCACACGTTTACAAAGCATTACTGCCTTGACAGTCAGGTCCGGAGGGACGGCTTCTTTGGCCGTTCTGTCCTCCAGGACTTCCTTGTCTGATCTTTGTTCGCAGACCCACCACCGGGGTTGGTATTGCTGGGGTATCTATTCTAAGGTAAGGAATCTGTCACTAACGTGTCTCTTTCAGATGCACAAGTTACTAACTTGTGTAACGATATATCTGTAAGAGACAGTAGTTAGTGACAGATTCCTTACCGCCCCACCCATCCTCCCCGTTCTGCGAACTGATTTCTAGGGTTAAGGACATCCCTTTCAGGGCCCTAGTATTTTTCAGACACCTATGTCAGCTTCTTGCATGGCTCTGCGTTCCTGGCGCGGAAAGTCGTGTACAGAACTGACGTCAGCGCGCAGGGGCGGCGCCTAAGTACTGCCCGCGACGTCATCCCGGCGATCACGACGCCGACGACGGACGCGGAGCCGCACGACGCCGCCTACCGACGCGCAAGGGTACTGCTACGCAAAAACTTTTCCGGATCCAGCCTGACGCCTGGGGATATTCTAAGGTAAGGAATCTGTCACTAACTACTGTCTCTTACAGATATATCGTTACACAAGTTAGTAACTTGTGCTTTAATACGATCAAAACAAATCAAGACGCCTTATTTGGTGAGGCGCCAATGATAAATATTCGTGAATACCGATTTCCACATGTTGTTTGTGAGTAAGGCTCCCTGTTTTCCGTTTTTACTGATTTTTACAGATAAATACAGACAGAACACATTTATTTTTCTTGTCTGTATTTATTTTTAAATGTGGATAAAAACGGAAATTGGGTTGCTTTTTGAGTAATTCTAAATACTGTCTGCCATGACTGCCAGGCCAATAGCTGTGTGGATTGATAGGTAAGGGGGCTAAAAAAGACAGACATTTTAGGAAAGAGGCTTTAAAAGCAGTAGATATGCACAAGGATGATACTGAAATTTGCATATTTTCTTATAAACGCATTGATTTATCTTCTGTGGTTGTTTACAGCATTGAAACTTGGTTGGCATTCAAGCATGAGTGCATATTTACCAGTTAAATAAATGTGGAAATATACTAATTTCAGCTTCATTTTTCCAGAAAACCCAAAATAAATATGGATAAATACATATAAAATTAACAAAAAATAAATATGGATAAATACAGACGGAAATGTCAAAAAAATAAATACCATAAAACCGGGAGCCCTATTTGTGAGCTATATAGTTCAATCAGTAAAACTACGTCTGTGCAAATGTACTGGCCATTTCAATGGAAAATTGTACTGTCTGCAAATGACCCTGCGCTACCACACCATGCTTTAGTAATATATGTGCGACAGTGTACTGCACAATGCAGCACTGGCTTTCCTGACGAATGGGCTTGGTTCATTTGCTACACTTGTTCTCATAGTGTCTTAGTGTGATGCTTGGATTTTTCCCAGTCACTCCGACTTAAGTGCTGTAACGTTGATGGCAGCCCCCCACCCTGAAAAATGGTCCAGCATCGCCGAGCTCATTGTAACTGAGGATACTGGTAGAAACCTGAGGCCTCCTGATAATATGGGTTTAAAGTGGTGTTATGCTAATTTGGGTATTGACGAAGTATGTTTGGCATTAGAAGAATTGTTATTTATAGTAATGATGTGGTTTATTATGCACTTTTCATGTATTTACATGTTTTCTATATTTTAGATATGCATATAAGGTGCCTTTATAGATCACATTATTTTTAATCTTAGAAGTATAATAGTAGCACGTTTACAGTGCTATGAAATTCCAAAACTGTAATAGCTGAGCTACATAAAAATAGATTGTTATTATTACATTATCTCTTCTGCTAGCTCTGGTTTTACAGCTAACAACATATTGATTGCAGGGACTTCTAGACCATTATATATATTGGGCAAAGCAGAGGTGCAAGTCCCAGACTGCAAAGCGCTGTTAGTTAACATAATTCTGCTGTCAAGGGGATCACTAGATGTGGTGCCAGTTGGTAGTTGTGTCTTTTCCGTGCCTGATTAACTTGCTCTGTTTGCTTCGAACACATTTTAATTAAATGAGGCGCAGGGCACCGTCCCCACCCCCACAGTTTGAGGGCAGATGAGGCAGCTGCTTTTAGGACTGGGCGGACAGAGTAGCCTTTTGCGCCAAAGGCGGATCTGAGGGACCAGTGCACATTTTGTAAAGGCCCATACATGATTTGCTGCAGAAGAGACATTACCCTCTCCTAAGTATGCTGTGCATGCCACTGGAATATGGAAAATTCCATGAACTTCTCCTCAGAACAAGTGTCTTTTTTTGCCATTATGTTTGGAAAATTGTGCAAAAAAATGGTTTGGTCTATTTCTGGAGAGGGTGCAGTTTCTCTGTGTGCTGGCTTGGTGGGTGCAATATGAGAGTGATGCCAAAATATTTTCCAAGGCTGATTTTAGCTTCCAAATAAATGCAGAATGTGACCTTACCGAAGAGGCAGCTGAGTCCACTCCATTAAGCTTTTTTCGGCCAGTGATCTAACAACGCGTGCTGACCAAAAGGCACCACTGCAGTGCAGTGACAACTTCATTGATTGAAGTCATGTTTCGTTCTTTCAAATCCAAGGATCACAGTAGCCATGCCTAAAATATGTCTGTTTGGTGCTGCACAAAAACATAAAAAAGAATCTGTATTCCATAATTCAAAATAATTTGTTTTCCCTGTTTTTCTTCCTTCAAGCTATTATTAATCAACTTTATTATTTAGTAAAAGTACTTTCCGCTCGTTAATGAAAGTATTCCAGATATGATTCCACAGTGATCCTTTTGAATAGATTGTACAGGTTTTTGGGCTAACTAAATAGACAGATCTAAGCATACAAACACATTACTAGACCAACATTGTAAAGTGTCCCATATAGTCGCTTAACATGTGTTGTTCACATCACTAAGAGCCTGAAACATACAATCTTGTGGATGGAGGAAAGTTTCCTTTATCTGAAGAGGGGAAAACATATTCTAATGATAGGGAATGATGCTAACATCCACTCGCTCAAGCCTTTTACTGGCCTACCCTGCTAGGCCAAGCCCAAACGGAGACTCCGAGATCCAAAAGGGCAGGAGTCCTGTTTGATCCAAAGATGTCCTTCATTCCTCACATACATTATTTTGTTAGAAGTACCAAAGAATGCAATACAAAGAAGAGTTTGCCCTCATATACATGTCAACTAACTTGTTGAGCTAACAGGAGCCTTTGCCCTAGTGAGGTTTTCCTAGAATGGCTTCATCTATGCTGGCCTACCTACGTCACAAATCCCAAAATTTCAAAGAATCTTACATTGGTGGGCGGCTAGAATATCACTGAAGCTCCAGACGCACACAAGCAAGTCACCTCAATTCTTTAAATGCTCCAGTGGTAAACAGTAGGGCAACTCAAAGAGAAATGTTCCTCCAGAGAGCTTTCCTGGGAACAGAGGATATCTGCCCGCAAAACCTGCTGCTATCTACTCGCAAGGAACCATAGATCTAAGAATGCTTCCAGACTGTGCCAAAGCAAGCCGAAATCAGACCAACACAGAGGAAGAACCTTAAAGTCCCGGGTCCCCACTGTTGGAGTGAAATGCAACCAACTTTTAGATGTCAACCTAACTACCTTAAATTTAGGACTTCCTTTTAGACCACGCTTTTCAAGAATGTCTTAAAATGCTATTGCTTACGCAAGACTCTCTTCCTTCATCCCTAGGACTGAACCTAGGCAATCGGGAAGATCTCACCAAGACCCTGATATTTTTTATATCTTTGGTGGATTGAGTTTGTTCCCTCTCCCTTTCACCCGTCTCCCTACCCATTCTTTTGCTGGCAGGCCCATTGGGGTGGGCCAGGCCCACACTTTTTTCAGCGCCCCATCTTCATGCCACAGCATTTTTTTAATAGATTTTAAAGCACAGCTGTTCTATTTATAAATAAAAAGGCAGCTAACACAGTTAATATCACTAGATGCCGAATATCCCTTATTTTCTCTTACCCTCAGTACGTATTTAGGTCTGGCGTTAGACAATATATTTTAATTTTACTAACCTTATATGTGCAATATACTTACTAATAGGTGCTTTCAACCAGCCCTGCTCATTCATTAGCCTATTATTTTGCCATTCATATTTTTTTCCTCCCACTACATCACACAGCATTGGGCAAAGGGTCAGCCCTCTTCAGTCATTGGCTTACTTCACTGTGAGTGGCAGTAGTCAGGTCTTTCATAAAGAGCACATCCACACATAAAGTAGTTCTCTTCCGTGCCAGGAACTAATATGGCATTGTGTGCTTTTTGAGACTAAAGAAATATTTTTTGCATTTAGCCATTTTTATTTTTAGATACACAAGGGCCCTGTAGCTTCCCTAACAAAAATGTTTACAAAAACATTGCCAAAACAAGCAATAACAATGCCAGAATCTTGGCAGCCAACGCACACTTTTTGGCTTTGCAAATACTTGTTTTAAAACTTTGAACCAGGCCCCATGAAGGTCCCCATTTCAGTCTGTTGACCAGGGGTGGCTCCTCTATGTGGGCGGAGGAGCGTCGCCCCACTGCTTTCTCGCAGTGCGGGAAGCAGAAACATAAAATGGTATTATAAATACCATTTTATACTTCTGCTTCTCGCACTGCGAGAAAGCAGAAGGGTTTGGTTGGGGTGGGCGAGTGGGCAGGTCTGCTTGAGGGCAGGTCTGCTTGAGGGCAGGGGAGGAGTGGCTAGCCCAATGTTGCGGGCCCTGACTGTTTGGTCGGCCCTCTGGGGCCGACCAAACCAGTCATGCGCACTCTCCCTTTTCTCCATGGAGAAAATGGCCTCCCCATAGAAACCTGTGTGGTCGGCGTCCCAACCAATCACAGTGCTGCCATTGCAGAGTTGTGATTGGCTTAGGGGAGGGAAGGGTGGCTGCCTGCTTCCTGTGGAGGCAGGAGCAGATTGAGCTGTGAAGACACGGGACCCGGGTAAGGTAAGTTTTATTTTTATTATTATTTAAATCCCCCCTCCCTGTGCGACCCCCTTCCTTTGCGACCAATCGCCCGCCGCCTCACCCTGGACCCTCCCCTCCCCCCTCACCGAGCCATGCCGGCCGCGACTGCTGTTGACCCACACCCTACAAAAACCTCTGCCATGCCAGTTTGTGGACAATGCCCATTTGTGGCCATTATGCCACTCTGCACTACCCCAGTAGGCTGCAGGGAAGGGGGCTAACTCCAGAGAATGGAAACACTTTATTTTTCGGGGAAATGGTCTTTCAAAATATGCCTTGAGCATGCCATCATAATGCCTTCGTTTTAATTCCCATGGGAAGGGCCTATTAAACAACAATGCACCTGCTCTACTGTACCTGCGTTACATGTCCTCAGAGAGTCTACACAACTGGTTGTTGTGACTACATTACATTTTGCAACTACCAGTGTTAAGAGCAAAGTAGATGGTCATGCTTCTTCTAAGAATTAAATCTGCTTACTGCGCAGTACGATGCAGGCTTTGTTTGCTATTACTCTGTGATGGACCACGAGGATGCGTGAGTTTACAGAATGCAACCCAATGATTAAATAGTAGATCCCTTGGAAGATGCAGGATCATTTAGTCACTTACCGTACAATGTAAATACTGGCACGTAAATGTAGATTCTGCTCGCCTCCTCACGCCTTACTAAGAGTTTTGCATTCCAAACACAGTAAGATAGCAGAGAACCTTTGTGATAGAGCAAGAGAAACATATGGGTTTGATACCTTTACATACTTGCTGGCCTCTACCACCATTAACAGTTTCCTGTGTGTATCTCACAACCTTGAATTGATAGTACTTCTTTCCCGGGTGGAGCCACTAGAGGTTTTGGTATTGTTCAACCATGTTCCCTTGCTCCCCAAGTTCTATTTTGGCTTTAGATCATGGTTTGAGTAGCTCTATTGGTATTTCTAAATGTTGGCTCTTGAGTGCTATGGGGGGTAGAAGCAGGAGACAGAAATGTGTTGGTAGCGATGGAGTCCTTTACCTTCAAGTCAGACAAGCATGTCACTCCTGTGTAGAAGTACCATATAAGAAAACATTAAACAGTGTAATAAAAACTCGAACTTCAGAAGACATGGCAATAAAATACATTCCTCCAGAGGAACTTTTCAATATTCAGGAGCAATTTTTGGAAGTTCACAAAAGGAGCCATCTTTTGCAGATGGGATTTTAAAACATCTGTTTGATTTTGTCTTGATCAGGTTTATGGAAGGGCTGAGGGACATCCATCTATCACTTCTGCGTGCATCAGAATCCTAGGCCTGAATCACTATGTAACTCAAGGAGCTTCATCTGAAAGGGAACATAGATAGTCCTGCTGCAAATACATTTGTCGTCACAGTCATTTACGCTTGCATTCTGTGGACCATCCGTGTTAAAAGGAATATACCAAATGTTTCATCTTTTTGTCTAACCTGACATTATCTGCTTGAGATTACTACCCTCCGTCTGTCACAAAGGTTGTCATTTAAAGTATGGTAGACCAGAGGAAGCCATCCCTTCTACCTTCCTGGTGGAAAACCACCCACCATACTTACAGATCCCCACCAGGCAGGCGGGGATCTCTCTGTATTCGGCAAATCCGCCATTGCTGCTGCTACATTTAAGGATTTGAACCTTTGCTACTAAGTGAGTGCCATGTTCTATGTGCCTTTTTGGCAAGTATATTCTATTCCACACAAAAAAAAATCAATGACCTCGACATGCAGACTGCATGTAGGAGAGAGAGATTCCACCCTACATCTCTGATCAAAAGCGTACCCTACGGTGAATTTCTTAGAATGAAACGGAATTGTTCGGATGCTGAAGAATTGGAAATTAAAACTAAAGAAACCGCACGAAAGAGGATACAAACCAGCATACATCTGGGCAGGCATGAAAAAAGCAGAAGTACCACCTCGAGAACAAACATTGATGACTAAAAAAGAGCTAAACAAAAGATCTGAAAAGCACTCAGAAATCAGACTTATTTTGACCTATAACAAAGAACATCATGAAATCTTCCAGATTATGAACAAACACTGGAATGTCCTTTTAAAAGACCCAGATTTGAAAAAAACCCTAGCCAACCAACCCAATATAACGTACAGGAAGGCACCGTCAATCAGGAACAAATTAGTACACAGCCACTACACAAGACCACAACCCAAATCTTGGCTTATGGAACTCCAAAAAGGCTTCAGTAAATGCGACAAGTGCAAAGCCTGTCGCATTGGAAAGAAAAGGAAGGAAATGAGTGATTCGAAAGGAAAAAGTTTCCATATCAATCAAAAAATCAATTGCGATAGCACCTATGTTGTGTACATGTTGGAGTGCAATTGTGGCAAAAAGTACATTGGCAGCACTGTGTGCCAATTAAAGAAAAGGATTCTTAAGCACATCCGTGCAATACGAAATGATGACACCAACTACGCTATGACAAAGCATATGCACACACATGCGACTCAGGATTGGCAACAAATGAAATATTGGGGCCTAGCAACAATCTCCACCAGTGAGAGGGGCGGGGATAGGACAATGAAACTACGACGACTGGAGTCTAGGGTGATAATCAAATTCCGAACAAAGCTACCATATGGTCTGAACGGGGATGAAGAGCTTTATATTCATCTATAAGTAACCAAAAAGTAGACCATACCATGAAAAACAACTTTATGGAGAAGTAAATCGAAAAAACAACAAATTGAAGATGCAATTGAATAATAAAGAATAGAATATACCATCAAAAAACACACCGTGGCTAGTGCACATCACAAGAAGGGAATACCATCTGTCAACATATAGGTTGCACACAGCCAGTCGCATGAGCCACTACATCTATCCGATGGAAAAATGAAGATACAAAAGTGGTCTAGGAATAAGGACTGACCAAGAGACAACGTTACACTCCAAAAACCACTTGCAATCATAAAATATCGCCGATGACAATCTAGGATAAACGAAACTAGAGACAATAGGGCACTGAGCCCATAAGAGGCGAACAACCCACGGTGTAATACAAACTTGTAAGATCTAAAAACCTCTATTGGATTAAAGGACTATTGTAAATTTGTAAATATGTATATAATCTTTCAAGAATATAAAAAACCTCAATGGTTTGGAGTGACCAGAATGAATAGAACTACATATCCCACAATGCCTCATTATGGGCAGATTTGGAGGTTGGGTATAAAAGAACATGAAAGATGGACTAATGCTAACCGTGAACAAGACCAATCTGGTCAAAACGGTTGGTTGTAACTGGTGATGGTGATGGCGATTTAACTGGATTAAATAAGCCTTTCAATTGAAATACCTGGAGTGCTAGTCATTCTTTTTGGTGGTAAAAAAAAATATAGATAGATATGTATATAGATATATACATATATAGATATATATATTTAATTCCGCTCCATTTGTTTGTGGCCAGCGGGCCATCATGTCAGAAATTTCGGCCATCTGAAACCAAGTGCTTCCATCACTCTGAGTGGAGCAGATGAACCTCAAGGTTGGCAGGGTGAGTGCATCATTGATTGACAACCCTCCTCCTACTGCACCAAACTATAAGTGATCACTCAGAGTCTTTGCTTCCTTCAAGAAACTTGACATGCAGTTTATTCTGAACTTTCCTCCAAAGATACTTAATAGCGCTTTAGTGACCCTCCTGGTTCTGCCCTCTCCAACAACCCTTCCTGTCCCCACCTGTCAAGTTCTTCACCCAAGAGCCAGCCATTCTTTATCCAGGTACGGGGCGCAGCGTTGAGCAAGTATCGTGAACGTGGCAGTTAATTAGCAGTGGAAAATGAGTCCTTACAGCCATCATGTGGCCAGTGCAGTATTCCCAATCCTAGACAATACTGATATGGAGGACTTGAGGGAAGGGATACTGACACCCATTGGTTAGTTTTGACTCATGTAAGCCGCATCCACGGAGGGCTTCACAAGGAGATCCATTGGTGCCTGTATGGTACAAACCTCAATTTAGGGTGACAGAATGAATTTTTTGCTACCATAAAGCCTCAGACATTTACAATTTCTGTTCTTTATGACAGGGCCAGGAATTTAGGGTGCATATAAAATAAACCCTGATTTGAAGAACTGACAGTTTTGTTTATTGCCTTGCTTTTTTAAATAAAACTCTTCAAGAATAATTCATGTTATCCCAAAAAGTCCACGCTGTAAAGGCTTTTGTTTTTTCTCCAGAGGATCAGTGGCTTTAGTATAGTCTTGATTTTGCCCCTCATCCTCGGATTGCTGCAGACAGTGGATAATTCTATGCCCAGTAAGAGTGTTCTTCGTGTAGAGCTAATGTGTGTGGTTTTAGTGGTACTGTGGTTTACCATTGTGTATACTTTCGCTAGTTTGTGTCAAGTGTAGTGTTTGTTTGCTTCATCACTGAGATCGATACTAGGTCTGTTGGTATTTCAACAGCGATAGAGTGAACCATTGTAAGCTATTCTAAAATACCCCCAGTGGTACTGTACTTCTGATCCAGCATTGGACCTTGAATGCTTGTCTAAACAGAACGCCTCCACTTGTTCATTGTAGCCATCAAGGAAGGCTCTGACGTTGCAGGAGATATGTTATGTATGGCTAGCAATGAGGGCTGTAAAGCTGCAGTGGACATATGTTCAGCTCCTGGTTAAAGGATCTAGATTCCTTATCTAGACTGAGTCCTATAGAGAGAAGCCCCAGGCCCAACCCTGGAAGGGAGAGCGATCAGTGAACGGTTGACCTGCTGTGCCAGATAGATGGGCATCGGCGAAACCAGAAATTGAGGAGCAAAAGACCTGCTAGAAGAGTTACTTTCACATATATATTGGCGCTACTACATGCATGCACATGAGTGAGAAGTAGTTTCTAAGAGACATGCAGTCATCCATACCCAAGAAAGCATAGCAATAATTTGGGGTCTGCATCGGAGTCCGGGAGTAGTGAGCATGCCCTAAATATCAGTGGGACGTGTAACTTACGTGTTTACGTTGAGTGAGCTGGCCTTCTTGAGGAATAAAACAGTGAGAGCGAGTGATGGGTCAGTGACAAACGCAAGTTACTTGAAATTTATAAGGCTACAGAAAAGAAGTGACGTTAGGGAAAGAGTTACAAGAGCAGAACGGGTGTAAGAAATACAGCCAGTCTCCTCTCCCCACCTCCTTCTCTTCTACTCCTTCTGCCCCATGTCAATTATTGCCACTTCATTTACCACCTTATCGTACTCCTCCATCCTGTGAATGACCATAGCATCCAGATTGTCGACAGGTGAGCATATTCATTAGGTTTTCTTCTTTCCAAATCTTCTCTACATTTGTTCTGGTCTCTTCTAATTGAACTCCTCTCCTTAAACTAGTATCTTTTATGATCCCTTCATCAGTGCTAAGGTTATGTTTCCAAAGAAGCTGTTCTAAACATCTCAGAACTTTAAATTGATGTATCACCGATTTTCTTCCTGTACGTGTAAAATGCTGGAATTCAAAATGTGTTCACATTTTTCTTAACCTTATTATTCTGTCCGCATAAATGCTCTCCCGTTATCTCCAAATGTGGCTTCAAATACCAGTTGCCTAATCATGTATTCAGGCTCTATATGATGGGTAAGTAACTTCTGGCTTGTTTGCACGATCTCTAACAGAAACATGTTCTTTCTATTTAATATTCATTGCATCCTACATTTTGTAGATCAGAGGGCATCTGCTTACCCTCTTCTCTATTCACAGAGGGTGATCTAAAGTCCTCAGAGTGACGAGGGGTAGATAATCTAGATATGTGGCCTAGGATTGATACTGGCCTTGATAACTAGAGCCATTCGTAAACTACTGAATCATTTGCTTAACTTAAGTTTTCCTCACAGAGCACTCTTTCTCAGTGTCTAGTCCAAGTGGAAATTCCTTGAAATTCACCAAGTTGGGCAGTCTAGAGGGCCAGCCACGCACTGACTGCAAACTGTTCATGCTTAGATGGACTGTTAAACACAACATGAACTGCAGGAGAAAGGTTAGTTCCTACTTGTGGCTTACCAAATGGTCCATTAGCGCATCCATTGTGTCTCCAGCTGGTTGGCCCTCCTACCAGAGTGAGTACTTCCCATGCTTGCTACTCTCAACACTTTTGCCTTTGGAGTCCTTGAGTTCTTTGGGAGAAAGGCTGCATTTAGTCTTGGGGTGCTTACTAGTGCAGATGCCACAAATGTCGAAGCGACTAAAGACACTGACGTAGAACACTCTTTGCGATGCATCCTTCAGTCCCCTTTTTGGTGAGACTGACAGACTGTCAATCTTACCCCACATGATCGTCGCAAGAAAGATGGGGAAAGAAATATTGCTTCACCCTTTTTTTCACTTCAGACCTTTTGATTCCCCACCCAAATAACCTCTACATATGATTCCTTCAGCCTTGTAAAATCATCCTCACACCTAAACTAATCTCACCCTTACATGTGATAGAGCTCATTCAAACTTTGAAGCTGAGCAGAAGCATCTCACCCCTCCTGTAAGAGAGCGTACCAGTATGCGCGTGATCTCCACGGTCTAAGATCTGCCGTGGCCTCTGGTGGTTGGTAATCATGCTAGGTTAACACATTTTCCCACCTTTCTTCAGACAAAGGAAAGCTAAACTATTTCAAACCAAAATGACATCTTATTAAAACTTCACAAACATATAAATAAATAAATAATTTATATATTGTCTACTGCCACCAGCAACATGCTGTGCCAGAAGGTCCAAATCTATCATTGAAATGTACGCAAGCATTTTAAAACCTCAAAAACAATTCCCAAAATAGCGACATAGGAGGTTAGTGCCTAGCTCTTCCCTATCCTATTAAGGGGGGGGGAACTGTTCAGTGGTATCAGCAGAAATGTGGGGCAGAGTTACGGACTGTTATGTGGAGGAAGAAGCCAGAATCGTTTAAGTAGGTGAGCAACTTTTGCACCAGCAATAATTTCACGCTTTGCCAAAAGTGAATGTAATATAATGCATATAGCATTTCTAAAGCGCAGCTGCTACCTAAAAAGGTGTCCTGATGCTGTAGTAACGTAATAGCTAATTAGTGTATAACCATGTTTTTAAATGTTTGTAACCAGTGGTAACCAGTGTTCCTACTCCCGTATGGGTAGAGGCAATGAACGCCAGACCTTGGATGCTTTCACAGAACAAGCATTTGCAATGCAATAGGTCTCGTATTGGCGAAATTTTAAGCTATTGGCATTGTAAATGACAATGCGTTTTATTTATGTTTTCAAAACCAACACATAGATAAAAGGTTTGTCATTTACAATGCCAGTAGCTGAAAGTCTCGCAAATGCGAGACCTATTGCATTGCAAATGCTTGTTTTTTTGGCTGCGGACTCACAAGCATTTCGTCTGTCTATGTAGGAGGAACCACGTGAAGTGTGGAAGAAAAACGGGGCGAGCATTGAAACGGATATCTGTTGATTAAAGTAAAAGAGAAATCCAGGTATTAAAAAGAGCTGACCAAGAAAGTGAAATCAAGGGGTGATCGTGTACAAGATGTCGAGGAATGTTAATGAGAGAAAAATAAAGGCTTTAAAAGGGATAACAGTGAAAGTGAGCTCGGAGATGACCGCGAAAGATATATTAAGGGGAGAGAGTCCGTGAAAGATAATCCAGGGGTGTAACTGTTAAAGAGAAGCCGGGAATGGAACCATAATGGTGACAAGAGAAATTGTGAGGTCACCATGAAAAATGAATCCATGGGTAACTGAAAAAATAAATCGATGTTTAAGTGGACAAGTATTCAACAAGTGACGCATTGTGAAAGGGAAATAGTGGGGCGACATGGACGGGAAATCAGCTTGGTGTATGTGACGCTGTAAGAACAAGCGAGCGCCTCGCGCTGCAAGTTAAAATAAAAAAAAAAAAAGGAGGCACGTCTGGCGAGTGGTGTGCGCGCACCATGACGAGAGAGGAAAGCCAGATGGCGCCTCTGCTCGTAATTGTGCGCGTAACCGCATGCTCTATGCCACCCAAAAAGCTGTGGTCAGCTTTTTAAAGCCCCACTCACTAAATGTCTCGCCAGAGCAGCGCATGCGCTGGCTCAGGCGAGACCTAAAAAGCAACCCCCCCCACGGTCGAACACAAAATCAGGGAATCCTCACTAACTGAGCATTGATGGATCTCAGACTGCGAGACGGACAGTAATGACAGAATTTCTTCTGAAAGAAAAACAGGTTCACAGCCATAGAAGGCCAGGTGAATAGTACACAATAATTTGAATGATACTTGCATAGACATAGGTAACGAATGTAAAGTATTCAATGTCGCTGAGGCAGATGACCATTAAGGCCACTGTAAGCCAATCTTGCAGCAGCATTTTGAATCTGAGGCATACCCTTGGGTAAACCTACAGAGGATCCAAGAAATAAGGAGTTACAATAGTCCAGGCTCAGCACAAGTATATGCTGAGCCTACCCTGAATGTTCTGTCCTTAGATAAGTAGTCACCAAGGGGAAGAAGTGGAACCCATAAATGTATATCCAATCTGCACAAGGAGAACCAGTGGACCATTGAACACTATGCAGTTGCCTTTCACCTCTGTACAAGAGGTGATGCATCTCCAAGTGCGAATACCAGAGGTGATGAAGGCACTGGACGGGATCAAAGAAAGGCACACCACAGAAGGCCTGCATTGCTCAGCACTGAGCCAGCAAGGCGGCCTCAGCATACCGTTCTCAGAGACAAGTAGGCTCTAATTTGGGAAGCGGAAACACTCAGATGTGCATGTGTGCTGAGCTTTAGAGTAAAATGCACAGAGACTCTAAAGAGGTCCTCCTCAAGCTCTTCCTGCTGACTTGCCGTTGTGCACTGAGGAATCTCCTACTAGCATAACATAACATGTGTATTTTGTAAAGCGCACGTTCACCCCAGCAACGGGGCATCTTGGCGCTGAATAACAGATGTTTATTGTTACCCAACTCAATGGTACTCATTTTATCGACCTCAAATGGATGAAAGGCTGAGTGGACCCGCCGGGATTCGAACCTGTGACCATGAGGTCGAACACAGGCCCCTGCAGTGGATGCATTAGTCCACTGAGCCACCAGACCCGGCTATACAGTATACAGGTTTATGAGCCTGCCAGATGCCCCTCTGCCTCCTACCTTCAGCCAAAACATCAGCCTACAATTCCATTGTAAGAGTCAGTGAATTATTCAGCACAAATGTATTTTAAATCCCCTAAACTAGTAATCACAACTGCACCACTTATCCATTCCGCTCAGTCTCCATCCTGGCCCAGTATGGGTGACTCGCAGCTTTGGAACCACCACTCCAAGGCTGCCCCCTAAATCATGCCTCATTTTAGCTCCTACACTGTGTACTTTGAATATTTCGCAGTTGCTCCCCTCTGTTTGCCTGATTTGTGTCCTTGTCAGATTCATAGGACTGCATTTAAATTCATAAATCATCCCTTTACTTAATACATAGAAAAATCTGCCCCACTCTTTGGTGGCCTCCTTCATGCTGCAATCATGGGTAATTGTATAATATGGTCCAATATTACCATCATGGGCTCTTGTAACATCACAAACCAAGAAGCTGAAGGCCAAATGGTTTGCAAATGGCACCAGAGCTACAAAATGGCAATATTGGACCATATTATACGTTACCAACTATATATCTTTATATCACACATGTATTTGGTCTGGTTAACTTGAAAACAAATGTGTTTCAAGCAGGGAAATGTTTATTTAAAAAGGGTAAATGAAATTCTGGTATATAATTGGTTGTCTGCAGTAAAAAGAGAAAAGCAATACTTAATTATTTAGTTAAGGTTAAGCCTGTTTTGATTTAATCACATTCAAAATCATCCCGAGGCCCAATGTCCATATCACAATTCTCCACAGGGAGTAGATGTAGTTGTGTTCTCTTTATTTTCAATATTCTTGTGTCTCCAATATATCCAACACGAAAATGTAGCCAGCACATGCTTCGTCTATGGTAGGTATACCACTGACTTCTTCAGGGCTAGCGATTCTATCGTAGATGAACTGAAGTACAGCGTACAGACTTAATAGCTAGAGCCTCCAAATATCTGTATCTTTCTCTGTGGCCGCCAACCCATATCTTAGGCAATTTCTCCAATTAAAATGTTGTATATCTTTCCATAATTTTAAGTCGTGTTGGCTACATTTTCATGTTGAATGTATTGGACACATATGAAGATTGAAAATAAAGAGAACACAACTACATCTACTCTCTGTGGATACTTGTGATTTGGACATTGGGGCTCAGGAATTTTTTTTATGTGTTTAGGGGGCAGTTTTGTCTCCTGCTTGGAACCGTAGAGTGGCGGCTTAATATTTGAGCACCGTTTGAACTTAATGTTCCGAAATATTTGATACAATTGTGCGCAGAAGTTACCCAGCCACGTCATTGTTGTAATTACCTGTTTTAATTTAAATCCAATAAAAAAAACAGTTAAAAAATGGAAAATTAAAAATAACATGCTTTGCTTTTTTTTTTTTTTTTAAACTGTTGAAAAGAGAGATTGTTGAAATTGTTGACTTCAAGGTGTAGCTAATAGTGAGCACTAATTGCAACTAGAATGGCTGTGTTCTGTTTGCCTCATGAATAGTTTCTGCTAAAATAATAAACAATAGTCAGGACAGTGGAATTATGTAATTCTGTGGCATTTACTGAATAATTACAGATTCAGTCATTATGGATTGCTCCAGGGCTTAGCGTCTTTAATATTATTGCTAATAGTGAGCACTAATTCATGTTTGTCTGTTAGACCCTTAAGTCTGTCTTCTCTAACTTGAGTCTCAACACCTCCTTAGCGCTCTCTGCTAAGAAAGTCTCTCCCCAGTGTCTTGTTCAGCTGCTGCTTCCTGGCACTCTTATTAAGAGCTCCTTCAGAGACACTGTTATTGTGTTGCAACATTTTTATAGCGCTTACGTACTGCCCCTACGTGGGGCACTGAGTTGCATGCAGTGGCGGTTTCTACCTGGAAACAACAGTGGGGCGGGGGGAAGGCGCAGGGGGATTGGGTCCGTGCCGGACTGGGTTCGCAAACCAGCCCTGGCAATTGCATCCAACTGCGCCCCCCGGGGGGGGGGGCTGGGGCAGCAGGGCTGGCGGGAACACTGCTGCTGCACTTTTGTTACATGGGGGCCAATTTTGCAGCACTGCTGCAAATCCGGCCCCCAGTAACAAAAACAGCCCCCACCAGTCCGAAACCGGCCCCCACCCTTCCGGCCCACCGGGAAAACGCCTGGTGCCTGCTACGGCCAGTCAAGCCCTGGATTGGGTTAAAAAATAAATCACTTACCTCTCAACCGTCTGGCTGGCTGGCCGCCGCCGCCTCTCCTGCGTCCTCTTCCTGGCTTCTCTTCCTGGCTTCTTGGGGGAAACAGGAAGCACCAGGGCTCCCACGCTCCTTGCAGCCAATCACAACGCTGCAGTGCAGCGTTGTGGTTGGTCTGAGCGACGTGACACAGCACTCAGCCAGGGGCTAAGGGGGTGGGCATGTTCTCCACGTAGGCTGTTATCCAGCCTGCATGGAGAACATGCTATGTGCGCATCTCAGGCCAGCCAATCAATCATGCTCACATAGGTGGTGCAAACCACTCCTCCCCGTGCTCTGAGAGCAGCCCCGCTCCACAAAGACTCCGCAATAGGAAAAACAAGCATTGGCATAGCCAATAGGTCTCGCCTTTGGGACCTTATAAGTGTTTAGCCATGCAACACTTGATGTTGTTGCACCAAGGATATTGTGCTGGATAACTAAACACTTATAAGGTCCCAAAGGCGAGACCTATTGGCTATGCCAATGCTTGTTTAAGGAAGGCCTCGAAACGGGTCCATATCGGGCTCTGTTCTGTGCCCTGGCACAGGCGGTCCCGGACTGCAGTGACAGCAGGCACATCGATATGTGCTGCTCACACTTCTCACTAGTGGAGAAGTTACGGCATGACGTCATGCCAGGTGAGCCTTGTAGGGGAAGGGGAATCCTTTAAAGAGAGTAATTTTCTCTCTGGATTTCCCTTCTCTTTTGAAACTCAAGAAAAGCAACATTGTCGTTTTGTCACCAGGGCTTTAAGTGGAAGCTTTTTCAATCTCGTATACAAGCCATAGTTGCTGCTTATTTATCTTGTGCAACTAACAACCATTGACAAAGTCAATAGTCCTGACTTGTTGTAGGTATGATGCTACTTGTTGTGCATATATCTGGATGCAATGACATAAACAGCAAATTACAAGTCGGGCGACACACTGTGCTAAGAATAGATTTTTAGCTTTGGCGTTTTTAAGCCACGCCCTTAATTACATTGGTCACGCTCCTTTGAGAGCCCCCCCCAGTTTGTTCATCCCACTTAAAGCCCTGTTCATTACTGTATTCATTCAGTAATTATTTTAAAAGACGAGTTATTAACATTTGAACTCTACAAATCATTTCGCATTTTGTTTTATAAAAAGTTACATCAGGAAACAAAACAGCCATTTCCTGTTTGAACTGGTCAGTAAATGCGTAACTAAAGTACCATATTGTGCCTGAAAAACTGCCAGCTACATTGTCAAATTTATCACCAAAGGAGAGCTCCCAAGTATGACGTCAGCGAGCCTGGCCACTCTGCTCCGTATAATCCTACTCCGCGTGACCAGCCATTTGACAGTGACAGCTCTTTTTGCAGTAGTTTTGCCGGCGACAGAATCCTCTTAGGGTTCTGATTACAGGAAGTACGGGTCAGACGGCGTACTCTGAGCAGGCCGACAGACGTTACTTGGAGCTAAGTTTAAACAGCCCAGAAGGATACACAGTGCCACGAGAAATGTCTTACACACGAACCATGTGACTGAGAGAGAAGAGCGCGCACCATATGGGAGAGAGGATGTGGCGTAACAGCCACAGCTGCCCACTTTGGAACTTGGGAATTAGGTTCGAGCTCGGCGTCGGCTCAACGCACTTTGATTCTGGGCAAAGCACTTAAATCTGTGACTGCGTCCTTGCGTAGTGTAACTGGTGCATGTAAAGTGCTCCAATAACTTCGGGCCAACTTCCCGATATATAAAACTGCAACAAAAAAAACTAATATGCGTCCTCGGTCCCAGTGACCTCCATAATAGCAGCGGTCTCTGTAAAAAAAAAAAAAAAAAAACTGAAAGGCAAGGGTGGCTGAATTTAGGAAGTCCCTCATTCGAAGGCAACCTAGCATGAGTTGCTACTAAAACAGGGTTCCCCTTCGAATCTCATTAATTCCACTAGGGCCGATGCGCCAAGCATTTGTGAGCTGCCTTGATGCAGAAGCAACAAACAGGCATCCGGCCAAAAACAAGCCTTGCATAAAAACCTGTGAATTGTAGAACTGCAGCTCATTTCATTTTAATAGGTAGGTGCAAAGGGGGTCCTGGAGAATGGATGTGGCGTGTCGAAATCTTTACGAGCTGCAGCCCTGGTAGAAAGAAACAATATGGCTTTGGCACGTCTAATTGCTAACCTTGTCAAACAAGCATTGGCCGCGTGCTGTGGTGGGGTAGGAGCGGGAGAGCAAGTGACGCGCGGCCGTGAAAGTGACACGGCCGCGCGGCTGCTAGACGCGCTCTGTGGTGGGGGAGGGGGAGGAGGGTTGGAAAGGAAAGACAGATGGCCTGGAGCATGCGAGGAATGCGCGCGTTACTGTGCGCGTACTCGCATGCTCTAGGCCAGGACAAAAAAGTGGGGTCGCATTTCTGAAACCCACTTCTAAATGTCTCGCCAGACTAGCGCATGCGCTGGCTCAGGCGAGACCTAAAAATGATAATACCCTCAAGTTATCATTTTATTTTTCGTTTTTTTTTTACACTGCATAAAGCAGTGGGGCGACGCTCCTCCACCTTAGCGGAGGAGCCGCCACTGGTTGCATGCCCCATGTGTAGGGTGTGTGATTGGAAGTGTGTTGACTTTTTTTTTACCCTACGTGGGAAGTGTTTACTTGTTGTGCGTGATGACCACCGAAGGGCGTTATTGTGTTATAGGACGCAGGACTTTGCAGTGTGACGGGTGAAGAAGTGTGAGAGCGAGGCGCGCATTACACACCGTCCGACCCCTCCCATCGCGCGTGCACCTCACAGCCATTGGGTAGGCTGTCTATGCTAAAAATAAGCCTCTGACTGAAAGCAGCGAGGCCTCTTCCGCGTTAGCCGCAAGCAGCTGTCCTCCCTCACCTAAAGACTGACTGACTAATTCCGCCCCCTCGCTCTCAGTTTGTGTGGTTATAAATATTTCATTTCTGGCCTCAGCTCCTTAAAGCCGTTTACCGCGCAGAGAGCCTAGTCTTAATACCGCACAGCAGGCCTGGGGCTGCACGGCGGGAGGGCGCCGCCCACACAGGAAATAGAGGCAACTGGCACCGGACGGACAGACTGTAGCAATGTGGTACTAGGGCCAGTTTTTCAATGCAGCCAGGACGAGACGTACCTGCCGGCACCGATGCGGTCCGACTGTATTTGTGCCGTCACTCCTTTGCCTAAAAAGGAAAAGAGAATATAGGAGCGAAGTCGGGGTCTGCTGCTTTAGAGATTGCAAGGATAACTAACTACTAGGACCTGATGCCCATTTTCTTTCATGGAAATCTGTTCTCGTTGGTAATGCGGAAATCAGTGGCAAGTGTTATTTTGTATTTAAATTTCTAAACTCTACAATTATACACTTAGCGCCAGGAGACCAAACTAATGGCAGAATGTGCACTATGTGAATATGTCTAACATAGGATATTTTCAGTTTAAACCCCCCAAGAAGGGGGCTGGTTGAAAGTTTACCTGTTGGTAAAGTTACTTGGTGATTTAATGTTCTTAAGGGTATCCAGTGCTTTAAGTGGGATTAAAAAGGTGTGGGAGGGTCTCTAAAATGGGTTTAGCCAAAAAAAAGTGAAACTTTAAATCTTTTGCGACAGCAGTAGCCTTTTTAATTATGTGGCTTAAAACATGTTAAGTAATATCCGGTGTGCCCACCTGACCAATATTCGGGTGCCTCTCCAAGTTATTGCATCCGGACATATCCCACAACAATAAACAAACTTGCGCCTAAAACAAGTCAAACATATTGGCTTTGCCCATGCTTGTTAACCGTATCAGATAAAAATAAGAACAATTTTGTTGTGAATAATTATAATTGAAAATGTTTCAGTTCAATTAATATGAGACTGTAATATTACTAAAGGATGTGGAAGCGGCAGTGGTCTTTCTGAAAATGGTCCATCTGCCCATCTCTCACACCACCTCCTTCCTCTTCGTTACTGTCATCTCCTATGTCCTCCTGCATGTAGGCCCCGTGCCACCTCCCCTTCGCCACGCTCTCTCTCACAATTGCACGTCCATACTCTTGTTTCTCACCTGTAAACTTAGCATTTTGGTTTCCTTCGGCGCAGTCACTATTCCAACAGCTGTGCATACTTCCTTCACACACTTTCACGCAAAAAGGTTATTACAATTTGCATCAATGTAACTATCATCCTGGGCGCTCTACAGAGAGGCCAAGGTTTGGATGAGCATATTGTCTGGGCACATGCATGACCCCCTAGCAGTCACTGTGAAAAACTCTCACTGTCTTCAGCATCAACTCTAGAGCTCCTAATCGTGCCCTCTCATGAACACCCGATGAACTCACTCAGACATTCCATTACAAATTAAGGGATAAGAATGTGTACAGGGATTAGAATTACGAGTTGTGTCATCATTGTCACGCCGTCACAGTTGGATCCCCTGAGAGATCCAGGTATGTCAACTCTGCTGAAATTCATCAGGGAAAAACGGCCCGTAGAAAAAGCAAAACATCTGATCGAGGAATAGTCCAATTGGGGTGCGCCAGAACCACAAATCCCATGGTGTATTGGAGTGAATAGGCACGTCTGGAGCATGGTGCACCTGTTGGCATGGCGCCCGGCGTCTTGTCACCTGCCTATTGCTAAATGCATTATTGTGACAAGTTACAGTGTTGCTCGTGCCTCGCGGTTATCTGGTGGTTCAGATTGCGGAATGCAGTACCAGGAGAAGAGAGTTAATAATTGATGGGAGCGGGTGAAGTTTCACGATTTTATCTGGACAGCACTGAGTGATATAAAACAATCATGTCACCAGGCACAGGTCGACGTTTGTTTAAGGAAGGCCTTGTTCACCTTGGCAACGCGCACGTGAACGGGCACCCTTTGGTTTCTAGTCGTGGTTTCTAGTGGTGGTTTCTAGTCGTCTTTGAACCTGTTTTCCCAGCCCTGGCATCTTGCGCCAAGGTTGTGGGAGTAGAGCGTCTCCTGTCACTTCCGGGTGAGTGTCTAGAGAAGGGAAGGCACCGTCGCTGTGTGCAGGTCCAGAGTGCTTCACAGTGACGACGATGACTCTGGCCTGGGACTGACTGTACATGGCTCCTTATCTGCCCACCTCCGTGTGAGGCCCACGGGATACGGAACGCGCTTCCGGGTGTCAGGGAGAAGAGAGGAGCGCCTGTTTCACCTGCGGAAATGATCCACTCAACCAAGCGCGGCCCAGGTAAGCTGCTAGGGTTCGGGTGCTCAGGTGCCAGGGGCAGCTGGGGCGAGGTGTGGTCTGCTGGAAGAGCACCGAAGGGTTCGGGAGCTCAGGGGCCAGGGGCAGCTGCGACGGGGCAATGTGTGGTCTGCTGGAAGCGCACCGACCACACCTGGCCCCTGAGCTCCTGTTTCTGAACACAGGAGCTCAGGGGCCAGGTGTGGTCTGCTGGAAGCGCACCGAAGGATTCGGGAGCTCAGGGGCCAGGTGTGGTCTGCTGGAAGCGCACCGTAGGGTTTGGGAGCTCAGGTGCCAGGGGGCCAGGTGTGGTCTGCTTGTGGAGAAGCACACCAAGTATGTGTACAGCGGCGTGTCCTATAATGACTGCTCAGAACACCTGGCCTACGTCGCTCCTTTTCCTCACGTAGGCAAGGAGGCTCCCTGTGCATTTACAAAGCAAGGGGGCAACACGCTCGAAGAATGCGGCTTTGTAGGTGAACAACAGCCTCTGCGCTGAAGGGACTGCAGATTCCATGTTCAGGACTTACTGTCGATGCTTCAAGTGTACGTACAGTGCGTGGGGGACGCCTTGTTCATTTAAAGTGCTCGGGTTGTGGGGCCTCTGAAGTAAAATGGCAGCGTAAGTAGCGCGTCCCCCGGTGTCAATCAGGGTCAGGCTGGGACATTAAATCAGGGTCAGGCTGGGCCACAAACAAAAGTAAACCTGTTAGTGAATTACAAAGCTAAAAAAAAATGACCCAAAAATTGTACAAGTGTTTTGCAAGGTGTGGAAAACTGCATGAGTTGGAGCTTGCTGCGGACAATGTATGTTTAATATCAGGGAAATCAACTCTAAAATCATCCCAGCAGACGATAAATCATTCCTACAAACAGTCAAAAAACCGGCCACACACTGTCCCGAAAGAATAGCCCATCGGGCAATGCTGAGAGCTATGGGCCAGTCTGACCCTGGCCACTGAATGATGTAACAGACAACCTGCGCCCAATGTGTATTGTCTTCCATTGAAGTTTGAGAATTTTGTAGCTTGACGCTTTTGTTTTTGTGAAGTGCAGTGTAAGATGTGCATTTTCGTTTTATACGGAGAAAACCAAGTGCTGAAATACTTTCTTTTTGTTCTGATGTTGCCCAAGTATCTACATGCGGGATATTCATAAAAGCTTTTTTACAAACATGGGCTCGGTGGCATTATTGTAAAATCCGCCATAATGTATCTGTTTATGTACTTTAAAAAAACTTCAGGTAACTTTTCACCAAATATTGCTTCTGGTCTAATGGATCATCAGCTCATGTCATCTGTTTACTGAACCTCGTGGTATGGACCGTCCCCCACACATACATCAAACCCCAGGCTAGCTGGCAGAGCCCCAGCTGACTAACAGGTACACCTCGTTTTCCCGCATTCCTTCCGTCTCTTGGAAAGAAACGAGCGTTGTTGACTCCCGTGAGCACGAACGGAGCAGTCCCTGTCGCTGTTGTGGGTAAATCGTGCAGTCGAGTCCACAGCGTGAGGGACATTCTCGGAAATGACGCACCAGCGCGAGCCCATGGGCCTAGTTCAGACAGAAGTCACACCTCCCCCATTTGAACTATTGTGGGTGGGTGGGTGGGTCAAGTGTGGGTATTTACTTGATGTACGAGTCAATTTGAGAACCATTCTGATATGTAACAATGACGCTATTGTGGTGTTTTCATTCTGTTTTAAGTTGAATAAAGAGATTAACAAAAAAAAGAGATGGTAAAATAAGAAGTCACACGCACCTGGGTTTGTGAAGATTTACAACTCTTAGACCAGTACTCTGAGCCTTAAAATGTACATGTGACGTGGCGTCTGTCGGAGTTTGTCAATGTGTGCCGTTCACTGGATGTGAGCAAGCGGCAAAAAGAAAAAGGAGGCTCAGCAAAAGGAAATATTGTCCAAGGATCACACAATTTGGACAAGCAGGGATGCCGCGTTTTCAGATTGCGCAACTCATGCACTGGATGGGTATCTCTTGTTCTCTGATTTACCTCAGGGTTAATGTTTTGTCTTTAGTTCTTGGAGCGTGAGGTGAGTGTGGGTGGCAGGCAGAGGCTCTGGTCTTTTTGGGCTTGCGGGTCCAAAAGGACCCTGTACTGAGCCTAGCATCTGCCACGAGCCTCCTCTGCTCGCCCACCTCCAGTGTTCACATTCATTCCTGGCACACCTGTTTTTTGATGCTACATCTTGGGAGTCTGGTGTGCAGATATTGTGCGCTGGAAATGAGACTTTTGAAACCTCTTTTGTACACATAAGTGTTATTGTCCACTTCCCCACGCTTAATGGACCTCTTACACCGGGATCATTGAGGTGCATGGTCTCATCACCCTCTGGTCGCTCCCCGAATGTGATGTAAGGCGCGAGGCATAGGCTCTAAAGATGGAGCTTCAACCTGTGTTGTCGGTTAGGAGTGGCCGTCCGAACAATGAGGATGGGTGATGGCGGTGTGCAGTAGCTCGGGTGCAGGGTCCACAACAATTAATGTTTTACTACATTCTCCTGGATTTCAGCAGTCCAGAAACAGTGTAAACGTCCTCTCAAAGAGCACAGACACCAGCACTATGTGCCAAGCTCCTTTATTGGGTGTTTAGGTGAAGGGGCACTTGTTACACAGCTGCAGGGACTTTAGGGACATGCATACTCAGTTCTTCAACAACTAGTCTTTGGTCAAACACACATATGACCACCCACACTGACACTCTTAACCTGCTCTTATGGCCGTACATAGAAGTGTTGCGATGGGGGAGTCAAACGACCCCATGCTGTCATATGCTTCACACAGAGCTTGCAGTATATTCTGTACCTGGACCCTGTGACTTCCTCTAGAGGCACTTTTCCATTCGGGGGGGGAGGATATGGGGAATGGGGGGGGGGGTGGAGTGGGTGGAGTGGAGGTGGACTCAGCCATTCGGCCTTCCGAGGTCAATAAAACGAGTGTCTCTATCAGTTGGGTAGTATTGATAGTATTTAAAATATTATGTTAATGGACTTTGAATAAAAACACAATTTAAATATCACATTATCATTATTAGTGTGGGTGGTGAGACTGCTGTGCTTGTCCAGCATGACTGCCCAGTCACTGATGTCCATCCAGAAACAGACTTGGTGTAGACCTCACCATCTCTTGAAGTTGTGCTGGGCCAGACCAACATCGGGAATGCCATCTAATGTCTCGTGCCTGACTTTAAGCCTGCTTGTCCTCCTTTTGGACTACTGACTGGGTCCCGTCTTAGTCCCTTGTGGGGCTGCTGCTAGACGGTGGTCCTCAGAGGAGCACATCTCTCGGGTAGGGTTAAGCGCTTACCTCCCAGTATGGGTAAACTGGATGACATGAGATTGCGTTTGATATGTTGTCCCCATAGAAGAATGAACTCGCAATGACAACATTCTGTGTTGCAGAATGAACAACAGCTGTGGCATATAGGGACATAATGACTATATGCCATTTGTACTGAGCCATGTCTTTTCACTTTTGTTTGAAGAATGTCAATAAAACAATCTACAAAAAAGTACTTACCTCCCACTTGGTGGCTTCTTCTGCTGGCACTCAAACACACAACTCTCTCTTCTCCAAGAGTATTCTGGGCCAGGAGGAATTATTCAAATATGCCCACCTGGACAATCATTCTTAGCGTGTGTCGTCAGGCTACCGGGACATGCCCATGCAGTCCTTCAAACCTGACCACTGTCACTAGAAGGAACTTCCAGTTGTCTCATGCTAGTGGGCTGTGTGCAGCTGCCACCTCAAGGGGCACACAGGGGACCGCATGCAGGCCATTAAACCTCTAAATAATGGCGCTCACCCCAGTGATATATTCACTGCATGCACGAAAGCAGTCAATCTTGACGAAGGAATTCCTAAGCAGTTGTAGGTATGGAACTGCAGCTAGTGTGGGAATTTCTTTGGGAATGTGGGTGAATGCTCGCACCTTTATGACTGTAGAAGTTGTCTTTAGTTTCATTGCATTTTTCAGACCACCCGGACCCCATGTTATGCCCCAGTGAGAAAACCCTCAACTACTGCTATATGTGCCCTTTATGAATCAGAACATCGGCAGATGTAGGGTAATTTCCGCATGTGTATGTAATAACTCTGTATATAAAACCGACTCTGGGAATCAGTATAGTGCTTGCAGAATTTGAAACTACTTTCCATGAGTAGGTCTGACTCCCAGATTTAAAGAAAGCTTCGTGGACCACTGAAGAATCCAGCAAATTTGGCAGAAAAAATGTGTTACTGCCCCACTTAATTTTGCTTTTTCCATAAACAGTGCTGGAGATATCGATGAACTGAGATGCAGTGAGGTCCCTGCGGGTTTAGGACTTTGGACCCAGCTATAAATGTCCCTTGACCACCTCTTCCAGGCTCTAACCATCGAGTGCACAAACCCATGTCACATTTGCATTCCTCCCTAATCTCGGTCATTTATCTTTATTTTACAAAGTCTTTGACAGGATGCATGGAATGCAATAAAAGCAAATGTCTAGATGATTAAAAAGTGGTAATCTGGGCATCAAATGTTTGAGGGACCGGCCAATGTACCATGTGGAGAAACAAAGAATTCTGAACACATGAAATGACCACCTCATTTTTACTTTTTAGAATATAGAAAATAAATAATGTGTATAAATTAGGCGTTTCACTTGGAGGTTGACTAGGGTTCAGTGGCACATTGGTAGCTTCCTTGTGTGTGTGTGTGTGTGTGTATTATTCATGTAGCACCAGTCTACCTCAGATCAAGGGACGGCTTCACATTGAGGCTTCATGGCGGGAGAACTGGAAGGGGCACAATTCAAAATCAAGTACATAGCCTGAAATGTGGCTTTGGTCGGGAAGGGACACCTTCACCCAGGGTGGAAGGTGGATTTGATTTATCTGGAAACATGTGTCTTCAGATCTATTTTGAACTTCAGAAGTAATGGGGCAACTCTGGCACTCAGCAGATGTTGTGCCCTATTTGGGGATGTCGATGGCGAAGTCCTGGTTCTACAATATTTCTTTTGCAGTTCCTCATCTCCAGTCGGGTGGGATGCATATCTGTAGTGGAGGGCTGTCTTTGTGTCACTGGTGTGCACATTGGTACCTACCTGTCAGGAAACCAACTATTAAATGAATATAGCAGGGAGAAGTATGATTAATACCGCTCTAGCCACCTCACTCAACCAGAAGAACGCTTTTGTTTATTTTTCCTACGTCTCTCTAGGACAGTTTGGTATTACCTATGTGACAGTGTTTATTGTTAATCTTTCAGCAAATAGCCATAGCATACAAAACGATACATAAAGTGACCAACAAATACAACTATAAAAAACATACAGATCAAATTTGGCAATTATGACCAGTTTGGAAAAATTGCCGAACTAAAGCATAACACCGAGAAACATATCTTCTTCTGCCCCTTGGACAACCACACAACTGCCTTAATGAAGAATGTGGCATTGGCGCTGGTCCTACCGGTCACAGTCACAATTAGCAGCTCCTCCTCAGAGGACGTTGTACCTTCTAAACCTCTCTTGACCATCGTCGGCTTATGTGAGAGTACCCTTCTGTCGACCATCTAGGAGTAGAGCGCCTCTTGACTCTTGATAGCTTGACAGTCGCCTCTCCTTATCTTTTTTAACCAGGCAGGGATCCCCCCCCAGATTAAAATTGTTCTAAAAGGATTCCCTACTTGTTTTAATTTCACTAAATCAACACATCTACACATACACTAGGCCCCTCACACCCACGGCACCCATACGGCAGGAATAAAAGATCTCCGGCAAAGAGCCCCATTCATGGGTGCCCGTCGGGTATTGCAGCGCCGACCCGACGAGGAGCAGGCCCATATGATGAAGCATGACACCTAGCTTGCTGGGTGTGTGAGGGCCCTAGTTCCGAAAGGGGTTCTTTCCCCCCCCCCTTTTTTCTTGGGTGCCTGGGACAGTACTTGCACACTGACCTACATTTTGTAGGTCTGACTTACACATGTTGAGGAACAGCGTACTTCTTTTTGTTTAAAGTACCCTTCTTGCGCCAGTGGCCCTTGAATGAGCAATGCAGGAGCATCGTGAGAACTGCAACTAAGTCACTATGCATCTAGGATAATATCTGAGGCTCTGGGTCAGCGTCTGGAGTGGTAAATGAGAAGGCCACATCGATGTGGAGCAGAGAGGATGCTCACATTAGAAGCATTAAGGTATACAAAAAGTGATGGATGGAATGAATGCTTGAATTAATCTCAGCCACTGGTAATTACTTGGGGCCACATCACAGTCATTAGAAGCATTAAAGTATACAAAAAAGTGAGTGGTGCGGGCACACATAAAAGGGCATTTATGCATTTGTGGAAAAACTGGAACTCTATGGGTGCTGTCATTAGAAGTAATGCAGGGATTGATATGGGACAGATACCAAATTTCAGTTTTTAAGCTGATTCTGTGGGGTTTGGGAGTCGGGATTAAGATATTGTGAATTCTTTGTGCGAAAACAATTAGCAGATGAGCTGTGGGACAGTCTCATGGTGCAGTCCTTGACTGACTTTATATAATGTGTTTTTATAACAGTGATGATCCTAAAAACGCCCAGCGGTCCTTGCCCAGCTTTAGCCAGCCTCGCTAATGTGCATTGTTGGAAGATATTGTGTTTATATTGTTGCCTCGGTGAGAAGCACTGGGTGAGGTGTCTCAGGGCTAAAGGTATGCTCCGTCTTGTCACTTAGGACCTTGCTCTTGACATATGCATTTGTGTGATGCATATGAGTGAAACTTTGATAGGGTAACACATATTAGTACATACCTTCTCCAGTCAAAATGGCTGACAGTCACAGTACCAGAAATTTGCATATTCATGAAACATACCTGTTTCGGATTGTGGAATTATAGTGGTTAGCTGAATATCATAATGTGGCAGTAAGAGCCATATCTTATTTGCTCTTCTGAGCAGATGAAAATGGAGTTTCTAATTCATAATGGGAGGGGGTTTCAAACATTTTGGGTACCCACGTCCATCATATGTGGTCCCTTTACAGGCAGAGACAATTCCATACTTCTCCATGATCCATCCAGTCATGAGACAGTGGAGGGTCCCCCATTTGTGAGCGCTCTCCCTGCACGGCAAGTCGGCAACATGAAGCCCAAAGCATCTTGAGTCATCGTATGCATGGAGGATCTACGTCCCCCTGCTTACTGATCTTGGCTGTAAGGGAGTCGAATCAAATTCTCCCCCCAAAACTTTAATCAATTCTAAGGGTACCAGTCCTAGAATGGGCAGACCACAGCACAACCCCTACAATGTGCAGGAAAAGGTTCCTTCATCTGTTTTAGATTTGATAGAAGTATTTGATACAAATCATTTATTTAACCAACCCCCCAACAAAAAAGCAGCATCTATGTAAATGCACTTTGTGTCGGATTTTCAACTGTATCAGCTGCAGGCTGGATGGATGGCCATCCCCCTTGGTTGAATCAGTGCCAATCCTCGTCCTCGGTTGGACCCACACTTTTCCCTCATCTCCTTCTCAGCCCCCGGAAGTGTCCGCTGACTACATTGTATATCCTTATGATCCTCCATATGTTCTGTTCGGGGCCCAGTTTATATCTGTGTATGGGCCTCAATGGTGCCATATATCGAATATTCGGATTTTGACAATTAAGACTCCACGCTGAGTTCATCTGAGGATTTCTTCCTAGTTCACCCAATCAAATCACCCAGTTTAGACTTCCCTGTCCTATTCCAAGCTCCCTCCCCTCCCAGGCCCAGGTCCTTCCGACCTTCCTTCCGACCCTGCCTGCAGCCCACAGGGTGGTTTTCTTCGTAGATTTAGTCAACCATCCCACATGCATAATAGCTGAGTCCCAGGATCTAATGAACGCAGCAGCATCACATGACAATTTATCAACCTCCTTCTCACCAAAAGGCAACGTACATATGGTCTACTTCCCATAGTCCATCTATACATTTTAATCGGTGACTTTTCCAGGCGTGCACTGGACCATTCATCCACAGTGATTGCATCAGCTCTTGGCCGCAGCCCAGTTCCATAAAACATACAAAAGAGGACCTTTCATTCTGATCATTATTATTGATTGGACAGTCTTAAGTGAGTCAATTGTTTCAAATAAATTCATTTCTTTCCTAGAGGTTTATCATAACAGAATGTGAACACATATTAAATACGAGTTTTGAACGCATAGAAAAAAAATCATACATCTTTGCACTCTTTTAAAACTTCTGTTTTCCTCCTATTATCTTGTCTTCGGGAGGGGGCTAAGTGTTCCAGCAATAGGCAGAGTGGAGCTGCAGGGGCTCTAAGAAGGGGTGAAAACCCAACAAAGCCTCGTTAACAAGTAAATGGTCTTTTAAAGACCTGTGAAGTACTCGGGTGCGGCTGCAATAAGACGGTCGCCAGCCCGGGAAGCTGTCGCAGCCCGGGCTGACACACACGACGGGGGGAGGTGGGGGGAGCTGAAGCCCTTTGAGCCCAATGGGCTGCGCGCCTGATACACAACCATAGTCTTTCATAGAGGCAGTGAGAATAGGAGCTTCTTAAGGCCTCGCAATGCACATCTGTGACACGCAGACAACCTAAACATTTCTTGAACGTACATCCTCGCGGCATGCAGGAACCACGGCAGCGCATTCATACGGTGCCCCCTCCACGCAGACTTCTGTGAACGTTTAATCGACGCATTCCTTTGCTGCAGGTAGACATGCCGTGGTCACAAAGGCAAGTTACCATCTTAAAGCCCATGTCCTTGTAAATCTCCAGAGATGGACACTACGGGCCGGATTCTCGAAGGTATGTGCGCACCGTGCCCTGAATTGGGAGGGGCTCCTTCATGAAAGTGCCACCTGACTCATGAGTGACGGAATTGTGACTGATAAAATTGTACTCTCGGAAAGGGTTAAATAATGCTGAAAATCCTTCAGGATGGGGGCGGAGGGTGGGGGGGATGCCCGTCATAATTTTCAGTGAAGACCTTCGGACTAATATATTTGCAGATTTCACAATTTCAGACGCACATTTTACTCTTGCCAGAGGCAGGGGTGAGTGAGCCTTTCCAGAGCAGGTGAACTGAGGGAAGGCACCCATTTTTGATGGTTGCTTAAGAGGAGGAATTCTCCCAAGGCAAACATTCTCTCTTTCGAGAAAGTGCAGTAATTGTGCTAATGCGCGTTTGGGAGGGAGGGTGGGGGGGAGGGAGTAGACCACAGACTCAGAACTGTGTGTAAAAGGCCGCTTTTATTGAAACAGGTGCGCATAACATATACATTCCTCGGCAAATCGCCTCACACAACTAAACCTCACTAAATAACCATGTACCTGACCTTTGACCCCCGCCCCTCCCTAAAATTTTCTTTGTCCCCGCCCCCACCCCTACATTACAACCTTAACAAATACACAACAATGCAACACAATAATAACCCTTTAACATCCAATCCTCCGTTAAACTTCACCCGCCTGCTTTTTTACCGTCATCAAACCCTGCTCCTGCGTAACCTAACTATAACTTAACTTGCCTACCCTTCCCATGTCAATAACCCAATTCCAACAATAACCAAAAACCTCCGTCAACTCTGGAAAACTTCAAATAACCCCCGCACTGCACCTGTTCCAAGCGACAATACATAGCCATATCCCTGCACACCTGTCCCAACCAAAAGCCGCCCAAAAGCCAGAAACTAAGGAGATGAAACCACCCCGAAAAACCACTAAAAACAGGGAGGGTGGGTGGGCAAAAACAGACCCCCGCCTAAGCTCCCAGCCACCAGGTCACCAAACCTAAAATGGTGGCCGGGAGCGGGAGCCCAACCGTTTTATGATTGGGCTCCCTTTGGGCTACAAAATTATGTAGCCCAAAAAATAAAATGGCCGTGTCAGGCCCTGAACCCCCCACCCCCTCCCAAACTGCCCAGGGGGGGGACCTCCCTGCGGTCGGCCACTCCCCCCAAGCCCCCCAACAACATAGCCTGCGTCAGCAAACCTTTACTGGAATGCCTTCTGCATCTGCACACATACATTTCATGTATAGTAGTGGTCTCGACCCGTCTTACATGTCAAGGAGTGTCCACAGGACTCTTTGTGAGTCTATCCCAGACATAGGAGTGACCTTGTACGATTCGATTTGTGACGTGTATTACTTTTGCTTTTATGAATCGAGCTTTACATGTCTAGGCGGCCGGAGATTCCTTACTATTACTGCTTAACAATCTTGTTTTTATTAATCATTAGGCCAGTGTCATAGCAAGGTTACCACGGTCCCTCAGGCAAGCCAAGAAAATTGACCTCTACCCACAATTTGATAGGAATAGACAGCCATAATTGTGGCCTGAAGGGTCCTATACCCCTTCAGTCCGGTGCCACTGCACCTGCTGCACTATTGACAGTTCTGCTCCTCCATTTGGATATGTCATGGAAACGTAATCGGGTGTGAAAACTATTATCTAAAATCCCCACCAACCGTTGATTTCCATTTGGGCATCTTCCAAGGTCATTTTGTAGAAGCCTTAAAATAAATACCGTACTGTGGGCCCCACAATTAAATAATCGTATTAGGCGCCACTTAATTATGACCTGGAAAAAAACTAATTTCTTTTGAACACATGCTGAAATGCTCTAATTTAAGTACTAAATCCACCTACCGCGTTGTAGCAAAATATTTAATTTTTCTCTATATGAACTGAGTGAAATTATGTTCGGTGTGTTCTTTTACCAGCACTTCTTGTGAGTACATGTTTAAAATCTACATTAGGGGCAATGTAATGTGTGAAATGTATTTGTATAGCACCCAACTTGATGTGCCCGATCTTGTAGATCAGTGATTCTTAACCTTTTGACTTTTGTAACCCCCCACTTAATAACTACTAGAATCTGGGGACCTCCATCCAATCCTTTTTGTCATCCAAGGACCTCTACTGAGTCATTAATGGAAGCCAGAGACCCTGGCCTAAGCATTTTCGATTATTTGAACTGGTAAACAATATCCCAAAAATACAGGAACAATCTTTCATAAAAAAAATACACAAATGATGAAATATTTTATTATTTCACAAACAAATAAAATAAATCAAAATTGTAATTTTAATGGGAAGGGTGGACCATTTCTAAATTTAATCGAGGTAACTCATTGTTCATACTGTATTCGATTTGATATACTTGCTCTGCTCTCATGAATCAATCTGAGGATACTAAATTAACTTTTAGCCTCTAATTTCAAATTCCTTTACATTTACAGAACATTTTAACATTTTATTTTGTACATTTTGCTTCTTTATTTATAAACACTTTATTAATGTGTTAATATTAAAGTTTCGAAGGAGTTGTGCGCCCCCTGAGTTGGCTTCATGGGTCTCCAGGGGTCCCTGGACCTCAGGTTAAGAACCACTGTTGTAGATCATCTCCCAAAACTCCACATAATGTACAACGCTCCACGGCGTCCTACCTAGGTTCATGCAATAGACGTATCAATAAATACACACCTACAAGGTCTATGCGTCACAACATCTAGGTTTTGGTCTACTGCTGTGGCACTAGTGGCGATCCTTAGGCCAACAGGTGGCCATTGATTCACCCTTTGGTTGTAGGTGGGTTGTTTCCCTCTCAACAGATCTGTAGTATTAATCATTCAGGCTCAACACTTAGTGGACAATCTCACCGACTATTGGAGTGCGACTGCGGCCATCCATAGGGGCTGAGGAGCCATGCCCCCTTACCTTTTGTCCCTCAAGAAGAGTGTCGGTCAGGCTGAGCAAAGGTCGGCCTGACAGACCTCTTCATTTTCAGGTCAGGCAGCCAGGAGCTAGACATGCGCTAAATGCGAAGGCTCCTGGCTGCCTGAACTGAACTTTGCTGGGCTGAGGATGTCACAGCGCCGGTGGGCCTGACCTCCTCAGCTCTGCAAAGGTCCTCGAGGCCCTCCCCCTCATGACAAAGGGTAACGTCACTCATTGCCTCTTACCTGGGCTCTTCCGTTTTAAGCTCTGAAGTGCCGAGGGCCGAGAGTCAATCAGTGACACCTTGTCACAGAGTGGAGTGAGGTCAGCAGTCTCACTGACCCCATTCCACTTTGCGACGAGGTTGGGACTGCTGCCTTCTCTCATTGAAAAACCAAAGGGGATGATGGACGGAGTGTTGAACATTGCAAGCACTCACCCCCAGTCAACTGATCTGGGTTTAATCCATAATCATTCTTTAGCTCACTCCGCCACCCCAGTTCAGACATGGCCATATGCAAATCAGTCTGACCCTGTGCCTCATGGGAACAGCCCAGCCCGAACTGCCAAGCCATGTCTTCCCTGGACCGGAAACAAGCATCCTGGGACCGGTTTCTGGCTTACAGCCGTCATCAGCCAGGCTATCTTGAATCCAGTGGCAAAGTGAGCAAGGGACCCACGTCTGGGCATACCCTGCCAACTTAGGGCGAACATAGCAAAACCAAAGGGGATGATGGACGGAGTGTTGAACATTGCAAGCACTCACCCCCAGTCAACTGATCTGGGTTTAATCCATCATCATTCTTTAGCTCACTCCGCCACCCCAGTTCAGACATGGCCATATGCAAATCAGTCTGACCCTGTGCCTCATGGGAACAGTCCAGCCCGAACTGCCAAGCCATGTCTTCCCTGGACCGGAAACAAGCATCCTGGGACCGGTTTCTGGCTTACAGCCGTCATCAGCCAGGCTATCTTGAATCCAGTGGCAAAGTGAGCAAGGGACCCACGTCTGGGCATACCCTGCAAACTTAGGGCGAACAAAGCAAACACAAGGAGATGATGGACGGAGCGCTGAGACTTTAAGCTCATCCAGTCATAAATGTAACACTACAAAGATCTTTCTCTGGATCAAACTAATTTTACTTTTAGGTTACCAACAAACATTAGCAATGTAGATATTTGAAGACATCTCTAACAGCCCAAAAACCCATAAACAACCACTGGGTGGTAACCCTAGAAACGTTTGATTTGTTCTGCATTCCGTCCATCAATTGTGTGTCTTTTGCTTTCTCGCCATAAGTGCGCCGGGTATGCCCAGACATGGGTCCCGGGCTCACTGTGCCACTGGATTCAAGCTATCCTGGCTGAAGAGGGGTGAAACCCCGAAACCGGTCCTAGGATGCTTGTTTCCGGTCCAGGGAGGACCTGGCTTGGCAGTTCGGGCTGGACTGTTCCCATGAGGCACAGGGTCAAGACTGATTTGCATATGGCCAGGTCTAAACTGGGGTGGCATGGTGAGTAAAAGAATGATGGATTTAACCCAGATCTCTTGACTGGGGGTGAATGTTTTGATTTGTTCTGCATTCCGTCCATCAATTGTGTGTCTTTTGCTTTCTCGCCATAAGTGCGCCGGGTATGCCCAGACGTGGGTCCCGGGCTCACTGTGCCACTGGATTCAAGCTATCCTGGCTGTAGAGGGGTGAAACTCCGAAACCGGTCCTAGGATGCTTGTTTCCGGTCCAGGGAGGACCTGGCTTAGCAGTTCGGGCTGGACTGTTCCCATGAGGCACAGGGTCAAGACTGATTTGCATATGGCCAGGTCTAAACTGGGGTGGCATGGTGAGCAAAAGAATGATGGATTTAACCCAGATCTCTTGACGGGGGTGAATGTTTTGATTTGTTCTGCATTCCGACCATCAATTGTGTGTCTTTTGCTTTCTCTCATTGAAGGCAGCAGTCCCAACCCTCCTGCAACCGCCAACGTTTGGTACTGCTGCTTTCCCTCATTAGCTGACCTAAGGTCAACCATTGAGTAGGGTGACCAGACGTCCTGGTTTTACCTGGACAGTCCCGGTTTTCAGAGGACTGTCCCGACGCTTTTCTTAATTTTAAATAAATGTCCCTGTTTTTGGGACAAAGGTCAGATCTTCTAGTCAAGCATAAGTGAAAGATTTGCTCTCCTTTCACAGGCACCTACAAAGTCGGAAACAATTGAAGTATTTTTTTGTTTCTGCCTGCTAGGCAACAGTCCGCTGTCTGCTCCCAGCAGAGAGACAGAGTAGGGGGGGGGGTACCGGTTAGGTTGCTAGGTGGGGGGGGTGGCGGTACAGGGTGGAGGTCAAGCCATAACTAATGCTATGTATATGGAGTCAAGCAACAGTCCCAGCCCTCCTTGGGCTTCGAGGCAGAGCTGCAGGTAAGTGAGATTTTTTTTTTAATGAATGTTAGGTGCATGTGTGTATCTTTGAGTATTTGGTAATGTGTGTTGTGAATCAATGTGTATGTGCAGGCACATGTGTGAATGCATGGGTGTGAGTGAGTGTGTGTGTGTCCCATCTGCCCCCCCTACCTCCTAAAATTACTGGCCGCCCCTTTTGTAGAGCAAGCTCACAGATTCTGCCTGCTGTATTTCAAACAACTAACCAATAAGGTCCAGGTAGTGACACAAACATAGGAAATGCAAAAAGTCGTAATCATGCTGGTGGCATTCCCATCACATTGAGTCTAAGTAAAGTCCCACCTTTTGGATTTTGGAGGGGTCCAGTGGAATATTTTGTAAGAACTAAATTTAAGCCTAGCTTCTTTGTGTGCCTTGTTGTGGGACTTTAACAGCGGAGGACCACTCCGCTCAATCCTCAAGCTTACTTGTATTTGTTGTACTTTCCACATTTTAAAAAGAACATGGTTTCTTGTTTCTTGGTCGGTGCACCAAGAGTTGAAAATGAGCCCTTCAGTATTTTGAAAAGAAAAAACTCATTAATTCAAGCAGGTTTATGGTCTTGTCTTTTCTTATCTTAAAATGTATTCTTCTTCCTGTTCCTCATGTTACTGGAGGAAGGATCAGAGCTCAACTGTATCTTTACAAGGCCACTTCCTCTGGCTAGCACAGGTTGTGTATGTCATTTTAAATGTGCCTTTGTCTTCTCTAGTAGTGCATAATCCAGGATTATTCATTAGTATTAGAGCAAAAGTCATTTTCATTGTGATGTGCTTTCTGTTTTACCATTGGATATTGTAATGTGTTATTTGTTTCACACTTTGCTGACAGTGCGATTCCTCTGTTTAAAAAACTATGTTACACGATGTGGTTTGCCAAGACCTTCTTTTTAGGTCTCGCGCCTAGCGTTGCAGTGCTCAGCACTGCTCGCGCAGCGCGAGACCTCTAGAAAGGGCTTCTGAAAACGACCCACACGCTCGTGCGTGTGGTTTTGTTTTCAGAAGCCCTCATTGGCTGTAGCGTGCGTTTTTAGAAAAACGGCACGCGATTGGGCAAAGGCGGGCGCATGTCCCGCCTTCGCTCCTCCCATTCCCGACGGTGGCCAGAACGCGCAGCAGCGCGCGTTCGCCTCGCTGCCGCGCTCCCTGGCCCCCGCTCCTCTGTGGTGCGCGCGCACCACTTGTTTAAAAATGTTTTTATTCATCATCCTGTGGGAGTGAGTGTGTTTCCCCCTTGTTTCTCGCCTCCTACATATGTTCTCCTAAATCCTCCCCTGAAGTTCCCGCTCCACTTTCCATCCTGCTTCCTTTGTTACTTTTTTATTTGTTTATATTTTTACGCGGGCCAGGTAGGTGCAAAGTGCAACCGGGCTGCTTGTTATTAGATATTTGTGCTGTCGGACGCTTTATTTTCTTTAAATTAACTTTGTAATATGGATGTCAGCCATGTTAGAATATGGTAAATTAAAGAGAACAAAATGCTGCAATGCATCACTACATGTGTACACTGCTGCGTCATAACTCCTTTTGACTCATACGAGTGTATGCTTGTGAGGTATAGGCACGCATGGGCGGTCATCTTGGAATGGGTTTTCTTTGGAACAAAACCCACTGCAAGATTGCTGTCCATGCGTGTGCATTTGTCATGATGCACGCGGTCACCTCAAACTGCAATCGAAAAGCAGGCGCAGTGGCATCCGGGGCCAGGGATCGTAGGAGCTTTCTGCACCCTAATAAGAGATTTTTTTAAATTTCCAAACTGGAAGATGGGGGACTATTCTCCTTGTTTCATAAGGGCCCATGGCACCCTCGCGATGCCATTAACTGCTCCAACAATGAATTAAGCACAACTGTTGCTAAGTGGTTACCCTAGACTTTTAAACCGGGTACTGTGCCATAAAACATATTCCTCTTTAATAGTGCTGTGAACTGGGTCACCTGTAGGTGACTGATTTAGGGTGGGTGATTATAAAGCAGTGTTCTATTTGTACATTTTACTAATACTACAGCCTGTTGAATTGGAAAGACAAAGATGTCGATCTTGCATCAAGATTTTACTCCATGCCACCAACGGTTACATTTTTCTATAAAGTGTTACCGTTTTTTTGTGAATGGTTACACGATTGCCATGACGTTTCTGGCGACGCTTGAGAGCTTTAGATGTGAGGCTAAAGCCAGGGAGAGTTTCTCACAGTGCCTGTCAGTGGGGTTTACAGTGTTCATAATAAGTGCTCATGCAGTCATTGGCCTCTCTGCAGATCGTACAGAGCAAAGGTCATGAATGCCATTTATAATTATGATTTCAAGCACAAGTCTGTTAAAGGTACACAGCTGTCAAATTATTTACAGTGTGTGGAGGGATGGTGAACGGAAGGAGAGGCAAGGTAATTGATGCAGGAGATAGGGAAAGGAGGGTGCAGAAGAGGAAAGAGATGAGATGTGAAGGGATGCAGATGGAGGGTTTAAGAAAGATGTGGAGCAAAAAGGGTGTTTCCACACGGAAAGTAGGGAGTAAAGCGTTGTGAAGGGGAGAACAGGAGTGGTTGCAGCATTCTGAAGGCCACTATCCTTTGAATAGACTTAAGTAGTACTTAATTCACACTTTTATATTTTCGGAATAGATAAATTTTCAATTATAATTATTCACAGCATAATCCAATATTACTAATTTGTCTGATAATGCTACCAAACATTTGCAAAACGAATAGGTTTGGCTTATTTTAAGTGAATGTCTGTTATTCTGCGATGTCTGGATGCAATAACCGAAAGCTCATAAAGGGACACCAAAATACTGGTCGGATGGCATGCTATGGAAATCACAGGATTTTAGTTTGCAGGCTTTAAGGCCACACCATTAATTACAGACGCCACCTCTGGAAAGAATTCCTACATATGTTTCTTAGGCCATATTCCTTTTTAAGGACCCTCACTTTTTAGGTCGAGCCTAGCTGCAGCGCACATGCAGCTGCGCGCTCAGCGAGACTGCTGTAGTAGAGTATGGTTGAGAAGCCAACGCCCACTCTCCGCCCATATTTTTCATTGGCTTGTGTCATTGTCTTTCGTAAATTCTGCCTTCGGATTCGTTAATAAGCTTGGTAGTCCCTCCTTAGTACGGCCTTGTCTTCATTTGTAACCTCGCATGGCTACTGGCCCCTTTACTTCGGTTGATACACGGGACCTGTTATTTAGTCTGTAAACACTATTTACTTTATTGCGTTTCTCTTACTGCAGGCCTGACCTGCGCTGCTTCAGCTGAAACCGCTTGTTTTTTAAGCAGCACAGCTGCCCCAGTAACACGGGCGCCTGCTTTCAATCACTTTAACCCAGCATTATCTTGTGTCTGTTTCAACCCCCAAGTAAAATGGATTTAGAAATGATTAGTGAATTAAGTCATGTGAATTCCAGGTAGCACATAATCCTGTGCTAATGGGCTGAAGCTGACAACAGCACATCTGTGTTACATGTCATCTGCACTAAAGCCACCTGACGGGTTGTTTTCAAAAGCCTGTTTTATTAACAACACCACCACCACCAATACCACCACCAATACAACCACCAATACCACCAATACATCACCACCAATACCACCACCACCAATACCACCACCACCACCAATACCACCTCCACCAATACCACCACCACCAATACCACCGCCACCACTAATACCACCACCACCCGAATACCACCACCAATACCACCGCCAATACCAATACCACCACCATCAACACCACCACCACCACCAATACCACCACCACCACAAACTCCACAACCACCAATTCCACCACCAATACCACCAACTCCACCACCACCAATACAACCACCACCAATACCACCACCAATAACATCAGCACCACCCATTCCACCACCACCAATACCACCACCACCAATACCGTCACCATCAATACCATCACCACCAATACCACCACCATCACCAATGACACCAATACCACCACTACGAACACCACCAATACCACCACCACCACCAATACCACCGCCACCAATACCACTAATACCACCACCACCAATACCATCACCACCAATACCACCAACACCACTAATACCACCACCAATACCACCACCAATACCACCACCATCACCAACACCACCACCACAAATACCACCACCCGACCACCACCAATACCACCACCAGCACCACCACCAATACCACCACCACCAATACTACCACCACCACCACCATAACCAATACCACCACCACCAATACCAATACCACCGCCATCACCACCAATACCACCACCATCTCCAATACCACCACCATCTCCAATACCACCACCACCACCAATACCACCACCACCAATACCACCACCACCAATACCACCAATACCACCACCACCAATACCACCAATACCACCACCAATACCCCCACCACCAATACCACTACCACCAATACCAACACCATTACCACCACCACCACCAATACCACGAGCACCAATACCACCACCACCACCAATACCAGCACCACCAATACCAGCACCACCAATACCACCAACACCACCAATACCACCACCACCAATACAACCGCCAATACCACCACCACCAATACCACCAATGTCAATACCACCACCAACACCACCACCCCCAATACCACCACCACCAATACCAGCACTACCAATACCAATACCACCACCACCAATACCATTACCAACACCACCACCACCAATAGCACCACCAATACCATCACCACCAATACCACCACTACCAATACCACCATCACCAATGCCACCACCACCAGCAATACCACCACCATCTCCAATACCACCACCAATACCCCCACCACCAAAACCACCACCACCAATACCACCACCACCTATACCACCACCACCACCACCATCACCAATACCACCACTACCACCACCAATACCACCACCACCAATACCACCACCAATACCACCACCACCACCAATACCACCACCACCACCAATACCACCACCACCAATACCAACACCATTACCACCACCACCAATACCACCACCATCAATACTACCACCACCATAACCAATACCACCATACAGCTTTTCGAAACACATAAATAAAAGGCATTGTCGTTTACAATGGCAATAGCTCAAACTCTTGCAAATGCAACACCAATAGCTCAAACTTTAATAATGCGAGACCTATTGCATTGCAAATGCTTGTTTTTTTTGCTCTCTTTGGAGGCAAGCTCCATGTCGGTCTTCAGAGTTGAGCAAATGTCATGCCTGTCCTCTTGCTAATGTATTACTTTGCCTTGTGCTAGACTGCATCTGGTCTTAGCTATTTAACTAAAATAAAGACAAGCCCCATTTATTTTGCATTTTGATTATTTATTGACATTTTGATCTGAATTGACTGTTATTGCCTCTGTAACAATTTTGAATTTAAATAAACCTTCATGGTTTTGACTTTGAACCTTGTCTGATGTAAGTCGGATTTTGACTTGATTTATCTCTGTGTTGGGGTCGTCATCCTTTGGGACTCACACAATGTCCCAGATTCTGAAAACGAGCACCTAAGAGTAATAATTTAGTGTCAACAATTTAATAGAGAAAATAGTGTTGACACAGCTACCTTTGGAACTTGCTGTTGGACATCTTACAGACCCTAAATCACCTCTCATCATTGAGCAAAAATTAAAATGTGTGCCTATAATGAAAATATACATCTGATTGGCTCTCTGTCAGCACATGAATGCCTCTAAGTTTGTTTTCTTTTATAAGTACATTGATGAAGATGAACCAGATCCAGAAGCAGATTCAGTGATCTTCAAGACTGAATATCCAGGCTTGGCATGGAGTTCTAACTCAAAGAAACGTGGCAGAATTATCTATTGATAGTGGACAGACACATATCAATCCCGGCCAGTGCCTCTGAATATGTCAGGTATATTTGGTGCAACTCGTCATGTGACTAATGACTACACTTAGATTACCACCTACTTTGCATCAAAGGACTTAACTCTAACCACTAAGTCCCCCATTTACCAATTGGCCCAGCTTCATGTCCATTCTGGAGAGTGCCCATATTTTGATTCTGTATTTCAGTGAACGTGCGAGAGAACCATCATCCGCTGCCTCTGGTAAACTGATGCACAGATCGGTCTCCCTGCCGGCAGGTTTAGAGGCAGTCATTCTTGTTCAAATAACGAATTTGTTTGCTGTGGAATGGGGCATATTTTGCAGCAGATTAATGGAATTCGCACATAGTCCAAGACAGATGTTTGAAGCTCTTTGGTAGTTAGCAGCAGTGTGACATGGAGCTGCAGTTTGTGATTATATTACCTCTTAATAGTGAGAGTGTGATGACAGGTTCAAACAGCATTGGTCCATGCTTCAGTGTCCACTTTACATCACTAGCATATCCTTCATAGAGAGAGCTTCTAATTTCACCCCTAAAAAATAGCACAGAGAATATCACTGCATATTCTAGTCTGTCAGTTGCTTTTAGATCTTAATAGACCACCTGCAGTATTTTTTTTACTGAGGTTCTGGGTGTATGTCCATATGGCCTTGGTAGGGCACAGAACGTTGTGTTCAAGGTATGGATTCCTGCAGACTTCATTTCCCCTTGCTGCACCAATGTTCTCATTAGAAGAAAATCTCGTGGAAAGCATGTTTACCCTTTAGAAGTAAGCCATGCCAGTGTGCTCTAGTATCTTCTGGTGAAATTTGTCTGGGTAACGCTGTGGTTCCGCACTTGATGCTTTGGCTCCTGTATTTAGAATTCTTTGCCACCTATCCAAGAACTACCACTATCAGGGTGATTTAGACCCTGGCAGGCAGCCTTTTCCCCCTGCCTAACGATTGTCCGCTGCATCGTGAGATCCCTCACCACCATGTCTGGGAACTCACTGACGTCTGTGTGCCTGCCTGTGTTGTGCTTACACAGAAAGCAAATAAGTTTGTTGAGAGGGTTCCAGGATGTTTCAGCCCAGCTTGACAATCTTTTTTGATTTTCAGAAACAAACCGCGAAAGCACTGTTTTCTTTCTAGAAAAACAAAATACGAAATTATTGACATGCTGGGAGTTTTCTCCCAGCGCATTTGGGTAAATTGAGTTTTTTGCTGTTAACAACAGTCAGGCAAATACGTATGTCAGAAGGACCAGTGATCACTTTTCCAATGGTGGAGCTAGCTGAGGCCCCGCTGCTTTGCTGTTAGAAACTTGGCACTTCAGCCATCTCTAGATGAGGTGGAGAACACAAAACACTATATGAGGCCATATGTCATGCAAACAATTGGCTCTATAAGGCTAACTTTTTGAATGTTCTATGTTCCCATTTCTATTCAGTCTTCCCCCAATTGTTTGTATTCGATCTGTCTCTCCATAATGTCTTTTGAACAATTGGATGGTTATTAATTAGTCAGTGAATATACCCTCTTGAAGCGAAGGTAGTTGCATCACAAGAAGAAGACTTCATCCTACCACAACTCTAACATACACATTATCCTATGCCCTCATTATGACAGCGATTGTGGGCGTGGCAATTGTGCCCATTGGCCTATGTATACATATTTATTCTTTAGTTAAAATCAATTTTTGTCTCATATATTAATACTTTGCAATTTCATAACACCCCTTCAGGGTCTTGAAATGCTAAGAATGTCAGATTCTGTAAAGTTGCAGGAGACCTCTTTTGATAAATAATGGAAAATATTTAATGAATTTTGTCCAAAACCAATCAAAGGCATGTATGCGAATGTTGTCTATAAATAATACATTAATATAAGATGATCACCATGTGACAGGACTCGAAGGCGAGACTTCTGATGGGAAAACCAGTGCAGCAAAGGGAAACGGACTCTGCAAGAATCCAGTCCTTGATATTGAAATGTTTGACACTGTGGATGAAGGACTTGAGCAGATCAACTGTTTGGCAACAGAGCAAATGCAAGAAAAAACATTTTTTTATAGAAGACATAAGAGAGCTCAGTTGTATGGGTGAGGTAGATCACAACCATTCCTAAACAAAAAGGCAGAATCTGGTTACCATATTCTGCAGCTGAGTTATACATTTTTGGGGATTATTTAACAATTGAGTGTAATCTGGATCTGGAAAACATAGGTCGGAAATGATGCCTCTTGGTATCTGCTGCTGTCAAAAGAAGTAAGCATCCAGAGATGATAGAAACTTAATTTCGAGATTTCAGCTATAATTCAGTAGATAACATAATTCTATTTGTCTATTCTATGACCCTGTGTTAATGAGTACAATGTGTGTTTTGTTTTGTTTTGTAGGCAACAGTATTGTCTGTCCACCTTTTCTCCTATCTTCTAAATCTCTATCCTCGAGCAAAACCTTATTGGTGGATCAGGCATCAAGTAAAGCATGCAATGAAGACCCTCGGGCTCTAAATGGAAAAGTTGTGGTTAAGAAGGTGTCACGACAATCTCCAAGTCCAAAACCTAAAGGTAATTCCACACGTTTCTGCTGCATTTGGGTGGTAGTTTCTTTCATTGAATTGTAGTCTCTCCTCTGCATGCTGCAAGCTTGTTAAAAATATGTATAATGCTTGATCAGTTTCTAAAAAGCTACCTACGTGCATTTGTGTTGGGTGTGTGCTTCATTGCCATCGAAATGTATATACTTATGTATGCATGTATGTTTTGGTAAATGCCTAACTCAAATCTAGCTAGATTGCAGCAGAGCCCTGTTGAGAATAAATCCAAGATGCTCTTCATCAAGTGGGGAGCCTTGGGGAGGCGGGGGGGGGGAGTGGAGGAGTGTCTCTGTGGTGTGCTCTGGTGGGCAGTGACAGCCAAAAGACCTTTATCAATTACCAGTGAAGTTCTCTTAAATTGATTTATCTTTAGCTTTGTTCTGAACTCTAAGTGAGATCGACATGCTTGATATGTTAAGGTACATTCTTCCATATTCTCAGTGCATAGCTGTAGAAGGGTTTATTTTGTACTTTTTCTTTTTTACGTTTCTTGGCATGTAGCTTCCGGCTAATTGTATTGTGTTGGCCCTAAAGAGATGTTCAGTTTTTCCGCTGGTAGGATGCATCACTGATGCTCGCTCACTGATGCGCTTGCCATGAAATGATGCACACAGTGTAGATTCATCCGGGTGGGAGAGATGTGATATTTTTAGGTGTTTGACAAGAAGAATAGCAGTGTGGAGTAGTTGCTTCATAGAGTTGCACCCAGGAATGTTGATGAGCAGGTATCACCATCCTCCAGGTATAGCAGGGCTAGTCTTGGATGGTGGTTCTAAAGATCACTTCTCGGATTTATGGCTTGATTCACAATAGGAATGATAGGTTCTGCCAAGTGTGTAATGGCAAAATGTTTTGAAGCAGATGTCTTTGAGTCTAAAATATCTTGTGTTTTCTGTGAGTTGTAGTGTCAGTCTTTCCTGTTGCATGTTGGAGAGCCAGTTCTGCATCTGGCGTTGTCTGATGAAGTTGATGATGACGTTGTTTTTCAAACTGATCATTCTCAGCTGCAGCTGCACAGCATTCAGGTCATAAGTTTGTAAAGCATTAATGTTCACACTTGGATGATGGACAGAATTTCATGGTGGGGCAGACAGCATGAAGACGTGCATTTAGAATGCCATGTAGAGCCACAGCATGCCTGTTATAGATTCACTTGCAACCAACCCAACTTCTCCTGTGAATAAAACCTGCTATAAAGGTTGAGCTGATTTCATGAAGTGATTTGGCAAACAATCTAACGATGGTGCAAAATCAAAGAGGGTTGTGGAGTTTGTCAACATTGCAACATTAAAATCCTAACCACTAGACATGCAACGTTTAATCAAATGGATCATTTAGGTCATGGGTACTCACAAACATTTTCCCGGGGGCCGCAAAGTTTGATCTATGGTGTGACTGAGGGCCGCACTGATGTCAGCGGGGGGTGTAAAGTGGGTGTAGTGTTAGCAAAGCATGTATATCCAGTGGCTGTCTTTAAAAATGAAGGTGTTCCTAAAGTTAAGGGCCTAGCTACTTCCTTTCCCTAACTGCAATTAACCTTTAAATAAATGATTGCTGTATATTTAAACATGTTTCCATGTTAGTGCTGAGTCGGGTAAACAGCAGCCCAGTGGGCCACATGTAAAGGTCAGGAGGGGCGCATGCGGCCCCCGGGCCGTACTGGAGTATCACTGATCTAGATATTGCAGCCACCTGTTTTTTCATTATTGCTTTCAGAGCTGTGTGAGATGCTACTTGTTATAAGGATATCTAGATTCATCTCTAAGTCGACATTAGCTTTGCTTAAATATCTTGTCCAGTCATTATCTGGGCTATTAAAAATATCTAGCAATACCATTTTTAATGAATCCTTCTGGTAGTCTGCCTGAGCAATTGAGATCTGCAATCTAAGTCTTTGTATTGTAAGGCGAATTCCAGGCATATCTGTGCATTACTGACATATTGTGGTAACTGGAATACTCGTTTGTAGGCGATGCATTGCATCTTCTCTAATAATGCAAAAATTTTCCCTAGAATAGCTGGATTACTGTATGAGATGGTTGGTACCAATTTTGCTTTTATTACCCTTATGATAGGTTTGGTAGATGGGCTCTATAGCTCTGTGTTTAGATGACATAGTGCAAATATTAACTTGCAGGTTTTTTTCCCAGTAATCTCAGGTGAAATTGTGGTTTAGTTGTATCGGTTTCCCATATTCCTAGGTAGTTGTAAGTATTGGTGTAATCGATCTTCTCTAGGCCACGTTTCCACATTTTCTTGGGTTTCCCCTTCAATTTCCTCAATATCATTACTTTTGTTTTACTGGTGTTTGCCCCCAACTTATTCCGCACATTGTATTTATATAGCTAATCTAGAGGACGCTGTAGACCTATTTTCATGTGCTCTAAAGTTGCGAAATCATCTTCATATTGTAGGATCGGTATCTTGTCTTCCTATTCTGGGGGAGAATGAGTTGGCCTTCTTTATTGTGGTCCCTAGATGAGCTGTGTATAGATTAAACAGTAGCAGAGCGTGACTGCAGCCCTGTTTCATACCTTTATTAGTAGTGATTTTTTTGTGATCTTGTTTCCTTGACCCAGTTTTATTTGTACCCAGGTGTTTGTTTAAAGTGTATAATTGCATTGAGCAGATTTTGAGGAATAGCCCACTCAGCCAACTTCTTCAGTAATATTTGGCGATCCACCCCCATCAAACGCTGCAGAGTAGTCTACAAAGCAGGTGTAGATTGGTGGCTGAAAAGGTTTCTTCGTGCGACTGTCCAAGTATGATAAGGCAACAATATTGTCTACACTAGAGGCTTTGTGTCAGTTTGGTAGTAGGGAATCAAATTTTCTTTCTCTGGCCAGTTTTCTAGATCTTTTAAGAGGATGCTTGCGTATGCCTTGGCTACTACATAAAGTAAAGCTATCAGCCGATAGTTTGCTGGGTCCTTCATGCTCCCCTTCTTGTGGATCGGATGTAAAATCGATCCACGCCATGTATCTGGGACCTGCGTGTACGTAAAAGAGGTCTGATACAAAGGTGTTGAATGTTGGCTCCAGAAATCTGTCTCTGTCCTAAGTAAATGTCCAGGTAGGCCATCTGATCCTGGTGCCCCATCAGCTGTTATTTTCTTAAGGGTCTGTTTGACCAACATTTAAATGATGTGACAGTTTGTCGCCGTAGCTGGCTCCAGGCAGTTATTGGGCGTCTTTATGACTTCCACTGGTGCTTTAACTGTAGTGCACAGATATTTTATATGTGCCGTCCATGTTTTTCATGATATTCTGTTTCTTCTTTTATATGTGGATTAATTTAATCTGTTTACAAACTGCCAACATTCAGACTACTTATTGGGCCTTAGTAGTGTGTGCACTCCGGTCCATTGGTCTTCATAATAATTATTTTTAGCCTCCCAGAGGGCTTTCCGGTAGGTTCTCCTCCCCATTATTAATTTATGTCAGGTTTTTTTGTTTGCTGATTGAAATTTGTACATTTTATTTGCTTTACTTAATGCTGCTTATGTTTTTAGGCCTCGCCTAGGCAGCGCTTGCGCTGTCTCTTCGAGACATGCTGTATTCAGGATATGTGCATAAAGCTCCGCCCACTTTCCGCCCATCTTTTTTATTGGTTCCTGTCCTTGTCCTTTGTAAATGGTGGCTTTTCATTGGTCAATAGGCTTAGTAGTTCCTCCTTAGTACCGCCTTGTCTCTTCTTGTAACCTCCCATGAGGACACCCCCTGTTACATGTGTTGTTATGCTGTCTGTTTTAATTACAATCTGTGAGCACTATTTTCTCAAAAGACTTTCTCCGACCTGCTGTTGCAGGCACGACACGCTGTCACAACGTAATTTATTTTATTTATTTTTTCAATGTGTGTTTGGACTTTAGCAATGGTGGCGCGCAACTTTTCCCTGTAGTGCGCACACGCCCAACTCTTTTTTTTTAAACATTGTATGTTTTTTTTCACAGCAAGGAACAACCGTAATGGCACCCTCGTGTCTTCTCTTTAAAATGCGAGTCTCGCAACGGCGCACGCGTGTCTTCTTTTTAAAATGCACGGCTCGCCGACTTGTACCGCTCATTAAACATGTTAATTTCCCCCCCAATAAAATATATTTATTTGTATTTTTGCTGTGCGGCACGCTTTTAGAATAGCATCCGCGTGCATTGATTTTGACCAGCGTAAGCAAGGGGGTGAGACCGGTCCCTCGCCACAGCTTGAGGAGGAGTCCTTAAAACAAACACTAGGACCGCGCTCTCCTCCATGGCATCCGACACTGCCTCACAGCCCCCCTCCGTGCTGATTCTACTACAACAATGCGGCGTGAGGCACAGGATGGAGCACGCGTGCGCACGGCTTCGAGCAAGCCCTTCCCCCTCAAACACTATTCAACTGTTGTTGGAGGCACATGGGGACAATGGAGCGCTTTCTAAAGGGACGCTAATCACATGGTAACTTTATTTTCTTTATTTATGTATAGATATCACTTTTCGTCTGCCCTCAAATATCAACACGTTAAAAAAGCATGTTTAGTGACTGCTTTATTTGGGGTGGGCTAGAGTCAAGGAGTTGCCAGGTGCGAACCCGTGGTTCCAAATTGTACCAGAGAAGTGTGTGGGTGAATTGAATCTCTTCCGGTTGAGCTGTAGACTTTTCGCCAACTAGCAGATCTTTATGCCCCGTGGGCACCCGTAGGGACGACTGTTCTGTTGTGAATTATGTGGTGTTCGAGCCCTAGATGTGGCAGCTCCAGGGCTTCCAGCTCTCCCCCACCGCTCCCTCCCGAATACTTGCCTCCAGTCCCTCGTTCACGTAGTGTCCTGTTTTACTGAGTTAGGTGGTCGTCTAGAGCTTCCCATGCATTACAGCTTACGGCTAATAGATTCTCTCAAATTTTGTATTTTTTAAAGAACTAATGGTGGGTTTGAAAGAGTTAGGGGCATGTCCTTCAAGTGAGCCATGCAATTGGTGCATTGATGGGTTATTTTGTGTGACGTTTTACCCGTCTTTTAAATGTTTTTGATTTCATGCTGGTTGAAAAGGTGGACAGGGGCCGGTCGATAATTGGAGATGTCTGTTCGTGAATTGACAAATAACGTTCTTGAACATCACTTTGAGAAGGGGGAGGGGGAGCTCGCTGCTATACACAGCCATGCAGGTAACTTATGGCCGCAGCTGAGACAGTCCATAAGCTGTACTTTGGCCACGCCCTTCAGTTGGTTGCGCATGTAGCGCTTCGAATCGTCGGAAGCAAGGCTATAACACTTTCTAAATTGAAGGGCACCAACGTCTAGAGCGTGCCATTAATGAGGGGCATGCAAATCAGTGACTTTCTTCGTGCACCACAGATCATGTTCTCTTAACACACGAGTTTACTGATCTACATGCTGTACTGCCACCAAGTACTAAAACGTCAGCAGAGCTCATGTAATGCCCCTCTATACCTGCCTTCCTTGTGCGAAGCACCCATCCAGTCCTCCTAATGCACCTCTGTCCCAGCCTACAGCCTGTGCTGCCATTGAAGTAAGGAAATGTTAACAGAGCTCAAGCAATGCACCTCTATGCTCACTTTCCTCGTGCAGGCGCCCATCGAGTCCTCATAATACACCTCTGTCCTGAACTGCAGTACTCACTGATTTCCCAGTCCTGAGACACCAACAGATATACTGAGACATTTGTAGTACTCTGACAATCCACTTTCTCCACTGTGCACAACTATCCCGGCATGGTGATCTCTAAAAGCTCTATCAGTGCACCTTTCACCACACCCGGACCATCTGCAGGTCCGGGAGTGGATCTGGAGGACAAACTTAACAAGCATTTGCAATGCAATCGGTCTCGCATTTGCGAGAGTTTGAGCTATTGGCATTGTAAATGACAATGCCTTTTATTTGTGTATTGAATATCTGCAAGCGCTGCATAAACACACACTTTGTACTTGTAGTACTTGCTTACAAGAAGCAAAGTTGACAGTAACTGCGCATTTTTTACTGCTAGCCTTGCTTCTCGCAAACAAGGACTATAAGCAGGTTTTCAAAACATAAATATAAGGCATTGTCAATTACAATGCCAATAGCTCAAATGCTTGTTTAAGTGTGCTGTTATACCATGGTTTATGTCTTGGGTGGCCGAGCCCCAGGCATTTGCTGTTCTGTTGTCTGATCATCTTATCCGCCAGTGGGTTGTGTCTGGAGGTGATCATTGTTGGCCAGCTTTTAATGTAGTACAGCCCTTGGGCGGTTCCGTGTTTGCTTTTGAATTCAAGCTGCCATTGCTTAAAACGGGCCATTTTAGTCTCCTGATTGGCTTACAAATTTCTGAGCCATCTGGGGTACCGATAACTGGTAGAGTTGGACCTTCCTCGTACATTATCCTGAAGCTGGCGATCAATGGATAGTGGTAACTTTCCTTGCATTTTGGGATGGAGATGCTTCGGCAGTGCTCTCTGAGTGCTCTGGATGCAAATATGTAATCTAACATTGTTCCGCTTCTATATGTGATTTGTACCAGAGGTGGAGCCATGTTCAAAAGTCTGCAGCGCGTGCAGGTTGAATGCTTGAAGAATGATGTAAAGTTTATTAGGCTTTCTGCCAGAGCAATCAGACATATTCATAGAGTGGGCAAGGTTTCTATATTGAAAGCACTTAAGAGTAAGACCTCGTGTGGGGGGGAGACAAAGTAGTTCTTTCAGTGATTCGGAGAATATCTCTAGGGTTTCCTTACACGTTTTAACTGGTTCAAATATGGGTTGATAATGAGTATTAATTTGTTTTCTATGCCGAGATTTTGTTGCTTGGAAACTACTGCTTGATATGTTGAGTTTTGCCTCACCACTGTGACCCTTCAATTTATACTTGTGGCTACATAGGTTGCCAGCCCTCCCAATGGTCTTCCATACTTGCTGTTTTGCTGTTTTTTTCTGCTGGATAATACACTTTCTGGTATTCATCTATCTGTAACAAGCATGTGCTCCACATTTCTTAAATGCAGGTTATTTTGCCAGACTTTAAGAACTCTATAGTGTCTTTGTGCTGAATGGTTTGTTTAAGCCCTGCCGCATTCCAGGAAATTACTGTTGTGCTGCTAGCGATTTATCTCCAGAATGTTTTTTGGGATCTATGTTAGGGGTGCGAATTGGACTTGAACGAAAGTGTGTCGCCAACCAGCTCCAATCTTGTTCAGGCCCTTCTTTATGCGCATCGTACATGATGCAGTTTCTTTCCTTGTTTTTATTTAGTTGTACTCGCAGTCAGGTATGCCGAATTGCAACGGAGTGTGTGAGGATGTTGCGCTCTTAAGTATGCTGTACCTTCGTTTCATTTTATTGATCGGCCACCCTGGGCCAGATATTACTGTGGGATATCTCTCTGGCTCCACGGCATTGATGCTAACCCCCCACTGTTTGAAATTAGGTGTTTCCTGTTGTACCTTGTTTCCTATTTCCTCTGCTTCCCAGGATACCATTGTGGGGTCTGTGCCAGGCGTGTTTTTGGAGGGAAGAAATCTAATTCTTTTTTATATTTCCTTTATTTTTTTGCCCTCATTCTCCTCAGGATGCCCCTCCAAGATATTTTTCTGTTTGTGCCCTTATCTTAGAGGGAACCACCGCACAGCAGGGGGTATTCTGCTGGTTCTCCGGTATACCACTGCTTTCTACCCAGTATCAAAGTGCGAGAGCAGCAGTTAGGTATAATCATGGGACAGGCTTTAACGTAATCACTCATTCAGTTCTTGCTATTTCCGCTGCCCTTTCGCTCTAGCCACTTCACCAGCAGCAACCAGAACTTATATCTTCTGCCCTCCAAATCTTTTGCATCCATTTTTAAGTTGTATGTGATCGAACCCCAACCAATCAGTATACATCTGTGGGAGACTACTTAGCCACTTCCTACATATTTCCTTCCCAGCCAGGAGGATCATATAGTAAAGTACTTTTGCTCTACCTTTGTTCAGCTTAACCTGGCCCTCCAGCATCCCAAAGATAACAAGAGAGAGGCTTACCTGGATATTTATGTTGAAAATGTTTTTCCAAAAGCTATGTATCCTTGGGCATTCTACAAACATATGAATGTAATTTTCCTTCTCAAACCCACACTTCGTGCCATTCACCATACCACCTCTTCCCATCTTCTGCATTTTTTCGGGTGTCCAATACGCACTGTGGAGGGAAAAGAGATGAGTCCCCCTTAAACAACCAGGCTTGACAGTGCTGTATAAAAGATTTATAGATACTTGCTATATATCTCTTAACTGCATCCCAGGCAACTGTTTTCCCCTCAGCTCCTCCGGCAATGTGAAATCTCCGTCCGCTAAGTTCATCAGCAGTACCATCTCGAAACTTCCTTCCTCATTAGTTTCCCTTGAATTAGTTATGCTGAATGAAGAACAGAACATCCTTTTTAATAGTAATGTCGAACTCTTTGAAATTAAGCGGGCAATTAGGGCTGGTAGATCAGGGAAGGCAGCTGGCCCGAATGGTCTGCCACTTGAATTATATAAGGCTTTGGGTGATGTCATATTGCCGGTCATGACCAGATTATTTTGGGAGATTTTTGAGAAAGAGTAACATTTAGCCCCATCATGGAACAAAGCCATAGTTACATTAATTTTGAAGCCAGGGAAATGCCCAAGGAGTTGTGAGTCGTATAGGCCAACTTCACTCCTAAATTGCAATTACAAAATCTTTGCTAAGGTTCTGTCTGAGAGGCTGAATGGAGTGATTGAGAGTCTCCTGCATGATATCAAAAGGGCTTCTTAAGGAGGAAAGCCCTCCATGAATTGACCTATGGCTTGATTGGTTCAATAGACCTGGCTAAAGTAAACAAGGCACCCTTGGCAGTGGTAATGTTGGATGCTACAAAGGCTTTCAACAGAGTGAACTGGAATTTCCCTTGCAAACTATGCTCAAGTATTTTTAATTTGGGGAAATATTTTTTAGGACGTTACAACTGATCTACCAACACCCTTATGTTAGAGTTTTGGTAAATGGGAATCTCACCTTGTACTTCAGAATAACTAGGGGAACAAGGCAGGGATGTCTGTTATCACTATTACTGTTTAATTTGTATCTTGAATCACAAGCATGTAAAATCAGAAAATAAAAATCCAATCCCCCTTTCAGCTGTAATGGTTGGGGGAAAAAGGTCGCTTTATATGCGGATGACCTTATGGTCTACACCTCAGACCTGCAGGCTACTTTCCCAACTATTGAGAAGCTGACATTAGATTTTGGACAGATTGCAGGGTACTCTTCAATAATACCAAGACAGAAATTATGGTGTGGACTATGCCGAGGGAAAATGGTTTGGTCAAAGAGGAAATGAGGTACTTAGGGATAAGGATCACACAAGACATCAAGAAACTCCTGAAAGTTAATATTTTTTTTTTTTTTTTTTTTTTTTAACTATGATGGAGTCATTTAAACTGATGACGAGTTGGGCTCACTTACCTCTTACCATTCTAAGAAGAATCAATCTGGTCAAAATGTTTATATTCAATGCAATCCCCTTGATGTTTAAAAAGGATTGGTTAGATAAGCTACACGGTAAGATAAATAACTTCATTTGGGCTACACAGGGGGCATACATAGCCTGGCAAAACGTTGCGAAGGAAAAGAGAAAAGGGTCGTTTAACACGTCCAGATTTGCAGTACTATGCATGGGCTTTCTTAATAAAGAACAGGAAAATGTTGTTAAATGGCCCAGACAGCGCAGAGACAGGAAATATGGTTAAGGTAATGCTAAAGGACTTCAGGGGTGGAGACACTTGCTTTATGTATAAATTTGGTGATCCTAAATACTACAAGAAGGTGAGGCTCAAGGTGTTGCAAGACTTGGCTGAACTGTTATCGCATCAGGAAGGCTGCCAGCCTTCCCTACTTTAGCAAATTGTCACCCATTTGGGATTACCCGGGTTTCTCGGAGTGTGTCAAGGACAAACTGGCCCTTCCCATTAAAGATACAGGTTTCCAAAGACGGGACCAACTATTTTAAGATGGCACGTTGTTACCATGGGACGAGCTTTGGGAATTGGCGGATGGTAAAATCTCAAAGTTTAAGTACCTCCTATTAAAAAGTTGGTCTCAGATGCTAGCTATGGAAATAGGGGGCTCGAATGAGTTGGAACAAATCTAATTCTTGTTATATTCTTCGTTTTTTTTTTAATGGAGTTAGTGATGGTATGTGTTGGCATAACCATAGTATATTAGACCTGTTTAGCATATCTTGTTTCCCTTGTGAGATATATGTTGGTGGGAATATTAGGTCGAGTTGTGAGGGGCTTCAGTATTTGTTCTACTTTCCCTGTAGAAGTCCATAGCGACCTGGCCTTTCCTGCATTATTATTGGATGTGGTCTGGTTCCCAGCTCATTGGGTGAACCCATACTAGTATTTTGTTTTGGTATTTCTGTACTCAATTGTGGGTTTGTTTTAGAGGGATCCTGATTATTAGTTGCCTGGTAGTTTGAGATGGGTGAATGCTCAGTGCTCCATATGTCAATACCTGGTTCATAGTGATCCTGATTGTTCTATCCCTGAGTATTTAAATTGGACGAGTGAGTTAAGGTCCATGCAATCTTGCTTATTTATTTGTGTTCTAGGGGAACATACCCCTGGATGTTACAGGTCGTGGCCTGCGCAATAACTTAGCGGGCTGGAGACTCTTCCTCTGCAGTCTCCTTTTTTGGGATCACTTCTACATTGCGTGTTTGTTGACCGGGGTGATCAAGTATCCTCTCTATATTTGTAGTGTGACCTGCTGGTGAGATCATTAGAGTTTTTTAATATTTCGTTTTTTCCCTTGGCCAGTGCTGAATTCAGGAGCTCTCGTTTATGATTAGTTTGGGTTCATAACCCCTTCTTTCATGTCTGTTTCACTGTTTAGAATGCCTCTGAGTTTATATCTGCTTGCCAATTCCCCTCCTTGAAGATTGAATAATATTTCATCTTATCGCCCCGTCCCCCCCCCCCCTGTTGTCATCTTGGCTCTTTTGATGAATTTTTAGTTGATACCTGGATCGCATTTTCCTATTTTTTTTAAGTCTTTTTTTTCCCTCTTACATAGTATTCTGGCTTCTTGCATGCGTACTTTTTGTTAATCTTGAGACTTTCTGTGGGTTTCTCTTTGATTTTTGCTCTTATTATTTCATTGAACCCTGAAGGCCACTTGTCAGCCAATGGGAGGTTATCAGTGGCTATTATATCTGGGTTGGATCTTGTTGGGAGCCTTTCTAAGCCTTGTGTAAGTTTTGTTTGTGTTCATTATGAATCCTTATGTTGGTTTCTGTATGAATAGGTTCTGGTGTTTCTTCCGTTTGTTGGAGAGTCTCCTCTCATACCTGCTTTTGGTTTTTGTTATTATTTCGTTAGACCCTAAGGGCCACTTGTTTACCGGTGGGAAATTGTCAATAGCTGTCGTATCTGAGTTGGGGCTTATTCGGGGCCTTTGAGAGCTGGTTAGAATATCCATGGAGGTTGCCAGCTCTTTCGCTGTCTTGTCTGTGAGGTAGAGATTCACGTGCTTTATGCTCTCCACCAACTGGGATAGCATTTTTGGAAGTGTGCATAACTTATCTAATATTGGAATGCAAGAACAAGAGTCCGCACCGCCCATTATTTCTTTACCGAGTTTGATTTCCAGAGTGATAATTTTTGTTTTGATCTCAGAGATACTATCTGCTAGAGATTGCAGCAGGTCCGCCTGTAGTTCAGGTTTGTCTGAATGCCAGGTCAGAGAGTTGATTGCTGCCAGCAGAGTTGTAATAATAAATGCTAATATTTTTGTATCCGCCTGGTAGCTACTCATTAGATGTATCAGTTGTGATGAGGTCAACCAACCCTCCTTCCTTTAGTAACGGTACTTCTGTTTCATCTAGTATTTCCACTTAACACAAAACTACGAGAATGGTTTATGCTGCCCCTCAAGATATTCCCAGCCTGAGTTGAAGTTGAAGATATTTCGAATTCTGATAGGTCTGGTAATTTCCCTAATAGTTTGCTACAGAGGTGGACCTGATTTTTTATTGTTTGTTGCCCTATGGAGGATATTCTCACCCTCTGTTCTTGCTTACGTTTCTCTGTGGGGGCTACGGGAGCTGTTGTAGTTCTTTTTTGATCAGTCGTTCAGTGCTTCATTGCCCTGTATTATGTATCAATTGTATTTATTTGAGGTGTGCAGAACTTCTTTCTGGACTGTGCCCTTTTTTTCAGTCTAATGTGGGCCCTGGTGTATTCCATTGCTTGTCTTCAACGGAGGAACCTGTTCCAGTGTGGGGTCTGTTGTGTCTGAAATTTGAGTAGTACTGCTTCCATTGATTGCGAGGTAATGGTTCCCCTGTTGCAGGCTTTCATTTGTTTACCTTGTCCTCCTGCTATGTTGTTATCATTGTTTTGGTTATGTCTCATCAAGAAGACTTTATGGGAAATTTCCAATTGCATTCAAATGGTGGTGTTTTTCTTTGACTCTGCACTCTATTTTTTTGCGGTTAGTATCAATTTACTCCGCTTGCTCAATGTTGACCACTGTTTGCAATAGTTGTACTAAATTCAATCTTAGGTTCTATATCGATGAGTTGCTGCCAAATTCAAATCTATGGTGTCTTAATGTTGTGCAACTTTGTGATGCCCTGTGCCTGGCTCCCCTTTCTTTATTTGGGCTAGTTTGGTGCGCAGTTAGTCGGGCTCTTGCAGGTTCCTACTACCTCCTCCTGGTGCTATAGACGCGGACTCACTACCAGTAAGAGGGTTGCTGGAAAAAAAAAAAGTCACTTGAAGTGGTCACTAAAGCCAATTGTATGGTCATAGGTGAGCATCCTGTGTAGATTCTGTGTACCTTCAATCCCTCTCTTGCATGCCTGTTTTCTGCAGACCATTCGCAAAGCCCCCCAAGTGTATGAGGGGCAAGGGTCGGGCCGTTGGGCTGGGAGATTGGAGTGGGGGTTGTGGTGCTGGCTGCTACATCAGATGCCTTCACACCGATGCTGTTACCCCCAACCCCGGTGCTACTTTCGTACCTAGTACCGGGAGCGCACTATCTCTTTCGCTGTCACTTCAGGGCGAGGGCTGGGCAGGCCTTGGAGACTCTGCCATACAGCCTCTGTGCTGTGGCTGAGTGCTATGCCGGGGACTGAGCCTGTATCGCGGGGCAGATAGGAAAGAGCAAGTGGGTAGTAGTGGAGGCAGTCTGGGACGCTCCACAGTGCGCCTTGGTACCGAGCGCCCTTACTCCCGTGACCTGTGCTTCTGCGCTTTCTCCTCCTCGTGACCTTGAACCCTTGCGCCACTCACACCTGCCCTGCGTATTTCTGCCCTCCACCACCTCCGTTCACCACCCCACGTGGCTCACTGCGGCTCAACTCCGCTGCACTGTGTTCTGCCACTGCCTCTTCATGACGATTCTCCCGCTGTCTTATCCTCACCGGCCCTCTGCCTCTCCGGTCCTGCTGCGCTGTTGCTGCTTCCGCTCCGAATTAGGAGTGTGTATGAGTTTTGTGCCAACTGCCCCTCTAGTAAAATGCTGGCCTTTGCACAGTGGAGTTAATTCTTGATAACTTGTGGGGAATGTCACCCATTGCCCACCCATGGTAGAATTCTTGCCTTTACATAATGGAGGTATTTCTTGGCAATTTGTGGACATCCATGGGATGTTTGCTATTTGGCACTCATGGTCAAATGCTGTCCTCACACAGTGGTTGTATTTCGTGGCAGCTTGGAGGGAGTGAGCATGTTAACATGCATTGATAACATGCATGCCCTGGCATAATGGTGGTAGTTCATGGCACACAGTGGCCACTTATGGTACATTGGTCGCTATTTCGAGACATAATTCTGGTCCTGACAAAATGGTGGTCATTCTTGACACATTGTGCACATCCTTGGGACAGGGGTGCCATATACTCTGTCCCTAATTCTTTGCCTATTGTGTGCATCTGTTGCACAATGGTGCCTAGCCCCGGCATCATGTTCTCAATGGCAGCATGGTGGTAATTCTTACCCTATCATGGGCGTCCATTGGACGGTTGTGGTAATTCCTGACATAGTGTCGGCATCCACGGACCCACAGTTGCTGTAATGTTAGTCCTGTATCATGGTTGTCATTTATGGCATTTGGTGGTATGTGTGGTCCTGGCCCTTACTTGATGGTGATAATTCCTGGCATATCGGTGGCAGCCATGGTCTGATATTTGCAAATGTAAATAGCCTTTAATCCTTAAAGTTTTACCCAGGCTCAGAATGGAGGAACCAGTGCAAGTGCCCATATGTAACAGGCACTGTAGGGTAAATGCTTATCCAACACTCCCTCTTCACCCTTTGAAAAGCTGTGTTTTTGCCACTACTCAGGTTTTGAACACCGAATTATCAAAAATTTTGTGTTTATAAATGCTTCTCTTTGTTAAGCGAAGCCAAGCTGCAGAGATGATCATAATGTCACTTTTGGCAGTAATGGTGAGCTGACAAGTTTGGTGTAACAACGTACATACTGTGTAATGCAGCCTGGTGGGAAACCTGCAAAGTGCGCATGAATGCTTGGCCGGCCCAAGAAGGCGGTCAAACATTCATGTGCACTTTGAGTGTGCTCAGCACTCCTCCCCTGGCCCCGGCTCTGGCCAGCCCCGCCCCGCACCTAGGAAGGAAAAATCAAATGATAATAACACTTCGTTATTATCATTTTATTTTTCCTCTGCACTGCTCATAAAGCAGTAGGGCGACGCTCCTCCGTCTTAGCGGAGGAGCCGCCCCTGCCTGTGACTTTGGGAAGAGAAGTCTGGTATTGCTAAACTATGGCAGAAGCTGGTTCGACCTCTTCAAGTTTATGATCGCCTTCGTTAATTCCTCTCACTGCTTTTTCCTTCGTGATCAGACTACAGATGTGTTCCATTAGAAACTCAAGAACGCGTTCACACTCAGGATTATGGGCCTGATTCACAAAGGGCCTCCGCACTCGTGGGGGAGTCTCCACACTGAGGGCGGAATCTATTGCGCCCCAAGTGTGGAGACTCCCCCACAACTGCGCGTCCTCCGCCACGAGTGCGGAGGCCCTTTGTGAATCTGGCCATATACCTCCACCTGGGGTGGGCTCTGTAGTGGGAGGTGCCTGCTTCTCCCGTCGTCGTTTCACCTTGTATTGGCCTTCTGCTCGGTGTGTGCTGTGTCTAGACCCCCCTATCCCACCCTCCCACCCACGTTGTGTGCTACACCATCTGATTCTGAATGTGCTGGGAGTCTGGTGTAATACAGAGCCGTGTGTGTGCTTCCATCCAGGCACAATAATCCTAAAACAAGTAAAACGTTGATTTAATTATGAAATACTTACTTTCTACACAGTGTCATTTAGTTTTAGCTTAAAGGTTTTTGCTGATGTATGTGTGATAGTTTAAAAACGTATGTCTTGTTTCACCCCTGCGTTGAGCAGGCGGGCGGTGCCCAAACTGCTCCATCTTAGCTCTGCCAAACACGGGTCAACCTTGACCTGCTGCATCCCCCCCCCCCCCTCCCTGGTGCATCCCCTCCCTCCCTGCTGCATCCCCTCCCTCCCTGGTGAATCCCTTCCCTCCCAGCTGTTTCTGCTCGACGCCTTTCCGGAGCAAAAACCTGTGTCACTGTATGTCCCAGTAGTGTGTAGTGGGTTCTAAAATGATGTCTCAATTCGAAGTCCAAGCACAAAACGTACCTAAAGCACAAAAACATTAGTACGCGATGATGTCACCTTAAGAAGAAGCACAGATTCTGGCGTCGAACGTCCATGACCACCTGGGCCCCTTTGTCAGGCATTCAGGGTCAGGCCCTGGCCGGGGCCCCTTTTTATGGGAGAGAAGTTTGACGCCAGCGAGCGCAATGATTACATAAATTATATTTTACAGTTTGTACAGAGAAAGGACGAGAGAACACGGAAAGATGTAGTGCTGACATCAGCAGCCTTCAGTGTGATTTCCTGGTAGAAACCATTAGGGAAGTGCAGATTGTCGCTTGTGTGCACAGTGGACTGTAGCACATAAAGTGAACATGCTAGCTGTAATTTCAGGCACAGTCACTGTCACAGATTTGGGCGGTTTGGTCTTTTAAATATTTGTAGAACTTGATTACGCTAAATTGCACACCTAATGTTCCCTACTAAGTATAGTGTAAGCGATCGATCTTTTATTTACCTACTAAAAGTGGTTGAGGGGAAGAAACAACTCAGACAGATATTAGCAAAGTCGTCATGCCTGAAAAGACCACCAACTCCAAAGTGCAGTTTGAATATTTATTATAAGGCCAAAAACAATTGGATGTAAATACATCTCAATAGCAAAGTATAGAGGTACAGAAAAATTAATACAGAGCCAAGTTTACGTATATAAGTAATTCGGCCCAAAAGACAGATGATTATAAATTCCAAAATCACAACGCAACACAGAATAGATGCGATATTCAGTTCTCGGCTCATTGAAAGAAATCAAAATCTTTCCCTACACCTCTCTACATGAGGGCCCTTCCTGTCTCCCTTCTATCTTTCCCCAACGGTGTCAGCACGTGTTGACTTCCTAAGAAGTACTCACGTCAAATGGGTCGTTTTAGCTTATGGCTATGGAGCTTGCTCTAAGATGCTCCTTCTCCTCCGAAAGCTAGCAGAAGTCTGGACTCGCTGTCCCTGCGCATCATACAAAAGTTGGGATTCAACCCACAATACGTCATTCTTCTTAAAACTTTCCATTGCACCTCTATGCAGTAGCTCTTTTTTTTCATGGCACAAATTTAATTAATATCTTCTTTCCAGTGGCCTTGGCTTTCAGACAGACCAGATATGCAAGGCATCCTCCCTTCTCGCTTCCCAGCCATCTTCAAAGACATTCCGGGTCTCTCCTTAACTCTGAAAATAACGATGTGTATTCTTTCACCTGCAGTAGGATGAGAACATTCTAATTTCGAACACAACAACATTTAATTATTTATTTCTCAAGAGCAAGGAGAATCGAAACTTATGACTTTGGGCCTATAATTCAGGCAACTTAAACTTAACCACAATTACGGTGTATAGAAATAATATCGTCCCGCACATTATGCATGAAGAATCGTAATACATACAAAGTTCTACTTAAATGCGTTCACTAGTTTTCAACATCAAATGATTCAAATAAATGTTTCTTAGTAGTCATAAAACACTGCAAACAATACGAATACATGAGAGTGCGTTTAAACCATGAGTATAGTACACTCATACAAAATAGAGTGCTATCAGCGCTCTATCAGTTCCCCCCTCTTATGACTAGTGTCATAACACCAACTTTCTATTCTTCTGTAGTTTTTCTCCTTGTAGAAGAGACCGACCTAAACAGAAGCTGTAGCTTGCCGTCCCTGTCTGAATCGTTCTAACCCCTTAAGGTGCTGGTAATGACTGTCCTGCAGTCGTTCAAGTTGGTGCTCTCGCTTTCTCGAAACAGTCTCCTGATGTCGTGCCCTTTGCCATTTGCAAGCCTTGTTGGCTCCTAGTAGGACAATTATACAAATGACAGCTATTATAATAGGCTTCAAGATATATCCCATTATTCCTTGTCCCAAACTTCCAAACCACCTGCCTATCTTGCCAAATCCTTTACCCACTTGTTCCCAGAGTCCTTCAGCAGCCATCTCACGTAACTCTTGGTGTATATCTGAAATATTGTTGATATATTTCCTTATATCCCGACTGTTGTCAGGAATACAAGTACAGCACTGTTGAAATTTCAATAATTTGCAGACTCCTCCGGCTTTTGCTAGCAGCACATCTAGGGCAAGACGGTTTTGCAAAACCATAGCCCTTATCGAAACCATCTCCCCATCTACAAGTAATAAAATCTGAGCTGTATTTATTGAGAGCTTATCCACTAATGTTGCCAGCTTTCTGATTTTCAAATCATTCAGAATCACACCCATACTCGGTATCATAGCCCCAAATATGTCTCCAATCACTTCTCCTGCACTCACACCACGTTTTCCTCTGTGAGGTCTTTTGCTTTCTAGGGGCCATAAATCATTCACATGAAAAATCTTGGGAAATGCCACAGCCAAATAAGTGCCATACCAATTTTTGGGCAACTTCACATAGGCATTCTTTCCACACACAAAATACACATTGGGCACTATTGTTGTTTTGTCCAATATTGCTTTTCTAATTGATTCTTCGATCAAGAAGACGTGCTCACAATCACTTTCACCCACAAATATCTTATCGTAGTATGTGGTCGGGTGTCTAATACATAACTTCCCCTTCTGCTGGAAATCTAATGCTATGGGTCCAAAACTCCCTTTGCTTTATGATCTAATTCTTCTTTAGTCCATGGGGTAACCTTGTGCTTTGGATCTGGTCTAAATAGAGTCTGTCTATGCCGATCTTCTATCTGATCTATAAATTTCTTTTCAATGTCAGTTAACATACAGGTTAAATTGTGTCTATGAGCATAGGACGTATCTAAAGTAATGGTAGGCACGAAATACTTTGACATTCGCTCTACTTCCTTATAATAATCATATTTATTCATGTATTTAAGAACTGGGACTTCCGAGAGTACCACATCATAATTTGAGAAATAGTACTCGAAGTGTGCCTTGCTATAAAACATGCTCAACAACACACTACATGTAATGCCATAGGTCAAAGGCAAATGATGGTATCGAATGCCTTCTTCTACTGAGGCTGGTAATTGCATACACACATAGCAATCCTTCGCTTCCATGGTATCCACATACTCATACAATAATCAAGCATATGCATTCAAAGTGAAATCACCCTTTGACAAATCAACATGTAATCTACGACTGGTTTCCTTAATCATTTCTAGATCCCTTGCGGATGCATCCTCATCTATCTCAGAGATTGGTGTAGTGAGTGTTGCCTGTACCCTATTCTGTCCGACATCCTGAGATCCAACTAGGGATGTAACGATCACCACAGTTATAACAATAAGCACCACTACAATGAGGGTGCCAATGATGCACTTCTGTTTGCGTGTTGATTTTTCGGACACCATGGTTTCTACTGATCCGTTCCGAAGCACAAAAGGGAAAACACAGTCTCTTTCTGTTTTCTTTGTTTTAACAATGTCTTTCTCACTTCTCTCCTCCCATGCAATTAATGTCAAAGTTCATTCGATTGATACTAAACCTATTGAATAGATGTAGTCAGCCCTATTCCTCACTCCATCATCCACTAGAAAGTTCCTAATTTTAAATCTTCTCAAACTGGGGTCTAAGTTATCTTCTTTCTAAGGCCTAATGCTTTCTTTGGTTATAATTCAAGCTTCATCGTTAATATATTTGCTCCAAGTATTTCGAGGACAAGTTGCAGAATCTCCGCACAAATTTCTCCTAATTCTTGCGCGGTGAGCTGTCGGCCAAATGAAGGGAAGACAACCTGATTGAGAATCAGGTAACGCAATCCACTCCGCCTTGGAGGATTTGGAACTTGCAGAGTTAGTGTTCCAAACGCTTCTACGCCTGGGACCAGCAACTGTATTTCAATCGAGAGGGTGTCCCCTCCGTAGCTCACCGTACCAGCTCCCAACCTCCTGGACTTCGCTGGGCTCTGCATCTGCAGCCAGGTACGTCCACTCAGGAGCTGTGTATCTTCGAGACGCTATTCTTTCTCTTCTGGAGCGTCTCAGACCATCGGGTCTTTCTTCAGCGTCACTTCGATCTGATTCAGATGTTTCAGGAATCGGAGCGAGATTTTTCTCAGGTGCAAGCCTTATATTCAGCCTTTCTTTTCTTGCTGGCCACTTTTCCGCTCTGGCATCTGCTCTCCTCTCTTCCTCTTGATCTGATCCTTTTGCAATAGACCGCTCACCTTGATCTGGTGCAAAGTTCACATCTGCAAGATCGTCTATTTCAGGATCTGGGCTCAATTCAGGAGTACTCAGCTCTCGTCTCTCGTGCTCACTTGGCTGTTCCGTTTCATCCGAAACTCTTACAGCTGAGCCTGTGCCTTCATCGTTGTTTGTGGCAGGTCCACACTCGTTTCTCAGAACCAGGGGACTCTCTTCCTCCGCAGGCGCTTGAACTCGGCGAGTGTGGGAAGCGTGTATCCAGTTCGGCAATCCTCCACACTTCACAGCGGTACTTGTGACCAATATCACCTGATATGGTCCTCGCCAGCGAGCATCAAGACAACTCTTCCTCACGTGCTTGCGAACTAGTACCCAATCACCTGGATTAAGATCATGCAGCAGGTCTCTCGAGGTGGATGCAGTCGCAACCTCGACCTGGTGGGATACAGAAGTAACCACATCAGCCAGTCCCGTACAATAATCCAACACTAAATCATCAGTGATGTTTATCAATGCTGTAGCTGGCACCATAGGCAAACGCATAGCTCTTCCAGTCAAAATTTCGTGGGGAGAAAGCCCTGTTCTCCTATCAGGGGTGCTACGCAGACTCATGAGCACCAGAGGCAGCGCATCTGGCCATTTCAATGAAGTTGACGAACACACCTTTGCCACTCTTGACTTGATGGTGCCATTAACCTGCTCTACAAGACCTGAAGCCTCCGGCCTGTAGATACTATGCAGTCTGATCAATGCTCAAAGCAGATCACAACAATTTCATAATTTCACTGTGGAAATGAGTTCCTCTATCTGTCTCCACTGATGTCGGAAATCCATATCTCGGGATCAATTCTCTTAACAACAACTTGGCTACTGTGAGACTATCACATCGTCTAGTTGGATATGCTTCCACCCAACGCGAAAAGATACACACCACCACCAAAACGTATCTCAACCTATTGCATCTCGGCATTTCAATAAAATCCAATTGTATCCTATTGAAGGGACCTCCAGATCTTCCAATGTGACTCATTGCAACCACAGTTCTCTTTCCAACATTCATTTGTTGACAAGTAACACACCTGTGACATACCGCTTCAGCCCACACACGAAAGCGTGGATTAAACCACGTCTGCCTAAACACTCGCACCATAGCATCTCTTCCCAGATGAACTGCTCCGTGGATTTGCCTTGCCATTGGGCTCAGTAAACAATTGGGTAATACTGCTCTCTCATCTGTGGACACCCAAATGCCATCGTCTCTTTTTGTGCAACCTACTCTGACCCATGAAGCAGCTTCCTCTTCTGGGACTTCATCCTGCAACCGCTTTACCTCATCCCAAGTATCGGCTATAGCTAACATCATGCTGAGCTCGGTCTCTTCTGTGCTCCCGCCTATATATTCTCCACTGAAAATACAAGCATGTTCAGCGCAAAATCGTGCTACTTCATCTGCATAATTGTTGCCCTTAGTGACAAAGTCTTCTCCCTTTCCATGAGCTGCACATTTAACGACTGCTATCTCTTTGGGCTTCTGCAAAGCTTCCAATAGTTGGCGCACATACTCGCCAGTTACGTATAGGTGACCCTGAGGACGTTAGAAACCCCTCTGTGACCATAACTGCCCAAAGTCATGAACTACATCAAATCCGTACTGACTGTCTGTATACACAGTCACTCGAATATCAGCTGCAATGATACAGGCACGTGTCAAAGCGACAATTTCGGCCACCTGAGCAGAGAATACTCTATTTAAACAGGCAGCTTCCACTACTCCCATGATGGTGCACACAGCAAACGCTGCTCTCAAATACCCTTCATTGTCTCTTAAACATGAACCATCAACAAAAAGTATCAAATCAGATTGGGGCAAAGGTTCATCGACAATGTCAGGTTTGAGTTTGGTAGATAGGTCAGTAACATCTAGGCAGTCATGCTCTTCACAATCCTCATCTCCTTCCTCTTCCGGAACAGGTAACAATGTAGCAGGGTTCAGTGTGGTACAACGTCTCAGGGTAACATTTTCAGCGGCCAAGATAACCTGCTCATACTTGGTAAGTCTGTTGTTGGTCAGATACTGTGTTTTCGTTCTTGTCATCAATAATTCTACTGAATGGGGCACATAAACAATGAGCGAATAACCCATCACTATGCTTTCACATCTTTCAATGCTGACACCGGTTGCAGCAACGGATTTCAGACATCCGGGCAACGCAGAAGCTACAGGATCTAATGTAGCTGAGAAGTAAGCTACTGGTCTACGGGCACCCCCATGTGTCTGTACAAGGACTGCTAACGCACATCCCTCCTTTTCACAGCAAAAGAGCGAAAACACTTTGTTATAATCCGGCATTCCGAGAGCTGGAGCACGACAGATACTTTCCTTCAGCTCACGGAAGGCTTTCAAGCACTCGTCATCCCATAGTACCGGATCACTAACATCCTTTCGAGTCAGTTTCAACAGAGGCTTTGCTTGCAAGGAAAAATTTGGGATCCACTGTCGCCAATAGCCGACCATTCCCAAAAACATGCAGACTTCTTTTTGTGTTTTCGGAGTTCCCATTTGCTGAATCGTCTCTATGCGATCTGGTGACACCCTTCGTTTTCCTTTCTCAATCCGGTGACCTAGGTACTGAACTTCAGACAACAATACTGCAATTTGTTTGGAGACACTTTGTGTCCATTCTCTGCCAAATGATTCAGCAACGCCACAGTGTCAATCCTGCAAGCATCCTCAGTCTCTGAGGCGACCAATTGCACTAAGACTGAGTTTTGAGGCATCACCAGTCCTTCAAGATTCTTTTTCAGACTTTGACTAAAAATGGAAGGGCTTTCTGTATACCCCTGAGGAATTCTTTCCCATGTTAACACACGATCGTCCATCCTAAACGCAAATAAAAACTGACTTTCTTCATGCAATGGTATGGAGAAAAATGCATGACACAAATCTATCACTGTAAACCATTCGGCTTTGCATTGTATCTGGAATAGAATAATAGCTGGATTTGGTACCACAGGACAACATGGGATCACAATTTCATTAACCCGACGCAGATCCTGCACTATTCTGTACTTGCCACTTGGCTTTTGCAGTCCCATGATAGGTGAGTTGCAGGGACTTCCTCTTATCTCCTTAAGAATACCTTGGGCAATCATAGTCTCAATCACAGGTCTTATTCCGGCCACAGTTTCTGGAGTCAATTTATATTGTGGCGTTCGTGGGAATTCAGCATTGGGTTTGACCTGTATCTTAACTGGCTCAACCCCTCTCATCAGACCTACATCCTCGCCCGTAAAATCCCACACTTTCGGATCAACTGAGTCTCTCAAGTCATGTGGCAATTCTGTTGTTGTGAGCACCACAAACATTTCTGCACACAGACTCATATTAGCCATTTTAAAATCAGCATCTTCATCATATGTTTGCAATTCCACACCTCTCGGAGTGCACGATATAGTACAATTGAGCTTGCACAGAAGGTCTCGTCCCAAAAGACAGACCGGACTTGAATTACACACTACAAATTGGTGTTTATCCCGAAATGGTCCTATTCTCACGAGTAATTCGTTTGTCAATGGATTGGTCATTTTCTGATTACTAACCCCCACTACTTGATTCGATTGTCCCGAAAGAGTTACATTTGGGACTACTTCAGTTCTCACCGTGGAGCGAGCAGCTCCAGTGTCTAATAAGAAGGTAACAGGATATCCATTCACATCTGCATCTACAAACAGCCCACTCTGATCTACTTCTAGGATCGCATCTAAGGTGCATTCCTCGTGCACCCCCCTCTGACACTCTTGTAAATCTTGGTTTTGATCAAATCTATCTTGTATTTCAAAATAAGGCATCTGATGGTATAACTGATTATGCATGGGTATCCTAGGAGGTTGAGGTACTTGCACTTGCGGCTCATATCCTCCTCCATACATAGACCTGGGTCTTGTCACAGTATTGACAATCTCGGACAGCTGTCCCTCTCCTTCCATCTGTATCTGATTTGCTGGATTCAATCTACACTCGCGCTTCCAATGCCCGATTTTGTGACAATAGTGGCAGGCAGTGACCTTTTTCTGTTGGGCCACCCATTCACTTGCACCTGGATCCATTCCTCTTCCTCTACCCTGACCAGGTTGGGTCACCATCTGTTGTTCCATTCCTCTTCCACCTCCTCTACCTCTACCTATCGCTCCTCCAATCCGTTGCGTCATATCAGCGTTTCTCAACTGCACCAACATCAACTTGTCCTTCAATTTCTTCTGTGTCGACTCCAGTTGATCACTGCAATATTTAGCATAACGCAGAATCTCGTCCACCGACTTATTCTGCCAACATATCAAGTGATGCTGTATCATCAAACTAATATCAGATTTCAGTCCCAACACAAACTTTGAGACAAATTGTCCCATATCTTTCTGTTCAATTGTATCCAATCCACTATACTGCTTAAAAGCTAACAACAATCTTTTGTAATAATCATGTACTGATTCCTTAGTCTTGAGTGGTGCGATCAATCTTCAACCAATCGACAATCTGAGGAGCTACCTTCGATTGCAACCATGTGATCACTTGCTCGTATTTCCTCATTACATCAGGTGAAGGACCATGAGTCAATGAATCTCTAGGTGGCTCTGCAGTAGGCCACTCAATGGCAATCTTACATGCCACCCACAAACCCGCCGGCACTACTATATCAAACAAGGTGTTTAAATCAATCCACAATACTTTCGAAATCTTTACAAACCGATCTATTTGCTTGTACCACTCAGCAGGTTTTTCCCTCAGCCGAGGGAAATCATTTGTAAATGCTGCTAAATCAACCCTGCTCCATGACACGTGTACATACCCTCCATTCTGTACCTCCCTGAGGGGGAAATTTCCTGCAGCTCCCGTCCCTCCACCCGGAGGTGGAGTATTTCCTATTCCAGTCTTGAAGCTTTTCTTTTTGGCCCATCTTTCTTTCCATCTGTCTAATTCTTTCCATGTCCGCATCCCTATCACTAGTTCTCTAATTTGTGCTTTTAATCCAATCGTTCGCTTCTCTTCCAAATCCTTATCTGTGTAATTTAATCTGCAAGAACCCTGTATCATCTTGGTCTTTGACAAATCAACCTCATACCTTTGTGCCAAAAGCAACAATGCATCATAAGCGCGTTTGGCCTTTCTTGTCATGTCTTTTGCTATGAACAGTAGTTCGCTCGAGTCATACGTCTCAATTCTGTTCAGAGGTAGATTACCTTCAATCACCTCGTCTAGTTCTGCCTTTAATCGTACCACATCTAGCATTGGCGCTTTTATTGCACTTTTTACCACTTTCTGAATTTCCTCGTTTCTTGTATCTTCCCTGTCACAACTTTGGGTTCTCTTAGGAACTGCACCCTCTTCTATCTTTGAAGCTGGGCATCTATCTCTTTCCCAGCTTCGACTTCTCCAATGGTCACCTGCACAAATAACCTGTGGCTCAAACAGTACTCTAGGCGTTTCTTGTCTCTTGCTTGTCTCTTCCCTCGGCATCATTGACTCTCTCACTGGTTGAACCCACATTCGAAGGTCAGACCTAGAATTCACTAGAGCTCCTGTCCGTCTTCGTTCTGACCCACTATCCATTCTTGATGGATCAGCTGTAGCTGGCAGTGGAGTACTAGATTCCACTGGCGTCCGACTTAAACCTGTCCCACTCATTGCAATGCTCCCTCCAGACATTGTCTCTTCCCCTTCACTTATTTGCTGTTGACTGTCATCGGTTCTTTCTCTAGGATTATATATCGGAACCACCGGCCCTATTGTGACTGGTACCGACAAAGCATCTGGTAACTGCATGTTTCCTGCAGGTTGTACTGGCTCAGGGTTTGGATACCTCATTCCTCCAGACCCTCCCGGAATGTGTACCATTGTAATCTTGCCTCTTACTCCTGCCGATTGTTCCTCTGAACCCAGTTGTCCCACACCTAAAAGCTCTTCTGATGGGCGCAACCTCTCTGTCTTTGATCTAGAGTCGCACGGTGGAAGACGTTCCGCTAGCAATCTATCGAGGAAGCTGTCATCTGTATCACTGTCCTCCTCTGTCGTCTTTTTCCCTTCAGCCCCCTCTTCTAACATACGAAATGGGTACAAGCGTTCTCCCTCTATGGTGTCTACTCTCCATCTTTTCAACTGGGCATCCCATCTAGCATCCTGATATGCCTTCATTGCTTTCCTCATTCTTCCTTGTGAAGCCTCTCTCCTTTTTTCTAGGGCAGCTCTCATCCATGCATCTAATGCCTCAAATTGTGTGGGTCCAGGTGGAGGTTTCAGTGCATTCATCACCCCCCTCAGCTGGGTCAGCACTTCCATACGAAAAGACCCATAACGAGGGAAAGCCAATTCACCCTCTTTCTCTGTAATTTTATGCCAATTCTGAAGCCACACTATAGTATGAAGTCCTACATTCGTTGCCATGTAATGTGCTGGTGTGTCTTCTGGCGGAGCTTCTTCTCCTACCCGAGTCACTACCCCTGTGTCGCCTCTACACAAATCTCGCAATACCCTAAAGCATCTCATTGTAAAATCGATCAATTGCAAGCCCAAAATACGCTATTCCACTGCAAACGAACGTCCACCAATCCCAGCACGGCGTTACACCAACCAACCAACCTATCACAGCGCGGCGCACCCTGACGTCACTTCTCACTCCTTGCAGCGGCTCACCTGCCTTTACAATTTCACCGCAAACTCGCTTACACACATTCGTACCACAAGTAACTGTATATCCAAAAGTTATTAAACCAAGTAACTGTTCCTACACAATTACAATAACTTAGTCACATTAAACAAGTAATTGTCTGTCACTAAAGATCGATAGAACACTCTCACAAGAACATTCAGCCGTTGTGACCCCCGACCTGCGTTGGTCACTCAATCGCCATAGTCCACCCCCGGTACCTGAGGCTTTCTACCGCGACCTATTCCTCATTCACACAAAGTTCCCTAACACAAGTGGATCGTCGATAGCGCTTCACAACACCCACATTTGATCAGACAATTACAATACAAAACTATCCCGGGATCTTGGACTTCTCTTGAGTCCGCTCACCAAAACATCCTGCTTCCCCAACGGTGTCAGCACGTGTTGACTTCCTAAGAAGTACTCACGTCAAATGGGTCGTTTTAGCTTATGACTATGGAACTTGCTCTAAGATGCTCCTTCTCCTCCGAAAGCTAGCAGAAGTCTGGACTCGCTGTCCCTGCGCATCATACAAAAGATGGGATTCAACCCACAATACGTCATTCTTCTTAAAACTTTCCATTGCACCTCTATGCAGTAGCTCTTTTTTTTTCATGGCACACATTTAATTAATGATATCTTCTTTCCAGTGGCCTTGGCTTTCAGACAGACCAGATACGCAAGGCATCCTCCCTTCTCGCTTCCCAGCCATCTTCAAAGACATTCCGGGTCTCTCCTTAACTCTGAAAATAACGATGTGTATTCTTTCACCTGCAGTAGGATGAGAACATTCTAATTTCGAACACAACAACATTTAATTATTTATTTCTCAAGAGGAAGGAGAATCGAAACTTATGACTTTGGGCCTATAATTCATGCAACTTAAACTTAACCACAATTACGCTGTATAGAAATAATATCGTCCCGCACATTATGCATGAAGAATCGTAATACATACAAAGTTCTACTTAAATGCGTTCACTAGTTTTCAACATCAAATGATTCAAATAAATGTTTCTTAATAGTCATAAAACACTGCAAACAATACGAATACATGAGAGTGCGTTTAAACCATGAGTATAGTACACTCATACAAAATAGAGTGCTATCAGCGCTCTATCAAACTGAAGCAGAGCAATTTTACCATCTGAAACCATGTTTAATAGTAGATTACCCTGGAACCTCAAAGCTGTGTGCGGCTTTGGGTTGGAAAAAGGCAGCTTTTGTTCACACATTTGAAGTAAACCACAAAACATGCATACAAGTATCGTTTTAAGCATTCTAACATATAGCAATGTATGCTAGGATCCTAAATCAATCGAATGTTACATTATGTTAGGAGCATGTGTGCACCTCTTCTGGTTATTATGGAACCTAAGCACTTTCTCATCATGGGCGCCCTTTTCTTAGGACTGTGAGTGGGTTGGAGTGATGTGTTCAGTGTCTCCTTTCGTAATGGTTCATGCTGGTTAATGTGAAATGAAAGGTGGTCTGATTGTGCTAAAGATCTCTGTAGTGCTTTGTGTGTTTGGACTAGTGTGCCGAAGCACCTTGGCTCTTTCCATTCAGCTGGGTTATCACTGATCCATAGATAGCTCTGCTGATGCAGCTAGTTTTGTAAACCTCATCACCAGCTCTGGTGCCAGGTTGTGCTCACGTATGGTATTCGTAAGCTAACTTTATCTGAATGGTACTACATTCTATGCTGATGTAGTGCGGGTGGTTAGCTGGGTGAGAAGTGTGACTTGGGTGATGTTGGTAACATAGCGACAGCCATCTGTTCGGCATCCTTGGGCATCTGGCTGGCTGAGGTGGATGGTAGGAGCTGCAGAGGCGAGGAGGCTAGTGGGGAAACAGTACTTTCTAGCACTGGCTTTGCTATGGACTAAGCATTGTGTTCAGTGGGCAGGTGTTGAGAGGTGGGTGCCCTTCTTTAAGCAGGGTAGCAGGACTTACAATAGCAGAGTACCAGCATTTCCCAGGAGCAGATGGGGCCTCTGGCAAGGTGAGTACCTGCGCTTTCACATTTCCATTTCAAGCATGGGGCTATTGTTTCCTTTTGAGTAATTAGATAAAGTGCTGCTAGAAGGCTGAGTGTCACATCGTGTCGGGATATATTTTACGGCAGTTTGACAAAATTCCTTTCAAAATATGTTTTAAACCTGCAAACTGTTCCTATTCCTTTTTACCCGAGCTACTTGAATGAACTATTTGCATTAGTAACTTATCACATTACCAGCTAGTTCCTGCTTTAAGTGAACAGAAAATGGCCTACTACCTGTCAACTAGATCCTTACTCAGTATTTAAAAAATATATATTTATTAGGTTTTGATGTAAAGAACAATTCCGAAAAAAGACAGTAAACAGGAGGGGGATACATTGTGATAAAAGAAGGGGAATGACAAACAAAACGCAAACGGGAAATCAGGCGCCGTGAAAGAAAATCTGTCATGAGTCATAACAGCATTTAACTTCAATAGAGCAAAACCGCATAAAAAGTTGACCAAACAGTCTCAAATGTCTCCATGACATTTGCCAATGTCTCCATGACATTTGCCCCCAAATCCAGGACCAACCTTGACACTGTTTTTTTTTGTTTTGTTCCAAAGTCTCAGAACAATTCACTTAGCCTCCAACAATGGAGTTCTGTTAAAATATTTTTTTATTACCATTTGAAATTCACTCCTTGTAACAGCAAGTACAATTTCCGAGGCTTCTTGCTGAACGCTTCTTTTGCCATGATATTGAATATTCCATGTATAATTGCACAAAAACAACTTAAAGATTCGGATTCCATTGCCCCCTCCCCCCCCCCGACCCCCACCGGGCATGAGAGTGCCTCATCCTCGTATTTCCTGCGGGCTCATGTTGGGTAGTCGCTTTATGAGAGCAGGTCATAGCCCTCTACATGCAGGTTATCTGTTCTGGTCGTATAACTTCAAGTGTTGGAAGACAAGTAACCTCTCTGCAATCTTTCCCCATAGAGTCTACAACTGGTTGCCATGCTGCTAGGGAGATGCCTGTCTCTTTGATTAGATGGTTTGAAAGCATCTCCGTTGCCACTGCTTTCCCACACCTTTGTGTACAAGATATGTACCATTGATGTTATTGTTTGCTTCCAATCACATGCTGGTACCATTTCACGCACACTAATGGAATATCAATTTCATCCCTTTCCAGAGGCTTATGAATTCTCATAGCCGTATTGTTATAGCTGGACTGTAAGGGATCATACCTCCCTTAATAGCTACCAATGCTTCCATCCGCAATATCATTAATTCCATGCAAGCTCTCCATACAGGTATTGGATCACCTTCTCCTGCATATCCCGTTCAGCACCACCTACCTTATCCCTCTACCAACATCTTACAAATTTTGTCTAGGGTCATGCACTATCCTCATCACTTTCATCGAAGAGTCTCTATGCAGTACTGATTTGTAATTTGATATCGCATCTCTCCAAAGCTTAACTCATGCTTCATATCGTATCAAGCATGCTTTCCCATCTCTCATAGTCTGCTGATCTTGACTGTTCAAGCATGGTTACAAGCTTGTGTAACTGTGACACCAGCCCTCGGGTCCCCTCATATGTAGTGATGTACTTCTCAAGATCTGTTTTGTCTCTTGTGACTGGCACTTTGTGGGACGCATTGCCCAGTGCCTCAGTTGAAAGTATTAGAAATGTTCTTGTGTCCCTATCCAGAAGGCTCGGGACCAGTCTATAAAAGACCTTACTATACCTCCCTCTAATATGTCTGGTATGATTGTGCATTCCCCCACTCTGATGGCCTTGCGCTTCTCAACTGTGTATGCTGTAAAATTTGGATTGTTGTGTTTTAGACCTGGTGTCTTTTGGCATGGTTTCCCCTGACTTTGCCTTCTGACCTCCTGCTTTTGACTGTATGCTGAACTTTTTTTGCTGGCTTTACAACTCTGTGCACTCTTTCACTGCTGACCAGTGCGGAAGTGCATGTGCTCTTTGTCTAAAATGTAATGGAATTTAGTTTCTTCATGATAGGCATATTTGATTTACTTATGAAATGAAATGAAATGAAATGAATTTGTACTTGTAAAGCGCACTGCTACCCTGAGGCATCCTGGCGCTGAACGCATACCGCTGTGGAACCCTTCCTGGCTTTTCCCTGTGAAATGTCCACTCCTGGGCACCCCCAAGGTGAAGCCAGGCATCCCAGCGCTGGTGGGGCCGTTGTGGAGATTAAGCAAGCTATTGCCCAGAGTTGCAGAGTGGGACCCATGATTAGAATAGGCACCGAGGCGAGAATTATCAGGTCCGAGGAAGTTGAGCCCAAGACCCGCCGAGGCGGGAATTGAACCCTGGTCCCGGGCCAGATCTCTGCATCAGGGTCTGCCGCTCTAACCATTGAGCCACACTTCTCCACTTATAAGTCCCTAGTACAGGTCACTACATGTGCCCAGCGCCTGTAAATCAAAGGCTACTAGTGGGCCTGCAGCACTGATTGTGCCACCCATATGAGTAGCATTTATAAACATGTCTCAGGCCTGTCACTGCGCAGCCTGGGTGTGCAGTTTTAAACTGCCATTTCGACCTGACAAGTTAACCTACTTGTCAGGTTTAAATATTCCTTTTTATGGCACATAGGAAACCCCTAGAGCAGACCCCAGACAGCCCATGGGCAGGGTGCAGTCTACTTAAAAGGAAGGATATATACATATCAGTTTTACATGCCCTGGTTGTGAAATTCTCTTAAATTCATATTTCACTACTGCAAGGCCTATCTCTCCCACAGGGTTACATTAAAGCTGCCTTGTAGCGTTTTACAAGTATAACTTTTAATTGGGAAAAGATAGGAAATGTGTTTGGTGTCTCTGAACTCACAATTGAAAAACACATCTTTTAGTGAAGCTGCCTGTCTCTGGACTACACGTCTGGGTTGGGTGACAGCTGGGCTTTGTGCATTCCCTCTAGACAAAAAGGGAACTGAGGTCTGCCACTCACATCGTGATGGCCCATCACCAGGCTGATGGGTTTTCCTGAGCTAGAGTGAGAGGGAGGAGCTGACACTTGCACCTGATTAGGACTGTGCCTGTCCCCACACAAAGGGCTGCATACCCCAGCGTAGTGAGTCTGGAGCCAGGGCAGGGTCTTGTGCACTACAAAGACATTTGTTTGAAGTCTTCCTACTTCAAAGGCTAAAATGGGTATAAGTACTGTATCTCTGACACCATTTACTCCGAACACTTCTGGAACTGAGGACGTTTTATGAGGAAGAAGAGCAATTGTGGTGCCTGGAGGGACTGCCACTTTGCAGCTTGCTTTGTTGGCCTGCTGTTTCTTGTCTGTGAGTGAGAGGACTGGACTTTGACTCTCTACATTCTGCAACTTTAAAGTTTCCCCAAGGGCTTGTTTGTCAAAGGGCTTGCCTCCTGTTTTCTGAAGCCGCAGGGATATCAAAGGCTTCCCCTGCACCTTGCTCCTCTGCTGTGAGCCTTACTCATCCAAGTGGTACCAAATCCAGTCCTGGGCCCTTGGAAGTGAGTGTTTGGTGCTGCAACCCAAGAAACCAACGCCACAAGGATGTTGCACCGATTGGTACAGGTGCATTTCCCTACGACATCTGCACATTGCTGCTGCCTGCACTGAAGCCACGGACACCGCTCACCAACTGCGCAACGCATCGCCAACGATCTTCAAAGCAGCTCCAACTTTGTGGAAGCAGCACTTCCGCATCGCCCTGTGCTACACACATCATCTACAGCCAGTGATACGAAGCATCAGCCCAATGCACATCTCTTCTTGACATCGACGCATCCGCAACTTTGCACGGCTTCGGAATTGACACATCGCGTTCGACAGTGATGCATCCCCCCTTTGCAGAAAGCATCATCTATGATCTTCGACACATCCACAACGTTGCACAAACTTCAGAAATGGCGCATCGCCTTCGACAGAGACTCATCCCCTCCTTTACTCCACGCATTGTCCATGATCTGCGGAGCATCCAAGGTTCTGTCAACGGGTCTGTGTGACTCCTGGATCTGGCTCTCTCTCCATTGTGGTTGAATTGAACTTTTGGATTTGTCCTAGTCAAGCGTGAACAGATAGCCCCAGTTAGAGCTACTGATTTCTAAGTACTGTATTTTTGGTTAATCTTGAAAAGTTCATATCTTGACTTGTGTATATTAGTTTTTTATTGTTTTGGTCTTGTTTTACTCAGATAAAATATTGGCTATTTGTCTAACCTGGTGTGGGGTACGTTTGTAGTGGTTTCACTGTGTTACTGTGTGTGTGTGTGTATGTACACAAATACTTTACACGTTGGCTTTTTAGTTGAGCCTGCCTGCTCAGTGCCAAGCTACCAGAGGGTGAGCACAGGCAAATCTTTAGTGTGTACTACACTTACTCTGACTAGGATTGTGGTTCCTGCTTGGACAGGGTGCGCACCTCTGCCAACCACAAACCCAATTTCTAACATTGTGTATGGGTGTTAGTGAAGATAAAACCCTGGTCAGACCCGTCTCGAGGATGATCGTATTCCTTACTAACACCGTGCTGGCAGTCTAGACTAAAGTATAATCGCTGAGGCCTATCTCTTTTGGGCAGTCAGATTACATCCCACAGCATCCTGCAAGCCAGGGCTCTATCCATATTCGCCCAGTGTTTGCTGGAGTAGCTCAGTAGAGAATTGTCAATTACATGCATCGGTGCAGCTTCACAATAGTTTTTCTTTTCCAGAAAATCCAATCCCGCTCCTATTCCTTATTTGAAATCTTAGCTGGCTTACTCTACTAGACTGTTTAGAATTCCTTTATGGAGTGTTTGAAAAATATTGTCCTTGATTCTTATCGGGATAGCCTGAAACAGGTATAGTGATCAGAACTCTATTGTCCTTCTAGTGGCAGCTATACTGCCCAACCAAGGGATGTATAGGTGTTTGCATCTTTTTAGATCTTCTTTTATCTCTTCAACCATGTGGGATATATTTGTCCTAGACTTTTTTTACTGGATGGGCTATACTTGGAGCTTGTACTTGTTCTTCTAGCCATCTCAGTTGGATGTTGTCTGCTGGTGCTTCCAGTAGTATTTCAGCTTTATGTCCTCTCAACTGGAGGTCATTTTCCTTCACCCAGTACTAAATGTTTTAAGACATTTTGTGATGTTTAGAATATTGTTTTTTGTCAGGTTGAATGTGAGTTGAATGTCATCCTGAGATATTAAGAATTCATGGATTTCAGAATCAAGAGAACTATGTCTTCTTTAATATTGTTGAAGGCAGTTTCCATTCCTATGCCAGGTGTGAACCTGAGTGTTTAATGTGAGCCAGTGGTTGTAAGTGGAGCCCAGCAGCAATCATTTTTGGGCACCTGGACCTGTTTTTCATCACTAGACTATGACCTAGAACAAGAGATGGAATGGAAGGAAAGATGGGAGAACATAGCCAAAGGAGAAAACAGGGATGAAAAAGAACCTTCAAGAGTAAAATAGAGGGATAGAGATTGTGTTGTGTGGGATGAAAGAGCCAAGAGGAGGAATCGAGACTAGATAGTCTGGGTATTAGGCAACTCCAATATTTTGCAATGCTGATGGCAGGCTTTGGAGAAAAACGTAGGGCCCTAGCACTTAATTGCTTTCAAATTAAGCACTGATGAACCCTGATTGGCTGTCTTGGAGAACATTATTCTTCATAACTGAGTTCTGTAGTTGGCCTCTCTTAACAAGAGTTTGTAATACATGGTGGTTTTTTTTTTGGCAGAGTTTTATATAGCGCGAATTTGACCCGAATCGGGTGTCAGAGCGCTTTACATAGCACCAGTTACGTTACATTAGGACACACATTCATTTTTGTTGGGCACAGGGAGATTAAGCGATTTGCCCAGAATCACAGGATGTTCAGCGTCATTGCCGAGACTCGAACCCAGTTCCCCAGATTCGAGGTCGGACGCCCTAGCCGTTAGGCCAACTCCTCTCCCCTAATGGAAATGAGACAGTAGTTGGCTTTAGCTTTCTATAGTAGGGGTGTGATAGTAGCCTCTTGTAGAGGCTTGGGAACTGTGCCTAGCTGATGAGATGTTTCTATGATGTTGTTACTGTGTTCACTGCAGATAATCTTTTAGTGTGGTTCAGGACGTGATTAAACTGGTAGAAGCAAGGCTTCAGCTTTTCTAATTTCTTTGAACACTTGATCTTGACTCATTGTGACAATGGTACGTGCAGACACACACCACACACACACCACACACACTCCACACAACACCACACACACACACTCCACACAACACCACACACACACTCCACACACACACACACTCCACACACACACACACTCCACACACACACACACTCCACACACACACACACTCCACACACACACACACACTCCACACACACACACACTCCACACACACACACACACTCCACACACACACACACACTCCACACACACACGCACACACACTCCACACACACTATACACACACACACACACTCCACACACACACTCCACACACACAGTAATGTTTACATATCACTATGAGGACCGGCCATTGACCGTAATGAAGTGTGTAATTGCTATTCTAACTCCACACGCGCCTTGATAGTAGGGAAGGTTATAAAGCGGACCGAAGCAAGTCAAACTGCACTTTTAATTTTTTGATACACTCGCTCAAAAGTACTTAAACACACTACGGGGACTGGTCCTCATAACGCACCGGTCCTCACAAAGATAGTGTTTGTCTGGTTCTGCCAAGGTTAATCCACGCTATGAGGACCGAACCGGTCCCCACAGTGTGGGTTATACATGCCCACTCCACACACACTACACACTCACTCCACGGTACGCATTGACACACATTTCCTTGTAACCTAAGGAATTGTCTGACATTAATTATGTTCCTGTTTCTCTGAGTACATGTACTCAGTATCTGATGGGCGTTCTACACAAGAGTTTTCTCTCCTATACGGAGTTCCCTGTTTCAGCCCACCTCTCTCTCTCTTCTTCCTTTCCGTATACCTACTCTGTCCATAGTTTATTCTCTTTCAATCATCTTTTACTCATCCCTGTAATTTCCCATTTTATAACTTCAGCAGAATCTATCACTTTATCTGTCCTTTTATCATCTCGTCTTTTACTTGGCTTGTTACCCACACTTTTATTTTTCCATCTTGTCTATTGTTCCTATCTCTTTGATTTCTCTCCTTTGCAATGCACATTCTCTATTTCAGACAATCCAGAACATTGCTCATCTTATATTTTTTCAGATACCCTTGTCTCTCCTCTGCCTCTCTTGAGTGCCTTCCTATCAGCTACCATTTTTAAGATCATAATGTGTGTCTTTTTTTAAAATAAAAATGTGTTTTTATAAAGCCGGTTACCCAAGCCTCACTACTGCCTTTGGCCTGCCTCTCAAACTCAACAGAAAACAACTGTACGGCATATAAAGGCAACTTTCTCCCAACACAAACAAAATGTTTGGAGTTCTTCAAAACCCTGCAGGCTCTCTTGCAGTAACTGATGGTTTGAGAGCACTGCAGTATAAGCATGAATAGTTAAGGAATCGTCATCATAATGTTTATTTCGGGGTAATTAACCGATAAAACATGTACATACATAAAATAAACATGAAGATTGGCATTACTCATACAAATCAAGGCGTACAGTACAGAGTAATCATATGAAATGATGGTAAATTCATAACATCAATATAATCATGGAGAAAAAAGCTTTGTAAACTAAAATCCATCTGATTGGACATTCAAAACAATATATTGAGAGTAAAATCCCTTTAAAAATATGTACAAATCAAAAAATGGCACATTTATCAATAAAATATCAGAATTATAAAAGATTCCCTATTATTGCACAAAGTCATATAAATATCTCCTTTACTAGTGTGTTAAGTACCTAAAGGATTATTGCAGGATGTGTGTTTCATAAGGAGTACCCCATCTGCTTCCTCACTAGCCAAACGGCAGAAAGATATCAAAGGTATCGGCTTACAGAATATACAATAACTGAGTTGGTATTTGTCCGTAGTATCCTAAAAGCAGTTTGGAATTGCCTATTGCCAAGGTTTAAACATAGTGCTCTAATCCAGGTTCTTCTTCCACTTTTGTACAATGGGCAGAAGAAGAACAAATGTCCAACATCTTCTATAGAGTCCCTACAAGAAGGACAGAAAACCTATGTGTCCTGCTGTGATTTCCACTTGTTAGAAAGTTGGCCTACCTGCAAGGTTCCTATTCTAAATTTAATTTTTAAAGTATGAGCATGGTAAGGTCTTGTAGCATCCATGTAAGTTTCAATTGCTGGTGTCAATTTAAAGTATAGGAACCCTGCAGTGAGACTTACAGAGCTAACATTTGTATGTTAAAGCTCGATTGTGTGTGCCCAAAAAGCCGATTTGATGGCTTCTCTTGTTCCACCCCTCATTGAGCAAGGTTCACTCCATATTTTTTCCATACTTCGGTGAGGTAGATCGTATGTGATGGAACCAAGAGATGGAGTTCGAATTATCCATGCTTAAAAACCTCGATTAGGGCTTTCTTGTAGCAATCTAATTCAGGAGTTATCCACATCTGATAAAAAAAAAAATGGTCTTAAAACGGCTATATGACCTCTACTCTTTAACACTGTGTCCAAAAATAATGGGAGTGCTTCGGGGTAGGCTGAACAAAGATCTTATAAAGGTATTCTCCCTTACTGTCAGCTCCTTTGAGTTTCCATGCCCCCCAGATTTCAGCCCTGTACAATGCAGCACTCTGAACTTTGGCACTGTAAATCTCAATAGGTGGCAATATTAATTTGGGAGTTATTTTATATCTTTTAAGTAGCCCAGAGGCACCATGTAACAGAATGATTCATCTTGAATTTCCTTTAAAATGTGGTTAAAAACACACATTTTGTTTTAGCAGTGTTCACCTTGGTGCTAGTTAAGGAATCATTCTTCTGCCCTGTTTGTTGCATTCCAATATATGTTTTTTGTTTCCTGCTATTGACCAAAGGGCCCTTTCCATAGCCCATCAGTTGGGCTTAGTGATGGGAGCTCAGTTGCATTCAATGTGTAATAATGGCTGACCATGGCTAGAAACATTTATTCGAATGTTGAACTTTGCAAATGATGCAGCAATTAATGCATTATGCAAGTGCACAATGGCAGTGAAAATGCAGTAATTGCCGAATAGTAAAATTCCAATATCCCTTTTGTAAGTCATTTCCCAAATTCTTCATTTTGAGAATAAAGATAAAGGGGTTACACCAATGTCAAACTTAGCCCTATTAGAGGAAAATAGTGTTCACTAAAGAACATATGTGAACCCCGGTCTTAGAGCTTCATTTCTGCTGGAAAATAGTCTCATTGTGAACATTACGTGTAGCATTGATGTATTTGATTGTTCTTTCTCTTTCTCTCATCTTCAGTGCTACCTGCAAAGGGAACATATGACACTTTTTATTTGCTGCATGATTAAAACCTTTTTTATTGCAAGACTAAGCTCTACCACTTTCTTTTACTGAATTTGAACCCAAGTCTACACTTGCCTATGAAGGATAAGTTGTATGCCAGCCTTTTTCATACATAGAGAGATTGAACACCCTGTCCATCCACTGGTCAATCCTTTATCCTTCATGTTATTTGAACATTTAAAATCCGATTAGAAACTATAAGTTCACTGTTAGACAAGTCATGAAGACCATCATCTGCCACCACAGATTCACCGAGAATGTCTCCCCTTTCTTCTCCATGAATCATAGAACATCACCTACAAGGGAGTCTACGTCAGGATTTTTTGGGGCCCGAGGCAGAAGGGGAATGTGGGAAGGCCCTCTAATTTGCATAGACTTGACCCATTCAGGGATGTCTGCATCTCAATAGATGTCCCTGCAGCCCCTCCCTCTCAGGAACCTACAAGCACCTTTTAACAGCTCATCAAGGGCTGAAGGTGCGAGGGTTGCTTATCTCCAGAGAGGGTTAAGACTGTCAGGGAGCTAAACAGCTGGGCAATAGTCCTTCCTCTGTGCCTCTGCCTGGGTGGGGGGAGGAGGCCTAAATGCCAGACAAACCTGAGGAATGTGCCTTCTTGCGCCTGCCCCTCAAGCCCCGGGTTTGCCTCGCTAGACCATAGCAGTGAGGCCAGGGGAGGGGGCCCCCTAAGGTGGCGCACTTGCAAGGTGGCACCTTTTATGCCGTGCCCTGACTGGGTCGCATTGGCGCGAGGCCCCAAGTTGGAGGGCTGACGGCGGGGCCCTGGGCAGCAGCACACACTGCCCATGCCCAGCGCCGGCCCTGGTCTACGTCATGCCCTTCCTTGATGTCTGTAATGCCCTGTACTCTGGCCACCCACAGGCATGAGCATACAGCTCAGAACTGTTGAAAGTTGTATCAGAAGTTAATCCTTGAACTTGAAATCATGGGACCAAGAAGAGACGGAGCTCGAATGAATAGATTGATTTCATTTGCTGCAATCTTCTATACTTACAAATATAATCTGGAGCAATGCTTCCACAGGGGCCACACTGCCTGGGCCTTCAGAACCAGCCAGCTAAACCCCCTCTGCAATGCTTCTGCAAACAAATGCAAATCCCGGAAAATGCTAGCGACCGTGCTGTTTCAACAATACTTCTGCCAGCAAGAAATCTAATGATTGCGCCCCTACTCCGATTCTGCCGCTCCTTTCTTCCATCTTTCATCTTGAATTGTGCATGCTCTTAATCAGTTGTCCCCTCTGCATACAACTACTCTCGCATAGACCATTAGATGCACGTGTACATGAATAAGTGTTTGATTTCTTTTTCCATATTGGATTGGTGAAAATGCTGCTTTCTAAAATTAAATGTTCTACTCCATCATGATCTCCATTGAATGTGAACGTTTAGGAAAAAGGTGTATTGTGTGTTATCTTATTGGAGAGTGAGTGCTCCAAGAATTAGATGTTTATGTGAACTGCAATAGGTGTTCGTTAATCTTTAAGTTTTCCGAAAGGATATTGATGGCATCACTTTACTTGCACGAATAGCATAAGGAAGGCCAACTTGGTGTACTGTATATGTTTGCATAGAGTGCTCATAAAAATGGCCTGGTAATCCTTTAATTAGTGTGCATCATATTGTGTTGTAACATTTATATAATGCTTCCTACCCCTCAGCACTCTAGTGGGAGTAGGGTAGGACACTACCCAGTTAGGAGAGCGTGTGTTTTAGAGCGCCTTTATGGGAAGCATTTGCTGTTGTGTGTGCCAGCCGGAAGACCTACATGGGAAACATGAAAACTGGAGAGGTGCTTCAACAATGCCTAAGTGAGCTTAACACTACCCTTGCACTTGTCATTGGTGCTGAAGGATGTGAGGTAGGTAGAACCATGCTGTAACATGCATACCATAAACGAACAGTCTCCATCATTAATGTGTTCCGACTCAGAAGAGCGAGCCATGGATGAATAGACTTGGTCTGCCTGTATTGGATTTTGTCTGCCTGCATTGTGAAGGCAGATGCACTGGTGCAAGTCTTTTTCAACCTGAGAATGGTCAGAATTGGAGCCACTCTGGAACTGAATGACCTTGGTCCGTATGTGGCAAAGCATCTGTTGTAGGAATATTGGTCCAGCGCAGTGAATGTCTCGGCCAGCAACATGGAGTCCCTTGAAAGAGAGGAGTCTTGAAATTGGGAGCCGGCCTTGTGAGAGATCTTGGAGTACTGGCGTGAGCGCAGTTTCCACGGGGTAGAAGCTGACTGAAGTGGCTTTGCTACTTGATTTAGTCAGTGCAGATTGTTTGCTGATAGGCAGCAAAGCACTATTTTAAACTGATGCAGAAGTTGTTTTACTGTTTCCTGCTTGGTTAGCAGCCAACTCGATGCATCTCCAGAGCGGCTGTACAGATTGGCTGGAGATAGGCTCGCGCAAGCACATAGGTTACTGCTCATCTCCACTCAGTGATGCGTCCTTGTCTTTCTTTTGACAGTGCCTCCAAAGCCTGCAACTCTGCAAAATACCTCTACGCAGACCACCCCCCGAAAACCCTGGCAGAAATCTGTCTCCCAAGAGAAATCGATGATGGAGGAAGGGACCAATCCTTTGCCTGTCCCAGGTGCGCCAACCGAGAAATCCAAAAAGATTACAGATCTCATCAGTCGCTTTGAAAGCAGTGGGTAAGTACGTTAATTGTCGGCATGGCTGCAGATAGAATAATTTAATGTTAGAAATTACTGTATTGCCTGATTTATAAGATTATCCAAGAAACTTTAGAAGTTCACTGTGTAGAAAATAGATGAGAATGTACCATCACCTACCTCTGAGCCTTGCTCCACCAAGAAAGTAAAATTGTCTAAGTTAGTAAATGTTTTAAATCATTTAATAAAAAAACATTCTACATGACAATAAAAGTGCAACATGTTTAAAAAGTGTCCCGCTTCGGCACTTTGTCGCTAAAATTGACGTGTCAGCAAATAGTTCAGAAAATATTTTTTTTTAAATTGATATAACGTTAAAATCCATTCGACAGATTCTAAAAGCAGCAAGTAAACTAAAACTCATCCTAAAAAACCCAGGCAAGCGGAAAGGATAGCACGAAGTTCGTGTGCAGTGCATATGCCAAAATGTAAACGTCCTCTACAAACATCAGTCTCATATTGCTCGCAGCCTAACCCCGAAGCTTAAACATTTTGCATATTGAATAGACCTCTTTCGCTTTTACACATGTTCCTTATTACAACACTTTTGCTATTAATAACTTGCCTACGTAGTGCATTATTTTTTATAAAATGTAGTCACCGGGGCGGATTCCCCATGCATACAAAAAATTACTGCTTGGGACACGTTCTGAAACCGATTTGTTTAAAAGCATTACGGAGAGGAAAATGGAGCACACTGTAACTGTAATAGACTTTTAAACTGGCCCTTAAATGCTCGGCAAAATAACTTTGTGGTTGGAGGCTTTTATATGTATTAATGCTCAGGTATGAAATAAACAAGTTAAAAAGTATTAGGGTGAAAACACTCTTTTTCTTAAGCTCTCTCTGCGTGGGTACTTTGGACAAAAGCACCTGATTCTCACCCAGCTTGTATTTGGATCCAAGTGTTAGTATACAAAAGTTGGAGAGCTCAAAACAAATTGGCCAGAAAATCCTAAGAGGTCAGTTTCTTCCATAACGAGCTCCTGTTATCATGATCATATGCCTTTGTAAAGTCGATGAAGCGGGTGGAAAGTAGTTATTTTCTTTAATTGGCTTCTCAATTATCGATAATGCTACCAAATTGTTGGTTGTACTTGACTCATATTTAAACCCCGTTTGGTTAAACAGCATTAGTCTTTTTTTTTTTTATTGAAGCCCACTCTTCCAGGTCTGTCAACTGAAGCACTTCAATTCTGTATCCAATAGTGCTATCAAACTATAACTATCATGGCTTGAATATGCACCTTTTTGTATAGATTGGGTAAAGCACCGACCCTCGCCAAGAATCTTGTATAGTTTCTGAGGTTAAGCGGAAATTGAATAGTGTATAAAAGCATTCCGACCAGAACTCAGGATCTTGTTTATAAATAGTGGCAGGTAGGACATCTCCACTCCCTTACAGATTTGTTCTTTTAATTTTTTGTAGTTGAAATCTAGAGGGCAAGGGGGTGCAAGATTGTGTTTCAAAATTATTGAGAGCCCGTCTCCTGGTACAGCACTTTTATAGAATTTATCCACTTTGATTGATCAACATTATTACCCGCTAAACAGCGGGACCTCTCTCTAGGCGATTAATAAGGAGCCAGAAGACCTGGTTCTTACAATTGCGGCCTGCATAGGGGTCTCTTCAGTTCTGGTCTTCTTGGGCCCGTCTCGCCTCCCACACTGTTTTTTTGTAAGCTCTTCATAACTCATTTGCCTTCTTGGGTTGTTCTACAGGATCCTGAAGCGTTTTTAGCCTCTGAGTTTTTGTCCTGATTTCTTCACTGAGCCCTTAGGGCTACCGAGTACCATTTATTTTGGGGTAATTGCTCATGATGCTTCAAGGGTTGTTCAGGGAGTCTGAAATAAGCCTTTAGCTCTTTTTGTACTGTGACCCAAGCTGAAATTGGATCCATTGTCTTCCAGATTAAGACCTTTGCTGCTTTTCTCTATACATTGCGGCTGTTTCATGATATTGCTTTCCATTGGAATTGACTGACTTGTGACCCTATATGTAAAACCAATAACGCAGGCCTGTTATTATTTCTAATAGTGACCTGCTCGGGATAATGATCGCTCTTGCATCTTGGAAGTATTTAAAATTGTCAAACAAATGTATTAAGGTAAAAATATAATCTAACACTGTGTGACTTTTTTCACCCTGTCGGCATAAGCCATTGGTTTGTCTGAGAGAAAACGCCTCTTGAGCGCCCATAACACTAGTGCTTCTATGGTGACAAGACGTGGGTGATTACATTGATCTGAGTTACTATATTTGGACTCCTGAATTGGGATTTCCCACTTGCCTAAGTTCTATTTTGGGAACTATCCGTCCTCAGATGTTTGACAAGATTTAAGTTAAAACCCTCTGTCAGTATCCGGGGATGTTGCCATATTGGAGGGCCAGCTGTGACAGGTTATCTGTGGTGTTAAGGAGTTCCTTTTTCATGCTCGGTTTTACATTAATGTATAGGTTTATCACCGGACTGCTATTAATACCAAAGTCCCAATTTTTATCCCAAGCAAATTTAGGGTACTCCGGTTTAGCTTTGCTATTTCAAAAGCCTCCTCAATGGAAACGTATATTGACAGGCCTCCCTTAGGGCGACCTTTTCTCTTTGATTTTTCTGCCGGGGTAAAGGGTAAACATTTTTTTAAAAAACCTCTTATTGAATGTCCTCCTTCCACATTTTCTAAATACCTATGACGACGTGAGAGATTAGATAATTTTCCAATTTCCAAATTAAAAATGTGTGTTCAAGTCCATCCTTGGCAAGGTCTTTCCACACTAAACAGCCTCTCTGCTGTTTGTATCAGTTCTGGCCACTCCATTGAGCGTCCCAGTCTGTGAACCTTCAAGCACCTATAGGTATGCAAACACGTTCCAAAAAACACCTTTGTCGGACTCAGCTACTCAGGGCAGTACCTTATTTTGAGGCAGTGTGACATGAAGGGGTGCATTTTACAACTTAAGAAAGATGTAAAGGAAATATGTTTAAGTGTTACTTGCAGGTTGAATCCTGTAAAACCTATCAATAGTAAGTATTTCACTTGCTCTAGAAACTGTTTTACATATGTAGCCTGCTTCACTGGACACCTGGATGGAATTAAGTTTGAAATATGCCTTTCGTTGTTTGTGGAAACGATATTTAATGTGGCTGTGCCTACGAATATGACACTATTGCGAGCTCATTTTGTTGTTACCACTATCTTGGACCACCCATACATTTTTTTGAGCTTGCAGGAGAGGAGATACATTTACTTTTATGTGCCTCCCTCCTGTTACATAACCAAGTAAGGACCTGGCGGCAATTATTTTTGACAATAACTGAAGGGCAGGCATTCTGTAGAACAGCCAGTGCCAAGCAGACATTCTACTTTGGCATATTAAATGGTGGTCTGCTATTTTCTTCACCCTAACTGATGAGCTAGTATTCTCTGGCACAATAACAAATGGACGAGGTGTTTCTGTGGCAGGCATGCTGTGACACAGTAACTGACAGCAACAAAAAAGTGATGGATGGAAATGCATGAGCCAACTCTCCTTAAGCACTAGAATCTTCTTGGGATAGCATCCCAATCAAACTTTTTTAGCTTTTCTTGGTGCTGCAGAATAGGACCAAACTTAGGGCAGTCACTCATGGCCCCACCCTACAGGAGCAATCCAATCCAAATGCTCAGCAATGCTTTTCTCAGACATTCCAGGCACATGTGGCCAGCAAGCGTACGCGCTGTTATTTTAATCCATGTTACTTTGGTTGTCACAGTGACTGACTGATAGGCCAGGCATTCACGCACAGTAACTGGTTGGCAAGTATTCTCTGGCACAAAAACTGATGGGAAGGCATTCTCTGGCACAGTACCGGACGGGCAGGCATTCCCTGGCACAGTAACTGATGGGCAGACATTCCCTGGCACAGTAGCTGATGGGCAGGCATTCCATGGCATAGTAGCTGATGGGCAGGCATTCCCTGGCACAGTAACTGATGGGCAGGCATTCCCTGGCATAGTTACAGATGGACAGGCTTTCATTGGCACAGTAACTGATGTGTAGGCATTCTCAGGCACAGTAACTGATGGGTAGGCATTCTCAGGCACAATAACTGATGGGTAGGCATTCTCAGGCACAATGAGTGATGGACAGGTATTCTGTGGCGCAGTAATAGATGTCAGGTATTCTCTGTCACAGTAGCTAGTGAACAGGTAGCCCCTGGCAAAGTGAGTGATTGGTAATCTCACACACACTAATTAATGAGCAGGCATTCCCTGACACAGTAACTGATGGGTAGGCATTCTCAGGCACAGTAACTGATGGGTAGGCATTCTCAGGAACAATAACTGATGGGTAGGCATTCTAAGGCACAATGGGTCATGGGCAGATATCTATGGCACAATAATTGGTGGACAAGCATTCTCTTGCACAGTAGCTGATGAGCAGTTATCCTCTGCCATGGGACGTATTCAGGGGACCGTCCATTATCTCCTTGTGTTTGCTTTGTTCGCTCTAAGTTGGCAGGGTATGCCCAGATGTGGGTCCCTTGCTCTCTTTGCCACTGGATTCAAGCTAGCCTGGCTGAAGAGGGGTGTTACCCCGAAACTGGTCCCAGGATGCTTGTTTCCGGTCCAGGGAAGACATGGCTTGGCAGTTTGGGCTGGACTGTTCCCATGAGGCACAGGGTCAAAACTGATTTGCATATAGCTGTGTCTGAACTGGGGTGGCGAAGTGAGCTAAAGAACGATGATGGATTCAACCCAGATCTGTGACTGGGGGTGAGTGTCTGAAAAGTTTCAGTGCTCCGTCCATCATCGGCTTGTGTTTGCTTTGTTCGCACTAAGTTGGCAGGGTATGCCCAGACGTGGGTCCCTTGCTCACTTTGCCACTGGATTCAAGCTAGCCTGGCTGATGAGGGCTGTTAGCCCGAAACCGGTCCCAGGATGCTTGTTTCCGGTCGAGGGAAGACATGGCTTGGCAGTTCGGGCTGGACTGTTCCCATGAGGCACATGGTCAAGACTGATTTGCATATAGCTGTGTCTGAACTGGGGTGGCGAAGAGAGCTAAAGAACGATGATGGATTCAACCCAGATCTGTGACTGGGGGTGAGTGTCTGAAAAGTTTCAGCGCTCCGTCCATCATCTCCTTGTGTTTGCTTCATTTTTTCCAACTTTACAAAATTGACAGCTGGTTGTTTTGTACTCAGTACTAATGCATCTTGAGTCCATACATAAATTTATGCAGCTACATCAAGTTCATTTTCAAAACCTGGTGGTGATTAGAAGAAACTGGTATAGGTCTTAAGGTGGGTGCTATGATTGCAGGCATTTGGTTTGGCTTTGGTTATTTTAATATTCTAATATTGAATCAGAAGTGTCTTTAATAAAATTCTGTTATAGCAGGTACAGGACAGATTAATCTATAGCAAGACTGTATGGATGAGGTACTTGGCAGCATTGCTTATTGGGTCCATAATGTGAAATTTAGAATGAATCCTATGTTTAAGGCATTGTCCTCTCAGCTTGACCCTGCTTTTGCTCTCTTTTCGACCTCTCTTTCAGCACGGGAAAGTTCCCTTTAGTTTGGAAAGCAGCACAGGTCATTCCAATTAAAAAAAGGTTAAATTGTCATCTATGGACCTTTCTAATTATCAACCTATTTTCTGCCTCCTTTATTGGGCAAGCTCCTGGAAGGACTAATAAATACTCAACTCATGGAGTTTTTTTAAACCAATAAGTTGTTGGATCCGTCACAATCAGGCTTTAGACCTATGCACAGTACCGAAACAACTTTAATTGCAGTTACTGATTCAATAAGATGCTCTCTTGACATGAACACTCCATCACTGCTTGTGGTGTTGGACCTTTCAGCAGCATTCAATACGGTATGCCGTCCTAGAATGCTGCACAGATTGCAGGAGATAGGAATCCATGGCACTGCATTAAAATGGTTCAAGGATTTTCTAACTGGTCGTGCTCAGACGATTAATTTGGATCTTTATAAATCATGAACTTTACAATTAGATAAGAGGGTGCCACAAGGCTCTTGCTTGAGCCCCACTCTCTTTAACATTCATGTAGCCCCCCCCCTTGCCAAAATTGCCAGAGATTTTGGCTTTGAACCTTTATCATATGCTGATGATACACAGTTAATTTTAACACTTAGTAAAGACTTGATCAATGCAAAATTGCTCTTTTCTGCTGGTATGACAGCCATTGCGACCTGGATGACAGAACACTGTCTACAGCTGAACGCCAGTAAGACTGAGATTATGCTCTTTGGTAAAACAGTACAGCTTTGGACACCAGATTGTTGGCCCTCGGAATTGGGTGTTGCACCTAGTCCTAAATAGGTCGTAAAAAATCTGGGACTTCGACTTGATCAAGCACTCACTATGAAAGAGCAGGTTGGCAACACCATAGGGACTTGTTTTCATATGTTGTGCTTGTTACGGAGAGTTTTCACTGTCCTTCCACACTATACGAGGAAGACCTTAGTTCAAATATTGGTTATCAGCCGCCTAGATTATTGCAATGCCTTATTAGCTTCCATCAGTGAGACATTGGTAAATAAACTGCAGGTGGTTCAGAACACCGCAGCACGTCTTATTACCAATCTTCCACCCAGTTCAGCTTCTTGTCCTCTTTTGCACTCTCTTCATTGGATGCCAATTCACAAAATAAATATTTTAAAAATTTGCTGTCTGACACATAAGTCCTTAAGTGACAAAGGCCCAAGCTATCCGTTTTCAAAGTTTTGTCCTTATCGGCCAAGTAGACCATTAAGATTCAGTTACAAAGCCCTGCTTACAGTCCCCCGGATAAGAAAGTCTCGCTCAGGTGGAAGGTCCTTTTCCTACTTAGCCACTTTCTATTGGAATAAGATCCCATTTCACTTACATCAATGTACTGATCATTTTAAATTCAGAAAATTTTTCAAGACTGAGCTGTTTGCGGCTTAAGATTCTAGTTTACCTGTTGATGTTCTGTGCTGCACCGAGTTAGCCCTTCTGGAGTGATTCGTGCACGTTATAAATTAAATTAACATATCAACAAGAAACTTGATATTTCGGAGACTTTTAATGTATGATGAGCAAGTAATTGTGAACTAAGGCAGATTAAAAGATAGATCTATGGTGCTTAACTTTGATAGTGATTTTTGGCATGTGTCAAAATTGGAGTAAACATCAAAGCTGACTACAATATAAGATTCTCTTGTTCTGTCACTCTTTACTCTTGACCCCATCTTATGTCGTCATCTAATGAAGATGACACTGGGCTTGGCAGTAAAGAAAGGGCAGACTCACTGGAAACCAGTAGGGCTAGTAACAAATCAATATTCTGATAATCTTCATACTGCTGATAATCAGAGTCATTTCATACTCACATGGCTCTAGAACTGACATTTGAAAATTCTCCATCGCTGTTCTATAGAGGGTGAGTAATTTACGAACCATCAAAGAGTCAAGCCTATTTATGTTTAGAACAGTCCTCAGTAGCATTGACTGTGTAAAAGTTATTTATATGATGCAGCCCAATTATAGTATCTGTATTTTAAAAATTCTAGCAAGTATTATTTATCGTTGTGTTGACTTTTGTAATGGTGATATATAACTATAATAATATGTAGTTTAATGATTGTGATAAGTGTATTATGGATTGAAGTGTTAATATTTATAAGGATTAGTATTTATAGGGATTTGTTTGTCTATCAAACTGGTTTAATAAAAATAATATTCAAGTTGCCTTTTCTGTCAGTGACAATGTTATTGTGATGTTGCATTTGTAATTTGTTTGAATCTATTTTGTTCGTTTATCCATTTCATTTATTTTTAATTAATTTGTGTGCTTTGTTATTGAGATTATAAACACTTTTGAATTACATCATATTTTTACCATAATTCGTAATTAGTCAGTATTCATATTTTTATTTTTTTTATTTTGGTTTCCTCTGAGATAAAATATAGTCTTCAGTCAACTGCTCTCCACATTAAAACAGAATGTCTAATAACTCGTAAAAAGCTCTGTCATATGGAATTGGGAAGTGAATTTGTTTGCACAAGTGAGAGCTCATGACCAAGTGCTATATTCTCACTTCACCTGGTGAAAGGAACTGCTCTTTTCCCCCCCCCCGTATTTCTGCTGCTTCTAGGACAACCGAGTCAGTGTTGAAATGAAGATAAGTGATCGAACACCAAGGCATCCATTCTCTTTAGGTATTTTAATCAGGTGTGCCTGTACAGGTCTTGCAGCCCCTTGGTATGCTTTTATAGTGAGTAGCCTTGTCATGGTATCTACTCGCAATAAGGCGTTTCCTTGATGTGGAAACTCATCTTTTGCCTAAGTTCCTCACATTTAATGCCTTAATTCTCTAGCTGTATTACTCCCGGTCTCCCTTCCCCAGCCTTAGTTCATTATTGTTGTCTCTATGTAACCCTGTTGGATCATTATTGATAAACCTGCATGGTGGTCAGTATAGCCAAACCGGTGCCTGGTATCATTGTGGCTAATCCCTGTTTACGGGTCAATATTGCTAGTCCTGCCTGTTCTTGTTATAGCTTATCTGGCCTGTGGCAATTACTGCTCAGTGAATTATAGTAATGTGCAATATAAGAGAAAATCTGTCAGAGAAAAATATGCTTTAAAATACACAAAGTAACTCCGATGTCATATAGCAGACCTTGAGTTGTGGTAATGTTTTGGCTTGCCAGAAAATTCAGCAAGGCTGCTTTTCCAAAGGAATGTATTTTCAATTGTGTTCAAAGAATCCTGAATTCATTTAATTTCAGGTTTGAATTGTAGCTGTTACTAAGTTTCCAATTCTAAGCCTACTTGTTATGCCTAGAAGCATAGCGAATTAGCCAGCCTGAAATAGTATTTATGATGGGATATCTTTTAAAATTGACAGAAGTCATCATACAACTTTTGCAGTTCATATACTGTTTTCTTCTTTGATGTAAATTACTTTTACATTTCTTTGCATATGTCATGTAAATTAAGATTTTATTTATCATGAAAGTTCTTGTGTTTTAACCTAAGATCCATGCCAACACTGAAACTCTAACGTGATTATTCATCAATGTACCTTTCAGACAAAAAAAGGGGAGAAAGAGCCCAAGTGTTAGTAAGGACTAACCATCCACAAGAATAAAGAAAACATTAGGTTTTCTTCTATAAACCACACCCACCAGGGTTACGCCTTGGTGGCATACTTCATCATTGGATCCATCCCGATGCGAAACGGGGCATGCTGTGACCTACATGTTACTTGGGAGCACTTACTGGTGCATATTAAATGATGTAAAAATGATGAAAACAAATTTTAAAATACCTGCCTAATAGGTAAAGCGCTATTTATTCAGGCCTCTAGTCGGTATGGTTGAAAAGGGGGAAGGTAGAAATTATAGGTAATGATGTGCCTGCCTTTCTAGAAGATCAATATGTTTCAAGCAGTATCCCAAGGCTTTTCTTCAGGACCAAGGATCTAACTCCCTCATACCACTCCTGTTGTACTATTTTAGATGCACACACTCTGTGCTCTAAGGATATAAAAATATACAGCACCTACTTGGTGTTACTGCTTGTCAATATAAATAATGCAGAAATATTGCATCATGGGTCCTCCAGTTGAGAGGGACGCCTGTTGTCACACTTAATCCAAGGCTACTGCTCTGTACAATGACCTAGGATTTCCACCCGGGCCCGCATCTTCAATATAGACATTACACTAATCACAAATTGTACCCTACTTTGTCTCTGAGCATAATTACTCATAGATAATAGAGTGGCATAGAAAATCTAACTGAAATATTCTGTGGGTCTGGCAATCTCATGGGCATATTATATGGCACAGGAATTCCATTGGCAGTTGTACCTGGGACAGATGAAGTATTGTGGTTGACCTCTCTTTGGGCATGATGAGGTCTGATGAACCATGTTTGTGCTAAAGCCACCTTTTTTTTAATCTTTGTATGATTTCCCATGCAGCACTTCAGTTCAATATTGCATCTGCACAGAACACTTCCAGTTAATAAGTGTTTTATGCAGTTGGGGTAGTGACTCTGGGCACTGAGGCAGATCTTCAGGTTTACATTATTAACATTCTCCCTTTCAGAATTGACTTGCAAGCTTTATAGTATAATCCCCTAAACTCTAATCCAGCTTTGCTAGAGCATAGATGGTTTATTGTGTTTTTTGCTTATGATTTGAGTGAAGTACTATTGCTCTCTTCGGGCCTAAGTGGTTAGGCTCCGACTTCTGCTTTGTGTGAGAGAATTGCTGTTAATACTTTTGGAAAGTGTTTGTTCTCATCCAGCTTTAAGAACTAAACATAGTATTTGCTGTATGATTTGCTACATACAACTTTTACCTTATAGTAGTCACCTCAGCTTCACATTACCTTATTTTATTTTCTCTTCTTTCAGGATCTTTTAATTGTTTTCCTATTTGTATTTGAAATGGTATGATGTAAGAAGTACAGTAAAAGAGGATCTATAATGTGTTTCACTTCTCTCACAACTCTCTGGGATAGGTGTTTTAAGGCTGAGAAAAAAGGCTATGGGCTAGCAACGGGTTATATGTGTAGAGAAAGATTTTCATGTGTTTACACATTCTTGTTCCTTATTTGTCACTTTTATTTTGCTATTTCCAGGTAGTATATGGTCCAAAACCTGCTGCTCATGTGCTGATTGTAGGTTTAGTTCACACTGTATATAAGTCTGAAATACATTTGACTCAAAGTCAACATCCCAGTGAGTCAATGTGGCTATTCTGCTGTAATACATTTCCTCAATACATTTAAATACATGTTATGTGTTTGGTTTATATTTACATTGTTTTGTAGGGAAAAATACACTTCTGCATACCTATGTTTTCCTTCATTGGTGCACTAGCAAACCGCTTTGTCATCTTAATCAAGTCTGTTTCTGCCCATGTCGGCTTCATTTTCAACAGGTCTTGGGTATGTATTGGCAGTCTTGCAATGGTTGAGGTGTAAACTATGAATAAGATGCTATTTTTTAAAACCCCTTGTGAATAATTCTTCACGGTCATCATTTGTAAACTGATGATGCTTTTAGATTCGTTAAGCTCAATTACTGTGGCTTTTGGAGTAGCCATGTCACCAAAACATGGGTTTATGCTCTTAATTGAAGTATATGGTTAACTGCAACAATGGTACCATTTGCCACAGAAAATCTTCAAAGTCAAATCTTAGCACTTCAACTAGCCCATCCTTTGTCTCCAAAATTTCCTTTGGATGGTAACAGGAGGTAAGCATCTGCAGGAAAGTAGAAATCAAGACACATTTTTCCATCTTGTTTTATGTGTTCCCTTTTTTGCAATTAACTATTTTTCCTATAAAAATAGACTTTTGTGTGTGTTTTCTTAGTTTAAAACAGTGATTGATGAATTTAATCAGTCTGAAATTCACTCTGTAAAAAATTGGACGGTCTGATGAAGGGAAATGTAAGGCATTAGGAGACCTGCACAAAAAAGAAGCTATTGACAAAATTAGGTGGTTAAACTGTGTCCGGTGTATGTAAATGTCTTGTTGATATTTACTACATGTCCAAATGTGAAAGGGTTTGATGAAGAAAAGATTTGTCCAAGTAGAGGTGCATTTTGTTAAATTGCGTGGTCTAAAACTGTACAAAAGTTGGAAGAATGTAATTATGTTATGCAATATTATCTAATGTTGTGTATCAGGTTATGAAATAATTAAAATTTTAGAAAAAATGACAATTCTAAAATGCTGTTTGATTATTTGGTGAGGTAAGACGAATTCATATGCTGTGATGTTTCTTAGAAAGTATGTTGAAAAAATGAAAATGAACAAAGCACTGTTGAAATTTGTATTTTCAAATTCATTTGAGGACCTTGAAGAAGACAAGCATTCATCTTCATAGCAAAGTAAATGAAATCCATGTGTTTCTGCATGATACATAAAACATTTTTTTTTACTCTGCAGATCTGTGGACCCAAACTGTGACCTACCCCAAGGTTGCAATATGTTGAGACCTCAAGAAAGATATGGCCCGAGAATATTGCTTCAGCACAACAGTTTCACAGAGCACCCTCTGCTCCAGCGGCAAGGAAAAAGCACAGAACAAGCTCAGGAAGTACAGAAATATACAGTCAATGGCATCCTTGAAAACAATTCTTTAGATCACAATGTGGTCAGTATGCGACCATCCCAAAGCACAAACAATAACTGTCCTCCAGTGGATACTGAAGTGGATAATAAGTTACTAAATGGGGAAGCAGAAAGCACTACTACAGACTTAACATTGCCACAAGCAAGGTGCAGCAAAGGAGAATTCACTCACAGTTGCCAGAGAACACCAAGCAGGGAAAACATACTGATTTCACAATCAGCAGCAAAGCTGTTAAATGCACTGGATGGTCAGGAGTGCTTGGAAAAAGAAATATTGGTTAGCCAGGCACAGGCAGAAGGAATACAAGATGGTAAGATGAACTCGACCAAACTAGTGATAGGAAAGCATATGCCCGAAGAGTCACAAGATGGAATGAAGGGATTGGAAAGAGAAACCATAGCTGAGAATGAAAAATGTGAACACATTTTGGATGAAGTGGACAGCACAGAAAAAAATATAAAAGGGGATTATGCCGAGCTTGCAGAAGCAACGAAAAAGGAGCAGCATCTTCATCAGGACGAGCAGGATCTGCCTGTTGAAGTTAAGGTGGTAAGTTTTGTACATTTCAGTTTATTTTGTGGAATGATCATCCAAATTTCCAATATGGTTAGTCTGTGATAAATTGTAGTTCTTTTCTATTGCATTGTGGCACAAATTATCATAACTGAAACCACAGTTTACATGAGTTTCTCTGCCGGCCACGTGTTTAGATTCAGTTATTGAGTTTGATGTGTGGCATCCCAAGGCAGAATATCGGGTGTGCCAGAAAACACATGTTGCAGGAGGTTCCCTGTTACAGTAAACCTGAAAAATATGAGTTAGCTCTGTGTGATCAAAAGTATTTGAAATCACCAATTGAATACGATATGGCCTACATATATGGTGCTTTGTGGAAAAATGATAAAGGATGAATTCTGCAGTTTGTCAAGCAGAAAGAATATCTTATAGTAATACAGAACCTACATTGGTAAAATTATTGACCTTAATCATTGTGGACTTTATGCAGATTAATAGGATTCCACTGCTGGTAATTAATGTTTTCGGGCAGTATCTCTGTGATAGGGAATAACATGCCGACCCAGTTTTACCAGGTTAAAAAAAACACATAAGGATCCTTATTCTAGGCTGAATTATGGAGCCTGTTCTCATTTACCATCTGCTTTGAGCAGGCAGCAAATTAGAGTGGGGATTTCTGCTGTTCTGGGATGAGGTGTAGGGTTGAGAAGAATATCTGGGACCAGGGGAGACTGCTCACAGGCTGGAGAGAGCATTCAATGCTCTCACCATGGTGAAGCAGGGATTGGATGTGCGATGGGGTCTGAGTCCCACTCCCCCTGAACTAGACTCATATGCAGTTTTAATGGTTGTGTTTTGCACACCTGATTGAAATGGGGCCAGTGTTCTGCTACTGTGAAACACCAGGTCAGTTGTGTTTGGGTGCATCTCTGTCCTCATCCAAGGATACTGCTGTAACTGATCATAGGCAGGGAGATTGATTGATTTCTACTAAGGGCTCGGGCAGTGTACAATATAAAAGACAGTACAAGAAAACACAAAATAAGGGATAACATTTAGTGTGGGAATAGCAAAACAGTAGAAATTATGCTGTTGTCTTTAGAAAAAGTGCAAACCTGAGGCAGTGCCAACTTAATAGTTTCCGTATTGCAAGGCATACTTTGGAAAGATGGGCATAAGCCTAAAGGTCGGATAAATAATTCATAATTACAGAAGTAAAGTCATTTTTGAGAAATACAGGGGATTAATACCAGATAAATAAAGATTTAACTGATGCCACAAATAAAGAGGCTCAGGAGCATGATGACCAATTTATGGCTTTTAGTGGTAGATCACAAACTTCACCAGTTAGTACATAGGTTTTATACACTCTAAGCGGAAAGCATACTTCTGCTATTGTGCATAAGTATAAGACAACAGCAAAGTATCACATGTATATTAAATCGAATTTCATTAACTGTCTTCTGGTGCATCAGAAAATATGTGAAACAGTCCATATTATAATATTGAATGCAAGATGTATAATGGAAACATTCTGTTTGAATAAGAGTGGTCTTTACTGGGCAAAACAATGACCATCGTGTTAATTTCTGAAACATCCTGTCTGCGCTGAAACAAAGTTTCCCCAAATATTGCAGACACAGTCGCTGCTACTGCCACTATGGAGTGGCGGGGCGGCAGGGCAGCAGGAGAGTCGTACGGGTGGGTGGGGGGGCGGTTAAATTACTTTTTTTTTTTAAACGTAATTGTTTCTGCGGCAGCTGTGGTGCTCCTCCGTGCAGCTGCTCCCGGCAGTCCCTGGGACAACAGACTCCCCATCCAATCGGGACGCTGCTCACATACTATAAGAGCAGCGTGGGGATTGACCTAAGTGGTCTGGTTTTACACTCCGCCCAGGCAAATGGAGTCTGTGCCTTTCTCTAACCTGGCTGTGGAATGCAGCCGGTTTAGAGAAAGCAAAGTGCGCATGTCTGTTTGGCCGGCCTAGGACGTCTGGCCAGAAAGACATTCGCACTTAGATGTGCACAACACTCCTCCTCCACCCATCCCATGGCCCAGCCTGCCCCTCCCTACACGTGCTGGGTCAAAGCCAGCAGCTGAAAAATAAAACAATAGTAAAATATCGTTTTATTTTTCAGCTGCTGGCTCTGAGCCAGTGGGGCGATGCTCCTCCACCATTGCGGAGAAGCCGCTGCTGTGCAAACGTGATCTTTCCAGTGGCCTCACCTCAAGCAGTAGTTGATTGTAGGAGGGCAGAACTGCTCAAATCATAGACTATTCCTATCTGGGTGGGAGGTAATGATAATGAACATTTATCTTTTGTCAGAATTATTTTCAGTGTAGATGAACTGTTCCATTATCTCTTTCTTAATTAAAAGATAATTGAAAAGACCGTAGACACAGACTGCCAGCATGCAATGTTTATTGCCTGACAGTGCTTACTTTATTTGCACACTGCATACTTTCCTTAGCTCTGTAAGTCTGTAACCAAATACCTCTTTTTGCATTATCACCCCAAAGGTTTTGGATTGATGCTGGTTTTTCGACTCTAAGAGTACACTGAGGCCTGCTAATCAGAACTCTGGCCCTTAAAAGTATACGTTTGATTGGCTTATAACCAGTTGGTATAACTTTACATGCTTATAAGCCCCTAGTATATGGTACCAGGGCCTGTAAATTAAAGTGTCCCACCAGGGCTGCAGCACTTTTTGTATCAGCCTGGATGTGACCATGGCTCCCAGCCTGTCACTGCAGACTGACAGAGCAGTTTTAAGCTGCAAACTCGACTTTGCCATTGAAACTAATGGCACAGCCCAACCCTTCCTTTTTATTATATATGTCACCCCTACAGTAGGCCTATCGAATCCTAGGGCATGGTGCTGTTTATTAAGAAGAACGACATGTATTTTTATATGTCCTAACAGTAAAACCTCAAACTGACATTTTTACTGCATAAAAGCTAGTAGCCCCAATGTCAAGTATAGGGTTACACGCTGACAACTCAGCTGTGCTAACATCTTAATGGGACTACTAAAGTTGGAACTTCAAGGTATCAAAATAATCATTGCATTAAATCTGATTTGATGGCCACGTCAAATATAGTGTAACTTGTAGAAAGTTGCCCAAGTTTTCCAGTGGCCATTCGCAGATGCTGGCCACAAGACAGCATTCTGCCCAATTGCGGAGAGATGAGAACAACTTCCAGGAGAGGGAACAATAAAGGCCTGCCATAGGAAGAGGTATTACCTTTACCTACCTGGCATGAAACCATAATGGGTGTGAGCCCAAAATTCGAGCTTCAAAGGGGAAGCCGCCTTTGAAGGGCAAATGGTAGACACACATGAGAGGGACTGCTCTTTTGTTCAGGTAGATGTGTTGGCACCAGGGACAGAGATGGGAGTTCTCAAACTGGTTTTTGCATGGGTGCGTGTAGCCCTCAGGTAGTCACACCTCTAGGGTAGGCTACCAAGCTCCACACATCGAAAGAGGGGTCCTGCCATCTTGGGGGATGGCAAAAAGTGCACTCCAGATTAGCTAGATATCACACATTTCAGGAAGTCGTCATCAGGCGAGAAAGGTCCTAGTAGCCAATTGGCTAGTACCCACTTCATCCCCCAAGGGCCCTTTCTGGGCATAAATATGGCACCCCTAGGACCCACTCCTCTGATTGCATCTGGACTGGAGAGAGGACCAAAGATGGACTTCCCTGCTGTTCCCTGGACCTGGCAAGAGAGGCTGCACCAACCACTGGACTTCACCTGCTGATCCTTGGGCTAGTAAAGAGAGGACTCTGCCTGTGGTACCTGGCTCATGGCAAAGTCACTCCCGAGTCCCAGACATAAGAGTTGAGCTCGAAGAGTCCGCTAACTGACTTCCTGTTACAAAACCAGGGCCACAAAAGCTGAAGGAGCCCGTCCTTGCTAGTCAGGATCCACAATTGCCTGATCGCCACTTAGTAGCCCCAGACAGGCCCCCCATCAACTGCACCGCATTATCAGCATCTTACAGCATCCTGTGTACCTTGCATCAGGACCACTCAGTTAAAGTCTATGGCGGTTATCCCATAGAACCTGGAACTGGACTTGAGCCTGCTTTAGTGACATGGTAACTGTCCTGCAACTCCTTACTGGGCACTGTGTCCTCGTGCCTGTTGGAGTTGGTCTCCCAAGGTTGGCCAGATTAACTGAACGCAACTTTATAAATGTTTGACACAGTTTCCAAACTTTCAGCTTACCAATTTTTGTTGGAATTTTGCATACAAAGCAGTGGTTTCAGATTTATTTAAAAATCTATATTTCTGTAACCCTCTGGTCAAGTTTGTTTGTTTTGGTGTCTAAAAATTCTTTAAAAAATATATTTTTTAAATTTGGTATCTGATTTTTTTTTGTATTTCTGCCTTTCTTATTTCGTTGTTTTACAGTTTCTAAATGGTTTACACCTGTTCCTTTGATTGTTTATGCCCGACTGCTCAAAGCCACAGTTACCCAGGGTTGAGCTAAGGTTTAACAAATGAGCCTGACTGGACACAAGTTGGTATCGTGAATGTATTATATGGTGAGGTTGCCAACCACGCCATGTACTACACCACTTTCCTCACAAAGTCATTTATCTTTCAGGCAGAGTAAACCTTTATTTTGTATGACTTCCCCTGGCTTAGACTAGGAAGATCTCTGTTTGTGATGATACTATGTTTCTTATTTTCGATCCATACCTTGATCCAACCATCTACAATTTGTGGCATTTCATATCCATTTTGTAATAAAATGTCCCATGTGCATGTACAACCCACACTGTTGATATGTTGGGATCTGGATTAGGTGTGGACTATCAGGGCCGGACTGGCCGTAGCGGGCACCGGGCGTATCCCCCGGTGGGCTGCTAGGGTGGGGGCCGGTTTTGGTCCCCGGGGGGCCGTTGTTACCGGGGGTCGGCATTATCGGCCCCCTGTTACAAAATCGGCCGAATCCGGCCCTCGCAACCTGCTCGGCTGCACCCCCCCTCACCCCAGGGGGGGGGCTGGCCGAGCAGTTTGCCAGGGCCGGTTTCGGTTCCCAGTCCGGCCCTGTGGGCTATACACCTTTGGTGTAGGGTACATTACTCTATGCTAGATCGAAGATACAGCCTTATTTATCATGGTGGATAATTGGAAAATAAGTCTGTATGTATTTGGAAGTTTGTTGTTATCGGCAAAAAAAGGGGGTTTAACCCCTATTGTCTTGAGGCATCACTTTACAGTCACTCTGAAAAAGACCCAAATTATCACCGTAGCTTAGTTTATTCAAGATGTATGTCTTCCGAGGTGCAGATTCACTGTGCTGGAGTGGTCATTTAATCGCAATAGGAGGCAGTCAGTGTGGCTGCTAGATCCTATATTTCTGGCCCGAAGAACTAGCCACTGATCTGCTTTGCTAGCTTACCAATCATCTGTGGTGGATTCATTTGAATTGGTAGTTATTTCATGCTCTTCCTCTTGCTGGACGTTTTAGCTGCTTCTCCTCCTTTCACCATTTTGAGGTTACTAAAACCCTATTTATTCAAGTGCAAAGAGACAATGCAGTTTGTGATGCATGCTGTGTATGGTCAACATCATTATATTGTACCTTTCAGTAAGATTCATTCTAGGAACCATGTTCATTAAATTACAAGATAAAATTTACAACAGTGTTTTAGCACTAAAAATTGCAAAACTAAGTTTAAATCATAAGAGTATATTTTTAGGTATGCACATATAACTATTCACATTATCTTTGCATGCCAAGTTGGGTTTGACTGTCAAAAAGAAACGACAATTAATTCTGAAATTCCACAGGATAACAATGCACAATCTTTTTTTCATTTACCACTGCTGTAGAATTATTAGATAAAACCGTTAGTCGACCCACAGGAACACATACATGTAGATATAGTGCATTAGCTGGTTGAATAAAATTGACCCTAGGTGCATGCTTCTTTAGGTGTGATCCAGCGCTAACAATAAAAATTATTCTCCTATATGCTTCGGTCACCCAGGTGCAACTATTCCTCCAACACACAAACTATATCCATATGACGGTGGGGCCCATAACACCGCACATACATTCACTTACTCATTTATTCCCTGGATTTCCTCCGTCCTTAACTTAGGAGAAAACGATTCGCTGGAAGGAGACGGGATACCTCTTTTAACATGACATAATGTTTCTCATTTTCTTTAAGGTATTCCGCTCATTGGTCGATGGACCAACTAGTAGGAATCAGTTGATGGTGATTAAGACCAGCTCAATCACAATAAACTCTTTATCAATTTACCTTAATCATTGAGCTAAAGAATCACTGAGTCATTTGTTTAAAGAATAATAAAGTTTATATAAAGTTTCGAAGCAAGAAATAAGTTTTAAGGTTATTATTCAGATCATTACATTTATCATCATTATAAGAATAAATTGAAATTGCAATGCATATCTATTAGACGGAAAAATAAGGTTATCATAACAAGAACTCTAAATGATCAATCTATCTGTCTTGGAAAAATCTAATAGTTCTAACTGAAAAATCGATCAGAAATAAAAAGGTTCTCCAAAAGCAGCATCTTATACTCAACTGGAAAATAAAAATAGCAGCAGCAGCATCAGCTCGTCAGCATCAGCAACCGGTACTTCACCCATCTACAGCATCTAACTTCTCCAGCATCTCACTTTCTAGCATCTAACCCCTCCCACCAAGAGTAGGTCTTCTTATACCCTAATTCTAGCTTACTGAATAAAATGTTGCATCTTCATGGCGTGATTCTTTCTCATTGGTCCACTCAGGCCCATATACATTTTAATCAAACTTCCTTGTCTTAACCAGTTCCTTGTGGAATGTCCATGCTTGCATCGTTTCCCACAGTTCATGACATTGCTCATCCGCTTCGATCAGTCCAATTTGTATCTTTTTCTGCTACTTTTTAGATTTAACAGTTCCGTCCATTTATTCAGTTTGACTTCTCACGCTTCTTGCTGATCATCTTGGCACACATCTGCTCAGAAAGGTCACAATAGCCTTGACCATACTTCCATCTTAGCCTCTCAGCACGAACACGTGATCATCCTTTTCCCCAGCCTCTCTCTTCTACCACACTGTTTCTTGGACATGCGTACTTAAGCAAATGGCGGCCATTTTATATCGCTGCTCGACAGGCCTAAGCGCACTATTTTCAAAGATAAACAAAATATTGTTAAAACAAAGAATATAAACCCTTTCGTTTCCCTCCCGTCTTTCTACGTACCCCAATTAGGTATTACCTAGCAAAAAGCAACATATAAAGCCGTCCCTTACTTACCATCGCTTTATTTTGCAACCACACGGTTTATTTAAAAAGCACAGATCATGCGTTTATTATTTTATTAGTACGCAATTATTATGTTATGTTAGACACGTAAACAATTATAAGTTGATTATTTTGCACACAAAATAGCGTGTTACCTTTAACCCTTTTATATGTAACATACATTGTTGGTTATTTACTTAAACGACCATGTTTATTAATTATTTTACTAAATTATTTGGAGGTTAAAATTTTTTCATTTACCCTGCTCCATCAACTCCCCCCGTTGGTGATTTTTAATATCACCACAAAACCGAAGTTATACAATTCTTTGAGACAGCATATATCTTTTATCCGTTTGCTTTTGTTAGTTTACACAACTGTATCCCTTTCAACTTGTCTCTTCGTTTTCTTGTACATGTTCTCTTTTATTTCTTCTAACTCTATTTCACCCATTTCTCTCTCTCTTTCTTTGTTTATCATGTTTTCTTTTTCTATTTTATTCTGTCTTCTTCTCTTTATACAGGTAATTACAAGCTTCAGCACTAAAATTATTATTATCATGGTTGCTATTATTATAACTTTCCCTATTATTAATCCACTCATTCTTGTTAACCAATTTATTACTGAAGAAAACCCTTTACCAAGTTTTCCCAATGCACTTTCAACCTCCAGTGGAACAAGTTCTTTGTGCAAACTTGTAATATTTGTTATATACTTTTGTATATTTTCACTTTTATCTGGAATGTAAGGGCAACAATGTTGGACTTTCAACATTCCACAGACTCCACCCTCTTTTGCCAAAAGAATGTCAAGGGCAAGTCGATTTTGCATCACCATAGCTCTCATGGCAACCATCTCGGTATTTACCATCAAGAACCCTCCAGCAGTATCTGTAGATAAACGATCTACCACTGTGGATAATTTCCGAATTCTAAATGCATTCAAAGTTATTCCCACTGCTGGTATCAATGCGCCAAAAATATCACCTACTATTTCTGAAAAACTATCCCTTTTTCTACGTGTAAAGGTGTTTATCATTCTGTGTGTTCCTTTTTCTTTTCTGTCCATATGGAAAATCTTAGGAAAAACCAGGCCTAAATAACATGACCCATACCAATGGTCCGGTAACCTGTAATAAGCCCTATTACCGCAAACATAATAGATCCCTGGAAATATTGGATCTTTTCCCCTTTGAATACCCATCCGCCTAAAATTTGATAATTGTCATGGCAAATACTGGAACCCACAAAATAATTGTCATATCTTGTCTTATTTCTTCTAATGCACAACCTTCCCTGTTGGGGCCAATCCAGAGTCATAGCTGCATTTGTCTTTTTCTTGTCATGATTGTCTTCCTCAAACGCCCAAAGAGGTGTTTTTGTCTCTTCTATCACTTTTCTTTGAAATTTCACTCTTCTCTCTTCAACCATCTCTAAAAATACTTTTTCTTCCTTCTTTAACTCACAGGTAAGGTTGTACCTAATTATATTATCTAATGTTAAAATCTAATCTTCTAAAAAATATTCACCAAACGTTTTTCCCTCTTTTATTTTGTTTAGCTCGGGAACTACAGAAACTTTCGCAAAAATCTTATCTATGTCAGTGTAATAATATTCTAATCTACCTGTTTTATAAAATAAACTTGCTAAGACACTACATGTTATTCCATATGTCAAAGGGAGGTGATGATAAGTCACACCCTCTGCTACAGATGCAGGCAATTGCATACAAACATAGCAATCTCTTACATCCATTGTTTCTACATACTCATATAATAATTTAGTAAAAACATTCTTAGAAAAATCTGTTATTGATTTATCCTTGTGTAATTCTGCACTACTTTTTAATATAACTGGTTCTTGAGTGTTAGCTCCTTTTTCTTTCTCGGTGTTATTAGAAGTTTCTACTACAGCTAAACCAATTGGAATAGTTATTGCTAAAACCACCCATACTGTCATTAATAATCCTGTACAAAAGCAGCACATCTTACACCATCTACTTAAAAACTCACATTTACATTTTCTATCTCTAGTATTCTCAATTTTGTTTTATAACCTTATTTATTTATTTTCCTGAAATTGTGTCACTACACCTCAGAAATGACTTATTTGCCACTCTGTACTCCAATGTTTTGTCTTTACTTGGTACTTTCTTTTAATTCTTTTTCAGAATTCTTTCTTTGTCAAATCCGGTAGAAATTCGTCAGATCCAGTGTTTTGTCAAGTCCGGTAGAAACTGTTTAAACTTCTTCAGGTTTGTTGCACCTCACCTTCACCCATTAGGTTTCTTTGTTCTGGGTTCTCGTGAGTGTTCTTTTCTTCTTTGTTATCAGTCAAAGCAAGATACAACCATTCAGGCGATCTATACTTCGGATTTACCTTCTTTACTCTTTTCGTTTTCTGCAAGTGTTTTCCACCTTGTTTTTCTTGCTCTTTCTGACTTATTTCATTCACTTGTTCAGCACTTTTCCCATCTAACCTTATGATTCTGTATCTTAATTTTCTTACTTCGCTGGGCCAATTGTCTCCTTTTCTTGGCCTTTTTGCCTCACTTCCTTTTTCCTCTCTCTCTGTTTTCCAATTTCTTTTTCTTGACTCTAGTTTTTGGTTTCTTTCTTCTCCACTTTCTTCAGACTCTGTTTCAATCCTTTCGTTATTGTCTCTTATTTTGAAACTTATAATTTCATTTTCTTCCTCTACTTGTGGTTCTTTTCTTATCTTCCTTCATTCACCTATTTCTGTCCCTCCTCGAGGTTCTTCCGAATTTGTGTCAGTCTCTCTATCTGCTTCTAAATTTCCCTGTTCTAGTGTTTGACTATCTGTCCCTATTGCTCCTCGGGGATCTTCCGATTTTTCTAGCTTTTTGTTTGAAACTCTCCCTTCTTCATCTATTAATATTATCTCCGAAGGATTTTCACCACAACTTGTACTTGGTTGCTCACTGTTACTATCTTCTGGCTCAGTTTCTTCTCTTATGCTTTCAAATTTCCAATTCCTTTTTAGAATTTCTTCACAATCCGAATGATCTGTATCAGATTCTGAACTGGTATCTGATATTTCCAGATGTCGACTTACAGGTCGATCTTCAAGTTCTGGAACTTCAGCTATTTCCTCTACTTCTTCTGTCGTTGCACTTGTAGTTGGGTCTTCCAGATGTCGACTTGCAGGTCGATCTTCAGGTTCTGGCACCCTGTTTGTTTCCTCTTCTGCTTCTGATGCTGAACTGTTATCCAATACTTCCAGATGTCGACTCACATGTCGATCTTCAGGTTCTGGAACTCTGATGGTGTGACTGGCATGCACCCAGTGTTTCACTCCTGCACACTTGACTGCAGTGGTTGTCACCAGGATCACTTGTCGTGGTTCGTCCCAGCGAGGAACCAAACAGTTTCTTCTCCTGTGGACTTTTATGCGGACCCAATCTCCTGGATTCAAGTCGTGAGCTGGTTTTCTTTCAAGAGTGGTCGCATCCGGTCCAACCTGATGAAACACAGAACGCACCACATCAGCCAATCCTTTGCAATAATCCAGCACTAGATCATCAGTTATAGTCAGTAGTTTGTTGACAGGTACTTGTGCTTGTCTCATTGCTCGTCCCATAATTATTTCATGGGGACTGAGTCCAGTTTTCCTTTCCGGAATACTTCTGATTGTCATTAAAACTAATGGCAAGGCATCTGGCCATTTGAGTCCTGTAGCTTGACACATTTTTCCTAACCTGTTCTTAATTGTTCCATTCACTTGCTCTACGATTCCAGAAGCCTCTGGTCTGTATGCACAATGCAGTTTCTGTTTAATACTAAGTGCTTCACAAATCAGTTTAACTAATTCATTTTGGAAATGTGTTCCTCTATCTGTTTCAATCGTGACTGGAAAACCATACCTCGGAATGAATTCTCGCAGCATAAGTTTTGCTACCGTTATTCCATCATTCCTTCTGGTTGGGTATGCTTCCACCCAACGGGAAAACAAACAGTCGACCACTAGGACATACCTTAGTCTGTTGCAAGGTGGCATTTCAATAAAATCCATTTGCATTCTAGTGAATGGACCTCCTTCTCGTCCTATTGTTCCTAGACTCACTACTGTCTTCCTTCCTGGATTTAACTGTTGACAAATAAGACATCTCTGACAAAGACTCTCAGCTATGGCTCTGAATTTTGGATTATACCATGTTTGTCTAAAAAGTCTGATTATTGAATCTCTCCCAATATGGGCTTGTCCATGGTACATCCGTGCCATGTCAGAAATCATGCTATCAGGCATAACTGGTCTTTCATCTCTGTAAACCCAAACATCATTTTCTTCATGTTTTCTACATCCTGCTTTTATCTATGTATCTTTTTCCTCATCATCTGCGGCTTCCTGTAACTGTCTCACCTCATCCCATGTCTCAACAGGGTTAGTAAAAGCAAAGGACAAGAAATATGCTCTCTTTCTCGACTTTTGTTTAAAGAAACCACATTCTTTGCACAGTACTGTGCAATTTCGTCAGCATATTTATTACCAACAGTTATGTAGTCTTCCCCATTTTTATGTGCATTGCACTTCACAACAGCAATCTGTTTAGGCAGCTGTATCGCCTCAAGCAACCTTTTCACAAAATCTCCATTTCTAATGGGCGTTCAAGCACACGTCAAGAAACCTCTTTGTGACCAAATCTGACCAAAATCATGCACCACCCCAAAGCCGTACTGGCTATCTGTCACAATCGTAACCCGTACATTTCTTCCCAACTTGCATGCTTGAATCAGAGCTACTAGTTCTGCAACTTGGGCAGACCGTATCCCTTTCAGACAAGATGCTTCTATTACAGTTGCTACTGTGCAAACCGCATATGCTGCACTTAGAACTCCATCACTCGTTCTCAAACATGAGCCATCCACGAACAGAATATAATCTGATTCCTTTAAAGGCTCATCTCGTATATCTGACCTTGGTTTTGTGCAATATTCAAGCACATTCAGACAATCGTGATCTACTTCATCCATTTCAATTATACTTTCTTCATCTGGTAAAGATGTTGACGGATTCACATTCATACATCTGTCAATGGTCACATTATCTGCACTCAAAATTACTTTTTCATACCTAGTCAGCCGACTATGTGTCATGTATTGGGTTTTCGTTCTTGTCAAGAGAATTTCCACAGAATGGGGAACATATACTCTCAGTGGATATCCCATCAATATGCCTTCACTCTGTTCCAGACTCACACAAGTAGCAGCAACTGCTTTCAAACATCCAGGCAACGCTTTCGCTACAGGGTCTAAAACAGCTGAAAAATATGCAATGGGTCTTTTCATAGTTCCATGTCTCTGTACCAAAACTGAAAATGCACATCCATCTCTTTCACTGCAATACAGCTCAAAATCTTTCTCATAGTCAGGCATTCCTAATGCTGGAGCCTCACATAATTTCTTTTTCAGCTCTCTGAATGCTTTCATTTCTTCATCATTCATTTCAAAAGGATCTTTAACATCCTTCTTTGTCAGTTTTTGCAACTGTTTTGCAATCAGCGAAAAACCGCTTATCCATTGTCGACAATATCCAACCATTCCCAAAAACATTCTTACCTCTCTTTGCGTCATTGGAGCTCTCATTCCTTGAATCATTTTTATTCTTTCAGTCGTTACCTTTCGCACTCCTGTCTCAATTTTATGCCCTAAATACTGGACTTCTTGTTGACAAAATTGCAATTTTGAAGGGGACACTTTATGTCCTCTTTTTGCTAAATGATTCAGCAAAGCAATTGTATCATTGACACATGCTTCCTTCGTTTTTGATGCCACCAGTAGGTCATCAATATACTGAACCATCACTGACTTTTCTGGGATTCTTAAATCTTCCAACGATTTCTTTAGAATCTGATTAAAGATTGAGGGACTTTCTGTGTACCCTTGAGGAATTCGGCACCATGCCAAAATACGCTCTCCAAACCTAAACACAAATAATGGCTGGCTATCTGGATGCAATGGAATAGAGAAAAATGCATGACATAAATCAATTACTGTGTACCATTCTGCTTCACGTGGAATCTGGTATAGAATCACAGCAGGGTTTGGTACTATTAGACAACAAGGCACAACAATTTTGTTTACCTTCCTCAAATCCTGTACAATTCTATATGTTCCGTTTGGCTTTTTCAGTCCCATTATTGGCGAATTACATGGACTGCTCATGATTTCTTTTAGAATCCCTTGTTCAATCATTTTATTTATTACTGGCGTTATTCCTTCAATTATTTCTGGGGTCAATTTATACTGGGGCGTATTTGGGTAACTCGTTCCCTCTTTCACTGTTATTTTAACGGGATCTACTCCTTTCATTAATCCTACATCTTCTCCTGTAAAATCCCACACTTCTTCTTTCACTGTCTTTTTCAATTCAATTGGGATTTTCTCTGCATCAAATACAGGAAACAAATCATTCACTTCTGGTTCTAAATTCACCATTGTCATTTTATACAGCACATCTTCATCTGGGGTCTGAAATGCAATTCCGTCTGGAGTACAATAGATAGTGCAATTCATCTTGCACAATAAATCGCGTCCTAAAAGGTTCACGGGACTACAATCGCATACCATAAATCGGTGCATTTCACTAAATGGACCAATTCTTACCTCCACTAATTTAGTAAGAGGCGTCTTAATTTGCTGATTTGAAACTCCAACTACTTGGATATGTTCACCTGAGAGAGGAAGGTTTGGAATTTCCACTGACCTAACAGTAGAACGGGTAGCTCCAGGGTCAACAAGGAATGTTACATTTGCACCATTCACTTCTCCATCCACAAATGGACCAGACTGATCTACCTCTAGAGTTGCGCCAAGCACGCACTCTTCCCCCTCTCCTAGGCACCGTCAGAAACTTTCATCCGTGTCATCCTCATCCTGTCGTAACCAATATTGAGAAATTGCAGCTGCACGCGGCAACTGTGTTACCTGTTCTCCTCCGTAGAATCCTGTTTCTGCACTGTATTTCTGTTGGTTAACACTCTTGGGAAGTGGTGGTTGTGGCACCTGACCTTGTTGAGTAACTACCTCACTCTGCACCTGTGAATTTAATGATTGATTTTCCACATTAGGTTTTGGAGGAAATTTACACTCGTTTCTCCAATGCCCTAGCTTTCCGCAGTTGTGGCATGGCCACTTTTTCTTTGCCTCATCTATGCTCATTTGTCCTTTTCCTTTACCTATATTAGGTCGGGATCTAACCTGTCCTGTTTCATTACCGGTATTACTCAATTGAGCTTCTTGCTTTTCTGCAACTTTCACCTGTGCCCACATGGCTTTTTCTTTCAATTTACGCTGTCTACTCTCAATATCATCACTACAATACTTAGCATATCTCAAAACCTCGTCAACTGTGCTATTCTGCCAACAAATCATATGCTGCTTAATCATTTCACTTATCTCTGGTTTCAATCCATACACAAATCTATATACAAAATGACTCATATCCTTCTCATTTAGTGTCTCATAACCACTATACTGTTTGAAAACCAACAACAGCCTCTCGTAATAAGCATGCACTGATTCTTTACTTTCCTGTGTTGTTCTGTCTATTTTTACCCAATCTGTTTCTTTAGGTGGAATCTTATTCTTCAAAAAGGTAATTATTTGGTCATACTTCCTCATCACTTCTGGTCCTGGCGCTCCTGTTTTAGCGTCCCTTGGATATTCTACAGTTGGCCAATCAATAGTAATCTTACATTCTGTCCACAAATCAGCTGGCACTACTATATCAAACAATCCATCCAAGTCTATCCACAACACCTTTGAAACTTTCACAAATCTCTCCACTTGTCTGTACCATTCTACTGGCTTTTCTCTCAACTTTGGGAAGTCATTTGTAAATGACAGTATATCCTGTCTAGTCCATGGAACATGCACATAACTACCACCTGGAGTTTCTCTCATCGGGTACTCCCTTACAACTGGTTCCTTATCTGTCACTGCAAAAGCCAAAGATGCTTTATCTGTTGTTTTCTCGTTCTTTTTCGTCCATCTATTTCTCCATCTATCCACATCACCCCATCTTCTCAGTAAAACAATTAATTCTTTTATTTGGGTCAGTCTTCCTGATGTGTTCAAATTCTCTATATCTTTTTCACAAAAATCTACTCTGTATGGTTTCTGCAACGTTCTCACTTTTACAAACTCTACTCCCAGTTCATTTGCTGTCTCTTCCAATTTGTCATGTAAATTTCTAGCTCTCCATGTAAGACTTTTGCACAAAAACATAATCTCATCATCCTGATAATTTTTTAATTTTTCTGTACCAATTGTTCCTAAAATCAATTCTTCCATGTCTATTTTCAACCTAATTACATCTAATGGTTTCACTTCTGTTTCTTTTGTTTTTAGCGCTTTCATCCATTCATTTAACTCATCTGGAGTCGGACCTACAGGCGTACTATTTAATTCTATCCAATTGTTATTTCTTTCTGGTGTCCCTGATGCAGACTCCGTCACCATAGGTATTCTCCTAATCTCATTCTCATTTATCGTCAAATTAGTAGGTGGGCTTGGTCTATAGGTACTAGCCAAATGGTGTGCACCTTCATTATTCAGTTCCATCCCTTCTCTTTTTCTTTGCAAATGTGAATTCATGAGAATCACTAAAGAACGTTCATCAATTTTCTGATTCTCAAAAATTGGCATTACTGGACCTATTGTTACTGGTACAGTTACAGCTTCCATATTCTTTGTCAATGCTCTTATTTTCTCAGTCAATTCTCTTGTTGTTTTTACTAATTCAGTTGCATTGTCACTTTCTATCTCTTCATTTTGTGAAGTTTTTAATTGATCTTGTGACCTATTTGTCTCATCTCTTCGTTCGGGATTTTTATTCCTCCCAGTTTCCATTGGCGGTGCATTAGGTGTCACCACCGCAGAAGTCTGTTGGTATGGAGGTGGGTTTCTGTTTAAAATATCTTCCAGCAATTCGTCATCCGTTTCACTACCATCATACACATACTTTTCTATCACTACATGTTTCTTTTTCTCGGTACACTTTCTCTTTGCTTCTTCCTCAACTGTAAAAGCTGGAAACAAACCTCCTGTCATATTAGCACATCTCCAACGCTTTATTCTGTCCTCATGATTTACTCCCCATAACCTTCCAGGCACAAACTCATGATTCTTTAATCCTCTGAATCTCTCTCGTTCATACATCTCATCTTCCCATTCCGTTAAAGCTTCAAACTGTGTCGGTCTAGGTCTAGGTTCTAACATTGCCATCTTTTCTCTCAAGTTCCGTAGTACAGCTACATTAAATGAACCATTCTCAGGGAAAGCCAATGCTCCATCATTTTTGGTATATTTTGTCCAATTTTCTAACCATATGCATGTATGATATCCATATTTCAGCATCATATGCGAAGCTGGTGATTTCAGGCGGAGGAATTATTTGTCCCTCTCTAGTCACTACCTTTTTGTCTTTCTTAAAGAAATTCTTAACTTTCGACATCCATGACGTTTTCTCTCTACCATACTCATAATACGACATGATTCACAATCTCTTTTCTCCTCAAATGATCCGCAATTCAACACTGTTCTGTATGCGTTATTCCAACCAATACTAGCGCGACTCACACCAACACTCCAATCACAAACTTTCACGTCACTAGGTTATTTGACCAATCCTGTCGCGACTCACACCAAAGCTCCAATCAGAGCGATTTCTGTCTACCGCGCACTGACCAATCCCAGCGCGGCTTTTGTCTACGTCAGTTCTGCTCCTGTTTCCGTGTGACTAACGCACTGTCCAATCCCAGCGCGACTCTTGTCTACGTCACTTCTGCTCTTGACCCCTCCTTTACAAAATTTATCGGCAATTTCTTTTTCAACAATTCTTCGTTAGTTACAACTTTTTAAACACATTTCCATTGTCTGATTCGCTAAACCAAAGAGATAGCTTTGACCATTTACACAAGAACTCTGTATTTTCCAGTAGGCAGCGCTTACCTCTACCCTACCACAGAATTTTCAGTTTCGCCGATAAAGTAGAACTTCCCTCTACCTTACCCTTCTTTCAAGCAAACAGTAAACCCGTTTCTCTGGGGATAAAACACATGTGGAGACTATACTGCTCCTGAGAATTAAGGCCAGAGTTTCACAAGAAAACCGATCACTATTTCACTTACACACCTTTTATACGGAAAATGTCCCTATCATAACACAACCTGTGTTATCACCAATATGAACTCAGACAATGCACCATTCCATGTGACTTCTCTTGCCACACGTGTTCCACTTCCTACTTCCCGGAAGCGTGAAAACTTACATATAACATAACACGACTCGACATAAAGTGTTAGACATGAACTTATCACTAATCAATAATCACCAAACTAATCTATAGTAACCATCCTCTGCTACCAAGAAATCTGATCTAGCGCTAACAATAAAAATTATTCTCCTATATGCTTCGGTCATCCAGGTGCAACTTTTCCTCCAACACACAAACTATATCCATATGACGGTGGGGCCCATAACACCGCACATACATTCACTTACTCATTTATTCCCTGGATATCCTCCGTCCTTAACTTAGGAGAAAACGATTCGCTGGAAGGAGACGGGATACCTCTTTTAACATGACATAATGTTTCTCATTTTCTTTAAGGTATTCCGCTCATTGGTCGATGGACTAACTAGTAGGAATCAGTTGATGGTGATTAAGACCAGCTCAATCACAATAAACTCTTTATCAATTTACCTTAATCATTGAGCTAAAGAATCACTGAGTCATTTGTTTAAAGAATAATAAAGTTTATATAAAGTTTCGAAGCAAGAAATAAGTTTTAAGGTTATTATTCAGATCATTACATTTATCATCATTATAAGAATAAATTGAAATTGCAATGCATATCTATTAGACGGAAAAATAAGGTCATCATAGCAAGAACTCTAAATGATCAGTCTATCTGTCTTGGAAAAATCTAATAGTTCTAACTGAAAAATCGATCAGGAATAAAAAGGTTCTCCAAAAGCAGCATCTTATACTCAACTGGAAAATAAAAATAGCAGCAGCAGCATCAGCTCGTCAGCATCAGCAACCCCAACTTCACCCATCTACAGCATCTAACTTCTCCAGCATCTCACTTTCTAGCATCTAACCCCTCCCACCAAGAGTAGGTCTTCTTATACCCTAATTCTAGCTTACTGAATAAAATGTTGCATCTTCATGGCGTGATTCTTTCTCATTGGTCCACTCAGGCCCATATACATTTTAATCAAACTTCCTTGTCTTAACCAGTTCCTTGTGGAATGTCCATGCTTGCATCGTTTCCCACAGTTCATGACATTGCTCATCCGCTTCGATCAGTCCAATTTGTATCTTTTTCTGCTACTTTTTAGATTTAACAGTTCCGTCCATTTATTCAGTTTGACTTCTCACGCTTCTTGCTGATCATCTTGGCACACATCTGCTCAGAAAGGTCACAATAGCCTTGACCATACTTCCATCTTAGCCTCTCAGCACGAACACGTGATCATCCTTTTCCCCAGCCTCTCTCTTCTACCACACGGTTTCTTGGACATGTGTACTCTAGCAAATGGCGGCCATTTTATATCGCTGCTCGACAGGCCTAAGCGCACTATTTTCAAAGATAAACAAAATATTGTTAAAACAAAGAATATAAACCCTTTCGTTTCCCTCCCGTCTTTCTACGTACCCCAATTAGGTATTACCTAGCAAAAAGCAACATATAAAGCCGTCCCTTACTTACCATCGCTTTATTTTGCAACCACACAGTTTATTTAAAAAGCACAGATCATGCGTTTATTATTTTATTAGTACGCAATTATTATGTTATGTTAGACACGTAAACAATTATAAGTTGATTATTTTGCACACAAAATAGCGTGTTACCTTTAACCCTTTTATATGTAACATACATTGTTGGTTATTTACTTAAACATGTTTATTAATTATTTTACGAAATTATTTGGAGGTTAACATTTTTTCATTTACCCTGCTCCATCAGGTGTAATGTTTAGAAGAGGGCAGTCCGTTAACTCAAGGCGAAAGTATTTGAACTTACCTCAGATCCTGTGCTGTATTATTTGGATACTGTCTTTAGGGAGCTGCCCTGCTCTTGATACTTGAAAGCAATCCATATGATTTTGAGTTTTCCTGAAGATATTTCTGTCCCCTATGAGAAAAATACTGATTAGCCAATGGTATTGCAATGTGCTGCCGCCATAGAGACGTTAAAGAAAAGCAGCATTTTCAGTATCTGTGATGCACAGGATTCGGTTCAGGAGGTAGTGAGCAAAGGAAGGAGGTGGTGGGTGAAAAGTTGATGTGAGAATATCATTTTGTACCTCCAGCTGCTTGGTTGTAGGATGGATACAGTGTGTGCGGAAAACATATAATAAATCAGGAAAACCATAGAAAAGAGCAGCTCTCTTAAAGACACTAACATTAATGAGAGAGAAAAAATAGACTAGGGTATCCATTAAAAAGGAATTTTCACAGATAGTTTTAGGAGGGAGAGAAGGAAATGCTCTTAAAACCGGCCATTCCAATTCCATGAGCTGCCAAAGTAGTAGATGCAAATGCATAACTATATACATAGCTATAGAAAAGGCCCTCTGCTCTGCTGCTGTGAAGGTCCACCAATCGACAAAGTGTGTCTCAAGGAGGTTCTCCGATTAAAAGCTTGTAGAGAAACTCGCTGGCAGAATTCATTGATGTCACAGGCAGTTGATATTTCCCTCTTTTAATACCATCGAGATTCCTGTTAACTAGCCTTTTGCTCCTTTTTACCCAGTCTCCACTTCCTGCGGAGTCTTAACCTATACCTGTGACAAAACCTATCATGCGCCTAAAAGATGCAAGTCTCTTCTTCGATCTTTTTTTTTCTGTCATTGTGTTGCATTTTTATTTTTTACATATTTTATCCTACTGCAGAAAACATAAGAAACAGAAAGCCAAAAAACAGAATCAAAGAGAAAATACAAGGTGAGCTACAAAAACATACGGAGACATTAAGCCCATCTCGGGCTGCAATGTAAGCACCATACCTTTACAAAAATAGTCAACACAGGTACCTACTAACATACTGCTTAGTGGAACAATCCAAACATCACAACAACAGGGCAACAAAAATCAATCCATGTCTACATATGGATTTAAGGAACCAGAGGATGCACAATCAAGGAGGGCGTAGGTCGTCCCTTACCTCTAGGTTCTAAACATATGTGCCCCAAATCGCACCCATGTCCCGATTTCCGCACGCACCCATTTAAGCAGCACACGGAGCCAGCACAACTTTTCGGGTGGGGCTTGCGATTTCCAGGACATGGCAATTAACCGTTTAAACAAGACAAATACCAAGTCAACAAATCAGTGTAAATATTTGTCCCCATTAGCCCTTGTGCGTAATCCCAGTAAACAGTACTCGGGTGTGGGTGGGGAGCGCAGTGTCCACCAATGTAGATGTTATCGCTATTTTGTCAGCCCAGGTACTTTCCAGCACCGGACGCTCCCACACCATATGTATAAATCCAGCATTTACAATCCCACATCTGGGGCAGTTGGCCGAGGTAGCTGGGAACATGTGTGCGATCCATCGAGGTGTGAGATATGTCTGATGCACATAGTTAATATGCGTGAAGCGGAAGTGGGGATTCCGCGACATGCATCAAACCTGTTTGGGAGCATGGGCCCATTGCTTATCTGATAATGACACGTGTAGATCGCGTGCTCAGCGTTCCCACTCCTTGGTGTCCAGTTGGCAGGTGTGGAGTAGTAAGGCCGTGTAAAGGACGGTATAAGCCTGCGCACACCAGGGCTGGAATGGCTGTAGCGGGCACAGGCGTTTCCCCGGTAGGCTGTGAGGGTGCGGGCCGGTTTTGGACCCCTGGGGGCCCATTTTGTTACTGGGGGCCGGTTTTGCAGCATAGCAGCAATAGCGGCCCCCGTTATCAAAAGCAGCAGCGGTGAGACGGGAGTGGTGCTTCCAACTAGCACCCCTTCTTCCCCCCCCAACCCCCCACCCGGGTTGGCCGAGCTGTTTGCCAGGACCAGTTTCGGTTCATAGTCCCCCCATGTATGAGGGCTCTGAGGAGCTGTGGGAGGTTCCACCCTACCCTGACCCCAGTATGATATTACTGCTCCGTATATCGCATGGTAGATCAGAAACGGTTCAGCTGCAATGCCACTAGGTAGTCCTCGAGTTCCTGAAAAGAGAGAAATAACCCCTCATCATACAGGTCCCCCATATGTGTGAGCCCTACTTCCCGTCAGCTCTAAACCCTATGATTACGAATTACCTCTTGGAGTGCCGCTGTCTGCCACAGCCAAATTAATGGGTAATATGCTAGTGACATCGCATTGCCATGAACGGACTGCTGGGAGCAGTATCGCGCAACCAGTAACTGACACGCCAGGTGAAGGGGCTGTGTACCCGATGAAGAGAGCCAGGTATAAAGAGGTGTCCTGTCTAGTAACCTATTCACTGATGCTCACTCAGAGCAGGGGGCCGTCCCTAAACAGCAAACCAACCACTGCAGTCGTGCTGCAGCATAATTGAGCTCAAAGTTAGGGGCCCCAGTCCCCCCTCCTTCATGGGGCTAAAGAGCCAAGAGAGCACCACCAGGCACCTACCGGAACCGCAGATCAACTCCACGAAGAGCCTATTGAGGTCTGTGAAGAAAGCGAGAAGGAAGCCAGAGCAGCAGTGCCGCAAGAAATACAGCAGGCGAGGGAGGATGAGCATCTTTCCGATCACCACTCTGCCCACCGGGGACAGAGGCAGCGATGTCCAGAACGGTAGGGATCCCCGTATAGAAGACAGGGCATCGCCCAGATTCCCATTAAGGAGGTCGTCGTCGTCATCATTATGATATACCCAGATACCTAGACATTTAAATGTGGTGAACTGCCACACCAGCCTGGAAAGAGGTAGTTCCCCACTGTGTTGCTTGACCTCAGAATGCAGACTTCTTATTGGTGTAGTGGCATGACGACCTTGGTGTCGCTTCTCTTGTGAGCACTAATATATTAGTAAGCTTCCGGTACAGGTGCGCAAGAGAGCCCCGGTTTCTGCCCAGGTGTGAAATCTGGGAGTGCTTGTTTAAGTAGAGTAGTTCCCACTCTTCTACTTCAGAATAGGCCCCGTTACGCTCACAACTCGTAACTGCAGGTGTTGCTGGTGATTTGAACAGCGATGGTTGACCAGTGAGCTTGCACTATCTCTGACAGCTAACTTTAGCATCTTCATACTCTGAGCTCCCTGAGCCATCTGTGCTCTTTCAGGGAGTACCTTGTAAGGTGTAGTGGAGGCCACCTTCTTCCCCCTCACTGTCCTTGGCACGGCTGCCAAGGCCTCTGGGGAGAAGCTGCCACTTTTGGTCAAACCGCAGCTCCCAAAACATTTTGAACCAATCCATCGAACAGTCTTGTAGTTCTCAGCTTCTGAAGTTCGCATGTTCTCCCACGCGGAAAATGAAGCTTGATACTCACTCTGCAACATCAGTCCCCATCTTGCTTACCTTGCTTGGCCACCTAGGCTGAAGACTCATTCGTTCCTCTTTTCACAGACTCTCCGGCCGGTAGTTCAGAGTGCACAGAAGTTCTAGCTGCTAAGGTAGACATTGTGTACTTCCGAAAGAAGCCAGCGACTGCCAATTCCATGTTTCAAGTTCCGGTAAACAAGCAAAGGGCTAGGAGGTTTCTGAGGCACATTGAACTGAGGTGCTACGTCTTTTGGAGGCAGAATAAAAACTAAATGTTTTCTACTCTTTTGGATGTCGGAGGATTGCATTCATGCATGCTGGTCGCTTTCTCTGTTTTAGACCATAGCTGCTATTGAAAGAATATGCTGTCTGAATTTAGAATGTGTAACAAGCAATTGTTTTGATTCCATTTGGAGAACAACTCGAGCACTTTTTTCAAAATAACTTAGCCTCATTGAGTTTAAGGTAGGTTGTCTTAACACTTGATCCTCTAGCCATAGAGAGGATTTAGATGACTTCCTAGGATTTGCCAATAACACGTTTTGCCCCCCTCCCTTCCTTCCCCGGAAAGCCCCTAATTTATTTTGCCCATACTAAAAATTGCGAGTTCTATTCAGATTCGACATCTTTCAGTGCTTTATAGGTGTCCACATACCTATTATTTCAGATTCTCCTGGACATGACAAAGGTGTGTAAGCCGATGAGAAGTGCAAAGTTTTATATGCTTGAATCTACCTAAAACGAAATTGGTATGCTGGATTTAGAGGTGGTAAAAAAGTTATTGTATTATGTGGTTTCTGTGAACAAATGCCCTGTAAAATGAGTTATTTCAAATTTCCACTAAGACAAGTGTTTTTAGGCAGTAAACCTGAATGGCCAGTGAAGTATTATTACACCAGATCAGTGAGTAAAAGGTGGGTGTCTGACACACTACTATGAGATTTTGTGAGTGGAAGGAAGCTTCAGCCTGTCTTTCAATGACAAAGATAATGTCAAAACAAGACTCTCCAGACTGGTGTAGGGCTTTGCCCAATACCAAGTATTGATCAGGGAATAAGGTACACCTGCAGCGCTTCCAGTCTGTGTGCCAGTCTAACAATCAAATCCCACAAAGCGGAGCGTTATAAACTTATACAGTATCTAATAACTCCTACCTGCCACATTTTGTGTGTTTTCTTCTTTTACCAGTTTACCATCCATTCTTTGATTCAATTAGGAGATGGCATCTGTTTTCTTTCTAATAGAAATGCACCATTTTCCTCTTACCACTGCTTGGAAGTATCTGTTCATCCTTTGCCCCATCCATTGTCTAAGTCCTTAGAGATGTACCTGAAGTTCCCTTTAATATTGTGATAAACTTAAGTCCCGTAGTCCATTGACACTTATTTAAGGCACGTCCTGGAAGTGAGCTTCAATACCTATGTAGTGAAAGAAAATAGAGTGGCATACATGTGTTCAGTCAAATGGAAGTAGCATGTGAAAACAGCCTGATTTTTAATACACATCTCCTTTAGATGTAGCCATGTCAGAATCTTTCTGTGCGTAATCCCCACTTCCTGACTGAGAGTTAAAGTTGGGGTTACCCTAGTGATCCTTTCACGAGCTATTTAAAAATGATTAATAAGGAATAGATGCATTTATAAGAAATCCCTTTGTCAGTAGAGAGGTAGAAAGGTGGCCTGAATCTTTTAAACATGCTGTAGATGAACATCTTTATCACAGGGGCCAGAAGGCTTGAATCCGTGGGGGCAAAGAGGACCTCCCGGACCTGGGTGACATGCGATGGGACCCGACTGTGGTGCAATATGTCGGGGTCCGGATTTACCGAACTCTCCCTGACCTCTTAGAGAGAATATAGGTACACCGATGACAGCTATGCGTGCGAGTGTAGGGTTTTGGAAGACCTTACTTCTCTTGGTGGCAGGCTGAATCGCTGTAGCCAAGATGATAGCGCTGCCTCACCGCATGTATTTTTTTAGTGGTACTCCTGCGTGCTATGTTCCAGGATATTGATTCCATTCTTGTTGATCTAATATGGAATAAGGGGCGGCAGCAAGTTGCTTTGTCTAAACTACAATGGGCGACAACTGACAGTGGGATGATATGCCCCAGATTTTTAATCTTATTATTTGGCTGTGCAATTGCAGTGGTGTATACGCTGGTTTCTGGGGAAGAAGGCCCCAGTGATGATGAGACTCCCAAAACCCCCCAGTTCGCAGCAACTATGGACCCTTATACTCAACTTGAGGCGGGTCGCTCATGTGGATAGACATGACCGAACAGTCCTCAGGACTTGTTGGATGAGAGTTCTTAGTCCAGCGCGGATACGGTCCCCATATTCTGCTGATCTCCCATTGCGGGCACTGGTTACGCAATTACAAGGAGTGGAGGAGAGACGCCTGCTAGACTGTCTGCAAGGAGGCGGATCTGGCTACTGTGGGCGCATTATTCGCCGATGGCGTACTGTGGTTCTTTGCTGACATAAGCGCAGAGTTTAACATTCCGATGGGTCAGTTCCTGTTCTATGGTACCCTGACTGCAGCGATGCACACAGGCTGGTGCGGAGTAAAACCCTGATTGCTCCATAGTTTTCGCTTCTTATTAAGCTCTGTTAGACTATAAAAAATCTGTACAAAAGGAGAAAACTGCCTATTTTACCATAGCGATAACCACTGCAAAAAACTCTACCAAGGAACTTTTCTCCACCGTGAAAAAACTAGCCAAATGTCCGGAGGTAATAGCCTCACCAATGAATCAGATTTTTTGCAATTCACTAGCCACGTTTTTCCAAGACAAAGTTAGTGCAGCAGTCTATAGTGGCTTCTCCCAACTGTTGGCCCAAGGGACATCATCCCCTTTGGAGACCGTAACAAATCCTATGGAGGAAAGGGAAATGCCACTAGCTACTTCAGACATTGGTGACCCCCCAGAACTATCTGTTTTCCCTCCATTGACTGTGGATGAAGTCACTAATCTTCTGTTATCGACCAAATCTGGCTCTCCCCTGGATCCATGCCCGCCCAAAATTTTCCATCTATTACCAGAAGTTTTTGCGTCTCATCTGGCATCTATATTCAATAAAATGTTTGTTTCTGGTACCTTCCCCACTAATTGGAAACTGGCATCGGTTCTTCCCCTTTTAAAGAAGGCAAACCTTAATGGGGCAGATCCTAGTAATTACCGCCCTATTTCAAGACTCCCCTTCCCTGCAAAAATGGTTGAAAAATCCATGAATGATGTTTTAACGGACCACATTGAAAAACATTCTTTTCTGGATACCACTCAGTTTGGTTTTAGAAAGCATCACAGCACTGAACTGGCATTGAGTTCAGCGTCCGAGTTGATCAGGCAAACAGTTGATGCGGGAGGTAGTGCAGCACTTGTGCTGCTTGACCTCTCGGCCGCTTTTGATACTGTGAATCATCAAAAGTTACTGGAAGTGATAGATAGGATTGGCATTAAGGGTAAAGCTTTTGCCTTGCTCATATCCTTCCTGTCTGACCGGGAACAGTTTGTGGCTCTGTCAGATTTTAAGTCACCCAATTTCACAATGCCCTGTGGAGTACCCCAGGGCTCTTCGTTGAGCCCCACTCTTTGTAATATTTATGTTGCTCCATTGGCTAGGCTGATACGTTCTCTGGGTTTCTCGGCTATTTCAGATAGTGGTTTCCGTGACAGGCTCACCATCAGACACAGCAGCACATTTCCATACCTGTCTTCGTCAAGTCGGGGACTGGATGGCAGCGAACTGTCTGAAATTAAACTCCGGTAAGACCGAAGTTCTTCTTTTTGGCAGTCACACGAACTTCTGGTCTCCTGCACTATGGCCTTCGGAATTGGGCTCTTTACCAAACCCAGTGAATAAAGTAAAGAACTTAGGTGTCACGTTCGATTCCATGCTTTCGTTTGAGGGTCATGTGAACCAGGTTACCTCGACATCCTTCTACACTTTAAAATTACTTAGAAGGATTCTTCCTTTTATCCCGGCTAACCTACGGAAATTAGTGGTCTCCGCCCTTGTTCTATCCAAGGCCGACTACTGCAATGGCCTTTTTATCAATCTTCGGAAGAGATGCCTGACCAAGTAGCAGATTGTGCAGAACGCAGCAGCACGTTTGCTGTTGAATGTTCCAAAACACAAATCTGACTCTATGGCGCTCAAAGAGCTACACTGGTTGCCGGTGAAGAGACGGATCGAATTTAAGGCCCTCTGCATAGCTTTCAAAGCTGTTCACGACATAGGTCCTGCCTTTTTTAAACAAAATCTGCAGCCTTATATTCCGACCCGCCATCTCCGCTCAGCCTATGCTCATAACCTGATAGTTCCCTGGTCCAAAAAGTCTTCCTGGGGCGGTAGAAGTTTCCTGGTTGGTACTACCAGACTTTGGAACTCACTTCCACTAAGGCTAAAAGAAGAAACCCATCAGTTGGCCTTCAGAAAGGCATTAAAAACGTGGCTTTTCTTTGATGTGGTACATTCTGTTTGCTAACTATTCGTTCGATGAGCTAGCGCCTTGACACCCTTGGGTGAATGTTTTTTGCGCTTTATAAATTTATTTATTTTTATTTTTCATTATGCGATACCTCTAACACCTGCCGACTGGTCTCGGGATTGTACGGCACACTGTGTAAAAATGCCTTTACCCCTCTTACAGTAATGCGAGACCGCTGGGAGACAGACCTAGGGGTCCCTCTGACGGATGGGGACTGGGCTAAAATGTGGGAGGTTGCGCCTAAGATTTCCCGGTAAGCCCGTTTCAGGCTCATTCATTTGTATGTCCTCCACAGGGTGTACCTCACACCCTTGAAGCTGTTTATTTTCCTCCTGCCCCCCCCCTCCCAATTGCCCGTGCTGCTTTGTCACTACTGGAGAAATCCTCCACATGCTTTGGGGGTGCCCGCGATTGACCTATTATTGGATTGAAGTAGTGCGCCTCCTTGCAGAGGCTATGGCTCGTGTCCTGAGCACCCGTGTCCCGGTTTTGTCTTCTGGGCCTCTACCCTCGACCTGCTAAACACTGAGTCACTACTCGGTTCATTGACCTAGCTCTTGTGCTTACCAAGCGTAGAATCACGATGCACTGGAAGCGTGCTGAGGGTCCCTGCTTAGAGGGCTGGAGAGCAGACGTATTGCGCTGGGCGACATGGGAAGAGATTATTTTGCTTGGCGAGGCGCACCAGGGTAGGAGACCCATAGAGTTTGCATGATCATGGGACACCGTATTGGCTGACTTTCATGGGGACTGGAGCGAGAGTGCAGGAGATGATTCTGGCTAGGGGATTCCGCGAATGGTCTCTCTGGCCCTTTAGAAACCTTGACGTGGTGTCACCTGACTATTGGGTCTGTACTTTTGGTCCCCTGCTGCTGCTAATGCCCGCTGAGGTAAAGTACCGACCGCAAGACTCTAAGGGAGGGCTGCTTTACTGTAGTATTATCTTTGAGATTCCGGCAGTTGGCTTGGTGGGAGTGGATGCCACGAGCTGGGGTGGTTGGTGGGGAGTTGTTTTTCTTGCTTGATTGTTTAACATTTTGGGACAGAGCTCTTTGTGTTCCCTATTATTGTGCATCGCACCAAATTCTTTTTAATGTAAATGATATTTTGAGTTGCTCCCACGACATATTTCTATGTACATTCTTGCATATTTTAACTGACTGGGACCCTCTTGTTGGCTATTTTGCTGCGCATGACGTGTAGTATTTTTGTTTATCTTTCTTATGGATAGAATGTTGGTGTTCCTCTTTGTCTATACCAATAAAATTCTGTTTGCAAAACAGCCAGCAGGAACGGTGCCAGCAGAAAGCTATGGTAGTGCGGTTCAGGGAGAACTCTGGTACAAGTGAGAACAGCTCTTCTGCTTCTTGATCAAAAGAGTCAGAAATATTTGTTTGTAAAATCTGGCAGTATAAGTATTATGTTTTTTAAAGAATTATTTTAATTCTTTTGGTGCAAGTCTAGAACTTTTACTGTTGTCCTTCAGTTTTTCACCTAAGTTGACCTAACTCCACTAAAAATGATTTTAGGGCGGATAGAATCACACACACTAAACTTCTAAGGGGCTTCACTTTCTGTAAATAACTTCATAACTTCATTCTTTGTCTCTGTAGCATCAAAAATACACCCACTTTTCTTTTCAGCAGTGGTCCTTGGAGCACTGTTCCTCAGTCACGTTGTCTAAGAAGCACCCAGATGGTTCTTCCTCTCACCCCTCAGTGTGACCCTCCAAGCAGAGTATTCCAAAAGAGTCTTAAAATCATTCACATAGCCCTTTGCAGCCGTGTTAAAGCCATGAAAAGGTGAATGAAATTTGACTGAGGGCTATAACTATATTTATATTCTAAGCTCTTTAAAGTAATTATTAATAATAATCACCGTTTTGTATTTAAATAGTCCAGATTTGTGAGATTTAGTAAGAAAGACATATGCCCACCAGAATCTGGTGTAGACCGGTGCTGCTATCATTGACATCTTTAGCTATACTTTTAATTTCTTTTAAGGGGTACCTAGAACTGATAGATGCACTCAATCAAATATTCTGAAACATAATCAAATTTTGTAGCAATGCACGTGCTATCTTGGTGTGTGCACTGTCCCGATGAACACAAATAAAAATATAGAAAATGTACTGGCCAGTCCCAAGACGCACAGATTAAATAGGTCCTTGTCTTCAATCTGTTTTCACTACATTAATCAATGAACTGAAGTCCAAACTTTCAGTGAATTGTTTTATATTTAAATTATATGTTTTCATTCAAAAACATGGGATAATCGCTATCGTGAGGGACATCATTCTGCTTTGTTGGTTTACTGCCAGCAAGTTTTCTATATTTCAGTGGGTACGTGGCACACCAGCCTGTAGGCTCTGTGCGCATGCGCAGGTAAACTGAGTACGAAGACCACCAAATTACATAGAGAGGAATTATTATTTCTTGGCAAAATGAAAACAATTTTCATAGCCTGCTGTCCACATGCCCACAGAATTCTTCGTCTGTTTTTTTCTAATAAAATGGTAGGTTGCATAGCAACTTTAATATCTGCTTTGGGATTTACATGTATTACCAGTATGCTTTCAACTGGGGTATAGAGTTGCCCCATTTCACAGAAGTTAAAGAGGATTGAGACAGTAGTTCTAGTCTCCGCACACAGCGGAGATCAAAATTGAAAAGCTGAGAAAGAAGAAAATATCTACTGCTAAATAAGGGAGGCAGGTTCCTTGCTGTGTTATTCCCCACATCAGTACCCCATGAATGACACAACTCCGTTTCATATGGTATTTTTCATACAGTATGTAAGCCTTGACCCGTAAGATGTTTGTTGGAACTGGCACTTTCTGGTTGGCTGAGGCGATGCCCTAGCCAGGCAAAACCTACCACTGCCACCAGGGGTGGATGATAACACTCGCTGTATAACCCGCGCTCACCCTTGGGTAGCTTGGCACTGAGCAGTCAGGCTTATCACAAAGGCAATGTGTAAAGCATTGGCACATTACTCACTCGCGATAAATACGCTGAGCGTCACAAAAGAGGCTTCACACAGGATGTATATAAATAACTTTTGTTTTCAACATACTCAATAATCAACACAACATGCGCATCATGTATTTTCGAGGCATAAATCACACTTGAAAATAATACTAGCAGTACTAGGCCCAACCATGTTGAAATTACATAAAAAATATTCACACTTGGAAGAGATCCTATTCTAACCCCCCGCGCCCCCTGTCAACCTCAGGCCCACCTCAGCAATTCTTATAATTCAATACCACACAGTTATAGGGTGCACCCCAGGCCACAATGATATCAGAAATATGTACATACAAGGAATTATAACACTTTTTAGCTGTACCGCAGGCTGAGGCCGCGTGGGTAAGACCAATGTCAACCTCAGTGTTCTGGCAAGAAATCAATCTGTAAGGCAACACCGCCCATCAGTGTCATGAATCATAGGCGGTCCGCAGACTGTCACTCCCACATACACACTTTGCACCGATACGCGGTGCAACGGATATCAGGAAAGTTCAAATGGAATGCGCTCGCACACATACACACTCAGCACTGTAATGTGGTGCAACTGATAATCAGCAGGTCAATTAATAGCACACTGCACACCCCATGGCCCAAGCTGCCCTCCACCCACCAGCTATTCTCGACTGTCCTATGCCCACGGATGGAAGATAACCAGCTCTCTCCCTAAATACTTGGCCGCACACGGCTGAAGTCACACTTAGGGTCCCAGGGAAGCAGCTGGGGGTAGGTAGCAGGACTAATTAGGAGGCAGTTGTCAAATAGGGGCTTGACAGACACTCAGGAAGTTCACTCACAGGATGCTTCACAGAAGCGGGCTGAGGGCAATAGTCACTCAAAAGGGTTCCATAAGGGCCTTCCTGCACCAGCCCATTTCTGTGAAGCACAAGGGGGTCACGCAGTCTCTTGACATGCTTCTTATCGCTCTTGTAAGCTTTGCTTCAACCCAGTCAGTCACTCTCACTACCCAAGCCGGGCAATACTATCTGGCAACACGATATCATTGGGGGCCAGTTGAGGAGAGGGCAGTTGGTCCGCCGCTCTGAGGGCAAAAAGGGAACAATTGAATGGAGAATGGAGCAGGGGAGCCTCTCGGAAGAAGGAGGCACCCCGTCAAGGACACGTCGATCAGAGATGCACCCAGGGAATCCGTGCACAACGTTTGATGCGCATTGATATGGGTCACACCAGACCGTTACGGTCACACACAACGAATAGTTGCAAATTCCATACCTCCCTGGAAATGAGGCACAACGTCCGGTGCGCAGTGATATGCGTTGCACCAGACAATTCCGGTCACACACACAGGCAAAAGTTCAGCAATGACTCACAAGGTAGAATAAGGCACTACTACGGATATGCCTCCACCTCCTAGGATCGCAACCACTACTACGGTTATGCTACGAGGGTCGCAACCTGTGAATCGGACACCACATGCAATGAGCATGAAGTTGTTGTGTCGCACGAGAGAGATGCGGCACGATCGACGAAGCGGGCCACGCTGGATCCCGCAACCGGTTAATCCACTCACCACCAACAAGACGCGTATGCGTGCTGAGGTCCCCACGATGCAGGGGCCACATTACTTAGATGCAGGCAAGATTTCGGGGACTCCGCACAAGGCAATCCGTTTTCCAGGCTCAAATCTTAGTTCCACACTCACACCGCGCTACCAGTTGGGATCCAGTAGACGATGTGTACATTTAAGAGGTCACCGCTCTCCAGGTGTCACAAGTAGATGGTGTGGATCCCTCGTAGGAGATCTTTGATGTCCCTGAGACTTCCGAAAGAACAGTGGGCAAGCTAACAAGACCTTGGAGAACACACTTCAGGGTGCCACGCAGCATCAGGTAGTCACTATTCAGGAAGGCCGCGCTGTCCCTTTCAATGGCAGTAATCCTCCTTGTGCACAACAGATTCCTCTAGCTGTGTGCACCACACAGTCCCAGGTTCTCCAGTCCCAAGTCCCCACAAGTGTATCTCTGCCCTTCTGAAGTATAGCACAAGTAGTTATACTGTAGTGTGCCTTTGAAGTGGAGGGTGGTTCAGAGGATTTCTCTTTGAACCACAGATGTTTCCCCTAAATTTCAGCCCTGTTTGCTATGGGGCCATGGAATGCAGATCTTAATCTTTAGTGGGGCCATGGTCTAGCTTCCAAAGGCCAAGTGTCAAAACCTCTTCCTCCAATCTATCCAGCTAAGCCCTCAAATGGCAGAGGTCTGTTGTTCCAGTGGCATGCCCAGTGTTTTGTAGCTGTCACTGGGGAATGCCCAGTTGTGCTCCCCCAGCCTCCAGTGTAGACCGGAGTCCTGGTAAATGGCACACAAAGAGTTTTAAAGCAGAGAAATGTCCACTTTCTAGGAGAGACATTTCTAAGCTAGTAAAGACAACACCACCTTTACAACAGAAAAGGAGTTGTCATAGTGAATTCAATGATAGGAAACATGAGGCTGCTCCACTGCAATCCACTATTGCAGCCTAAAGTAATTTCAACAATTTCCCCTAAATTAGCTTATGGGAAGAGCAAAACTCATAGGTAGTGAAAACACACATGGGTATTCCTCACTACCTGGGCAGGGAACACACGTGTACATGCCCGGCCTTTCACTTACAACTCTCTTCACCCCTTAAGACGTACCCTTGTGTTGCTCTAGTGGTAGTGAAAGGTCCTCTCAGGATGGCTAGTGATTTAGAAAGGCCAGCCTGAGCAGAAGCACAATTGCGCACACACAGACCTGCAATGTCAGGTTGGACACATGTTTAGAAATACCATAGGTGCAAGTGCGCACACTGGCCTGCAATGGCAGGTGGAACACATGTTCAAGCACCTCAATGGTGCAAGTGCGCAGACTGGCATGCAATGGCAGGCTGGACACATGTTTTAAAAACATCATAGGTGCAAGTGCGCACAACGGCAGGCTGGACACATGTTTAAGCTCATCATTGGTGTAAGTGCGCAGACCAGCCTGCAATGGCAGGCTGGACACGCATTTAAGCACATCATTGGTGCCAGCTCGCACACCGGCCTGCAATGGCAGGCTGGTGACCTGTTTTACAAACATCAGGTAAGCACCACTTCCTAACGTGTGTAGGAAGGGCACGTGCACTTTCACGCTGCATTTATAGTGACAAAGCGCCCCAAGCCCTAAGGCCACAGCAAGAGAATCAGCAAAACCCGGGAGGTGTCCCATGGAGAGAGCCAACCCCCTAGGTAGGGAAAACCCACATTGGGGTTCTTCCCTACATGGGCAGCGAACACACAAGTGTATCTACCCGGCCACTCACCTACCCCGAGCTTCACCCCTCAGGACTTACCCTTGGACTGCTCTGGTGGTAGGGAAAGGTCCTCTCAGTGTTGGCTAATGAGTGAGAAAGAACAACCTGAGCATGATACATGTCTGACAGGCTATTCTGGTGGGTGGCACAATCAGTGCTGCGCCTCTCTATTAGCCAGTTCAGTACCCGCCCTGGGTATGTGGTGTACCTTTTTACAGGGCACACCTAAACCAATCAAGTAAGCACCCTTTCCTGGCATGTGTAGGAAGGGAGCACCCACTTCCCGCTGTAGTACAGTGGGAAAGTGCTCAGAGTCCTAAGCTCATGAAAAGAGAGTCTGCAAAAACCAGGAGGACAAAAAGCAAATAATTTTAGGGAAATCCCCCTAAGAAGGCCATATTCAACAACGTTTATGGTAATGTCCCAAAGCCTCAGTTGCATTGATACCTTTGTATTTCTAGACAGTCTGTATTTGCACTGTTTCTGCTGAGATCTTTTTTTTCTGAATAATCAAGGTGACTGGCAACCTCCATTTTATCCGCTACGAACATGCACCTTTTTATATCACCAGATGTATTTGACTTCCCGAGTACATATACCCTGTGTGATGAAATTTTGTCTGTGTACTGCTAAAGGATAACGTAATATACAGAAAGATGGCAGTGGTTTTGCGAGAAAAGCCATCACCTCTGTTAGTTTGCAATTTGTACAGTGCAATATGTCCTCCGGCGTGCTCAATGTCAACACCGTGCCATCACAGTGTCGCTAAGTACATAGAGAAACTCTCCATATACAATGACCATAACAACAAAGACAGAGCCCAGCACAAACAAGTATTATCTGACTAACACTAGTCAGTGATCAATTTAATTTCAGACAAAACAGAAAATGAAACGATCAATATACAGTCATCTTGATCTCCAAAGAAGTTGACACGTAGGTATAAATGAAGAACAGCCGACACGTGTTTCGTCGTAAGACGACTTTCTCAAGGCTTCGGTCGATAAATTAGTATGTTCACAAAATCAGCGAGAGCACCCTATTCTTCTCTAGTATGAAGATGTCCTAGGTGCAGGGCAATACCAGTATATAATCATGAGTCGCAATAAAATGGTAGAATCATTAGTTACGTTGTTGGTGAGCCCGAAATTCGTTATGGTAAACGAGTGGGAGTCTACGAGTCGAGAACTCCAAATAAGAGTGGTGTTCTTAAAAGCGTGATCTACGGTAAAGCAAAGTCAGAGCTTCTAGGTCACGTCCACGTTTCATTTTCTGTTTTGTCTGAAATTAAATTGATCACTGACTAGTGTTAGTCAGATAATACTTGTTTGTGCTGTGCTCTGTCTTTGTTGTTATATACCGATAAAGGATAATTAGATGATCTCCTCTCAACCATATATTGCAAGGTTATTGCACGGCATCAAGGAGTTCTATAACAATACAGAGGCACAAAAGTGAAGTCCCAGTGCTTTTACATGGCTATCGAACTTTTAGGTAACCAGCATATCCTTATTATGTACCTAGTTGTAGTATATTAAACTATACAATCAATGACTCCCCATCTTCCTTTCCGATGTCGGCATGCAAAGGCAGCTGGACCGCTGTGCATGCTCTGTGGAGGGCCGGTCTGTATGCTCTGTACTGTCGAGAAGCTAAGCAGGCGGCTTGAATGCGGTGCACAGCTTCTCCTCTCTCAGAGATGCAGTGCCAGCATGTGCTGCATCTCCTCACTGAAACACCGTAGCAGGCATCTTTGCCGGTTTGTCTTATCTCTCCTCCCCTAGATGTGCTGCATGTTCACTCTCTTCTCACCCTTGCTGGCCAGTTTGCCTTTTAGAAGGGGTCCTGCCTCCCTGAGTGAGGTTATGGTGGGGCATGGAGGGACCTGTCTCACTGGCAGTGGCACATGTTTGTGTCTCTACATCACTAAGTGCTTCAAGCAAGTAGTGACATGATTTTCTTATTACAGGCTCTTTCTAACATCAGAGAACATCTGTCATGAGAAAATTATTGACTACAGAGATTACCCACTCCCACAGATTACCCACTCTCACAGATAAAAGCTAAATAAACGATAACTAATTAATGTGCATCTTTGTTGCAAACCTAATGGTTTCGTCAATGAACCCTACTACTGCTCTTTGTGTAGCCTAACTGTGTTATTATGGTAACCAACCCTGGCCTTCTCCGGCATTCCATCAAGTATTGCTGTGGTTGTTGCCTATCGGAATAAATAAAATAAATGTTCACCTCTAAAAATACAATAACATAGCTTCTTTACTGTTTTGCTACATTTTGTTCACCAGCAAAACAGAACATGATTCAGTTGTACTTGAGCATGCATAAAACTTTCCCTATTCCTTAGAAAAACTTTCTGCTTCCATATGATGGACTCAGTCATCAATTATATGTTTAGAAATAACATTGCTGTACTGCCTATTTTCACCTGCCCCACAGCAATAAGTACTTTATCTACTTCCATGTATAAGTATCGGAACAATAATTGCATCTCTTCAGCATCTTACCTGGCTCATAGGAAACTTTGTTGTACCTGGATCCATAAAACTATCTCAGTCTTCTGAAGGTCAACTGGGAATGTAAAGAAGCATAGGTGCCGTCATCATTTTCATGCCACTTTCCACATCGTTGATCTCCAGTAGGATCGAACTATTTAAATTACACTGTTGGACACTGAAATGCCACCCATTTGTGTATCAGGAATTTAGCATTAATCCCATCCTTTGTCTAACAAGCTTCTAAAAATCTTTTACTGCTTTCTCTCCATACTACAATGCTTTGAAAGTTTTATCCTTCTGCTTCATGCTTTTTTGAAAGTTTACAATAGTTTCTACTTACTTTTGCTATTTTTGGCCAGCGAGATCATATTGATTTAATGGCCCCTCGATGTTTGTCATCTTTAAACCTACATAATTATTCAACCAGTCCTGGTCTGCCTTGGTTAGGCCACTCACTTTCATTACTCACTTGCCAAAAGTCTACAATCTTTCTTCAGTCTTGTTTATTTCTGCACGGCTTTGGCAATCATTGTAGCCATGCTGTACAGCAGAGTTTGTTTGGGGGACTAGGTAATACAGAGGGGGGGCTAGAGGGAAGGATGTGAGTGGAGAGGGAGAGGACAGAGAGAGGGATAGAAAGCACACAGACATTGGAGATTGGGCAGGATTGTCTGGGACACACACAGACAATGGAGGGTGTGTGGGAAGAGCTGGGGAAAGCACATGGATAATGGTGGTTGGTGGGAGGGGCTAGGGCAAGCACAGGAATAGTGAAGGGTGTGCAGGAGGATAATGAGGTAGGAGCACTGGGGAGGACACGAGAGAGACAGCTTGAAAACACACACACTCTTGTAGGTAACAAAAGGAAAAAGTAGCACCTGAAAAAGCGAATAGTAGAAGGACACAGTAACGTGTCCATGCTCCAGGGGAGAGACAAACACAAGAGGAAGGAAAGCCCCCAGAACCTGGTAAATAAGAAGGAAGCAAATGAGTGCCAAATAAGCTAACCATTGGTAAGCAATGGGGGGGCCTCTAAGCCCACCATAAGGTCACAAACGGTCTTGCAAATTTTAGGCGAGACCTAATAAGGGAGCCCGTGGACGTTTTTTGCACAGATAGCCTGGATAAAGCATGAATCTTCATTTGATCAAATTTGATCAATTATCAACCTTTATTAAGGAAAGCCTTTGTATTGATCATCCATTATTGAGGAGTTTTCTGGTAATGTGATTGCACCCTTGAATGTAATATTTCCTGATAGTTTAAGTTGCTACTGCACCAATCTTAAAGTGATATTGCCTAAGGGTTGTCCCTTAGCAGTATAACCCCATATGCTTATTGTGTAAAGTAAGTCTCTGACTCAGCTCTACAAGGCTGCTTTCCCATCCACAGGTGACACAAGTGCACTTAGTTCAATGCACCAGCCCTTGATTGTGAAAGACAGGTATTTGTAGCCCTGCAGAACTCCACCCATTACATAGTTGAAGTGGCATCAATGCTTTTGGGTTACAAACAGTCCTTAAACAGGGACACAGTGGTGATCAGAAACAAACCTTTTCATTCATTTCAATCACACACACACACACACACAAGATGTGCTAAGAAAAAGACACTTTAACTAAAAAGCGCATTTATGTCAACAGGTGCACTCTGTTACTCAACACATCCAAAATAACCACCTAGAATACGATTGAAACAGCACAAATGCGCGTTGCAAACAACAAGAATAAAATGATAAATTCTAATGTGGTTGAAATGTCATCTGAAAAACTAAAACTTCTATGCACTACGCTAGGAGAGTATTGAGAGTAGAAATAATTTGCATCTAGATTTTCTTAGGGAGGATGAGCACACTACATACCTGTTTACAGCAGAATGCTGTAGTTATCAGGAGTCAAGGAGGCTGGGTTCCCTGCTAAAGGGAAACACGTGTTCAGCATGAACTCCTCCTGGGCTCGATACCAGCTTTCAGTCGAAAGTGTGATACAGCAGCATCTCTGGTAAGCAGAATCTTGTATGATAATCTGGGGCAAAGGACCTCTCCTGACAAGCGGTCAAATGGCAGTCTTTTTATAATCTATCTTATCTAAGATGGAATTTCCAACATCACTTTCGGAATGTTTGATATAGCCAACGAGCATCAATATACTAGTCTAAGACGCATTCCTTTCAACTTATACGGCAAAAGTACGGCAATTTAGACTACAATGTTTTGGCTATTGTTCTTTGACCTTGAAATTGAAATGACAAGGTGCTTGTTCCAGACTGATGTTGCATCAGTTGTTTTGTTGAGGTCTATATCTAAATGACTTAACACTTTCACCGTTCTTGGAAAGACAAAGACAGATGCTTCTGCATCAAAGGCAGGTATGTTTATGATTTTGCAAAAAAAGAGAAGCAAAGTACGCTTGAGCATACTTCCTGGGGAGTGATAAATTGGGGGAATTGGACTTTAGATGTGTTTCTTGCAAAAAAGATCACCTGGGGGGAGAATGAGCCCAACCATTTTAACATTGCCCCCCTTTTATGCACATTTAGAAAAACATTTACATTGCACAAGATTATCTTTAGTGATTGAGACATTCTTCAGGATTAAACATAGCACATTTACTCAACCCAGGAATACTTATTGCGCGCTTCCCTTTGAAATACCCCCTTTCGTATAATCACATTTGTTGGAGTTAGCTCTAATCCCTTGATACCATATAAACCGCAGCTAGCCCCTTGGCCCCTGTACTTGGTTTTATTCCAATCCTGTATCTTGACCATTACTGACCTGCTGTTTTTCTGCCCTTTTTTTCTGATACTTCACCCCACTACCCCTCAACCCCCTCCCCCCCCCCCCCCACCCAAACCCACCTGAAGAAGGCGGTGGCCCTTACCTCCCTTCCTCAGCCGACACAACAAATAAGGGCACCTTGACCTGGTGCCTAATCACACGTCTATACACCCTCCCCCTCCGTGCTATTTACCCTATGACTATTAACAACCAGAGAAAGTCCTGCATAATGTGCTGACAATAAAAAGTGCTTGTGCTTCATGTGTGCATACAGACCAGAAATACCCAACTATATCTAGTTTTATAGGCTGTAACCTAAACACCATAACATAAAAAGAGCAAACCAGCTCTTACGCACCAAGTGGCGGTGAAGAATGCAGCGCACAAGTGCAAAACTTATCTCAAAAGTCTATAAAAGCCTGAAATGTAATCTACTTTATGGTACCGATTACCTGTAAAAGAAGAGATTAATACCAACTTTTACCAATACCGCACAGTGAGATACCATTGGACACCCCTAAAGGGGCGAACGAAGTGTAATAGTGAAAGTGAGCGCAGTGCATAAAGTGCAAAGTGCAAGGAACTAAACCTACTAAAATTTGCAAAAGAACATATAAAAAACTGAGTTTAATATGTTGCACTACATTTCAAATTTATATAACTAAATTCAGTCCCGTATCAGGTTGGGTCACCCCTCATTTTTCTACTTTCCGCTTGCCAGGGAAATCTTTTGTAAAATCTCTTGAGCTTCTTCGAGAATAGAGCAAAGATGGAAATGGCCTCTCCATAAGACTTTCAATTTGTACCGCTGAATGATAGAGGCCTGCGCTCTTAAATTGCCCAATCAGGCCCACAAATTCCCTCCCCCGACGTGCTGCAAACGCAGACTTTTCAGGGAACACTCTCACCCTGGCCCCATCGGATAGGACAAAATCCTTCTTTTATATTGCCTTACTTAAAACAGCTCTCTAATGCGAAAATTTGAAAAATTCACAATCATCCTCCTTTGGTCCTCAGCCCCCAAAAGTTTTTGGGAAGGAACCCCATGAGCCCTCATTATAGTAAGGTCCTCCGGTGCATTCTCAAGTATATGTTCTCTAATCAGCGTCTCGATATAGGACAAGGGGTTAGACTGGCCGTTGAGGCGTTCACTGTCCTCCGGTATCCCTGTGAAGCGCAGATTTGATCGTCTTGCGTAGTTCTCCATCTCATTCATCTTCAATTGTGAAGCCTGCAGCTTTTTCTGAAGAAAAGCAATATCAGAATCACAGACCAAGTTATGGTCGTCGATATCAGATACACGTTGCTCCAATTTTTTGAATCGCTCTGGTATTTGCTGTACCTATTCTCGATTTTATCTAGTCTCTCATGAAGTAGGGTAAGCTCTTGAGCCTGAGAGGTTTTACAATCGCGTATTTCCCCCAGAATAGTCTCGAAAAGCTGTTGCATTTGGTGCGTCGAGACCATCGAGGACTGACTCAGCCTTACACTCTCCCTGGAGTGCTCTGTCGCCATCTCAACCACCTGCTGATTTTGCAGATCCAGCTCTTTAGCCCTGGGTTCCATCGGAAGACCCAGGGATACTGAAGACGGCGAAAAACCTGAGCAGTCTGGTATCCCTAGGTAATGGGAAAGTGGAGCCAGACCTTTCCCTTGTACAGACTGCCCCCTCGGATCAGGGTTGTTACCAGGCAGGATTTCCATAGAGACTAGTACTGAGGAGTCCTGAGATAATGCTCCAGCTGGCATCTGGTCTACAAGTTGCAAATTAGTGTCCTTGTGGATTGCTTTACAACTTTTTGTGATAAGGGGTAATCTTTATGTGGATTGTCCACCCCTTCCAATTTATTTTTTTCTCCTCAAGTGCTTTTCTTGTGGCCATTTGTGCAGACCCTGCGCTGCTTCCAGTGCCACCAGTCTCCTGCAGATTGATGGAGGGCCTTGGTTCTCTCACCGCCTTTAACTTTAGGGAACTGTCTGGGACCGCGGCATTCCCCACCCCAGCGTCCATATTGAAGATGGCGAACTCCGTAGAGGACCCTGATAAAGCCAACGCCTGGGGAGAGGGACCTGGGGATAAATGATCCATTGAAGTATTCGCAGCCCCGCTTTTCTTCTGCGTGATTCTTCCTCTCCTCGCCACAAGCATGCGTGATTGAGCTGCTTTTCTCTTAGCCTTCTGAGTTAGTGCTGAAGGGCTGGGGGCTGAAGCTCCTGCTCCCATTCCTGTCCCCGTCAGGACCATTTGCCGCACGCTTCACAATCCAGACCCCAGAACGAATGTCTATTGTTTCTTTGCTGTAAGGATGCTGTATGGACGAGGTACAGGCAAACTATTTTCTACATTTTGTAGAGTTTTTGTAGAGTTTGCTTGAGCTAATAGGGCAGAATGGGGGTGGGTATTCTACTTTCATCTGTACTCGACTGGGAGGTGAGAGAAGTGATCCGGGATGAGGAAGCTAGGTGGATTTGGATCAAGGTTTCAGTCAATGGGGAATGTCTCATTTTTTAAAACTATTATGGGCCAATTTTTGATGGTATTAAAGCCTTAAAACAGATATGACATGTTAATAAATGCTCGTAGCCCTATAGTTATGGGAGGAGATTTTTCCTGATAAACAAGCAACTTGTAAGAGGGGAATCTGAAATTTTTGTCAACTCTTTCTCAGACCATTCGTTAGTCTCCTTGGTAATATGCTTACGTACCCCCAAAAAAACCAATACCAGGTGGTACTTTGATAAAGCACTGCTCTTGGATTCTATATGGATCTCAGAAACTTGGGAGTTTATTCAGTGTTTTTTTTAAAGAGAACGTTAATACAGCAACAGGTTTTATGGTGTGGGAAGCTTTAAAGGCCTCTTTTCGGGGGCAGGTGATTGCATATAAAGCTAATACATATAAACAAAGGCAACGGAAGATTGAAGGACTTCAGAAAGCTGTAGACCGAGCTAGGGTAGATCTTAATTCCAGGCCTCTAGGAGACCCCCGATGAGAAGGTGCTTCAGCAGGAACTATCAAGAGAAAAAAAACAATAATTTCTTTTTTTTACCTTAGAAGATATCTCTGGGAGTAAGGCATTCCAGCAGAAAGTATATGAAGAAAGCCAGCTGTTAGGTACATTTTTAGCCTGGTCCACCAAAACACAACAGAGTAGGCAATTAATCTCACATATAAGAGACCCCAGCACTGCGAGTCTGGTTAGCGATAAAGACAGGATTGCTGACATTTTTGTATCTCATTTTAAGCAAATTTATGCTGAGGCCCAGATAGTTAACATACAGGATCTCTAGAACTACTTTACTGAATTCCAGCTACCTATGATTACCAAGGATGATAGTGCAGCTCTGAATAAACCGTTTGAACTTTCAGAACTGATTGAAAATGTAAAAGGGATGGCTAGTGCTAAGGCAAGTGGGAATGACGGAATTCCGATAGAAGTCTATAAGTTGTTTTTAGACGAGCTTTCTCCCTTTTTAATATCCCTGTACAACCAGATCATGGATAGGATTCCCATTTATGAAAGATTTAAGGAATCAGTGGTGATTACCATTCTGAAGAAGGGTAAGGATCCAAATGACCCAAGCTCCTATTGCCCAATAAGTTCATTAAATGTAGATTACAAGCTTTTTATGAAAATTTGGGGCGAATAGGATCTCGGGATGCGCACAACAGATGGTCCAGGCGGACCAAACAGGTTTTTTACATGGTAGGTCGATGGCTGCCAATACCTTTTTTTTTTTTTTTTATACAAGCGATTGATTATTTTTCAGCCAATAAGGATAAAGCAGCTATTTTAATGATGGATGCGGAAAAGGCATTCAACCTTGTGGATTGGCAGGCCCTTTCTTTTATTTTAGGGAAATTTGGTTTTCCAGCCCGCCTGCTAGAGATATTAAGAGGAATTTATAACAGGGCAGTTGCAAAGATAGTTATTAATGTGTAACAGGCGGGTGAGGTGGTGATTAGGCGTGGTACCAGACTTGGCTGCCATCTGTCCCCCCTTTTATTCTCTCTTTTTATCGAGCCGCTGGCGGTAAAGATCTGTTCTAATACATCAATTCTGGCCCTGCTAACAGGAATGGCAAAAATCAAATTGTTCGCCGATGATATGATTTTATATTTGAAACGAGATAAGGCAAACATCCGGGCTGCGCTGGGAGAAATCCAGGCATTTACAGCGCTGGGGGGATATAAAGCTAACCGGGCCAAAACGGAGCTTCTTTTCTTCAACTCTGCAGAGGTTCAGCTTCCAGAAGGGCTAAAATTCTTGCCATTACGACCTATAAGATATTTAGGTTTATATGTTACAGCGGACTTTTCCCAATTGTTTCAACTAAATTATGGTTATACCCTCACTAAAGTAAAACATCTTTGAGAAAGATGGCCGTTATTACCTTTGTCAATAGTAGGATGAGTTTCCCTAGTTAAAATGTCTTTACTTCCCTTGTTGGTATTTTTGTTTCCAAATCTTCCTCTAAAAATACCAATCTCATATTTCAATGAGTTGGATAAAGTTATCCGTGAGTTTATATGGGCAAAAAGAAAACATGGGTAAAAGTATCCATTCTACAACTAGACATAGAGCAGGGGGGGGCTAGCATTACCTCACTTTTCCACCTATTACCAAGCTGCGTTAGTTAGCCTACTAACTCAACTGGCAGTCCCTACCTCGAAATTTGATAACCTTATGTTAAATCTTATGCTAACAGAAAGTGCAATTAAGCTACCAGCATTTCTGCGCGCTACGAAATTACCCAAGAAAACAAGATATAAGGTCGTAAATTTAATTGCAACACGAACCCAGTGGTTTTATAAAACCTATAATGTTCCAACATGCCACGGATACACCTCTCTTCAAGACTGTGAGATATGGGGTCTCCATCTTTCTCAAAGGGGACCCCAGTCCTATAACAATCTAGGGTTTTGGAAGCTAGATGATTTTTATAATTGTACCCATTTGATATCATGGGAATGATTTGTATCGCAATTCGAAACCCAAAGTAAAGACTTGTGGTTAAGCTTTAGACAAATTACAGGCTTTCTTAAGAATAATTATACGATGATTAATGAGATGAAAAAACAATCTTAAAAGCATTCTTTGAGAAGAATTTGAGTGGTGTTGGAAACTGGTTTCGGATACTACGCCAGGGCATGAATAAGAAGCTTATTGAGGAAATGCTCCCAAAAATTGCTCAGGAAACAAACTGTCGGTTTAATATAAGGAATGGCAGTTAGTGTGTGAGTTTGGGAATAAAGCTTTGAGGGCGGCCAACTTTAAAAGAATGTCCTGTTTGTCTAGATGGTTGGTCTACTACACTCCCCTTAGACTGCAAAAATGGTTCCCATCAACTCCTAATCAATGTTTTAGATGCAGTATGGCTGGGGCAGGAGACTGGGTACATATATTTTTTACATGTGCTAGACTGCAACACTTTTGGGAGGAGGTTTTTAGGTTCATCAGTCGCTGCATGTCTATGGTCATCCTACCCTCAACGTTGCTGGCCTTATTTGGGCTTTCTCATACAGGTAGTCAGCTGCCAAAATATCTGCAATATTTTGTTTTCATAGCAAAAGCGGTAGCCAGATCCCTGGTGTTGCAAAATTGGAGATCACTGAGGGTACCGACAATGGGCCAGTGGCTTTCTAAGCTGGACCGGACCTATCAATTTGAAGAGGCCTATGCAAAAAGGGTATGGGCGCTTCGTAGATTTAGGGCTACATGGGAGGACTATGCTTTGGTTACTCATGCAAATTGAAAACATGAAATTTATGCTGTCTTTTGTGTAATGAAATACGAGTCTATTTATTACGTAATGTTTTTTAACCTGATACCATTATGCTGTCAATTTATAGTAATATTTTATGCCCTTATTTATCTTCATTATAGGTAGTTCATGTTTCGATATAGGTGATGCTGGTTATGTACTACGTACAATGTAATATGAATTTATGCTATTTAATGTCTAATGAATTATGAGATTATTTATTATGAAATGTTTTTTTTTTCTCATGTACCATTATGTCACTTTGTCGACATTCGATAGATGAATTTTTTCTGTACGATCTGTCTGTTTTTTCTGCCCAAGTAAAAAATAAATTGGAAAAATAAAAGATTTTGCAAAAAAATACAGAAAATAGAGCCTTGGCCTACCTAAAATTGAGTCAGGACTTATAACTTTACGTCATGCTCATGCTACATCACTTCTGGTACTTTGGGTGGAGTTAAAGGCAGCAGGTCAGTCCATTAAATTTAGAAAACAGCACTGAGGTGCTCTGTGGTGTGACTGAAGATTAATTTCCAGGCAGTAGTCAACCCAGACTTCTATGGTGGAAAAATGTCTAGGCCAAACACACCGAGTACCCTTTGACAGCTGAAGTTAATTTTCCTGTTGAACTGCACTGAATTCATAATAGTAACTGCTGCTGGATGCTCTTGGATGTGAGCAGGAACAAAAAATGGATGTTCTGAAACTATTTTAAAAAATCCGTACATGAATATATAGACAATTAGCTTTACCTGAAATAATTGGGTATTGGTCCTTAGCATTCCTCTTCATTGAGGTCAGTTGGGCATCCTTATTGCATATCCAAGGCCCTTTAGTGTATATGTTGGTTCTACAGAGGCTGATAAATATTGGGAGCTTCTGTTTCATGTTGCCCAAGTCCTAGGCCATGTTATTATGTTGACAATGGGCTGACTCGTTACTGCTTCACTGTTCTGTATCCAATTATTTTTGTTTTATTTTGGATTCTGTAGAGAACAATGAATGCCTGTCCTTGCTGAATGGTTTTCTCTCCAGAGTCACTGTCCTGTGTCTGAGATTTCAAAGACTAAACTTCAAGGTGTTAATTCCTCTTAGGTTTAGTAATTTATTGAGATAGAGGTGGTTTTCAGACATGTTCTCTCAAAAATATAACTAAAAATGTCTATTGCTAATAAATGGATCCAAGCTAATCTTATATCTCCTCATCACAGGGTTTTTATGACATCTGATATGACAGGCTGAGATTCCCAAACTAACCTTAAAATTAGTACTTTCATCTAATAGGGGCCATGACCATATTTATATTGAGGTCCAGGAGCTAGTCACTTAATTTACCTTGGTATCTATCTTTTCCAAAAGGCTTTGTTATAATTCTGGTAAGTTCTGAATGAGAATAAAGGACCATGTTATACCCTCTTCCTCAAAGCAGATATTATTTTAAGACGTCTGGCCTGGAAAGAAAATCAGCTAGCCACACTGCAGCAAGGAGGGCGGGTCATGGCACGGAAGTACAATCTTAGATTGGCACCCCAGAGAGGGTCAGCAAACAGAGAAAACTCTAAAGTAAGTGTGAGAATGTCGCAGGTGAGGGTGTTTATACAGTCAGCCTCCAGTCCTGAATTCACCTGGAAACCTGCCACTAGGTGGGATCAGAGGAGCAGGAAGATAGTGCAACCATGTATACTGCCTGAAACCTCCGGTACTGAATCTCTTCATGTCTGCTGGGTTGTGTCTATCAATCTCTTTATGATCTGAAAAACTATCCAGTTTTTAAGTGGCCTGCTTCACTTCAGAAGATAGCCTCTTGCCTTTTTTAGTTGTCTGGTCATGTGCAGCATGCCTTACCCCCATTCCTCCTACTACACGCAGGCAGGATAAATGTGCTTTCTTAAGCGTGGGAGGTCAGCCCTACACTTGATAACTTTTGGGCTTACTACACCCAGGTCAAGGAACTCATCATCATCTTGTTACCTCAATAAAAGGGAAAGAACTTCCTCAAACATAATGAACACCATTCAATCTGCACACTGTATGTCACAGTTCATGCAAAAGTGGATTTATAGTATTTAGACCTAGTGATGTCATGAAGCCTGTTAAGAAGTCACCCACAAAAATACTTGACAGACTTGATTTGAATGTACCCCCTAAAATGAAAGTATGGTGGTGTTAAATAATGTAAATTTTCAGCTGGTAGTATCAGACCACCTCAATGATGTTTCAAAAATATGTTCTTAAACATCCATATCAAACTCGATCCTCTCCTCTTGTTCATTCATCTCAGAGTCCACTCACTTCCCCAGACTGTGTATATTTAGCACTGTTCATTTGGCAACCTATAACACATACCTGTCACTTATTACATAAGAAGCATCCACTGTGTTCATATAACCTGCACATTGCGGCATGCAGTGACAAGGTCTATGTTGAACGCTTCCATTGCTTCTCGGGGTTAGATTGCACCAATGCCCCTAACAGTTTCATAACAAGTAAGGTTTGACCAACCAATAAAAAGAAAGGCTTTGATTTTATTTTGACAACTCTTTAAACCAAATATAGGTGGTTCAATTTTTTCACTTTTCATTAAGATCGAAAAGTTTATGTAGATCTCTGTGTGAAAAATGTGATGTTTGGACATCTGTAATGAAGAAATGTGCTCTTATTTTAGGAAACAAAAGAGCAGAAGCTTCAGAAGATAGCAAATGAACTTTTGCAAACAGAAAGAGCTTACGTCAGTCGACTTCACCTCCTTGATAAGGTATATCCATGTCTGCGCAATCCCCGGCTTAAATTAACCTACATACATGTTTATTTGGGTTGGGAATTTTGTTGCCTTTTATATTTGATTGCAAATTTGTTTTGACATTTGAAGGGTCTTTGGCACAAATGTGATGCAGCAGTGCGCATGTGAGAACCGAAAAACTATGGGATGCAAAGGTTTAAAGAATTAGATAAATAGCATTACACACTTCTACTACTTTTACTAAATACTTATGCTACTACACACATTTAGAATTTAAACACAAGTTAATACAGCAATTTGCCCTGAATCACATCGTTTTTTGTCCACACATCTCAGCTGGGATTCGAAACAAGATTTCTAAACTCGACAATTTAACTAGAAGACCACAGGGCTTCCCTACTTATTAGTTCTACCACTAGTTCTACTTTAAAGTGTTTGCTGCACCTTTGGCAAACTCAGTCACAGGAACACCGTCATAAATGGTATTTTTGGGGGCATCATTCGCTTATACCTAAGAAGAGGGCCTCCTAGCCCTGGTGAATAGGCTAGAACTCTGTCTAGATGCTTATGGCTTTAATTAGAGTTTGGCAGACATGGAATCAGTGGCGGGTATCCCGCCCGCTTTATAGATCGTCCCATTGTCTATTATAGTGATTTGTAATATGACGAATCGTCTATCCACCATGTCTATGATGGAGCACCCTGTCCTCCAAACTCTAACTAAAGCCATTAGTCACTTAACCTGGCCTCTGTGCTCCCACAGAAGTTCAACACATGCATCCCAAAATTTCTTAAAAAACTATGCACATAGTATTAGCTCCCTGAGATCCAATCTTCAGCCAGTTTATCAAAATAAAGTGGACGGCATTCTCCATCCAAATCCATGGCAGGTGGCTTGGATCCTGTGGGATCTATAGCCTATTAACTTAACTCACCCTAAACCAGATTCATCTCTGTAGTAGATTAAAAAAAATATGACATAACAAACACACTTCATTCGCATTTTAAGTATTTACAATTATCTGATATTCTGCGAAAATTCGAATTGTAATGAGAGAGTGAGTTTGGTCATTTATAAAGGATGCACTCTGCAGAAAGCCACATTGTTTGGTTAGAAGAATGAGAACCAGATTGAACCAGCTCTTGAATGGGACTAAACTTCGGTTCCGTTTATGCTCACCAGAGACCCCGATGGATCTAGCATAAAGCGTAGGTGTTACTGTTGCAAGAAGCATAGGTGAGTGTGTGGAAGAGGCTTGGTCTAGTCCAGCAAGGTGGCCCTCCATGCGCATTCCTCCTTTTTTTACCTATGATAATGTCGGATACTAATCGGATTATTTTTATAAGGATCACCTTGTTAGACCTTCATGAGACTGGTGTCAGTAGGGCATGGAAGCTGATTTATATTGCATTAGGAGTATAAGGAGCATCTTTTCATTGCCCTGACCAAAAGGATGTGCAGGCCTGAGACTAACTATATTATGCAAAGACTGTTTCTCTGCTGCTGGAACATGTTGTATCTGATTTACCACAATAGGTCTGAAAGCCGCTTAAGATTTACTGCCAGCGTGTTTTTTAATTGCAGATATTTTATGTGGGACTGTTGGAGGAAGCAAATAGAGGTTCATTTCCAGCCGAGGTGGTGAACAAAATCTTTTCCAACACTTCATCAATAAATGTCTTCCACAGCGATTTCCTGCTGCCCGAGTTGGAGAAGCGCATGACAGAATGGTAAGAGTTACTCCCCGCAAGGGAGGACAGTCTGCGGGTTTACTCGGTTTTAATCAAATGCCACCACACTTTGTTAAACTATTTTTAGAGAAGTAAATAAGAAATCAGCTCTTAAATATTTCAGATCTTTTGCAGTTAATATCTTCTGTCCCGTCGTGGTGTTTATTTTACAGATTGTCATGATCAGTGGCCATGGGCTGTCCAAACTGAGATGCACTTCTTTTCCATCCACTGGGCATTACTTTTTATCCTCTTAAATGTTGAAAGGATAATGTGCAGTGGAACATAGAAATACATGTCACACTTTTGAATTTTCTGGTTCTCCCCCACTTGGCCATTTGGGTTTTGTGGTCTTTGGCATCAGAACTCCCTCGATTGAAAATATAACGCAATATTGTTTATTTCATTGTGCATTATCCTCTATGCACGGTAGTATATCTAACGTGATATTTTTTATGGGAAGCAGCAATATATCTGAAAGAAACGCGTAGTGATAGATTCCTTACCTTAGAATATCCCCAGGCGATCCGGAAAGTTTTCGTCAGCAGTACCCCTGCGCGTCGGAAGGTGGCGTCGTGCGGCTCCGTGTCCGTCGTAGACGTTGTGATCGCCGGGATGACGTCGCGGCAGCTACTTAGGCGCCGCCCTCGCGCGCTGGAATCTATCACTACTAATGTTTCTTACAGATATATCTTTACCGAAGGTAAGTAACTTGTTCATTACTGCAACTGAAAATGCGTATAACTCTTGTTTATAGTGCTTATGTAATGTCCAGAGGTGTGGACTTTGAAATTGTTATAGGATCCTGATAATAAATTTTTATTTATTTTTTAAAAGACAACCAACTATGTGGAAAAGTAATAACTTCCTCTTTCCACAGCTTGGTCTGACATTGTGCGTCTAATGTACTTTAAAACAGTGGAAGATGAAACATCAATATTGCATAAACAATACTGGCCTGGTCTTTTCACTCTGTTCTGCACTGCACCTGGGATGCAGGCATTTGGGTCTGTGAATAATAGTACCCGTCTCTTGCAGTACCGTTTTCATAAAAATTAATAGCAGTAAATATTAGTATATGCGAGAGTCTCTTAAAGCATACACAGGAGATAGATCGTGTTTCTGCACTTAAGCATTGATTCTATGCCATGGAGAAAAAGCCTTATGGGAAACGGTTTAGCATATGCATGGCAGATGTGTGAGACATGTTAGAGTCGGGCATGGAGGCATTAAGATGGCCGTTTTGTGTACTGTGCATGTGCTTGGCAATTGAGAGTTCTGTTACACCAGACACCTGTCAGTATGCCTAATATGGCTGTCCCATGTGCAAAATGGTGCTAGATCAGACTTCAGACTGCAAGCTTGCTGTGCATTATTCAGATATGGTCCATGACTGTGTTACATGCATGGTAAATATTCTCCCCATGCAGTTTGGTGCACCTCCTTAATATGCCTTATCATTACACTTCCCCAGGACATTTTAACTACTTGGGAGTCTAAAAATCATAGGTCCCCATTCAGCCTTAGTTGTAAATTGAGCGTGATAATGACGCCCACAACTTGTGATATTGTGGGGTATAGTTATTAGTGAATGCACAGTTACACAACAGTCTGATTTATGGACATCAAATGGATAAAATACACTGGTTTTGTGTTTTTCGCCTATTCCTATTTGCACAAACCCGAAATTTGTGCTATTTGCCCATACAGTTTGTTTTGGCAAATAGCACGTTTTAATGAGGCAAATTTGTCGCATGAAAATTGGATGGACAAAAAACTCGTAGGGGATACATTTTCCACCCAACTTGTAATCTCTATTCTGGTGGAAACTGTAGTGTGCACTAGAACCGGTGTTAAGGGGAGGATTGGAAAGAGGACCTTAACTCTGTGTTTCAGATGCATAAATGCTAACTAATATTCAAGCAGTATTCCAGCACAGCAAGGACTCTAAGATGCTTAAATATGACCTTGTCAACTGCTGCCCTTCAAGTGCATACAATAAAGGCTGTGTCCATAGCTGAGTGCTTTGATGTTTAACCCTCTGAAAATTAACTGATGCCAATTGAGAAATGCTTTGATTATCTAATTTGGTAAGCAAGCTGCTGCCACGGGGCGTCTTGTCACAGTAAGCTCAGCAACGCCATTGGACTCTTGACTAAACAGGTGTTTTTGGGAGGTTATGAAAATGGAAAAGGTTATGGGTGGAATGTATGGTTAGAGAAAGCTGATGCCATAATGTGGCAGCCATCCCCAACAAAACGCAGCATGTCATGTAGACATGGTGCTATTGAAACCAGCAGGAAAGCCGAAGAAGGGGAGCACAAGTGGCAAGTGGAGACAAGTTGCAGACTTGCACCTGAGGTAGAGGCGGCCCAATTTATGGACTGAAGAGTAACTTGATAATTATTCTGTTCCCCACTAGTCACTAGTCTAGTGACTAGGTCATAGGAAATGGAACATCCACAAACGAAAGGCATGCTGCAGAGTTCTGCAAAATTTGTAGTGATAAATAAGCTGTTTAGATACGCCTAAGTAGACAACATTGGCCTAACCTAGAGGAGATGGCTGCTTGAATGACGATTCTTTTGCCTTCTAGACTGAGAAAGGATAGAATCTTGCCTTAGGCATGCCAATGATAACTTGTTCAATTATGAAGCAAAAGACAAGATTGTGTCATTTACCGCACCCACATTTATGAAATCTCTCCACTCTAGTGTTGGACAAGACACCACACTGGTAGGCACCAGGATTAAAACCTCCATTTTATCGGAGTTAAGTTTAAAACCGTTATCCCACATCCAGAAAACAATTACAAATGCTATTAGCAGCAGCTTTTACAAGCCTTAGAGAAATTTGAATGTCATCTGGGTGTGCATAAAAGGTGAATCTGCAAAACCTGATCAGACTGGTTAAGATGACCACAAAGGCTGGAAGCAAGGATGGGTTAGGAGCGGAGCCTTGTGGAACTGGGCACTTAAGTGAGTAACTGAATGAAACCAGTCTGGTGCAATAGACCAGACCCCATCTCTTGCAGCCTGGAGATGAGTCTAGAATGGTCCATGGTGTCAGATGCAGCTGACTGATGTAGTAAAATCAGTGCCATGACCTGCCATTCACATAGCTTCCAAGGCAGAAACAAACTTAGTCTATGTGCCCTGAGTTGGCTGGAATCCACATTTGGCTGACTCAAACACTAAAGAAAATTTCAGATGTGCAGATAACACTACGTTGACAGCATTTCCCAAAATTGTTGCTATGATGGTGCCAAGACGTACTGGCTAGAAGATGCTTAAAACCATCAGACCAGTCGTTCCATACCATATGAGACTTTACACTCAAACTCCGATTTTAAATCTAGAATTTGTGTTATGGTGAATAGATTTATTTATGGCATTAAACCACAATCGTACAGACAATGTTATTAATGATTCTACAACTGTTTCCATACCATTGATTTCTTAAATGGTGTTAATACTGCGATATGAGTTCTCTGCACTGGCTGAAATTTGGAAAAAAACAAGTATCTGCAGGAAATAAGAACACGAAAATTCAAGCATGCAGTCAAAACTGGTAAATAAAAACCTTGAATCAAAAGAAGAATAGATGAGTCTTTAAAATTAGCTAATATCTGGAGATTGACAGTTATCTGTAATTAAGAACCTTAATACACCAGACATTTGCTATACTTTTATCCACAGGCCCATTATTAATTTCCTTCTTTTTACCCTGTTTTTATCCCAGAGGAAGATACAGGTTAAACCACTGTTATAGAAGAGGGAGCCAAACCTGTGAGAACTGCTAAATCTCTTAACGCATTCACTGGACAACTCAGTTTTCCAATAATCACGACAAACTAAATTTGAGCTACCTTGAACAGAAGTTAATTCTTCTGTTTCTTACGAATTGACAATTGTGTACCCTTTTTTTTTTTAAAGAACTTTAAGTGTCTGTTTGAAAAGTGAGGAAAATTATTGTGTATATTTTAGAATGGTTGATCAAACAAGGCAGCTGCACGTGATAATTATCACATTTGATGCCATTTGTGATATGTTACATCATCGCAATACCTTGCACACACTATTGTGATCCAGTGTACATGAATGTCACCACATATTAGGCAAGAGTTATTTTGCATGGGCCGTGAGTGTTCTGCTGGATGGTATTTAAACATTGATGGAGGTGATGTTGGGTGTTCTGCTGGATGGTGTTTAAACATTAATGGAGGTGATGTTGGGTGTTATGCTGGATGGTGTTAAAGCATGGGATGGGGGTGATGTAGGGTGTTGTGCTGGCTGGTGTTTAAGCATGAGCTGGAGGTGATGTAGGGTGTTATGATGAGGGGTTTTAAAGCATTGGATGTAGGTGATGTAGGGTGTTATGATGAGGGGTGTTAAAGCATGGGATGGAGGTAATGTAGGGTGTTGTACTGGCTGGTGTTTAAGCATGAGATGGATGTGATGTAGGGTGTTATGATGAGGGGTGTTAAAGCATGGGATCGAAACATGTCGACCGATTAGACACTTGGGACCATTGTATCCTAATATAGTGTCACTTTTCATACTTTTAATCTAACCCCTAAACCTACACCATTAAATAACTTTTTAGGTTTCGGAGGTTATTTTAACTCACCAAGATCCCCTGCCTTCACTCACAGTTATCACAGAACTCCGCTTACAAACGCGTCGAGTCCACTCACACACGTTATGTGTGTGAGTGAGGGTCCAATCCAATGATGAAGCAAGCCACAGGTAGTACCTGTGGGTGAGGACCCTAATATATATATATATATATATATATATATAAATATATATATATATATATATATATATATATATATACACACACACACACACCCAGGTATATATATACATAAAAACTCTTCTTTAAAGTCTGAGACAAATGTAAGGTGAGCATCGATTTACCTGGGTGCCGTTACTTACCGTTCTCGGATAGACCATATCCATGCACTTTATGATATTCAAGATATTTCCTCCTTTAGTTTGTTTAAGCACTGTACAGAACAGCACTGCATTTCTGTTATACATTTTGATTCACACTGAATGGCTATCACTTCGTGTGGTTTTATGAGTGAAATAATGAAACTGAATGATAGTTTACGATTGGTGTAGAGCCCAAGAGTGAAAGTAAGACATGCAAAGTATGCAGAAGAGTGTGGACATTCTTTAAGCATCGTGGGGGTTCAGTTACAAATGGGCCCATGCATTCAGTATTTTTCTGGGGTTTCTAGGTTTCATTTCTGCCAGTTCTACTCTATTCTAATAGCAACATTGGTGAAAACTCTGACCAAGTTTGTGTCACAGTCTTCAGAATGAAATGATGATTGAGCATCCTGAACATATTGATGGCACTTAAAGCCTTAAAGCCTAACCTTTGCTTTGGTTGGCTGAACTGGCATCACCAAGACTTATGGAATCTTGAATTAACCATGCCAACTATATGACGTATGAGGCAGCATGGGCAATCGATGGGTCCTTATTCCCAAGCAGGTGATCCATGGTAGCATAATGTCATTGGGAGATGCCTGTGGTTCTGTTTAGGAGAATCCTGTGGTCATGTGTCATCACAGAAATAGTTTCTTAGAATCTTACTCTCATGGGTTAGTTAAACAACTATCCTATTCACTCTCTTAATGCACTGAAAAAGAGTAGCAAGACACACAAAAAAATGCTGGACGAAGTGTTAAAACTTTTCAAACACCCCCAATCAATTGTTATTTTGCTCGCCACGTCACCCTAGTGTGGACCCAGCCATATGCAAATCAACAGTCCAGCCAGAACTCCCAGGCCAAGTCATCCTTGGACCGGAAACAAGCATCCTGGGACTGGTTTCAGGGTAAAACACCTCATCAGCCAGGCTAGCTCGAATCCAGTGGCGCAGTGAGCAAGGGACCCACATCTGGGCATACCCTTAACCAAACCCAGATCTGTGACTGGGGGTGAGTGTCAGAAAAGTTTCAGCACTCCGTCCATCATCTTATTGTGTTTGCTTAAAAAGAGTTGACCTGTGCTGTCACTTGGTATTACAGGACCCGGGGATTCCATGCAATGACAGGGGGAAATTGGCGAAGTTGTAGATGTGATATTGGGTAAGAGGTTTGACAGTGGGCATCTGGTGTCTCAGTGGTGCAGCAGACTCACCGGGCCAGTACCCTCCATACTTAATCTAAAAGATTTTCAAGTTCATGGACTTTGTAAATCTGTACAAGGTAGATGACAAGATCAGTTGCTGTTGCTCTTGTTCCAGTGTGTTCATGGGATCGTGACGAGTCGATGGGGAAATAATCTTGGGCAATCACTGATTGCTTGAAGAATGATTAAACCTCTCCATGTTGCTTCTAAGACTGCGGTACAACCAGGCACAAGCTAGGATGTGAGATAAGTGCATGCCATAACACAGTGACTGATCCGTTTTGCATCATGTGTTTCTGGCAATAGCAAACTCCTTTGTGTAGACTTCTTGAGAAGTCCAGGGATGGGCAATTTTCAGTCGACTTTGACTACTGTCCTCTTCATTAAAGTGAAGAATCTGCTTCCTGTCTTGCAGATCTCTACGTATCCGATCATTTTTCATGCAAGTGCAGAAAAGATGCAAACAACACTTGCTGGTGAAGGGAGTGCTGAGTTGTAAATGTTCACCAAGAGGTTAATTGTCAGCAAAGAGCAGTAAATGGATCTTGAAATCTTTTTTTACAAAGCCTAATTTTCCTGACACCTGCATTCACTGGAAGTGGAAAGGAGTGTCTCGGTTATGTTGTGATCGGTTCACAATTTATTTTAAAACCAGTGTTTCTTTAGACCTGAGGAGGTACATGTAAGAGTGAGAGATGCACTGAGAATGCAAACGGCCTCGTCATTTTCTTTCTAAAACAAATATAAATTCGATTCCAGCAAATTCTTTTTCGTTAAGGGAGCAGTTTGTTCTGAGGAAAGAAGTGACTCTGATGTTTGTGAAGTGCTATATTGTTAAAATATCTTGTATTCACTGTTGTGATCCATTATACATGAATGTCACCACACATTAGAAAGGAGTTGTGTCTTGTATCGGCTGTGTTATGCGCATCACATACAAACTTAGAAGAACATGATCCATCAGTCGCCAAGCGAAAATTAAAACCACGGTTCACCTATTTCTCCCTGAAGTGTGAATTAGCTCATCTGTTTGAACTTGCCATGGACTTAATTTGTCCAGGTGATTGCAGGTGGTGGACATCTGCACTCATTTAAAAAAATATAAGTGCAGGAGCCAAATGTTTTTCTTAATCGTCTGCCGCTGGCACTACCAAATGCTGGGGTTGCAGAATACGCTTCTTTCTTCCACCACTCTATACTTGCTGTATTTTTACCATGCTGTTTTTCATCCCTGCTTTTTGCCTTTGTCAAAGTTTTCCTATTCCACTCTTCCTCCTTTTCTACCCTTCTCTCTCTTGTGCTGTGGGACAAAACTGGTGATGAGAAATACGTTTATCTCCCCAGAATTGAGTGTAGTACCCACCATTTGCACAAATTAAGGTGTTTATTCTTGAAACTAACCCTCTTTCTTTACAGATCTCGATCAATACACTTCCTCCGTTTTTTAAAACAACTGTAAATTAATCCCTCTAGCAGGCTTATATTTTTACTTCTTTTCACCATGCCATTGGCCATTTGTTTTACTTCAGTCTTCACACCTCCTGCTCTCACCTGCAGACCTATTTTTGGTTAGGACTTGTATTTTGTGACTAAAAACTGTTCGGCTGTGCCAGCTGCCTGCCCTGAGCCTTACTTCATTCCTCCCCCCCCCCCCCTGCTTTCAGCCAGTAGGGCTATGAAGTGTTACTTTGCTACCCCAGTTCTCTTTCACATCCTTCAGCTACCACCACCGACAGTCCCATGGCATTTGTTGACTTTCCTGAGCCTCTTTCATGGAGTCGGCCATGTCTGTAGCCTAGGTTCAATCACAATGTAGACATTCTAAAAATGGTGGCAAGGTTGTTTTCAAATAAACCCTTTTATGACGATCTGCAGCTCTTTCCCTCCAATCCACTTTCTTGAACAACATCATAGAGCTCAGGAGCCGACATACAGACAACCTCATTCAAAGGTGATAATGAGACCTCATCAAACACCGAAGGATGTTCTGCACAGCTTTCGGTTTACCTGCCTCATTTGGAGGTCTGGTAAGCTTTGAAGGCATATATAATGTAAATAACTAGGGCCACCTGCAAATGGGTAGGAGTTCCTCTAGGCAGGGAAAAATTAGAATGCAAACACCTAGGGAAACTCAAATATGTTAAAAAATAACATAACATAACTTGACATATAGAGACATGAACACCATGTTATAAAGAAGTACACATGTTATTTTATGAAAGTAATACAATAAATATTAATAATTCACATATATACTTAAATCATGACTGTATTCACTCTCAAATCATTCTAAACAGTGAAGACCAGGTATACAGACAAGACAATACCAGGGTTCTAATCAGCTGATAATATCTCGTGTTCCCGGATATATAATATACATTTCATCAAGGACACTGGTCTGTCTGCTTAATAAATAATTTAATCAAATAACAGACAGTGGCTGGAACAACAAAATCCTTTCTATGCGTGTTTCGGCACAAAAATGCCTTTGTCAGGAAATGCCACACACGACACTTGCGTAGTACTTGTAAGTATATAGAAAAATATATATATAAAGTCCCAATAACAACTTTGTGTCTGTAGACTGACTAATATACAAGACACCAAGAATTTGTGATAAAAAAGATAAAAAATTGAGAGAATAATTGTGTGAGAAATAGAATAAAGCCCTGATATACCCAAGAGGTGTTGTGACAAACCCAACAAGAAAAAAATGTGTACATCAGGCCAATACACTATGCAGCCGAATCATAGACTAAATATTTGATAATCCATGCACTACATCGTGACCATTTAAAAAACATAAACAGAGTTTTTTTGTGCATTCAGTACATCAAGACCTCCAGGGTAAAGTAAAAAAATAAAAAAATAAAAAATAAATTGTACCCGAGTCTGAACTCCAAAAAGGAACTCTAGATCAATGGTTTAATGATGATTAAAAAATACCTGTGATAAGAGCGAGGTCATATATAGGCGTTAAATGGTAAGAGTCATGATTAAAATATTGTCAAAATATTACCTATATATGCAAATCTGAAACTGGCTGTATGAGCCGGAGCCCAGTAGGTTGAATGTTACATGGGCAGCCCGCAAACCCGAGCAGGTACTCAAAGACTCTATCTCTATGAGTACCTAGAGATAAAAATAATAACAGGGCTCATATGTACTGAAGAAAATTCGAAAGGGCAAATCTTAGTTTGCTTAATTTACTTTATTAGCAAAAACACAGACTGTGCACTCACCTAGTGATATTTACGTGCAAAAAAACACTGATGCCGATTCAAATGTACACCAATAACGAATTTGTTAGAAAAAACTGCAATATCTGAAAAAATAAAAATTGGCGCCCTTACTATAACCATCCCAACAAATGTAGGTCTGAAGGAAGAAGAAAGACCTATCTATGTATGAGATAACATACTTGGGAATAGCCACTCGATGGCGAACCAGATACGTCGTGTTCAGCAGGCGAACGCCGTCTGAACCGTGAAAAACCACATCAAAACTGAAGCAATAAAAAGCAGTGAAGGACCACCATGCAGATCATGCGATATATCGCATGCATGGGTGTGTCTGCAACAGAATACCACTAACACACGGCGGCCATGATGGAAGATATCGGGTGAATACAAAAAGGGAACTAAACAAACATAGCAATACGGGTGAACATAAAAAGAAAACTTAATGGTCTAAGCACGGAAATGTCAATTACCTTGTGAATCACAAGATAATGAAGCCCGATGGAGTGGAGCCAAAAAGTGTGTCAGGAGACAAAAATCAGAGCCTATATAGTGCATGCAACTGTGGGGTTAGATGGAAATAACTGTTACAAAAACCAAAATGATGGTGGTATAACATAGCATGGGGCCCCACGCTATGTAGGTGATATATAAATGGCACATTCTACCAGATCACCATAGTATGGTTAGTCATGGTGCAATTTAGCCTGAATTATTCTGTATAGCCTGTTCCCATGGAATTTCTTGATTTAAACCATGAAAGAAAGTATCTAATGTGAAAATCCAAAATACTTCTCAACGTTTTCTTATTTCATCTGAATCCTAGCCTGGTTTGTTATTAATTTTCTCCAAGGTGAGCCAATCTATATCTTTGGGTTTATGCCTCAGCTCAAGGAAATGTCTCACAAGAGGTGCAGCAGTTTTTTGGGTGCGTATTGCAGATTGATGTTCAGTAAGGCGTGTGGCTAGGGACTGGGAGGTTTCTCTCACATATACAAGCTTACACGGGCATAACAAAAGGAAAATAATATTCTTTGTTTTGCAATTAGTAAATGACTTAAGAGTTATGTGGTGTGTGTTGTATTAAAAAATAGCTGTCACAATAGCACTATCACATGCCTTACATTGAGTGCATTTATAGTTTCCTACAACTGCCTTTTGTCCATCCATAGTTTTCTGTATGTACGGTACGTTAGTATTCATGCGAGAGTGGACTACATGATTTTTAAGATTTTTATCGCGCTTATGAGCAAACATAGGACGCGGTATGATTTTACTCTGTTCCGCATTTATGTTCAGGATATGCCAATTGGCACATATGATCTGGCGAACTTGTTAATTAAGAATGGAATGTCTAGTCACACATACCAATTTAGGTTCCCCTTTAGATTGTTGGTTATCAAGGAGATTTTCTCTGTCATAGAAGCCGGCACGTTTGTAGGCCTCACGTACCAATCTTCTGGGGTAGCCTCTAGTGATGAATTTAGGTTTCATCATGATCGATCTAAAGTCATAGTCTTTCAAATTAGTCCAATTTCGCCTGAGGCAGAGAAATTGTCCTAACAGAATGCTTTCTTTCTGAGTTTTAGGATGATAACTGCTGAAATGCAACAGTGTGTTCCTGGCTGTAGGTTTTACATAGAGATCGACTTCTAGTTTATGATTACAGTCTCTAATTTCAATGTCAAGGAGCTCTATCTTCTGATTACTACTGTTGGCAGTGAATTTCACGTTTTTGTCACAATGGTTGTGTCCATTAACCATTGGGCACGCTACATTGATTTTGTTTTCTTTATCTGGTGTGGTGAGTTAGAAACTCGTGCTGAATTTCTTGATTGGATCAACCAGTGTGACACAAATTTGAAATTCACTGCCAACAGTAGTAATTAGAAGATCGAGCATCCTATGGCATGGAGTACCAGCTGGTGGTGTTTTCACCAAACCTATTCCTATTTTTGGGTGACACCACTTTTGGTGAAAAAACCCAGACAGAAAGAAAAGCTAAATATGGCAAGCCAGTTGCAGCTGGTCCGGAGGAGGCGATGCCTTCACCGCCTGAGCAGTTTGGTGGCCGGTCCTCCAAGCCTAAGTGATACTCAGTCTTTAATTTTTCGATATAATCTCTTCAGTACTTTCAGGAAGAATGACTCAGTCCCTTGAGTTTCACATGGGGTGCCCCTTATTTGCTTTCATTTTGTGAACACTCTGCTTCGTATTATGTGTATTTCAGATACTCGTGAAGACCGATCATATCTTCTCTCAGACTAATTTCTTCATGAATTAAATAATCTTAATTAGTTACCCCTTCGGAACAATTAACATTTGAATAAAAGAAATAAAAACTAATTGGAATCAGGCTGATAGCCAGCGAGACAGAGTAATTTAAGATGACTTTCTTACACAATATTAGAATGCTAAATGGTTAAGTGAAGAACCTTTCATTTAGCACTTTGTTCATGTGTTAGCTGTGACTGGTTTTAATCCTTGTATAATGGCTGAAATTGTATTGTATATGTGGAATTAACAGCTAATATCTGCGCCTAGAAACAAGACAAATAGTAGAATGTGCTTTTTATGTTTGAGGTATGTTCTTTGGTCTTGTAAACAAATATGAAAATAAATTATTAATAATAAATAAGTCTATCCTCGTGGTTTATCTATTTAATTCATTTGTACACTTTTGAACAAACCTAAAAGGTCACCAGAAAGAACTACACTGCAGTCTAATAATTACTAGCAAATTCCAAAGCAGTAAAATGGCTGCTTCATGGGAAGCAGCGCCGACGTCTTTGTTATTAACTTTTGAGACACTTTTCAAATGTGGTAGGTTTCCCATGTGCTTTGCTTACACTGCGCTAATTTCGTACTCAGTCATATTGAAGAAGCACAGGTGCACAAACGCGAAAAGGGCGCGTTGACCTTCATCCATTAATGTCATCCTCTGGTCTTGCAGGTCCACCACCCCCAGGATTGGAGACATTCTGCAGAAGCTGGCCCCCTTCCTCAAAATGTATGCCGAGTATGTCAGAAACTTTGATAATGCCATGGAGCTGATGAAGTCCTGGATGGAGCGGTCTGCCCAGTTCAAACTCATTATCCAGGATATTCAGGTACCAGGTCACTGATTGCAGTGCATAAAGGCATTTCCAAAGGAAAAAAAGTTTTTTTAAAACCACCATGCTAGAGCGTGCTTCTGAGAGATAATAGTTCAAGCAAGCTATGCTAGCTCGTTGTCACTACAGCAAATAAGGGATTTAATGCTGGAGCAACCCTGCCAGCTCTACATAACAAACAGTCAGTTTCCTGAATATGGGTCCTTCATTTAAAACTGCAGCCGTTTAGGAAAGTGCCTTCCATGCTATTAATTTAAAACAATCTCACCCTTTTTTAAATCCATTCCGCAGACTTGATCATAAATAAGAATGCGGACACTGAAAAAAATGAAGACAGGAATGGCAGTGTTTCAGAATAATGGCTCAAATTACAGTATGGATCATGATCACACTAGAATTTCAACAGGGGACGTACGTATTATTTCATTTCCTCAAGGGGCACAAACCCAGCCGCCATCTCTCTGACATTAAGAAAGGCGCAATGCCGTGACTGACATGAGATGGAGGATGCTGGGGCAGGGTTCACATTGTGCCTCTGTTGGGACCTGGGAGAGTGTAAATTAGCTGTGATGCCTTATGGGTTGGTTGGAGTCCACCGTCTCTGGTAAGGCAGCTGTGTTGAGATATGGTGGAGGTTGAATCATCAACCCAGTGGTCTGTTGGTGTTCATGGTGGAGGGCAGAACATCAGAACCTATAATGATCAAAGTAGTAAAGAATGAGACAAAACTGGGAGAAACATAAAATGTGTAGGTAGATGCTATAGGGCATTGCTTCAGGTGAGCTCAGTGTCGACTATAGTGGAGAGAGAAACTCATTAATCTCAATTTAGGATCTGGCCTAGTGGCTAGGGCGGTCGAGCTCAAATCTAGGGAACCGGGTTCGAGTCTCGGCAAGGACGCCGATATCCTGTGATTCTGGGCAAATCACTTAATCTCCCCGTGCCTAACAAAAATGAATGTGTCCTTGTGTAACGCAACTGGTGCTCAATGCACTGCGGGGGGGATTTATAGTTAGCTCAACTAGCTATAACTGCTGAATTTCACCGGTTTTGTAGGAGCTATACCTGAGTCTAACTATTATGTCCCTGTAAACCTTAGTTTTTTCAGTGAATTTCTAAGGTTTTTTATTTTATTTCCTAACAATAATGTCCCTGTAACCTTTGTTTTTTTCAGTGAATTTATTTATATATATTTATATATGTTTATATATATATATATATATGTTTTTATATATATATATGTATATATAATGTGTGTGTGTATATATGTGTGTGTGTGTATATATAATGTGTGTGTGTGTGTGTGTGTGTATATATATATATATATATACACACACACATATATATATATATATATACACACACAAAGGTAAGTAAATAAAAAGATGGGGGTTGTTTCACTTACTCTATAAATACTTGCCGTTTAGTTGTTAAGGCATGCATCGTAAAGGTTTATTCATGGTAAAGGCATTGCGTGGTAAAGGATGTGTGGTAAAGGCATGTGTGTTAAATGCATGCATTGTAATGTTGTACAACCAGTACATTCCATGGTGTAAAATGGTTGTCATTATCGTAAATTAATTTTTACTCTGACAAAAGAAACTGCATTCTAGTTATGGTGTTACTGTTGATTTATTGATGCAAAGGTGTAGATATGGTGAAATTGTATGGAGTATCTTTGACATGTATTATATAGGTGAGGTTCCCTGCTGGCTTGGCCTCCACATATTTATGAGCTGCGCAGCATGTTTATGGCAGCACCACCAGTTTATACTTTTAAGAGCCAGTGAACACCAAGTGAAACTTTGAGAGGCAATGGACATCTGTGCCCATTTGTGTTCTTTCTAAGCTGGGAGAACAGTAGGGGCTGTAGACCTCATCCCGGTTTTAATAAGAAAACTTACTCAGTAACACCATTATCTGGCTCGAAAGCACCCCCTTGTTGATCCAAGGAGCAGCTTTTCTACTTTTATGATGGCAACAAGAGAAGGCGCCCTCTGCAGGTGGCATGTTTCTGATCAAAGTAACTGGTTGCAGCAGAGTCTGATATTATTGTGCAGTTTGAAGAGTACGCGAGTACGTTTAAAAAATCTTCATTTTCAGGTTTCAAATATATTTCCTTTAAACTTTACGGGGAATCTCCATCTCAGGGCTAGCCTGTCATTTTCAGGTTGAGCCTAGAGCCAGCGCGCATGCGGTGCTCTGTGAGACTTGTTGTGGTGGAGTAGCGAATAGAAGCCCCGCCCACTCTCTGCTCATATTTGCCATTGGCTTGTGTCATTGTCTGTCCTAAATGCTGGCTTCTGATTCGAAAATAGGCTTGTTAGTCCCTCCTTTGTACCGCCTCTTCATTTGTCACCTCCCATGGCGACTGGCCCCTTTACTTCGGTTGTTACACGGTAGGTGTTATTTAGACTTGAGCACTATTTTCTTTATTCAGTTTCTCTTACTGCAGGCACAGCGTGCTTTGGTACCTTCTTTACCCCCCCTCCCCCCTCCTGTTGTCATGCCTTGTTTACCCCTGGCCTGCCCTCCCGTTGTCCATGCCTTCTCCCTCCCCGTCCCCCCTGCCCGCCCACTGTCCGTGCCTTCTCTTCTCCCTCCCCTTCCCCCCACCCTCCGCCCGCCCTCCCGTTGTCCGTGATGCCTTGCATTTGCAATGAATAGGGCTTGCATTTATGCGAGTTTGAGCTATTGGCATTGTAAATGACAATGCCTTTTATTTAAGTTTTGGTTTTTAAAGCATAAATAAAACGCATTGTCATTTACAATGCCAAGAGCTTAAACTCACGTAAATGCGAGAACTATTGCATTGCAAATGCTTGTTAGACATGTTGCAAATTCTTAGGATGGCTCATTCTCTTAGTGGCATCGTAAAAGTTGAGGAGGGAGGGCCTAGGTCTGTTTTTCTTTTTGTTTTTTTCAACCATGATCAGTGTTGCAGTGCAGACAGAGGTCAGGGCATCCTCACCGTCATGTGGTCCTTGACAAAGCCAAGTGCCTTTGAATGTAATATGTATCACACCGACTTTGACCTGTTTTTTCTATTGCAGTGTGGAATTATCCATGTAGTCATAACTTATTGTGAAATATAAAGACTCCATTAATACATTTCAGAATAGTTTTCAGTTTAAGGTATATTTAAAGGAAGACAATGATTGCAATGGAGCATAATTTCTGTCTGAATTATTTAGTCTGCACTATTATCCACTGAAGAACATATTTTGTTTTGTTCCATTGTAATTTACAAAGTGCACCATTTTTTTTTTATTTCTAAAGTTCCAAGAAGCTTAGCGCTTGTAGACCTGCTTGTTGGAGGGTGCATGCACGCTCGTATTCAGCACAACAATGATCTTCAAATGCTTCACTAGGCCAATGAGTTGAAGTCTGTGTGGTGGCTCCATAAGCAGTTGTAGTTGAAGGATAACCTGGTGCTGTAAGACCGCGCAAAGCAAACACAAGGAGATGATGGACGGAGTGCTGAAACTTTTCAAACACTCACCCCCAGTCACAGATCTGGGTTGAATCCATCATCGTTCTGGCTGGACTGTTCCCATGAGGCACAGGGCCAAGACTGATTTGCATATAGCTGGGTCTGAACTGAGGTGGCAAAGTGAGCTACAGAATGGTGATGGATTCAACCCAGATCTGTGACTGGGGGTGAGTGTCTGAAAAGTTTCAGCGCTCCGTCCATCATCTTGTGTTTGCGCTGTAAGACAGCACCCAGGGTGCCCTGTACTGCACCTCCTCTTGGACCCTGCACACTGGCTCCTGCCGTATGTTGGCAGCTGCTAGTGATGGCGACGGGTACTGGGATGAGAGGCAGAAGGGGTCAGGGGTGCTGTGGTAGGGGCTCTGACTGACATTAGGGAGGCAGGGGCTGGTCTTCCTAGCTTTCATGGCAGGGGAGAAAACACAGCAAGGCCTCCATAGTGATTGTGATTCTGGGATAGGCATACATCACTCATTCTCCCAAAGGAACCAGCACTTTCACATGGCCTGATACCATGAGACATGCATGCACCACTATACAGCTCCTGTACGTTTCCAATGCACTGAAACTGCATCGGGAATATAAGATCGCTTTTTGACCAGCACTAGAAACACAGACATAGCAAACCCTGGGTTCCAGGGGCAGATAGATTTACCAGTGTTTCTAGCACATTCACAGCACCCACGTTTGACTTGTCGCACATAAATGCATAATGCACATTTGTCCAGTGTCATGAGCATACGAAAAGCACATGAATCATACAAACAAATGACCAAGGTCATGGGCAGAAACAAAACACACACATTGGGGCAGGATCGGTGGGCAAACACACATGGAGCACAGGAATAGGTCAGGGACACACACAAAGCATGCTCATGGGACAAGAGCACATAGGGACGGTACACAGGGTGGGGATTCCATTCCTTAAACCACCTGTTCTTTGTCATCCCAATCATCCACACAGCCCCAATCACATTGCACCATAGGCAGCATGTTAGGCAAAACCAGATTCTACACCCCATTCAGCCTATTTAAGACATGCCATGTGGGCCACTCAGGTTCAGATGAATACAGTTATAGGTGATACTCGGCACCTGTGCGCTGTATTGCAAGTCCTGATCCAACCTCTGCATATTGACAACTGCAACAGCACCACATCAGAACTTGGCATTGTGCCTCTCTCTTCTCCACACTTGTACATCTTGCTGCCCATAGTGTTTTGTTCCCCATCCATCAAATATACTCTACTTACAAGATCATGGCCTGTATGCCCTCCTGCATGCACCCATGCAGCATCACACAAAGCACTTCCTACCTGTTCACATATACAGATGGCAGACTGCAAGCCCTCCTTGTGAATGTTTTTTCCTATCCGCAAAAGTTGTGCAAAAATGCACACTGAGGCTATCTGGATTTGTGGTTTAAGACACATCCTGTTCATCCTAGAACAAGGGTGTATGTGTCCATTTGACCAGCCCACCACCACTAAGGGCCCTCACCAGAGTCTTATGTATATCTTAAATACTGATAACATATCATACCATAGCATGTTACATATGGGTTTCTCATATATATTATAATTAGGCAGTCCTGTGTTCAATGTTTATTTTTTGTGTATTTCAGTGGTATTTTTCAGTGTTTTCCAAACCTTTTCAAATCAGTGCTTATCATTGTTTATTTAACTGTGTAACCCATAAAATAGACAAAAGCTGTGTTTTTTCCAGTGTTTCATCAACATTTTGTGTTTCTGCAGTGATTGTTATAAAGCACATATTCAATTTAAAGGTAACATGATGCAGGGTATGTAGTGTCTTCCCATTGTCAGTGTGTTCAATTGACTTATATTAGACTGTTTTAAGCATAGTGAATCTGTGTATTGCGCTCACACACATCTCATTACCTACTTGTAAATCTTATTACCTCTCCCACTCTCTCTGTGAGAACTGTCTCTGGTTTACAGGACTATTACTGGATTAAAAAAAGTAAGAGTGCTATATTCAAATGTTTTGCTGAACAAATTTCTGGACACAGTTTGGGGTCATTCGTTACTCTTTACTGAATATTAAAACATTGTCAGGGTGGTCAACTCTGCCAACAGCATAGAACCTTGTCAACCTTTTAAAATTTTGAATTACACCAGATTAATTTGTAGCCCTGCATTCTAAGGCACCGGAACCTTGATGCCTTAGGCATGCTTGCCACTGCTCTTCTTCACTCTTGTGCTGCTGTTGTGTGGACTTTCATAGCTTCCAAATGTCCACGCTGCAATTGTCTCATTTTAAGTCAGTCCGGACCTTTTAACAGACATCACATTGTATTCAGGTACTTGAAATTTTGCTGTTAACATTGTAACTATGAGCTCATAAAACCCCAAATTTAAAGTGTGTTGGGTAAAAAGCCAGGATTAGCTGAAAATATCACGCATAACAGTGGCACACCTTGCATTTATAAGTTTTGTTGGCATGTGGAAAGTCTTGTGTCTATTTTTCACCACTATCCCATGTGCATGACAACAGTACTCGTTTCATAGGTACCCGTCACTACACCTTGCATTGAATGTTTAAACCCTGTGACGTTTGGCAGGTGACCTGCTATCAACCAGAAGAGGGATGGGAGCACACTGCTTCACCTCCCAGCACAGTTCACCCCTTAGCATTATGGTAAATGCAGTTCATTTTAAATGCTTACTTGAGTTTTTGCTAAAGTGTTTCACCAAAGTTGGTGGAGGTTAGTGCTGTCAATCTCTAGACACATGTGTTTCTGGATATTATCCTTTATCAGTAGAGATAAAAAAACAAAATTTATCTGGGGTTGCTAAGCAAGCTACCACAATCCTTTCAGGTCTCAGTACCTCTCACAGGCGCATAGGTGCATCTCCAAAAGCTTGTCAGCTCAATGGCTCAAGGGAGCCTTTTCAAACAGAAGGGGGATGGGAGCACACTGCTTCACCTCCCAGCACAGTTCACGCCTTAGCATTATGGTAAAGGTAGTTCATTTTAAATGCTTACTTGAGTTTTTGCTGAAGTGTTTCATCAAAGTTGGTGCAGGTTAGTGCTGTCAATCTCTAGACACATGTGTTTCTGGATATTATCCTTCATCAGTAGAGATAAAAAACGAAATTTATCTGGATTGTCCTGCTATCAACGTTGACTGTTAGTAAAGGGGGCAGATGTATCAAATTGTTTTGCCCATTCTGTGTGTGTGGGTAAATTTGATATTACATATTGGCCAAGATTCTCATGAGCCAGCCATTTCACCAATCAGTGAAAGAATTAAATACTGGCAAAATATTAAATATGATTTTAATGTTCCCTTATTCTCTACAGTGTGTAAAATGATTAGATACATCCAAGTACAAAAACTGGCGGAAGCAAAAGGAAGAAGAAATAATATGTTAGTATTATTCCTAAACAACAAAACTCAAGCAGAATAATCTTAGACCAATATTTCTTGCTCCTATCTTGTATAACAGGTACTTTGTGTTGGCCCCTTCAGAAAGAAGTACAAATGACATATTCTCTCTCACTTTCCTTTCTTTGTATGCCATTTTAGTTTGTGGTTGGGCAGGTGTTTTTATGTTTACATTGATGTAGGCTGTTTCCCTTTTGGTGGGGTTTTACCAGTTATTATCGGTGTCCACCAAAAACAAAATAGCCTAATTACAGTATTGTTTTTGACTTTCATTTTCTTGCCATAAATTCTAGTCTGCTACTTTCTCTCTTACACATTGGGTAAGCATCCTCTCCTGCCATTTGCAAAGCATTGATGTACCGATGTTTGCACTTGTCCCTGCAGATTTTAAAGAGTTGTGGTTGTTAGAGGTATATAAGTCTCTGATTGACAGCTTTTGGAAGGGGATGATGGGATAAACATTGATTATTGTTCATCTAGGCCTACTCTTATATCAACTAAACCTTTCTCCACAGGGTTTACTGGACACAGGCTGGGTTTATCAGGCTGTTATTGGTGAAAAGTGTTTTTAGTTACCTTGGTGCACATATTTTGTGAATGTACAAGATGAGTTAGTTTTTGGGCATCTTTATAGAATGAGGGTCTCAAGCCTTGGAAAGAGAGAGCAGGACTTAGAATAGGCATATTATTTGTGGCCTTGATGGTCATGTAATGGAACGTTCGAAACTTAGAAGAGACTTTGTGTGAAAGGCTATTTTGATTAGTAAGTGATCATGTGTCTATGCAAATGGTCCTCTAGTGTAGTGTGTTGAATTCTTGATATCTGTTCTCATGCTGCTTACATAAATGTTGTATGAAAAAGAGGTGCTCCAATTGTATTTGATAGCTTTTGGTGGTTGCTTTCTCAGAACAATACGCAGATTAGCTTTCCCGTATTTGCTTCTCATTACTGCTGCTCATCTGTTATTTTATTGACAAATGCTTATCTAGGTATTTTTTGGTTGGTTTGATCTTTTTTCCCCCAGTCTCACCCTTGGTATTGCATTATACTTAAGGGGCTGACAGGTTCTTCCTTCCTTTGCTTGTTAGGTTTCAGTTGTATACATGTACATATTCATGATGCTTCCTGTGGACTGACTTTCTTTCTATATTCATACCTGGCTAAAAATTAAGTTTTGACGGCCATGTTCTTAGACGTTGTGTTCAGGTATGATATGTCTTTGGTGACTGTTTAATTGCATACATCTATAAAAGTAAATAAACTCGAAGTTTAAAGTGTTCTTAAAAGTGGCGTGCTTTGCCTGTCAGTAGAAGTAGAATACAAAAATTATGAAAAAGTATATGGCACTGTTTTGAATTAAGCTGGTAGCTTGTTTATTCTGATTTTAAAAGTAGATTCTTTATCATTCAGTGGCAAGTTGAATAATTTATTTCACGATATTACTGCTACTGTATGATAGACCATTATGCCGTTCCTTACATCAATAACCGTTTGGCACAGTGTTTTCTACTGCTTTGAATACATTGAAAGAGAGATTTAGAAAAGTGAGCAAAATGACTTTAGGTTGTCTGAGAATAATTGTGCATTGATAAGAAATATAAACGTGGATGATTCTTCACCATCTTGCTAGTTTGCTTAAAGCTTGTGTTGTGGATTTTACAAACATACTGTTTTTGTGTTTTAGAGTAGCACAAATTGTAAATAATCACTAGAAATATTGGTTGCACTAGAGGTTGCTGCTTTATTATTCCTTTAACACGTCTGCATTGGTCTTATATGTTTTATGCATGTATAATCGTAATATTTAAAGCGACATCTCTGTCAATACATGGCTGCTTGTAGCACCAAACCAATGGACTGAGGCCTACTGCCTGCATGCAGTCTTTAGTCTTGGTACTATCATTCCACATGCTGCTGGAGGAGTGCTGCATTCACTACAGGGACTAGATGTATATGAAGGAAGCCCCTTGTCAGTGCAGCATTATAGCAACCATATTTTAGCCATGGTTGGGGATAGAGCCTTCGATGCTGGGCTAACAACACATTCTGACTGGGCAGCTAAAGCAGTAGTTATCGGCACACTCCTACAAGGCCGCATGACTAAGAACATCAAGCCCTGGGACTTCTCTAGTCTACACCACAAACCACCTACTGCAGAAGGCGAGCCTGGAGTTCCTTTCTCTCTACAAACAAACCATTAAAATGCATTTCCTACAGAAACTCTTGCTTCCAGTAGAAAAGGATAATTTAGGGTCTTACCTAGGGAGTAAAGCATAATTTGGGGTCTTACCCAAGGATAAGTTGAAATGTCCCATATTTTGAACTTGTGATTTTTTTTAATGCAAAATCTATTTTAGACCAGAAGTGAAGAATGTTAATGTACTTGATAAATAAGGCACAATATGTGTACTTGCAGAAAGCACTAATCCTAAACAACCTGCTGAAAGGCGAGTGTAATATGTTTTCCATTTAGTGACTCACAGCATGGAGTTTCAGTGGAGCACCACTTCAAAAGCAGCTGCTAACTTCAATCAGCTTCTCTGTGAAAGCTTCATTAATAATTTGGAGGGCCTGATAATTGCACCAGCAGCCTCTTGATGCAGCTTTTTAAATACTACTCAAGTCTGAGCTTTGAAATGTTGACATTTACGGTCCCATCTTTTGAAGGTGTTTGTTCTGAAAAATAAGGGTTGCTATTTCAGTGTGTGCTTGTGTGAAATAATGTACACCGAGTTCAACAGTTGGCTATCTTCTTGCTCAATGTGGGTTCATTTGCAAACATCAAATTACCTTATTTACAGCTTCATATTAAGTGTTTCATAACATCAAAACATGATTTTCCACAAGAATGGAATTGTTTTCAAACACAGTCACTCATGACGTGTAACAATAATCATTGAAAATATTTGATACGAAGTGTGTGATTGGTGGTGGAGGAGCTTTGTTGTACTTCTCTTAAGGAGTGGCGAGCATGGTTCTACTCCTAAATTTCATGGAGAGCTGGTTGATCAGGTAGGCTCAATCGCCGCTGGTCCTACAAGGAAACTTCATCACATTATGTTCATCAGTAAAGCTTCAACTCCTTTTGTTCAAAAATGGAAAATTCCTATCCTTTGGTTCACCAGGTGGTTTCATCTGTTCTGGTTCAAAACACAAATTCCACATCTTCTGGTTCATCACAGAAGCTCCACGTTCTCTGGTTCACCCAGGAAGTTCTACCTCTTCTGATTAATGAGCGAACCTCGGTCTCCTCTGATTTCATCATTGACACTCCACTTCCTCTGGCTCATTACAGTAGGCCCTTTTCTGGGTTTTAGGCATGCTCCTGTAAATATTTCTCAGTAGGGAAACTCCACCAATACTAGGGTACCAGGAAATCCCCTTCTCTACTGATTTATTGGGGAAGCTACATCTCCTCGGTTAACCAAGTTCATCATGAAAGTTCCACATCTGGACCTGAAAGCTCCAGCTCACCCAGTAATCGGCTAAGACTGACCTCTTTTTTTTGTTGTTGATCCGAGAAGCTTCACCTTCTCTGGTGCCCTGAAAGATCTACATATCATCTATTCTATCATTTGAGCTGAACTTCCTCTGAGCTTCATCTACTCTTGTTCCTCAGATAAACTGTACCTTCTCTGATTCTTTAAGAAAAGAAAATCTCCTCTGGTTAATCAAGGAAGCTCAACCTTCTCTGGCCCCTCAGGCAACTCCTGTTTCTCCCTACTGCGGTCTGGCGTGAACGCTACACCTCCTCTGGCTCATCTGGGAAACTTCTCTTCATCTAGTTCATTGAGGAAGCTCCAAGTCCTCTGATTCTTCTCATTAGAAGCTTGTCCCGATTGGTTCATCAGAAAGACTCCATTCCATCTGGTTCGTGAGGGAGGCCCCATTACCAGATCCACAGGAACCCTCCAGCTCTTGTGTAAGAAATGTAACATTTCTATTAGGCTGATGTCTGTATTCTGCCACAAGGACAGTAGAACATCAATGAATGACACAGAGTCTCTGAGAACCCTGGATCCACATCTGGGCATAATCACTTTACTTAGCTCACTCAGGCTTGCCCCCCCCCCCACACTCCAATTCCCCACAAATGTTACAGTCCACTCTAGAGTGCTTGGGTCATGTTCCCTTTGAATAGCAACAATAGCCTAAATTACATATCTGTACACCAGTGTGGTGCAGCTTTGGTCCCTGTGGCACACCTAGCTCCAGACCATATCAAAGCATTCCCACGAAACCTATTGCAACTCACGTAAAAGACACCTAATAGATAAAAAGGTCTGATTAAATCAGAACCCTCTCCAAGGGCCTCAGAGATGGTGAAATGTGTCTGGATTTGCTTTTGTTTCTGTTTTGAGGAAATACTGCCTACCAGGTTGTGCAGGAATGTCTGTTCTTGGTTACGACTAATGCTGATTTGTATATAAGTGATTCATGTGTGTAGTGCCATTAACAAGAACCAGAGTAATTAAAAGTGGTTACGGAAGATTAAAGTATTTCTGCCCATCAGTTCTGTGCTGTCTGTGACTACAAGCAACAGTGTATAGCTAGATTAAGCCATTACCCTCTTTTTTCTCTCTCTTTTAAATGTCACATAAATGCGTTTTAATCAGGTTTCTTTCCCTTCCTGGTATTCATAGGACATCTGTCCTATGGCATATTCATATTGTATATGTGATGTTCCTGCCTTAATAGTTCTAATTCTTCCAGTGGTGAAACAGCAGGAGGAACTAATGACAACTCTGCCAGCCTGGACATTCTGTATTGTCTTTTTCCTAAGATGATTATAGTTATTACCCTACCACATGTTTTAAGCTGACCAGTGAATGCTCTTTGATTTCGTCTAGCTTTTACTGGCAATACGAGGTCCAAGGTTTCCCTCAGGTTCACCTCTTTAAGTTGTGCTTTACCGGTCTTTAAGTTGTGGTTTGTGTCCTTTAAGATGTATACCTTCACATTGACTTTGATTTTGTTAAGAACTCTGAGGGACAGTCCTAGATATTCTTACAATACAGCTTTACACTGCATACCCCGAAGGTAGAAACATCCTGCAGACTTCATATGCCTCAATATGCCTTTCATAAGCAATCAACCTTTTGAGAATTGATGAACTATTTAAAAATAGGTGGAGGAGATTGCAAGATGAATTGAGACAAGAAGTGAGTTGGCATCCCTGTATAATGTACGGTGAGACCCAGGGGTATTTTAAAAACAACAGTTCTTTACTTAAATATTATTTAAAGTTCTTTGTTTATTTGGTCTCATGTTGGTAAGAAATTGTGATTTGATAAATTTGGAGTCTTGTATTTAGGCTAATCCATTTATTAAAATGAATAGAATGAAAATAATTTGGAAAAGTTGGCTGTTAAGGAGAATTTTAATGATAGGTCAGATATAGTATAATGGCATGTGTTCATGTTTGCATTTTCGTTTTTATAAAGGGCTCTACCACCCAAAGACACTTTAGCATTGTAAACAGACAATTACATTGTCTCAGAGGAAGGAGTCTAGTCTGTTGTGTCAGGAATGGACAAGCTTTTTAGACCTTCCTCAAATTTAACAGTTTGCTATCTTATCTGGATGCGGCAGGAAGTCGGTTCCAGTGTACAGCAACAGTTACTGAGAAGATTTAACCTCCAGTTTTACATCTTTTAGTTTTAGGTGTGCAGAGTAGACACTAATCAATGATCTAACGATAGGGACTGCACGGTACCAGTGAAAATGATTAGAAAGACGTGTCACACTGTTACTGTACATAGTCTTATGAACGAGACAGATGGATGTAAACATGATTCTTTATTTTATAGGACGCAAGTGTACCAATGCTAATGCAGAGTTTATATTGTCATGCTTTGCCAGTCCCCATGATCGCTCTGGCTCAGCTTTCTGGATCAGCTGAAGTCTGGAACCATGGCCTATAGTCAGGTCAAAATAGATTGCACTGCAGTAGTCATTGCATGCCAAGATTATGGCATTCATAATCAGTATCTTCTGTGGAAAAGAGAAATGATAGAAAATCATTTACAATATAAGAAGATGAAAAAAGGAAGCACACAATGGGGGGTGTCTAATTTTACTTCCAGATTCTTCGCATATAGGACTGACTTAGGACACATTCATAGCACTCAGGGTCAGCACAGATATTTCCAAAATAATTTAGGACAAATGTATCTCAGTTTTATTCTCTTTACGGTTGTTGGTTACATCTCATCCATTTTTCCGCTTGTAAACATTTGAACAAATTCCCAGCAATGGCATCTAAGTGATTGAATATCTTAAATACAATCTCTGTGTCATCGACCTAAATGCAAAATGTGTAGCTGACTAACTTAATCAAAATGGTCAATGAAAGGAGATAGAGATTAAAGAATAAAAGAATTAGACCCCAGAGGTACTTCAAAAGTAACCTGCTGTGAAGTGGATGTAGAGGGGGATACAGCGACTTTATGAGAACAAGACGTTCAAAGATCAGGCCAACACTGTGCTGTGGACACCGAGACCATACAGACTGCAAACAAAGTCTTGAAGTCTATGGTGTCAGATGCTCTTTAATGGTCCTGAAATATTATTATTAGAGGTACAGGTGCACCTACATCTGACGTCCCCGCCACTATTTCTGTGCTGCGACCCACTGAGAAATCTGCCTGCAGAGGGTGAAGAATAGAATTTTCCATGACATATTCTTGTAGTTTTAGCTTTTTCCAGGAGTTTAGACACATAAAGCACTTGGGATATCAGCCAGTAGTTGGCAAGTACTGTGGGATCCAGTGTGGTTCCCTTTTAGAGAAATGACAGTAGCTAATTTCAGTTCAGTTGGAACTTTCCAGTGCACAAGGTTGCATTGATCCACATTCGTATAGGTGTTGTCCATTAATAAAGTTCTTTATGAAGCTTTGCCAGTAATGTCTCTTCAGGAGATCCTTCTGTTCAGCACCTTTTAACTACTAAGGCAACATCTTCTTCATTAACTAGAGACCACTGAGAGCAGGAGGCAGAAGGTGATGTTTTTGGTTCTAAGGACAGAACATTGGTTGTTCAAATATTTACCATTTACATGACAGAGGCAATATTTTCAGTAAAATGGTCCACAGACTGATTACAGTTCTCAATTGATTGCCCCCTTTGATTTGCGCTAACAAGTTCTTTGAGTCCTTTTAAAACGGAAATAAATTGTGCTGATTGGTTGGGAGCTGAAAAACATGGTTAGTGTAATGAGTGTTGTTTGTTAGAATTGGAAAGGGAAAGTTGTGTCTGCTTGACTGACAGAGGAAAATTTGATATAGTAGATCTATAAAATATACAAGCTAGTTCTGTTTTGCATGTAAGAGGATCATAAATGCTTTATGGAACTAGTGAATTGAAAATATCTATTAGCCATTATTACCCTAGTGGATTGCAATTATCCATCAGCCATTATTACCATGTGGTTCAGTCTATAGGTTAAGTTAGGTTAAGATCTAAATCAAAAAACAAAAGAAAAGCATAAGGAAGAGTTAGGTGTTAAGGTAATGGAAGCTTCCTGATGCACTAAAAACTAAATGAACTTACCACGTACGCAGAATAAAATACCATTTAGTAGGGGTGGGTGAAAGATTTCACTCTGCCGGCGGAGTTTGTCAAAACTCCACCAACTGTTGCGTGGCTGAGTTTTTTTTCTAGCTCGCGGGTCGCCAACATTAAGTTGGCGAGCAAGAATTTGCATCCCGTAGTGCGATTTTCGGGTGCTAGAACGCCGCCTGGTAAGATTGCTCAACGCGAGCAGTCACGGTAGGTCGTGACCGTTCGTGTTGAGAAAGGTCCTACTTGAGTATTTATTTTATTTTAGGAGTTTTATATAGCGCTAGCTGGACCCGAGGGTATCAGAGCGCTTCACAACAGGTAACATACAAGCAAACAAGCAGTGCAGAAATCATAGTAGAGCATAGAGATTCGCGACGGGTAGAGTTCGAACAGAGGAGTGATTGAGCGGAAGGAAGCATGAAGAGTGCAGGTCACACAGAACGAGTAGCCGATAAGATTTCTTGTTCAGGGGGGAGAGAGGGGATAGGATTTCCAGCAGGGGTCCGGGGGTAGAGATGTCAGTGTCACAGGACACAGAGTTAAAGTCAGATGGAGTGGCGGCTAGGGTACTTCCGTGGATCCTATCGGTTCGCTAGTGAGCGGTCGAGGAAGAGGACTTTGAGCAGGCTTTTGAATTTTTCAAAAGAGGGGATCGTTCTGATGTGGGGGGGATGGAGTTCCAGATTTTGGGGGCGTTACCAGCAAACGACCTGGCCGCGGTTTTTTGTTTGCGTGTTTTTAGCGGGATGAGTAGCAGAGTATTGGAGCTCCTGAGGTTCCTGGACTGGCCGGCCCTTTTGAGTTTGGCGGCCAGGTATTCCGGTTTGCCTGTGTGAAGGGCTTTGTGCGTGAGGCAGGCTGTTCTGAAGCTGGCCCGCATTTCAGTTGGGAGCCATTTTAGTTCTCTGAGTGCGGGCGAGATGTGTTCGAATTTCTTAGTTCCGGTGACCATTCTGGCTGCTGCATTGAAGGTTGTTTTGAGGGGGGCGAGGTGGGATTTTGCTGTACCGGTCAGGGTTGCAATCCCGTAGTCGAGTCTGGACAGCACCAGTGCTTGGGTGGCTTGTTGAAGGTCTTTGGGCGGGAGGAAGGGTTTTATTTTGTGCAGTAGCTTCAAATTAAGGAAGGCGCTTTTAGCGGAACTTGTAATGTGTTTGTTCATGTCCAGTTTCGGGTCTAGGGTGATACCTAGAGATTTTACCGATTTCGCCAGGGTGAGGTTACCATTGAGAGCATCAATAGCTTTGAGCCATTCTGCAATTTGTGGGTTCTCATCTTTTTTGGAGATGAGGAGTATTTCCGTTTTCTCTTGATTGAGTTTTAGATGATTACTTGAGAGCCAATGTTGTACCTCTTTGAGCGTGGCGTTGAGTCTCTGGATGTCATCAATGGAGGTGGTTTCCAGATATAACTGTGTGTCGTCAGCATATAGGTGGAAAGGGATGTTGGATTTTCTGAGTAGAGTGGTAAGGGGTTCAATGTAGATGTTGAAAAGCTGAGGGAGAGCACTGACCCTTGTGGAACATCCCTGTTAACGGGGTGAAGGTCGGACTCGAAGTTTTTGATTTTTATTCTTTGTGAGCGGTTGTGGAGGAAGGAAGAGAACCAGTGTAGGACCGTCTCTTCAAGACCTGCCCTTTCTTGTAGAACCTTGATGAGAAGTTTGTGGTCGACCGTATCGAATGCAGCTGATAGATCCAAGAGAATGAGAAGGCAACACTGGTCCGAGTCAAGTGACTTGTGTAAATCGTCTATGACATTAAGGATCACGGTTTCAGTGCTGCAGCCTTTTCTGAAGCCCGATTGGTGGGGATCTAGAAGGTTGATGTTGTCCAAGTGTTGGGTCAGTTGTGGAAGTACACATCTTTCCAGGATTTTGGACAGAAGAGGTAGGTTTGAGACAGGTCTGAAGTTACTCAGATCCTCAGTGTCTAGGCCGGGCTTTTTCAGCAGTGGCGTGACTTAACCGACTTTGAGGCAGTCTGGTACGACTCCTAATCTTAGGGAGCTGTTTATGATCTTGCACCATAGCGGGGCTAGGACGAGCTTCAGGTCCTTGGTCAGTTGAGGGGGTATCTGATCAAGGGCGTGGGATGAGGGCTTAGCGCTGGAGATTAGTTTGACTATCTCTGCTTCCTGAATGGGAATGAAGGAGGACCAGTGTTTTGGGGGGTTCTTGGAGGCGCTGTCGTTGGTTTCAAGCGTCAGGTTCTCGGTGGAGGGGATGTGATTGGTGCCTAGTGAGAGTAGAGTAGAAAATGTATTTGAGGGTGAGAAAGAAGCAGTGCCCTCTGACGCGACACGTGATGTCATTCGCGCTGATTTTACAGCCCGGAACAAGCTTCCAGAGCTAGAAATCAGAGTGAGCAGTGCGACGTGCTGAATTTCATCTGGTCATGGAACTTCGCAGGGTTTTTATGTAACTCCGCGGAGTGAAACTCAATGAGTTCCGCCCACCCCTACTATTTAGTTGATACTAGACATCTGATAACATCTTTAAGACTAGTAAAAGAGATAATGATGATTTCAGTAATCACTATTTAATTGTTGGTCATCAGAAACACCTTGGGCGCATTATATAACGGGTCCACAGTCATCGTTTGCACTAGTGTACTTCTTTATTCTCAACTGTAACTAGCCTTATGCACCGTATTACAGAAAAAATCAGCTTTCTGCAGCTCATATGCTATCTCCAGCTAACTCTGAGCGATTGTCCCCATGCTGTAGCGAGCACAACTGCCACATGTAGTGGCTTTTTATACAGTATATGCACATACTGGCCTCCCTTTGTAGGTGGGTCAGAGACAGCCCCCAACTAACTGGGGAGGAGTAACCTATGACTGGAGCCCTCCCTCAACCCTGGGGTGGTGTCAGTTGGGTAACGTTTCATGCCTACTCAAAAAGGGCACCGATGGAGCAAACTATGTGTGCACCATCTTCTGTGTGGCACACTTAGTATACCCCTGAAGTCTTTTCTGCCGGTGTGCCTACCTCTGTAATGTATGTGTAAGTTGCATGGGCACTGTCTTTCTATTGTTTGCATGGGGTCAAGTTCCATATGAAATTCTGGGAAATTACTATTTATAGCCAACAACATTTTAAAATTATACCTTTGAGGGTATCAAAAATTTCCATTATGTCCTCTGTGTAAAGTTACGTTGTGGAGCCAGCTATATCCAAATCCATGCTAATTTACCTAGACAATGGTTCAACCAAGATATCAAACAACAATTGAGATCAATAGTTCAACACTCTCGAAGCCCTCATTCTGAAGCTAAGCCCCGACTACCTTAAACACAGGCGCGCAACGCCCATTGGGCTCAAAGGGCTTCAGCCCCCCCGTCGTGTGTGTCAGCCCGGGTGATACAGCTTCCCGGGCACACACACAGCCGCACCCGAGTACTTCACAGGTCTTTAAAAGACCATTTACTTGCTAACGAGGCTTTGTTGTGTTTTCACCCCTTCTTAAAGCCCCTGCATCTCCACTCTGCATATTGCTGGAAGAATCAGCCCCCCCGAAATTTTTGGTAGCGCCACCCCCCCCACCCCCCCGAAATTCGGCTCTAGTTGCGCCTCTGCTTAAACATGAGCTATCATTGATCTTTGCAGAGACGGATCAATGGCATTAAAAGTCAGACACCAATTTACTTTGGGACTGAGTGTTTTCAGATACAGATATAATATGCACAGTTAAAACAATTCATCTGAAAGAGACACGTTAGTGACAGATTCCTTACCTTAGAATATCCCCAGGCGTCAGGCTGGATCTGGAAAGTTTTTGCGTAGCAGTACCCTTGCGCGTCGGTAGGCGGCGTCGTGCGGCTCCGCGTCCGTCGTCGGCGGCGTGATCGCCGGGATGACGTCGCGGGCAGTACTTAGGCGCCGCCCCTGCGCGCTGACGTCAGTTCTTCTTTTTCCGCGCCAGCAAGCGCAGATCCGGGAAGAGCAGTGCCCTGGTCATTTTTTGACCATACTTTTTGGTGAATTTTTTCACTGTTTTTGTCTTCAAGGTGTCGTAGGGATGCCCGGTTTCAAACATTGCGGCGCCTGTGCTCGGATGATGTCCGTCACCGACCCGCATTGGGAGTGTCTCTTCTGCCTCGGCCGAGGCCACGACACGGAGTCTTGTACCGACTGCCAGGCCCTCAACCCGAAAGCTTTGCGAGAGCGGTCTCGAAAGCTCCTCGAGGCCCGGCATTCGGCTCCGCGGAAGCCCCGGTCGCGTGAGAGGTCCAGGGGTCGATCGCGGAGTCCACACCGGTCGTCGGCATCGAAGTCTTCTTCGTCCGGTAAGTCGAAACATAAAAAGTCCAAAAAGCATCATCGCTCTAGGACTTCGCTCGCCGGTATCGCGACTCGGCTGAGGCCCCTCCCGGCACCGTCCCCGCGGCCCCGGACATGCCTGTGGAGTCGCCCCCGCAATACCCGCCCTTCCCGGGTTCGGGGGCGGATCCGGCCAAAGTGCAGGAATTCCTGTCGGCCATGGCCCGCCTCTTCAGGCCTCCAGGTCCCTCCGGTGCGCCTTCGGGCCCCGGGGGCCCTGATGGGGTTGCTCCGGCGTCGCCGACGGCTCCGGCCCCGGCGTCGCCCGTGCCTCCAGCCTCGATCCCGGCTTCGGCCCCGGCCTCGATCCCGGCTCCGCAACCCCCATCGACGCCGGTCGACCTAACGACACCTCCGCCGGCGCCGATGTCTCCGGTGCCGTTCTCGACGCCGCCTGGGGCTCCGGGCGGCGTCGTTCCCCAGTTCCTTCCGGCTCCGGACATGGACCCGGACCGACGCCGCTCGACGCCGGTTCCGGCGCCGATGAGACCTTGGGTCCCAAATGTCCCTCCTCCCCCTTATTTTGAACCTGAGGAGGACCAGGAGGACTGGGAGGGGTCTGATGACCCTCTGACACAACAGTGTCAGTACGATGAGGACTGGACAGAGGGTCTAGGGGATGCCAGTGGTCTAGATACTTCCCCTGACACTGGCATGCTGTCTCCTCCCGTGGCTACGGAGGAGGGAGCCAATTTTGCAACGGTGTTGCGTAGGGCGGCTGGAGCCTTACATCTCCAACTCCCTGCTGTGGCGGTCAAGGTTAATCTCTTGACAGAGGTGCTTCAGCCGGCAGCCTCCTCTACGGAGACTGTGCTGCCGTTTAACGACGCCCTCACTGACGTTCTTTTGGGCGCCTGGTCCAAGCCCAACACAGGGGCTCCTGTGGATAGGAACGTGTCCCGACGCCATCGCCCAGCTCCGGGCGACCCCCTGTTTCTCTCTGTCCACCCCACCCCTGAGAGCTTGGTTGTCCAAGCCTCCGCTTCCCAAACCGCCTTCCCTACCGCCCTCCGGATAGGGAATCCAAACGCCTGGATCAATTTGGGAAGAAGGGTTTTTCTTCCTCCAGTGCTGGCTTGCGGTCCATCAACACCGCTTGCCTTTTGGGCCGATATACCCACTCCCTGTGGGATTCGGTGGCGAATGTTTTGCCCCAGTGTTCTGAGGAGGTCCAAACACTGCTTTCCCGCGCCATTGCGGAAGGAAGGGATGCGGCCAAATACACAATCCGATGTGGCCTTGTTACCGCCGACTCGCTGGGCAGGTCTATTGCAACGACGGTGGCGCTACGACGCCACGCCTGGCTGAGAACCACTGGTTTTTCAGGGGATGTCCAGAATACTCTCATGGACATGCCCTTTGATGGAGTCGGTCTTTTTGGGTCCAAAGCAGACCATGCGTTGGAGCGCTTTAAGGACTCACGGGCTACTGCAAAGTCCCTGGGCCTTTCTGCTACACGCCCTCCGCTGACTTCTGCTTTTCGCCCCTATCGTGGCCACGGTAGGGGCGCCCTTCACGTCAGCAGCCCAGCCACCGGCCCGCGCAGCAGGCGTCTTCGCGTGGCCGAGGACGTGGATTCCGCCGTGGCGGATCGGGCAACCAGCGTGCGGGTCAGGCCACCACCTCCAACCCGTCCGCGGCCTCCAAACCCTCCTAGTCCCTCCTTTCAGGTGCACAGCACGCCAGTAGGGGGCAGGGTCCGCCATCACCTTCCCCACTGGCGTACCATCACCTCGGACAAGTGGGTCTTGGACATTGTCCGAAGGGGCTACTCCCTCCCCTTCGAGTCCACCCCCCAGCCATGCCACCTCAATTCCACCGCATGTCAGGGGATCACTTGGTACTTCTGCAGAAGGAAGTCACGGCCCTCTTGGCCAAGAGGGCCATCGAGCATGTTCCGACCCCAGAAGTAGGGCGTGGTTGCTACTCCCACTACTTCCTGGTGCCCAAAAAGGACAAGGAGGACATGCGTCCTATCTTGGACCTCCGGAACGTCAATCGCTTCCTCCGGAAGGAGAAGTTCAAGATGCTCACCCTAGCTCAGGTCTTGACTGCCCTCGACCCTGGAGACTGGTTGGTAGCGTTGGACTTGCAGGACGCATATTTCCACATCCTCGTCCTGCCGGCCCACCGGCGTTACCTTCGGTTCACGGTAGGCCTCGAGCATTTTCAGTTCACCGTGCTCCCCTTTGGCCTTACCAGTGCCCCTCGGGTGTTCACGAAAGTGATGGCGGTGGTCGCAGCTCATCTGCGCCGGGCAGGGGTTTCAGTCTTCCCCTACCTCGACGACTGGCTGCTGAAGGCGGGCTCGTCCCAGGCAGTCGTCTCCCACCTCCAGACTACGGCCGAACTCCTGCACTCGCTGGGGTTCTCCATCAATGTGCCGAAGTCGTATCTGATTCCTTCTCCACAGCTCCTTTTCATCGGAGCAGTTCTGGACACGACGCAGTTTCTGGCCTATCCTCCCGAACGGCGAGTCCGGGATATTCAGGCTATGATTCCGATCTTTCAGCCTTTATCCTGGGTTTCGGTACGGATGACCCTGAGGCTGCTGGGCCTCATGGCCTCCTGCATCCTGCTGGTCAATCATGCCAGATGGCATATGCGGGCTCTGCAGTGGGACCTGAAGTTCCAGTGGGCGCAGCACCAGGGCAACCTGTCCGATCACGTCCAGATCTCGGAGGGGACTGCAAAACAGTTGCAGTGGTGGCTCTCGAACCGGCAATGGGTCATGGGCAGATCCCTCTCCCTTCCCCAGCCAGAGCACACAGTTGTGACGGACGCGTCCCTTCTGGGATGGGGCGGTCACATGGGAGAGGCGGAGATCAGAGGCCTCTGGTCTCCGGCGGAGTCCCGGCTCCATATCAACCTTCTGGAGCTCCGGGCGATCCGACTTGCACTCAAGGCATTCCTTCCCTCTGTCAAAGGGAAGGTAGTGCAGGTGTTCACAGACAACACCACCGCCACGTGGTACTGCAACAAACAAGGCGGGGTGGGGTCGTGGACCCTTTGTCAGGAGGCTCTGCGCCTCTGGACATGGCTGGAACATCAGGGCATGTTCCTGATGGTTCAACACCTGGCAGGTTCGCTGAACGCCAGGGCGGACGAACTCAGCCGCAGGTGCATGATGGATCACGAATGGCGTCTTCACTCGGAAGTGGCGCAAGGACTCTTTCTACAGTGGGGAGAGCCTTGGTTAGATCTATTCGCCACCGAAGAGAACACGCAATGTCATCAGTTCTGCGCGTTGGAATTTCCAAGGCAGCACTCGCTCGGCGACGCTTTTCGTCACGAGTGGAGTTGCGGTCTATTGTACGCCTTTCCGCCTATACCACTTCTACCCAGAGTGTTGAAGAAGATTCGGCACAACCGGGCCCAAGTCATTCTTGTGGCTCCGGACTGGGCTCGAAGAGTTTGGTATCCCGAGCTACTCAATATGAGCGTAGATCCCCGATCCGTCTGCCTCTTCGGGAGGATCTTCTGTCGCAGCAGCAGGGGACGGTCCTCCACCCGAACCTGTCCAGTCTACACCTGCTTGCGTGGAGATTGAGCGGCGGCAGTTGATTCCTTTCGACTTGCCTCCCGAAGTTTGTCATGTGATTCTGGGAGCCAGGCGTCCCTCCACTAAGGTGGTATACGCCTGCAGGTGGAACAAATTTGTGGCATGGTGCACAGCAAAGGCTGTGAATCCCCTTTCTGCCCCTCTTTCTGCGGTCCTTCTGTTCCTTCTCTCTCTGGCCCAACAGGGTTCTGCCCTGGGTACCATCAAGGGTTATCTTTGTGCTATCTCGGCCTTCCTCAGGCTCCCTGATCAGCCCTCCCTTTTCAAGTCCCCTGTTGTTAACAGGTTCTTAAAAGGCATTACTCACCTCTTCCCTCCTGTTCCGTTTGTGATGCCTCAGTGGGACTTGAACTTGGTTCTTACCTTTTTAATGTGCGCTCCCTTTGAGCCTCTACATAACTGTCCTCTTCGTCTTCTGACTCTGAAGACAGCCTTTCTGGTGGCCATCACCTCCGCTCGGCGGGTGAGTGAGCTCCAGGCTCTGTCTTGCAAACCTCCCTTTCTGTCTGTTCATCCAGACAAGGTTGTTCTTCGGACGCGTCCGTCCTTCTTGCCAAAGGTGGTTACTGCTTTCCACATTGGGCAGACCATCACTTTGCCCACCTTCTTTCCGCCTCCGCATCCTTCCAGAGAGGAAGAGAGGCTCCACCGTCTGGACCCAAAACGTGCGCTCTCCTTCTATATTGACCGCACAAAACACTTCCGGGTGGATGACCAGCTCTTTGTTGGCTACGTGGGCGCCAAAAGAGGTCGGGCGGTGCACAAGAGGACCATCTCCCGCTGGGTTACCTTGTGCATCAAGACCTGCTATTCTTTGGCTAAAAAGGAGCCTCCTGTTGGGCTGCGTGCCCATTCCACCAGGGCAACGGCTGCTACCACGGCCTTGGGCCGCGGTGTTCCGCTGCCGGTTATCTGTCAGGCAGCTACGTGGGCCTCGCTGCACACGTTTACAAAGCATTACTGCCTTGACAGTCAGGTCCGGAGGGACGGCTTCTTTGGCCGTTCTGTCCTCCAGGACTTCCTTGTCTGATCTTTGTTCGCAGACCCACCACCGGGGTTGGTATTGCTGGGGTATCTATTCTAAGGTAAGGAATCTGTCACTAACGTGTCTCTTTCAGGTGCACAAGTTACTAACTTGTGTAACGATATATCTGTAAGAGACAGTAGTTAGTGACAGATTCCTTACCGCCCCACCCATCCTCCCCGTTCTGCGAACTGATTTCTAGGGTTAACGACATCCCTTTCAGGGCCCTAGTATTTTTCAGACACCTATGTCAGCTTCTTGCATGGCTCTGCGTTCCTGGCGCGGAAAGTCGTGTACAGAACTGACGTCAGCGCGCAGGGGCGGCGCCTAAGTACTGCCCGCGACGTCATCCCGGCGATCACGACGCCGACGACGGACGCGGAGCCGCACGACGCCGCCTACCGACGCGCAAGGGTACTGCTACGCAAAAACTTTCCGGATCCAGCCTGACGCCTGGGGATATTCTAAGGTAAGGAATCTGTCACTAACTACTGTCTCTTACAGATATATCGTTACACAAGTTAGTAACTTGTGCAACAAGAGATCTCATGCCTTTGTATTTAAATCATTATAATTAATTTGCATTGTTTTCCATAGTTAAATTATTTCCAAAACTTTTGTACAGCGCCCTACTACCTGATTTTAAATTACATGTTGAGCTTTGTGAGTTTTAATTAAATGAATACTTGGATGCAAAGTTGTCAAAGCTACATGAAGAGTGAGCATGTAGCTGACAAAAAAGCCATTCCTTTAACTTCTGGCAGAAGGACTTGGCCAAACTCATTTGACTTTATTTGTACATGTAGGAAATGACCTTAACCTGACGAGCTCTTTGTTTTCATTACTTCTTATTTGATAAGTGGTATCACCATGGATACTGCACTTTAATTCTAGACTATTGTGCAGTATGCTTTTCATCATTACGAATCTGTTTCAAAAGTTTCTCTTTATGAAATGAGCAGTCATTTTTCAGTGTCCTGAAAGTCCAAATGTGAGTATGGATTCAGTGTTAAATGAAAAAAACTCTTTGTGGTGGATACTTCTAACTGCAGATTCTTCACCTTTAGAATATCCCCAAACTACAAACTGGATCGGGAAGATTTAACAGCAATGATACTGCGTACCGGTAGATATCGTCATACGGTTCTGCGCTAACTTTGCTCCGACTGGAAAGTGACAAACAACTTTGGCACATGGATCCTGAGCTTGCTCCCAACTTTTTCCTCTTCTTTTGACAAGTTTTTTCTTCAAAAGTCATTTTTCCTGTGTACAAGGACACTATGTACCCTCCTAAAACTACAAGGTTTAAGTCTTGTAGGGACTATCACAAACCGATATCTGTGACCCATCCCCACGAGGTCTGCTTCTCATGTTTGGCTTTGGTGCACGACTCCCAAATCCTGCGATCAACCCAAAGGCGATCTAGGAATGCAAAGCCAATCTGTACGCCACTGAACGAAATCTCGAAAGTCCTGCTCCATCTTGAAGCCAAGGTTGTAGACCTGTCCTTCAACAGGTCGTCATCGAGGTCCAAGTCTTCCAGTAAATCAAAGTCAAAATGGAAGCACAAAAAGACCAAGCAGGATTGTTCCCAGTCCCACCACTCGCAGCCTGAGAAATCACAAGGATGTCAAGGTTACTCACAATCTCGTTCTCGGTCCCCACTGAAGAGCCGATTCCACAGCAGATCCCAATGCACCCTGAGTTTATGGGGCCATCAGCGACGTTGCAACATATTGAGGCCTTTAAAAAGACCATGTTGCAAATTTTCAGCACCCTTTTGGCTCCTTCTGGCATACCATAGCCCCCAAGGATCTGCAGATGCCGCTAGTAGGGAAGCCGCTGACAGGTCCATTCTCGGTGCAGTCTGTATCTCCAGACTCTGCTTTGGGCTTTGTTCCGATGCCTGAGCTGTCTTCTAATCTGGCACCAAAATCTGCTCAGGTCCTTGTGACATCGAAACTGGCACTAGCGCTGCTGGCACCAGAGGGTGACTCAGTTCCTATCATCCTTTCTGACTCTGAACTGAGTCCATCTCGATGCCAGACTGTGCACCCGGCCCCACTCCATTCCGATTCAGACAGGACCATGCCCTTATCTCTGAGCCACACCCCAGCACTCTAGCAACTTTTCAGTTTGGACTCTGACCAGGACCACCCTGGCTTTGAGGATGATAATGGGAATGAGGGGGGAGTATTTTCTCCAACATTATGAGGATGACAATTTTTATCTGGGCGTACAGGATGTCAGTGGGCTGGACATTTCCCTGGACACAGGATTGCGTTCTCCCCTTGACCAGCAGCGGAAGAGAGTGCTTCCTTTGCCATGTTGATGAGACGTTTAACAGAGTTTTTCCACTTCCAATTGCCTACCATGGATGTCAAAGACAATGTTCTAAAAAGGTATTACAACCTGAGCAAACTTCCGCAGAGCCTTTCTTCCCATTTAATGAGGCCCGTACTGACCCCGTTATGGGCAGGTGGTCGAAGCCCTGTTCCTGCCCTTCAGTTAGCAGGCAATTTTCCAAATGCCACAGGCCAGTACAAGGTGGCTCTAAATTTGACAGAAACTTTGGTGGGTCAATCTTCCACCAGTAGGGTGAAAGCCAATTCTTTCCCCACAACTACTCCTGACAGAGTCTCAAAACAACTTGTGACCTTTGGGAAGCTGATGTTTTCCTCAGTCAGCCTAGCCCTCCTGCTGGTCAGTTCCAGCTTCTTTCTGGGGCAGTATACCGATGCCTTGTGGGACATGGTTGGCGAGATCTTTCCAGAAGTCACTCAGGAATTTCAAGCCAAATTAACTGAAACTATCCGAGATGGTCAGGACATGGCAAAGTACATTATCCTCTCTGAACTGGATACCACTGGCTGCTTGGGCACAGCAGTTGGCACTAGTCTATTGCTTTGGCAGCACACTTGGATGCGATCCACAGGCTTCTCTAGAGACATCTAAGCCTCCTTAATGGACATGCCATTTGATGGGTGTCGCCTCTTTGTGGAGAACACTGATTTGGCATTGGAACGCTTTAAAGAAAGCCAGGATACAGCTAATTCCCTAGATCTTTCTTCTCCTGCGAGACAGTATCCTCACCATTTTCACCCCTTTCAAGGCTACTCCAAGGGAATGGTATACTGCCCACGCCATGGCCCAGTGCCCCCACAACAGGTACTACATTTCTTTCAGGGTTGCAGATGGGGATCAACCAGGCAGCCTCCAAGCCATCAGGAGTAGCGAACGTTTCAGTCCCACATCCCTCGGGCACCTGCCTCCAAGCTGCTTTAGTTCGTGTTTGGTAGCACACAGCCATCCTGTGGGCGACAAGATCAAATATTTCCTCCAGAGCTGGCAAAATATAATATCCTACAGAACGTCCAACAAGACTATGCCCTGCCATTTCTTTTTGACCTACCTCACCTCTCACCCACATTTCGAGATCTTTCAGAGGAGCACTTGTCCATCCTGCTTCAAGACGTGCAGGCTCTTTTGACCAAAGAAGCCATAGAGAAGGTTCTGACTTGGGAAATAGGGATTGACTGTTACTCCAGTTTTTTCCTCGTACTTAAGAAGTACAGAGGTCTTCGTCTTATATTAGATCATCGCCCTCTGAATGCCTACTTGTGAAAAAACAAATTCAAGATGCTCACCCTGGCCCAGGTTCTGTCTGCCCTGGATCCAGGTGACTGGATGGTTGCTTTGGACCTGCAAGCCGCTTAATTTCATGTACCGGTCCTGCAGTCCCACCAGAAGCATTTTCAATTTGCCATGCTCCTCTTCAGCCTCACCAGTGCTTCTCCAGTGATCACAAAAGTGATGGTGGTGGGTACAGCTCACCTTTGGAGGTTGGGTATATCAGTTTTTCCCTAATTTGTAGACTTGCTGTTTAAGGTGGGCAAGCCACCGATGGTCATAGACCAGCTCCAGACAAACAGAAACCTTTTGACATTGTTGAGGTTCACGATCAACATGCCAAAGTCACACCTGACTCCATCACAGAGGCTCCTCTTCATTGGAGCCATCTTGGTTACTGGGCAGTTTCTGGCCTTCCCTCTGCCCCAATGAGTCCAGGACATTCAGGCCATGATCTCGATGTCTTAGCCTCGGTTATGGGTCTCTGTGAGAGTGGCTTTGAGGCTTCTGGGCCTCTTGGCATCCTGCTAGCCTGTTAATCGATTATACCAGGTGGCATACATGGGTTCTGCAGTAAAATCTGAAGTCTCAGTTGCCCCAGCACCAGTGTAGCCTATTGGATTTCATCCAGGTTTTGGAGGAGAAAGCAAAAGACTTGCAGTGGTGACTCAGCTGCAATTGGACCTACGGCATACCCTTCTCCCTGCCCCACGCAGTGCTGACAGTAGTGACAGTTGCATCACTGCTGAAATGGGGGAGGTCATCTAGGACAGGTGGAGATCAGAGGACTCTGGTCTCCTTTGAAGACCCATCTCAACATCAACCTACTGGCATTGTGGGCTACTCACCAGGCATGGAAGGTCTTCCTACCTTCCATCAAAGAGAGGCTGGTTCAGGTTCTCATAGACAACACCACCGCCATTTGGTACTGCAACAAGTGGACGGGCTGGGTTCATGGGCCCTGTGTCAGGAGACTCCTAGCTTCTGGGGCTGGCCGTGAACCACCCTGGTGGGATTTTGGAATGCTAGGGCAGATAAGCAGTTTCACTCCAAGGTGGTACAGGGCATCTTCCAGCAACGGCGAGAACTTTTCGCCACAGAAGAAAACATGCCATGGCAATACTTTTATGCGCTGGAGTTTCCCAGAAGGCTTTCTCTAGGAGATGCATTCTGGATAGAGTGAAGCACAGGGCTCCTGTACACTTTTCTGCTGGTACTTCTTTTGCCCCAAGTTCTGACGATCAGGAATGCATGGGTCCAAGTCATCCTCGTAGATGCAGATTGGGCAAGGGGAGTGTGTGGTACCCAGAACTTCTAGGCATGATCATCTGTGCTCGGATTAGGCTACAGCTTCAGGAGGATCTCCTGTCACAGCAGCAGGGCACAGTCCTCCACTTGAACCTGAAGAATCTCGACCTCCATGCGTGGAGGTTGAACTGTGACAGTTGATGGCACTCAATCTTCCTCCCAAAGTTGTGGATGTCATCCGGGCTGCCAGGTGTTTTTTTAGTAAGACTGTATGCTCGGACACGTTTGTGGCCTGGTGTGGCACTGGTCCGTTGCAGGCCTCATTTGCTTCCTCCAACACCTGAGTAGGATCCTAATTTGGCCCTCACTTCCCTTCTGAGTATGTAATTTAAACCCACATACAGCTGCCCGCAACGTCTCCTGACTCTGAAGACTGATTTACTTCAACGTATCATATAAGCTCTCTTGGTGCAGCCACCTTGTACCACCTTTTTCCCCAGACAAAGTGGTACTGCAGACCAAGGCAGCCTTTCTTATCCATGGTTGTTACTTCTTTTCACATTAGGCAATCATCACTGTCCCAACATCTTTTGCAACGCTTCACCTCTTGAAAGAGGAGGAGAGTCTCCATTGGATGCCCCTTAAAAGAGCTTTGAGCTTTTACTTCGCTCATACCAAAGACCATCAGTGGATGGGATACTCTGGGGGAAAGAAAGACAGTGCATAAAAGAAAGGACTTTGCCATGGTGGATAGTTCTCTGCAATACGATCTGCTATGCACTAGCCATGAAGCTGTCTCTGTAAGGGTTGAGGGCCGATTCCACCAGGGCAAAGACTTCTTCCACTGCGCTGGCATGCGGCGTGCCTGTACTTGACATCTGTCAGGCTGCGACATGGACGTCCGTGCACACGCTCACCAAGTACTACTGCCTTAACAGGTCTAAAGAGAAGGACATTTCGCGCATTCAGCCGTGCAGAACGTTTTGATCTGAGTCATTCCACAGGCCCACCACCGTGAGAAGGTACTACTCTGGTATCTATTCTAAAGGGGAGGAATCTGCGGCTAGAAGTGCCTATCAGAAGAACAAGTTACTTACCTTTGGTAACTCTCTTTCTGGCAGATACTTTATATAACCACAGATTCCGCACTGCCCTTCCTCCTTACCATTTTGTCGAATGGTCTCCTTCCCAATATAAAAAGGTGCCAATCAATCAATCAGGGGTTTGTATCGCGCACTACTCACCCGTGAGGGTCTCAAGGCGCTGGGGGGGGGGGCAGCTCCGGATCAGTCGAAGAGCCAGGTCTTGAGGTCCTTCCTGAAGGTGTGCAGGGTTGGGGAGCGTCTGATGTTCACGGGGAGCTCGTTCCAGGTCTTGGCTGCGATGTAGGAGAAGGCTCTCCCGTCTGCTCTGTTTCTGCGGATGCGGGGGACCTCTGCCAGGGCGAGGTCGGCGGAGCGGAGGTTCAATCAATCAATCAATCAATCAATCAATCACGGCATTTATAGAGCGCGCTACTCACCCGGGAGGGTCTCAAGGCGCTGGGGGAGGGGGTAAGTTACTGCTCGAACAGCCAGGTCTTGAGCTGCTTCCTGAAGGAGAGATGGTCCTGGGTTCGCCGAAGGTGAGTGGGGAGGGAGTTCCAGGTCTTGGCTGCCAGGTAGGAGAAGGATCTTCCTCCGGCGGTGGTTCTGCGGATGCGTGGTACGGTGGCGAGGGCGTGGCTGGTTGATCGTAGCTGGCGTGTGGGCGTGTAGAAGGTCATGCGGTCGTTGAGGTACTTTGGGCCCAGGTCGTGGAGGGCCTTGTGTGCGTGGGTGAGGAGTCTGAACGTGATTCTCTTGCTGACGGGGAGCCAGTGCAGGTCTTTCAGGTGTCCGGTGATGTGGCTGTGTCGGGGGATGTCCAGGATGAGTCGTGCGGAGGCGTTCTGGATGCGCTGGAGTCTTTTTGAAGTTTGGCTGTGGTTCCGGCGTAGAGGGTGTTCCCATAGTCCAGTCGGCTGGTGACGAGTGCCTGGGTGACGGTCTTCCTGGTTTCAGTGGGGATCCATCTGAAGATCTTGCGGAGCATGCGCAGGGTGTTGAAGCATGAAGATGAGACGGCGTTGACTTGTCTGGTCATCGACAGGGAGGAGTCCAGGATGAAGCCCAGGTTGCGTGCGTGGTCCGTTGGCTTGGGCGCGGTGCCCAGGGCCGGGGGCCACCAGGAGTCATCCCAGGCGGAGGGTGATGAGCCCAGGATGAGGACTTCCGTCTTGTCTGAGTTCAGTTTAAGGCGGCTGTTCCTCATCCAGTCGGCGACGTCTCTCATCCCGTCGTGTAGGTTGGCTCTGGCGGTGGTGGGGTCGTTGGTGAGGGAGAGGATCAGCTGGGTGTCGTCGGCGTAGGAGATGATGTTGAGGTTGTGTCGGCGTGCGATGGCTGCGAGGGGCTCATGTAGACGTTGAAGAGGGTTGGGCTGAGTGAGGATCCTTGTGGAACGCCGCAGATGACTTCGGTGGCTTCGGATCTGAACGGGGGAGGCGGACTCTCTGGGTTCTTCCGGCGAGGAACGAGATGATCCATTCCAGTGCTTTCTCTCGGATTCCGATGTTGCTGAGGCGCTTCACTAGGGTGCGGTGGCAGACGGTGTCGAACGCCGCGGAGAGGTCCAAGAGGATGAGGGCAGCTGTTTCCCCGTTGTCGGTTAGGGTTCTGATGTCGTCGGTGGCTGCGATAAGGGCGGTCTCGGTGCTGTGGTTGGCCCGAAATCCGGACTGCGAGGGGTCGAGGGATCCATTCGTCTCGAGGAAGGCGGCAAGCTGTCTGTTGACGGTCTTCTCGATGACTTTGGCCGGAAACGGAAGGAGCGAGATGGGACGGTAGTTCTTGAGGTCGGTGGGGTCCGCCGTTGGTTTCTTCAGGAGGGCGGTAAGCTCGGCGTGCTTCCAGCTCTCCGGGAAGGTGGCGGTGTGGAAGGAGGAGTTGATGATGTCCCGGAGATGGGGTGCGATGGTGGCGTCGGCTTTGTTGAAGACGTGGTGTGGGCAGGGGTCGGTTGGTGATCCGGAGTGGATGGAGTTCATCGTGCGGGTGGTGTCTTCGGTGCTGATCGGGGTCCAGTTGCAGAGGGTGGTGGTGGCGGGCGTTGGTTCGGCGGTAGGGTGCGTTGTTTGTGCGTCGAAGCTGTTATGTATGTCGGTGATCTTGCGGTGGAAGAACGCGGAGAGTGAGTTGCAGAGGTCTTGCGAGGGGTGATGTCGTTGTTTCCGGCGCTGGGGTTGGAGAACTCTTTGACGATGCTGAAAAGTTCCTTGCTGTCATGGGCGTTGTTGTCCAGTCGTTCTTTGAGTGCCGACTTCTTGGTGGCACGGATCAGCTGGTGGTGTTTGCGGGTGGCGTGCTTGAGGGCGGTCCTGTTGTCTGTGGTCTGGTCGAATCGCCAGGTTTTCTCGAGAGTGCGGCAGTTCTTCTTGGATTCCTTGAGTTCGTTGGTGAACCAAGGGGTTTTCTTGCTTCCGGGTCTGCTGGGAGGGTTGTTTAGTGGTGCGAGGTCGTCGGCGCAGGCGGTCAGCCACTTGGCGAGGTTGCTGGCTGCTTCGTTTGGGTCCGTTGTGTTGGTGGGTGTGTTCTGGCTGAGGGAGGCGGTGAGCTGCTCGGCGGTGATCTTGCTCCAGCTCCGGCGGGGAGCCTGTTGCGGGTGGTGGTGGGTCGCAGTCTTTCTGAAGCTGAAGTGGGCGCAGCTGTGGTCGGTCCAGTGGAGTCCGGTGGCGTGGCTGAAGGAGATGTGCTTGCTGGACGAGAAGACGGGGTCAAGCGTGTGGCCGGCGTAGTGGGTGGGCGTGTTCACCAGTTGCTTGAGTCCGAGGTTGGCGAGGTTGTCCAGCAGGGCGGTGGTGTTTCTGTCGTTGTTGTTCTCCAGGTGGAAGTTGAGGTCCCCTAGGAGGATGTAGTCGGCGGAGGGCATGGCGTGCGGGCTGATGAAGTCTGCGATGTCTTCGCTGAATAGTGTGCGTGGTCCCGGGGGTCTGTAGATGAGGGTGCCTCGGAGGGTGGTCTTGGGGTCAGTGTGTATCTGGAAGTGTAGGTGTTCGGCGGCGGTGAAGGTCTCGTCGGAGTTAGTCGAGATGCGGATGGTGTTCTTGTGTACGATGGCGATGCCTCCTCCCGTCTGGTTGACGCGGTCCCTCCGGGTGATCTTGTATCCGTCCGGGATGGCTATGGCGATGTCGGGCGCTGAGGAGGCGTTCATCCAGGTTTCGGTGAGGAAGGCGATGTCCGGTGCTGTTGCGTCGAGCAGGTCCCAGAGTTCCACGGCGTGCCTGTGGACGGAGCGGGTGTTCAGCAGGATGCATTTCAGGTGGTTGCTGCTGGTGCTCGACTTGGCGGAGGTGGTGCACGTCCGGGGGGCAGGTGAATCGGCAGGTTTGGCAGGTGAAGGGTCCGTGGGTGCGTCTCGGTGAGGCTCGGTAGCAGGCAGGGTTCCGGCCGGCATTGAGTGCGGTGAGTGTGGCGGCGTCGTAGGTCCGTCGAGTGGTGTTGCATCGGTGGGATCCAGGGGTTCTGGCGCTGGGCGCGGTCCAGTCGCGGACGGGCGCAGACGGGCTTGCCTTAGGCGCGCCTTCGGCGCGCCAGCGGCCGCGGCCGCGCAGCGGCCGCCATTTATGGGGAGGTGGGAGGGAGGAGCAGCCGGGAGGGCAGGGGCAGCGAATGGGCAGTCAGGGGGGCGGAGCCGCAGGGGACGCAGCGGCGGGAATGGCGAGAGGCAGCGGGGGCACAGAAAGGAAATGGGGGGGAAAGCAGACAAAATCACGGGCACAACGACAATGGGGCAGCGAGGGGCACAAAAAGGGGAGAGAGCAGACAAAATCACGGGCACAACGACAATGGGGCAGCGAGGGGCACAAAAAGGAAAAAGGGGAGAGAGCAGACAAAATCACGGGCACAACGACAATGGGGCAGCGAGGGGCACAAAAAGGAAAAAGGGGAGAGAGCAGACAAAATCACGGGCACAACGACAATGGGGCAGCGAGGGGCACAAAAAGGAAAAAGGGGAGAGAGCAGACAAAATCACGGGCACAACGACAATGGGGCAGCGAGGGGCACAAAAGGAAAAAGGGGAGAGAGCAGACAAAATCACGGGCACAACGACAATGGGGCAGCGAGGGGCACAAAAAGGAAAAGGGAGACAAGCAGAAAAACGGGCACCGGGGCCACAAGCGGAGGGCGATCTTACCTGCAGAAGCAGCGGGCAGACAACACAGGCGGAGCTGTGTGGTGGGGGAGCGACCTACCTGGCAAGGTCAAGGGTCGCTCTCCTCACCGCGCAGCGGGCGCCATTTATGGGGAGGTGGGAGGGAGGAGCAGCTGGGAGGCGGGAGGCAGGGGCAGCGAATGGGCAGTCAGGGGGCGGGGCCGCAGGGGACGCAGCGGCGGGAATGGCGAGAGGCAGCGGGGGCACAGAAAGGAAATGGGGGAAAGCAGACAAAATCACGGGCACAACGACAATGGGGCAGCGAGGGGCACAAAAAGGAAAAAGGGGAGAGAGCAGACAAAATCACGGGCACAACGACAATGGGGCAGCGAGGGGCACAAAAAGGAAAAAGGGGAGAGAGCAGACAAAATCACGGGCACAACGACAATGGGGCAGCGAGGGGCACAAAAAGGAAAAAGGGGAGAGAGCAGACAAAATCACGGGCACAACGACAATGGGGCAGCGAGGGGCACAAAAAGGAAAAAGGGGAGAGAGCAGACAAAATCACGGGCACAACGACAATGGGGCAGCGAGGGGCACAAAAAGGAAAAAGGGGAGAGAGCAGACAAAATCACGGGCACAACGACAATGGGGCAGCGAGGGGCACAAAAAGGAAAAGGGGAGACAAGCAGAAAAACGGGCACCGGGGCCACAAGCGGAGGGCGATCTTACCTGCAGAAGCAGCGGGCAGACAACACAGGCGGAGCTGTGTGGTGGGGGAGCGACCTACCTGGCAAGGTCAAGGGTCGCTCTCCTCACCGCGTAGCGGCCGCCATTTATGGGGAGGTGGGAGGGAGGAGCAGCTGGGAGGCGGGAGGCAGGGGCAGCGAATGGGCAGTCAGGGGGCGGGGCCGCAGGGGACGCAGCGGCGGGAATGGCGAGAGGCAGCGGGGGGCACAGAAAGGAAATGGGGGGAAAGCAGACAAAATCACGGGCACAACGACAATGGGGCAGCGAGGGGCACAAAAAGGAAAAAGGGGAGAGAGCAGACAAAATCACGGGCACAACGACAATGGGGCAGCGAGGGGCACAAAAAGGAAAAAGGGGAGAGAGCAGACAAAATCACGGGCACAACGACAATGGGGCAGCGAGGGGCACAAAAAGGAAAAAGGGGAGAGAGCAGACAAAATCACGGGCACAACGACAATGGGGCAGCGAGGGGCACAAAAAGGAAAAAGGGGAGAGAGCAGACAAAATCACGGGCACAACGACAATGGGGCAGCGAGGGGCACAAAAAGGAAAAAGGGGAGAGAGCAGACAAAATCACGGGCACAACGACAATGGGGCAGCGAGGGGCACAAAAAGGAAAAAGGGGAGAGAGCAGACAAAATCACGGGCACAACGACAATGGGGCAGCGAGGGGCACAAAAAGGAAAAAGGGGAGAGAGCAGACAAAATCACGGGCACAACGACAATGGGGCAGCGAGGGGCACAAAAAGGAAAAAGGGGAGAGAGCAGACAAAATCACGGGCACAACGACAATGGGGCAGCGAGGGGCACAAAAGGAAAAAGGGGAGAGAGCAGACAAAATCACGGGCACAACGACAATGGGGCAGCGAGGGGCACAAAAAGGAAAAAGGGGAGAGAGCAGACAAAATCACGGGCACAACGACAATGGGGCAGCGAGGGGCACAAAAAGGAAAAAGGGGAGAGAGCAGACAAAATCACGGGCACAACGACAATGGGGCAGCGAGGGACACAAAAAGTGCCTCTTGGGTACGTGGAAGGCTACTCTCTCGTTGAGGTATTTGGGTCCAATGTTGTTGAGGGATATGTAGGCGTGGGTGAGGAGTTTGAAAGTGACCCTTTTCTCGACGGGGAGCCAATGGAGGTCTCGCAGGTGTTGGGTCATGTGTTTGTGACGCGGAGTTCCGAGGACGAGTCTGGCGGCGGCGTTCTGGATGGTCTGGAGTCTGTGTAGTAGGGTTCTGTTGATTCCGGCATATAGGGCGTTGCCGTAGTCCAGTCTGCTGGTTATGAGTGCGTGGGTGACGGTCTTTCTGCAGTCGGGGGGGATCCATTTGAAGGTCTTGCGGAGGATGCGCAGGCAGTTGAAGCTAGTGGAGGCGACGGCGTTGATCTGGCGGTTCATGGAGATGGAAGAGTCGAGGATGATTCCGAGGTTTCGCGCGTGGTCAGTAGGAGTGGGTGGATTTCCGAGGGCGGAGGGCCACCAGGTGATGTCCCAGGCGGAGTTGCAGGATCCAAGGATGAGGACCTCGGTCTTCTCTGAGTTGCGCTTCAGGCAGCTATCTTTCATCCAGGCTGCCACGTTCTTCATTCCTTCCTGGAAGCAGAGTCTGGTGTCTAGGAATCTGCATGCTAATATCATTGATTATCATTAAGCTCTGTGTCCAAGGGCATGGACAGACAAGAAAAAAACTGATGGCAGCGCGCAGAGGTTGTGCTTATATGCGCACCATGAAACAGACTGACCTTCAGGAGCGTTGCTGTTAAATCTTCCGGTTACATTCTGGTGCCTGGGGATAGTCTAAAAGTGAGGAATCTGCAGTTGGAATGACCACCAGAAAGACTGCTACTAAAGGTAAGTACCTTGTTATTTTTGACTTCTATCCTGAATATTGTATGGCGAGTTGCAAAATCATTTGGATACAATATATTTAACATACCATTAACTGCTTCTGCATAGTAGGTACTGGTTTTTCACTCGTCTGTAAATTGTTATTAATCTTCGACATGTATGTTTTTTGTAGAGACAAGAGGTTTGTGGTAGTCTGACACTGCAGCATCACATGCTGGAGCCGGTGCAGCGGATCCCGCGGTATGAGATGCTTCTGAAGGACTACCTAAGGAAACTGCCGCAAGACTCGCCTGATAGAAAGGACGCTGAAAGTAAGCACTATGCATGGTGTATATATTACGCCAACATCTACATGCTCCATTTTCAGGCCTCATGTATAGGCAGCTTTAGCTGTATTTTTGGCAAAGCCTATTGCTTTCAATATATTAATTCAACTTAGAGTGTGACTAGTGTCAGACCCTTGCTCACGATTGGATGACTTTGTTGTCTACCTTACTTCCCTGCTCCTGATTCACTGGCTTTCCCCCCCGATTCTTGCATTTGACCCACCCACTAACACTTTTGGTCTCCTAGTGTCATAAGATGAATAATCCTTCCACTGCTGATGTCAGACCTCGCTTTACAGTGCGTGAAAGGGACTGTTTTCTTTCTCTCCCTCTCCCACATATCCATCACCATGCAATGTCCTCTTGCCCCCATTCCCTTTGTTATATTATTTACAATTTCTGCCACCAGCGTGAACTACTGGTTTTCTAACATCTCAAAATGTTTTTTTTTGTCCATTTGAAAATGGCATGCACCTATCAATGGTTTTGTTTTAACAAATTCCGTTAAAAAATGCCCACCGCTGATATGCATGCCTCCACTGTGGCCATCATTGAACTGGAAATATTAAAATATATTAATAGACATTCAAATGGCCACAGTAGATGCACGTGCCCGTGGTAGCTGTCTATTAGTGCATTTATTCATATTTAAAAACCCATTCCAAGATGGACACTGCAGATGCTCACATTTGCAGCGGCTATCTAAGCAACAAAAAAACATTGGCAGAGTCTATCTAAGCCAAACATAAAAATTGGCCGAGTCCATATGTTTCACTTGAGCGCTATTGCTTTTGCCAATGGTTGTTTAAGATAAGTATCTCTCTTCTAGGTATTGTCTAAAAGTTGTGTTTCTCTTTTGCATAAACTGCTTCACAAAACAAACTAATTATTGAGAAGTGGTTCATTTAAGTGATGGTATGTCTAGGAATCCTAATGCCTTATCTGGGGCTACTGTTTGTTTTTGCTCTGTGCCAGTTGACACAGAGGTGATGATTTGCATCAAATTCCATATTATTTTTTAGGTTAGGGCTATTTTGCTCCATTTGATTTTCTGTTTATAAGCGTTTTTGCAGGAGCAAATATCAGTGGTCCTATTTTGTCTGCGTGACAATGATTTTTGCTGCCACAAAACAATGCTGATTACACAAAGTCAGCAAGTCTCGCCTCTGCAAGAGCTATTGGCTTTGCCAATGTGTTTTAGCCATGTTGTAAACCAGCGTGGCTGCTGTTCAGCTTGGCTAAAAGTTAGTGGCATAGAGGAGAGTGGTGTGGAGGCGAGTGTCGTAGAGTGGGGTATGGCGAGGAGTGGAGTGGCATAGAGTGGAGTTCAGTGGAGTGGCATAGAGTGGAGTGGAGTACAGTGGAGTGGCATAAAGTGTCCGTAGAGTGGAGTAGTGTGTCGTAGAGTGGAGTAGTGTGTCGTAGAGTGGAGTAGTGTGTCGTAGAGTGGAGTAGTGTGTCGTAGAGTGGAGTAGTGTGTCGTAGAGTGGAGTAGTGTGTCGTAGAGTGGAGTAGTGTGTCGTAGAGTGGAGTAGTATATCGTAGAGTGGAGTAGTATGTCGTAGAGTGGAGTAGTGTGTCGTAGAGTGGAGTAAAGTGACGTAGAGTGGAGTAAAGTGACGTAGAGTGGAGTAAAGTGACATAGAGTTGTGTAGAGTGACATACAGTGGATTGTTGTGGAGTGTCCTAGAGTGGACTGTCGTAGAGTGGAGTAAAGTGTTGTAAAATGTAGTGGTGTACTGTGAAGTGGCATGGAATGACTTTCAGTGGAGTAAAGTGCATAGAGTGGAGCACAGTAGAGTGCTGTAAAGTGGAGTGGCATAGCGTGGAGTACAGTGGAGTGGTAAAAAGTGAAGTTGCATAGAGTGGAGTTTCGTGCAGTGTCATGAGTGGCATAGAGGGAATTGTGTAGAGTGGAGTAGAGTTGTAGAGTGGCATAGAGTGGAGTGGTGTATAGTGTCAGACATTTAAATTTTGTTGTGTGCTAGAAAAAACCTTTTATTGCACCCCCAGTATCCAACAAGATTGTTGTTGTTCACTTTGAAGTCAGCGAAAGAAAAGTAAACACCAAGCTCCCCTTTGAAGATAAAGTCTGACATTTGATCTCTGTCTTTGAATGAACAACAAATGTGACAAGATAAGAACAAAATGAAAATGCCTGTTTACAGAAAGCGAGCTCTAAGGAGCAATGGTAAACAGGCTATGCTCTTTGGGAGGGACAAAGACATGCTGGACAGCCTAAAACAAAGCCAGCAAATAGAAAGCAAGCAAATGTGAGTTACAAACCGCAAAGCCTATGCATTCCTAGCTAAGCTTTCAGAATGCCCCCAAGCAGTCTTTTCACAACCAGACAGCTGCATTGCCTGGTACGCTTCGACCTAGACCTAAAAAGAAAATTGTGAAAAATAGCACGCCACTTGCATGTAAACTGCTAAGTTGTTCAGTGATGTAAATTTCGGGAAACAAAAATGTGCAATTTAATAGTGAGGTATTAGCCTATTTTATGCAGGTGGTAGGTGGGCGTCAGATGTTCTCCTTTGCACGGGTGGGTTGCATTGGATTTATTAGATTTTTTTCTTTCTGCTTTAGGTCACTGTATCTGTTATTTAATCGTATGCTTTTCCATTCTGAGAGTTGGTTATTTACCATATTACACACAATGTGCGCTTCTGGTGGCATGCATAAACGTGATTAGTGAGTTTACATCGAGACTTTTACATCTAGTTAATAATTTCGAAAAAACATAAAAGAACGCCCTTTAAAAAACAAAATTAACCATTTTGTAATTCATGAATCAATTAACAAATTTTTCACATCTTACTTACTACACACTGAAAAACTTGTCGTAGCTTGTGTGATTTGTGTGCTTTAAAGATTAGTTGCGAACACTGCTTCTTAAAGATCAGTGCATGCTGAAGATTTCCACGCAAAGGTCAATAGTTTATACGCTGTCAACGGAGAGAATGGAGCCCTTTATCGTACTAAGGCCTCTCTCGTTGTCAATGTGTTAGCATTGCCACCTGGTGGCCGGACCGGGGAACTATTGCGAAAACGTAGGGGTAGGAAGGACATTGCACTTTACTGTTAATTGTTATTTTGTTTTTATACCTTACTAAATTGTGCTGTGGTGGTACTGGTTTATTCCTTTCCTTACTCTTGTAAAAATGAGTTGTATACGAGGCGCTTTAAATATATACGGTCCGGATGCGCTATATAAGAATAGTAAAGAAATAAAGGAGTGTTGCATGAATGCATTTCCCCCTCTACATTTTTGTTTGTGGGCCACCCCAGACTAGAGATGTTTAATGCAGGGTCGGATTGGGAAGGCGGGCAGTCGGGCTTTGGCCAATGGGCCGGCGCCTAAGTGTCACCTGCGGGCCGTTTTTTTAAGCCCTGTGTCACCCGGCCCACAGAGCCTTGAGCCTTGCAATCTTTGGCAGCTCCCCAGCCAGGCCGCTGTATTGTAAGGCAGGCTTACTATCAGGGCAGGGACTTGCGACAATAGGCCTGCCGTCGTAGACTTCAGCGGCTGCACACACACCCAAAAGCAGTGCTCCTTCTCCCCTGCTGGGCTGTCAAACAGAGGCGGGGCGGGAAGAGTAAAGCAGCCTTGCAGCAGGGGGGTCAGTGTCAGGTGATAACTGCGATGGTCCATCTTCACCTCAGCCCCCATTGCCCCCCACCTCTGAGGCCGGCCCAGAAGCTTTGTTCTTTGCTTCCTTCCACCTCTGCCAGCCCATAGATAGCCCCGAGACTATAGTGAGCTGGGGAGGAGGTGAGTGGGAAGCGCCCAGCGGGCCCACTGGAGCCAGTTGTTGCTCTGGCTGTATGGTAATTTTCATCTCACCCCCTTGGTTCGACCCAGCCCAAAATCAGTCTTTCCCCTTGGCCCCTCCCCCACTGGAGAGGGGTGTTGCATAAGCCTAGCTGTGAGGCTACCTTGACCAGAACTGCCAACTTTGGAACTATGTTGGAATCCCGACTTTAGCTCACATCCTGTTATTCTGGGCAAATCACTTTTTTGTCCTGAGGCTGAAAAATAACGCATTTGATCTCCTGTAGTGCAGCTGGTGCTCATTGAACTAGATCCAATGCCCTTGGGGCCAGGGCCGGACTGGGACCGCAAACCAGCCCGGGCACTTGGGTCCGACCGGCCCCAGTGGGGGGGCATGTACTGACGGGAACACTGCTGCTGCGTGCGCGCTTGTTACTGGGAGCCGATTTGCTGCTGCAAAACCGGAACCCAGTAACACAAGCATTGGCATAGCCAATAGGTCTCGCCTTTGGGGCCTTATAAGTGTTTAGCCATGCAACAGTTGATGTTGTTGCACCAAGGATATTGTGCTGCATAACTAAATACTTATAAGGTCCCAAAAGCGAGACCTATTGGCTATGCCAATGCTTGTTTATAGATTTCAGAGACCCTTGATGCTGCCAGGTCACAAAAGGAGGAATCTCCTGGTCTTCTAGAATTTCTTCCCAAACAATTTCCACGTTCCATTACTAGTATGAAAAGATGTTTCAGAGTTAAGAAGAGAGTTGGATGTGGTGAAAGGACACTTGCCCTGTGTCTGTCGTTTTGGCCAGCAGTATGGCACGGATTTGCTGGGTCTCTTTTAGTTCAGTGCCTGCCTTGCTGTTCTGTAACCTGTGGGCTTTTAAGTACATCTTCACTTTTGTCCCAATCTTCTCTGCCTGTCCCCTTGTGACTCTACCTCGCCCCAGTATCTGGCACACTGCAAAGGAGACGTATGAACTCCTGGCACACGAGAGAGGTAAGATGCTCAACCTCCTTGGAAGCTGTACAGCTAAGATGAGATGTCCTGGCACTGTAACCCTCAGGCTTTATGGGACCATCACAGTGAGGGCGTGGCAGTCAGTCTGTTATTAATACTGATTGCATGACAATCTTGGGCCTTGCAGTGATGCAACATAAATTTGCAAATGCATTAGTTCGTTTGACCTGAGATGCGTGGCACTTGGCAGGGCTGCACTCCCCTATATCCAGTCTTGAATTATTGGAAGGGCGGGGCCCCCTGAGCTCTTATACCCAGGTGCCCAAGCGATACAGTTGTAAGAAAGGTAACTGTATGAGACAAAAGACTAGAATGGACCCAGGAAGAAGAAGCAACAAAAGGAAAATTAAGGTAAAGAGCCGAAAATATAGAATGACAAACACAAGAGAGAAACAGGAATAAAATGAACTGAACTGAAGTATGATAGACTGAAGGCATAAACGGACACAGTGAATAAGAAGAAAAAGGAATCACCACAGTAATGTAAACATGAGGAGGAGAGGACTTAAATGCATAAAACCTACATGACAACCATCTCGAATTGGTGGAGATTCTCCAAATTGGAACTTACCTTCCGTGAACGGACAGAAAATATCGAAATGCAGCTTCTCTAAGCAAAAAGGGGGTGAGGTAAACAAAGAGTAGTTTTAAAACTGAGTAACGGACTCGGGAAACCTAGGATGTTCTTTAAGGCACTAACTCCCGGCAAAACCCACGATTGGACAGAAAAATATAACCCACCGAGAAAAAGAAAGCCCGCCTACCCACGAAAGAACTACAATCGCCCCAACAACGGAAGAGATTGCTTCAGTCGTCGTAACGTGGAAGGAATTGCAAACTGCTCCGGAAACAAGCCGTGAAACTGACACGGCCGCGCGGCCGCGAAAGTGAAAGTAATCGCGAGCAGATGGCAAGGGAATCCATATGGCGCCTGATCGCGCGTGCACGCTCGCGTGAACGCAAGCTGGTCGCCAGCAAACTGCTGTTTGCACTTCCAAAACCCGCTTACTAAAACTCTCGCCAGAGCAGCGCATGCGCTGGCTCAGGCGAGACCTAAAAAACGGCCCCCACCGGTCCAGAACCGGCCCCCACCCTTCCGGCTCACCAGGGAACCGCCCGGTGCCCGCTACGGCCAGTCCGGCCCTGCTTGGGGCCAGTTCACACTATATAAAACTACAAAAAACATTTTTTTTAAATGACCGGCAATTCATGTTCACGTTTTCAAATGTTGCAAACGCCAGAGCATGATAATTAATGACGAATCTTTATAAAGAATAAAAACCTTATCCTTTTTTAACATGGCTTTTCTGCCTTTGTTAATTTGACGATCAGTCACTGGTCATTAGGCAGCTTTAGAAATCAATATAAAGTGCATTTGCCTTACGTTTACTGTTTAAAATACATACTAATTAGGGGGAAAAATACCGGATTCTGGTGATTTTTGTACAGGCCAGGATATTAAAATACCCATCAGAGCAGGTGTTGTGGCCCTTGGACCATTATATTTCGCCTTGCCAAAACTCAGTGCTCCTAGTTTTCACCCACGCTACAGGCTCTATAAGCTATAAAATGTTAAAATTACAAATCATTTATATAAACATGTGCCCAATGAGACTAATCAATTGGTGTTTAATGAAAAGGCTCGATCCGGGAATGTGGGCCACTTTTTTTTTTAGGAGTGCCCGGGCCCAATTGTGATCCCAATCCGACCCTGGTAATAAGTCCCTATTTTCAGTAGAGCTGGTTAGTTGCGTGTCTTTTTCTTAAGGCTCTAAGCATGCAGGTAGATATTTGTGTCAGCTACACACTCTATTTAGTGTTTTGACTCTTCATTTGAGGTATTCAGCAGAGGCGCTACGTCACAGAATGCGGGTGCTGCAGTAGTCCTTTCTGCCCGATTCCCGTACAGCTCAGCCTGCTTTCCTTGTCTTCTTGTGCTTGCATCGGTCGTGTAGTGGCACAGGGCCTCAGTTGCTGAATGTGAGACCACAAGCACAGGTAGGTGTTATGGTGTTGGTCTCAACTCTAACCACGCCCGAATCGCACAGGCTATTTATTATCTTTTCCGGCACGTACGAAAGACACTTCCACCTTACTTACGTGCACAAGGGTGGTTACATGTTGTTCCCTTGCGCAGCGTGTAACATGGTGCTGCCCTCAGCCTCGCAACACTACAGCATCTTATTGCAGCTTGTACTTTCTGTACCTAGGCCCAAGATTCCATCTAGGTCACTAGGGGGCTCTGGTGAATCTGTTAATTGCACAGAAGCAAGAGAGAAATCGTGTTGCTTGTGATATCTAGATCATTGTCGGCATCTGGTACTGTAGGCAGGGTCCCTCCTCCACCCCAGCTCTTCTTCCCAAGCAATTGGAGAAACTCTTTATCGAGCCTGCTTATTCTTAAACCTCTCTGAGACAAGAAGATTTGTTCAGAGCAGACACTGGCCCTCAAATACATCCTGTGTGCCGCCCAGCAGCTACACCAAGCGCCCCCTCGCTTCTTGAAGACTTAAAACCCTGAGATCCTGACCGCTGTCAACAGCGCTTGTGAAAACGTTTCCATCCTTATTCCAAACACATCCTGAGGACAACAAGTAAAATCAACGGTCCTGGAGGGCCGGATCCATGCCAAACCTTTAAGATAACTTCATTTATCTAAATGGGGCTATGCTAAAAATCAGGCATGGATCCGGCCCTCCAGGACCGACTTTGGAAAACCCTGCCTTAAATAATTCACCAAGACCTCCGTCCCCATGTTGCTGAACTTCTAGATGCATGGTGCTCCCTGAAGCAACCAGCAGTTGAATACAAGGAGCTATTCAGTTACTGACCTCTACCAAATGTACTATTTCGCAAACAAAATCCTTAAAAAGCAAAGTCACTCCAAAGCCATCTTGAAATGTTTTTCATGGCCGCCAATTAGGGTTGAGACTCTCAAGAGCAACAGAGGCATGGCGGTGAATAGCATCTCTCTATCTGCAGGGACTCTTGGTGATGTGAAGTATGGCATACGTTACTGTCCAGCTGACCTGCCGGCATGATGGGGCCAGTTTGGAAGATGTGGCCTTGTAATGGATCCAGTCATTTCTTATCAAGCACGGCCAACACACTGCTTAATTTGAACTGGTGGTTTCCGATGCTCGGCACCGGCACTTAATTGACAACACCGGCACTTATGACAGCTGCCACACTGTGGTGCTGTTTGTGCAATTAAAAGATTAGCAGAACAACAGTTGTTTATTAATTCAATATACTTTAAAAACAATAAATAAACAGCTGCCCAAGCCATTCTTATAGCTTTGGGGGCATCGAACAGTCTGAAATATCACTCTTGTAGCAGTGTGATGGTTACTAGTTGTGTAGGTACAGTCATTGGCCGCGCTGGCAGTGGCACTAGGTGGTGCAAGCTGTGGTGGCTTCCTGACGAGGGCTCTGGCACTTATTGTTTTACAAATTAAGCGCTGGCCCAACAAACGCCTATGGCCTCATTGGCCTACGGTCTCATTTGTAAAGATGGTCTTCCCTGGTGGGCTCCAGAGTTCCCTCTTGTGGTGGCCATGGTAAGTACACTCTACCAGCTGATCCAAATGTAATCAAAAGTCACACAACCCGTTCTTCAGCTGAGGAACGCATCTGGAACCAAGGCAGTCAAAGAAACTAAATAGAATGACCTGTCCACATCCTCTTCTATACGAAGGACTGCAGCTTATGCCCGAGCTGATGGGAGGAATGGAAGAAATGCCTTCCAGATCATCTGGTCTAAGGTGTTGCAACGATAAGACAGTGGATCATGGACCCTGGCATAAGCACAGTGGTAGTGAAGCAGTTAAGAGCACACAAACAACTATTAGAGCACGGAATTAACAAAAGTTCTCTTTCGTGAATATGCAAAACACATAAGAAAACAAATAATTTGAAAGTGATTTGCTTGGCAGCCTGTGAGATGGAGCTACCTAAGGAGATCTGAGGAGCAGCGTAGCAAGGATATCATGGGCCCTGGCGCAAGCAAAGAAGATGCCCCCTTTCACTACTGTTGCAGCAATTGTCAGGGTTCAATGTCCCCTTGGGCTCTGTGCCCCGGTGCCACTGCACCTGCTGCACCAATCGTAAGTACACTTCTGTTTCTGAGGAGTTAAAGTATAACTTATGGCGTATATTGGCAAAGTGGTCAACAAGTGCTTAAATAAAGTGGAATGCATGCCACTGCGTTGGAAGAGCTGTAGTGGAAGAGACACTATTGAGCTCATGTTGTTGCATTGTCGGATGATTGTCAAATACTGTTAAGAAGTTCTTGCTCGCATAAAGGACCTGACTGGATTCACAGTGCTGGACGATTCATTGATGTGTCATTGATATGTTTAATGGATGACTGAAAGAAAAGGAGGTCTCTTAAAGCGCTTGTAGGCAAGTTCACTAGTCGCTTCGTAGTTTCTGTAAAATTGACATTTGCCCAGCGTTTGACGAGTCCTACAACCACCTGAACTTTAGTGGAACACTACTTAAAAAATGCGCATTAGGGAAAACAATCTCCGCCTCACTTGTGTAGACGCATCAGAAGTTTTCTGCTGTCTGAGGCCCCCTAATTCCACACTCTGCTGTCCTACTCCTGCCAACTTACTTGTGTCTAACAGATCTTTGATGCTTTATCACATCACATTCATTGAATTTAAAGACCTATTGCTTGGGTGATCTATTCCCAGCTAGGCGTTATTTTCACAGCATCAAATCTCTCCCCACTGGTTACTGGTGGCAAAGTGCTCCATTTTTAAGGCGTTGCACCTGTGCCGCACAGACTCCCATGAGTCCTTCGTTCGGCTTCTGCAAACCTCCTTAACTACATAGGATCGAGAAAGCCAGGCTAAGATCTTATTCTTTTTTGTGTCTTGCAGCTGCGTATTGGAATTCTCTCTCTTCAGAAATGCGAGCAGTGTTCACTTATGATCTGTTTCGCCGCAGCTTAACACTTGGCTTTTCTCACTTAGTATGTTTTGCAACTAGTCAAACGCCATTCTTCTCTCCATGCCCCTGCAAAATACAAGCATTTATCATTCATTCATTGATCCTTCTGATGTACCTCATGCTGAAGCATAGTACACAACATCTCCAGAGGTCTCACTTTAAGAGAGTGTCTTCTAACTTATTCAGACCCCTCTTGTACGCCTATTTCATTAAATGAGGATTTTAAAAAAACAAAAAACTTTGAGTCCTGTTGAATTCATATCTGACATTCGTCCCACTTGTCTTTGTCATGGAAATGGGCACACTTTCAGCAATTGTCTTGGCATACTGGAAGGGTCCCAACATGTTATGAACTAGCCTGCCTTTGGTGTTGCTAGACACATCAATGCCCTTTGACAGGGAGGTTATGATTCACTTCTTGGCTGAGGATTAGTATTGCTGTTTTTAACTGATTTGCATACTGTCTTAAACAGACAACTCAGTCTTAAACAGACAACTCGGTGTGTACAGAAGGACTCCTTAAGATCCTATCCTGCATTTCCTCTGTCTTGTGGAGTGCGACAAGGATCATCGATTTGCTCCTAACAGTCAAAATCCCATTTCTATCTCAATCTAAATCCTGGTAAAACTGCACTTGCTATGTCCCACTCTAGATTTAAATAGGGGTTGACACAGAAAATCCTTTGGGAATATTCCCTTCCGTGAGGCAAGTAGAAAAAGAAATCTACAATTCACTCTTAACAACCACTTTTTTTCGATTTAATTACACCTACGAAAGAAAAGAAAATGCATGATCCCACGTGACTTTATGCTCTTTGTTCAGTCCCTCATATTATTACAATTTGGAGTTGGGAATGCAGTCCAGTCTCCGCTACTTGCAATTTCTCTAAGCATCCATCAGTTTAATTGTAAAAGCCAGAAAGAATGATAGAGTAAAATCTATTTTGATAGATTTTCATTGGCTACCACTGGAAGCAAGAATCAGTTGTATGCAGTTAAGTAAAAGGGAAGATTAACAAAAAAGTACAGACAAAAATAGACAAGTACAAAAAAAGACACTATAAAAAATAGAATTAAAAAAAGTAAAACAAGTGAAAACTGCTAGGGTTAAGGGTGGAGTTGGGCAGAAGTATGGTTTATGGTATGTTTAGAGGTTAGGCTTAGGATTTTAGAGGAATGCATAGCGTAAGGGCTAGGGTAAGACATAGGGCTTAGGTTAACTTTAGAGGATAGGTTAATCTTAGACTAAGGTATGGTGTAAGGAAGGCGTGAGGATTAGAATTAATGTTAGGGGTAGGGTAAGGGCTGGGTTTGGGGTAAAGGTTGAGTTATTTGTTAGGTTAATAGGTGAAGTTTGGGGTATGGTTAGAGAAATGAGAGCTGTAATGATGGTGTAAGAAGGAGCAACAGAAGGGTGGCACAGAAGCTGGTATCGGAGCACTTGGGGGTATCTCCCATAAAATGGCAGCGATAACTCGGTGTACAGGCACAAAATGTTGGAGTTAGGGTTAAGGAAGGGGTAATAGTAGTGTGTAGGGTAAATAGTAATGTGCGTCTTTGTAGCACTGACAAACATATTGGTGGAACTTCAACCTCTTCATTTTACCTCTGAACCTTTGGACTCTGCTTTTTTGCAGTCTGTTACTGACAATAAAATCAACTTTGAGAGTTGCGTGTGTGTGTGTGTGTGTGTGTGTATTTTCTGAAAAAAACAAAGGTTAAAATGATATTTTAGTAGGGTGGAAATGTCAGTTAAAACATACCATTTTAAACTAACAAAACTACTGAAATTCACCGGTTATAGTTCTCTCAAGTAACTATAACTCGTGCTCTAAATTAACTACAACTCGCGCCCGTGCGGGTAGTTTAGATCTCCGCACATGTATATGGGTTATGCCTGCCACGAATTCCTTTGCGAAATCCTGGCAAGGGAAATTCAGTTGTAAACTTATGTTTGCGACCAAATGTACCTTTCTGAATAAGGCCCTTTGTCCAACAAAGATGTGCATTGTGATTAGCGTGACATAACTGTTTTTTATTGATGGAAAGACCCATTGACAATCGTATTTGATCATTGTTTAAGTTGTATATTTGATCCAATAAAAATCAGTTTCTCTCAACTGGTTGCCTTGTAAAACAGTCTTTTTTACTGGTTCTGTTAAAAAGCATCCTTCTTCATTTTAGCTGATCTCGTGTTCATCTGTACATATGTGTTTTATTTAAGCACTACACCCTGGAATGTATTTCCTACATTGATCAATTATCATAACATCAGATGGCATAACATACTTGTAAAGCGCACATTCACCCTTGGGCCCTTGGTGCTGAAATATTCTCTTTATTGTTACCCAACTCAATAGCACTCATTCTATTGACCGCAGAAGGATGAAAGGCTCAGTGGACCCGCTGGAATTCAACCATGTGAACATGAGGTCAAACACAGATCCCTGGAGTGGATGCCTTAGTCCTCTGAGCCACCAGACAAAATCAGATATATTAGATCAGATATCGTTCAAAAAAATCTCTGAATTGTTTTCTTTGGCATACTCCTCTGTATTATGTATGTTTTTTGTAAGTTAGCGTGAAGATGCCCTTGCTAGGTGGTCATCTATAAATCCAAAATAACAATGGACACCAGAAATTGATCCTGCCATTTTTATATGGAGGAATGATGTGTCTGTGCAAATCTGCAAGGTGTTCATTGCCTGTTTCCTAGTACTCTGCATTTCTAAATAATTCTCCATTCAATTCCCCTTCCTTATAGAATGCATACATATCTTCTCCTTCATAGTGAAGAGACGTGTCCTCAGATGTATTCTATAAGGGATGCCACATGACTGCATCATGTGCACTAGCCTCTTCAGATTAGCTTCAAGATAAACACAGTTTTGGCAGGCATTGCTAGATGCTTCCAGCTGCACTGACTGTCATTGCTGCTACCCTCTCATATGTTTGCGGCTGGGTAATTTTCCACACCTTAGATGGATATAAACATGATACATGTACTTGTTACAATGTCTTGATTTTAGTGCAAAGCCTCTTCTGTTCATAAAAGCCCACCCCTAATCCCAATGCCATCATGTTACTGCCCTGCTTTTGTTAGAACCGAGGGTGAGGTGTGTAGGGTCCACAGGTTGCCGGGGATGGCTCCATATTCAGGTGATGTGCATGCTGCTTTGGACTCTTGCAGACGTCTCTTTTACTATCCAGGAGGTTGGGACAGCTGTACAAGCTTGAAAAGGATTCTGGATTACATGCCCAGAATTTACTAAAACATATAAGTAATATCTTCTGTTGCATTCAGCCCTCTTTCTTATACCTCAGATCAGTGCCATGGATCAGATAGGTATGATCTCTATTAGAATAAAGCAAAACATTTCAACTAATACCCTCACTCCCTGTTGTACCTTTGTTATTAGTACAAATGTGAATCGGCAGGACGAGAAGGCTGATGTCCTAAACATCCCATCCGCATAAAAATGAAATGTCAAGAGCATAGAGGGACAACGTTTAGCAGATGAAAGAGGACTGTGAGCAACTCATAAACTCTCATGAGCAAATTCCATTCATTTCATGATGGTGCTCCATTGTAACTTTCAACCCTGCTTTGAGTAGCACTGTGAACTCTCCAAAAGATAGTAGTACCTGTTAGACTGTTTCACTGCCTCTCCAGTAGAGGTCGCTATGATTGCTTAATCTCAGAGAGACATAAAAAACATAGCAAAGAATATCATTCTTCACAAAGGGAGGTTGCTAAATACTATTCTGTTTTAAAGTGTGTTTAAGGGTTGAACCGGATGGATTTTGCTGATTGGACAGAGACAGATCTTTCAGCATATCTGTGCTTCCAAAAACATAGCCCTTGATTACTCTTTGCAAGTGATTATGAAACACTGGTTATGTTTTTTATAGTTAAATTCCTTAATATGTTGCATATTCAGGTCTTCATATTTTAGACTGCCGATGCTTCTTGATGAACCCTGGGGAGTAACCGGGTTGGCTTTTTTTATAAGAGATATATGTATGTTGTGGTAGGGTTTGCTCCAGTGTGCACATTCATGTGTTAATGAAATTAATAAAAATAATTATATTTAAAAAGTGTTAACTCCTTTTCTTAGTGTATGGTCAGTTTTTCAGAATATAAGACGAATTCTTGGTAAACCTATACCATGTTTTTCATCTTTCTAGACTCCTTGGAAATCATTTCCACGGCAGCAACTCACTCAAACACTGCAATAAGGAAAATGGTATGTTTTTAGTATGATTTAATATTATCTTTTTATACAACACATATGCGCTACCACACATTGAACGTTTTGCTAGAATGCCCATATGAAGAAAAGAGCGTATGCTAAAACAAAGACAATATTCAAAGGTACTTTACATTCAGAAGCATTAATAAGTAGAATGGCAACGAATTTTAGAGGTAGGCGCTAAAGGTGGTTAGTGTCCTTTGTAATATCTTCTGTCTGCTCCAATATTAGTTTTTTTACTGATGAAGTGAGTCAATATGGATTGCAAATACAGTAAATCAGTCGGTGGAATGCAGGCAATAGTGTTTAACAATGACCTTTTTAATAAAGCCATAAAGGAAAACAACAACACCTTTCCATTTCTTAACGTTATTGCTCCCTGTTTTGTGCTTTTGATTTCTCTTTTACATTTTCTTCAAGATTACATTTTACTTCCAGAAACCATTAAAAATAGTAAGATCTTTGATATTTTAAACTCCCTTTCCTGAGGGATTTTGCTGCGACTCATTGCAGGGGATAATTTAAGGCATCCTCTCAATGTAGACTTTGTTCTCAAATAATGCAGCTGAAGTTTGCACATTGGAAATTCAAAGACATCAGTTAGTGGTTCTACCACTTTTGTAATTGTTTACCAATGATTTTTTAATTATTCTTGGTTTGGAGAAATGTTTCTTTTTCGCATGTGGTCTATTTTCATTTAAATATACAAAGGCAAAGATTATGTGTGCCTGGTGTAATTGCCTACAGATATAGATGTTACATTTGCTGTGTTATAAAACCTTCTCATTGTTTACTGTGTAGGAAAACTTGAAGAAGCTCATGGAGGTGTATGAAATGTTGGGAGAAGAATATGATATTGTCAACCCTTCGAATGAACTCATTAAGGAAGGAGAAATCCTCAAACTCGCTGCACGGAACACATCTGCTCAAGAGCGATACCTTTTCCTGGTAAGACGGGGGCTTCACATTTTCATGTTTCTCATTATCCTAAGGCTAGAAGACCTTAATTGTGGAAGAAAGTTTTTTTATCACCATGGCGTTCTCCCCTTAACTGTTTCCATGAATCAGTGCCATTGGCAAATAGGTGTTTTGTGCACGGCAGGCACCTAGAGTTATGACGTCTTTTGTGTGTGTTCATAACTATACATTTCAGTGGTTTTATGCAATTGAGCCAGAACTATAACTCATATTTATTTTAACTGAGGTATTTTTCTGTGTATTTAATTGTTTTTTATAATGTACTTAACTTTAAACGTTTGTTAACTCAGTTTTTAACTGTGGTATTTTTCTGTAAATTTCATTGCTTTGATCAAGGCTACAGCCGAAACGTGTTGGGGTGTATATATATATATATATATATATGTCCAAACACACCTTCCCACGACGCCCCAGGAAGCGAGTTGCACTCGAACATAGGCAAATTCCTTTAATACTGGATGCACGGACCAAAAAGCACTTTCCCTACGCGTTTCAGCGTGAGCCTTGATCACGGGAATCAACTGCTTTGACATCGGGCACTTCCCGGTCTGTCCCACCTGCTTAGAATTTGAAGCCCTCTTTAGGCCTGCCCCCAGTGGAGCAAAGCATCGTGGTCCCGGTAGTCCCAAAACAAAATATATCCTTGATTAGGTTACATGGTCCGTGAAAGTCATCATTACAGAGGGCCAGTGTTCCCTTCATAGACGCATATCAACATCAAGAAGGGCCCAGAGAACGCAGTGATTCTGCGATGACACGGGCATTGTCATCGCAGAATCCTAAGCAGGTGGGGCTTCATGGGGCGTCGTGGGAAGGTGTGTTTGGACAATTATTCACGGCACTGCCCAGTGCCGATAGGAGTTTGCACCACCAGTAAAACGGCACGGAGCAGCCTGGAGGATCTCAGTACGGGCTGCCTGTGTCATCGCAGAATCACTGCGTTCTCTGGGCCCTTCTTGATGTTGATATGCGTCTATGAAGGGAACACTGGCCCTCTGTAATGATGACTTTCACGGACCATGTAACCTATTCAAGGATATATTTTGTTTTGGGACTACCGGGACCACGATGCTTCGCTCCACTGGGGGCGGGCCTAAAGAGGGCTTCAAATTCTAAGCAGGTGGGACAGACCGGGAAGTGCCCGATGTCAAAGCAGTTGATTCCCGTGATCAAGGCTCACGCTGAAACGCGTAGGGAAAGTGCTTTTTGGTCCGTGCATCCAGTATTAAAGGAATTTGCCTATGTTCGAGTGCAACTCGCTTCCTGGGGCGTCGTGGGAAGGTGTGTTTGGACAATTATTCACGGCACTGCCCAGTGCCGGTAGGAGTTTGCACCACCAGTAAAACGGCACGGAGCAGCCTGGAGGATCTCAGTACGGGCTGCCCGTGTCATCGCAGAATCACTGCGTTCTCTGGGCCCTTCTTGATGTTGATATGCGTCTATGAAGGGAACACTGGCCCTCTGTAATGATGACTTTCTCGGACCATGTAACCTATTCAAGGATATATTTTGTTTTGGGACTACCGGGACCACGATGCTTGGCTCCACTGGGGGCGTGCCTAAAGAGGGCTTCAAATTCTAAGCAGGTGGGACAGACCGGGAAGTGCCCGATGTCAAAGCAGTTGATTCCCGTGATCAAGGCTCACGCTGAAACGCGTAGGGAAAGTGCTTTTTGGTCCGTGCATCCAGTATTAAAGGAATTTGCCTATGTTCGAGTGCAACTCGCTTCCTGGGGCGTCGTGGGAAGGTGTGTTTGGACATATATATATATATATATATATATATATATCTAACTTGGACGCTCCTGGATTGAAATGCAGGCTGTTTATTTAGACAAGTAAGTCCTCTCCAACGCTTTTCAGCCGTAGCCTTGATCAAAACAATGAAATATATACATAGTCCAGGGAGACAGAAACGCGTACGGTTTGTTTGCTAACTCTGTTTGCTATGAATAAAAATAAACCGAATCTCCACTCGTTAGGGTGACTTATCTTTGTTATGAGGAGTAACAACGTTTGAGGTAAAACAACACTTTTATTGAAACTGTAAATTTTGCAAATGATGTGGCAAATACAGTAAATCCCTAATTAAGCACCTCCACTGACCCTCACCATTACAAATTGTTTTATTGAGACAATTTATTCTAGAGAGGTAAGCAAAGTCTAAATATTCCAGTCATGGCCCTTTGTTAGATACTTTGTGAAGATAACTGCTTTTTCTAGCTAACTACTCGAAAATAAAAATGTAATATAAAAAATAAATAACGAGTACCATATGTAATATGGTCCTATGTTGCCATCTCGGGGTTCTTGTGTCATAGCCCGTGGTTTAGGATGTCACCAGAAATTTTTGATGGCAGTATTGTAATATATTAAACAGTTACCCATTATGTATTCTCTTCCTCTCTCCCCAAGAACTATTAGCTATAGATTTTCTACTGAATATGCCTATCAGATAACACTATACTTTCGCATTATAAAGCGCCCCTGGCAAAGTAGGGATTCTTCATTCGGAACAATGGTTCTGCCCCCTTCGTGATGCCAGAGTGGGAATGGAACCTGGAGTTGCTATAATGAAATAAGCACTTTAATGGAAATGATCGAAAAAGACTGTGACATGACAAGCATGTATGTGAGATGTTTTTGGTTTACAAAACGTATATAGAAGTTTAAAAATAGTAAATATTGAGTAGCAAAGCTTTGATCTCTTTGTTATGCAATTGCTTCTTTACATCTCTTAGTTTACCCCTCATTACTGTGTGAATCCTTGAGTGGACTGGACTGGGTGCTAACAGAAAAATGTTTAAATACAAATTCCATTCTGCAGTGCATGAATGACTTGAGCGAGCAAATCGTGCACCCTCCAAAAGGTGAGGGTGAAGTTGCCACCAGAAATATATGTTTTTAAATTGGGGCCCACAACTCATTTTATATCACAGTTTTCCAAATCTTTAGGCTAAAAATGCATAGATTTTACAGGCAGTTTTTTCGCAGGAGCAGTTCTTTATGCACCTTTAAAACATTGTATGCCCCTCCCCTTGCCATCCAGCTACACAAATAGCCAGCTGTCGTACAGAATACTGAAGTGGGTTTCTCATTGTAAAGAATGGTTAGCCCAGCCCTGTTTGCAAGCCGCTATATGGAAGAACCAGATCTATTTTTTTACTTGTAATATTCTGTCTCAGTAACTAGGCAGTAGGCCAGACCTACTATTGAAATTGTCAGCAGTTTAAATAAGACATCAGAATTTGTGCTATTCTCAGAAGCACAATCATGGATGGTGATTCACCAAACTTCCAGTGATGCCAGAAGTAATATCAGTCATCATTTGGCCCCAATGATATCAAAAGTAATTATTTTTTTATTTTTTAGATAGGGTTTTTTGTATAATGTCACTATACCTATTCATGTTAGAGCAATTTACAAAGAATGGTGAATTACAATTTCACATTTAAAAACGCAAAATTAAAAACTTCGAAAAGGTGATTAACCAATGGTTACCACATTTTTTTTCATATCTTGAGAGAAAATATAGAAGAAATCAGGGATGTAGACTGGTGATTTTAAGTTTAGAATTTGGTGTGAGGCACAGACTATGGGGAACTCATAGTTACGAGATTAGTTGGAACATGATAACTTGTAATTTTTCTTCTTACTCTCATTAAGGGAACCATTATTCCAGGTTTAACTAGAAAATGTGGGTTTTCAGACCTTTCCTGAACTTCATGGTGTCCAGCAATGATCTTACTTGTACTGATAAGGAGTTATACATATTTCCTGTTGCCTCACAGAATTATTGCTGAAGTGTTTGATTTGTTTGGCATTTTGGTGTTGCAAAGTTACGCATACTCTTACTGCTTGAAGCTCCTGCCTTTCCAGATATCCCAATTTGATCTGTTAAGTCACTTGGACTTCCTAGGTGTACTGCCATGAAGGCAAGACTCCAATTAAATTTTTTTTACGCTCTTCCATCAAAAGCCAGTGTAGTACAGTCAGAATATGGAAACGGAAGACGTGGTTTCACTTTTTCTATTCACAAATTATTAGCGCATTTGCATGGAATGTGGCTTTCATTGGTGTAGTGTTCTAGCAGGTAAACCTGTTGCTCGAAATAGTTAAGGCATATGCGCCTGTCTTCAGCTGGTCTTTAGAGAGTAGCTATTTTATTCTTTTTGTAGAGTGTTGATAGAAGTTGTCCGATTGGGCAGTTTCGTTGATGTGGGGGATTATCAATAGTAAAAAGTTGATTGAGAAACCAAGAGGTTTCACTGTTATTGATATTGAGGTGTGAAACTTTTCATTTTCCTTACACATTTAGCTTTGGGTCTATTTCGTTGGTGGATTTGTGCTATATCAGAATGAATTCTGCAGGTTTAGTTTCAGACAGTTTTCTCCCATCCAGTTTTGTAATATTTCCAGTCCATGCTGTAGCTCGGTGATGTCTTAAATCAATGGCAATTTTAAATATAATTGTTTCATCCATGCATTGATGTGGTTTAATTCTGAATCTTTGAGTAACAGACCTAGAGGTTGTAGGTAAAGACTGAAGAGAACGGGGGACCCAGTGGCTCCCAGCTGGACTCCAAATCTCATCTCTTATGTTTGACATATGTATTCCAAACTTGACCAACTGAGTGTATTTGACTATTTACTACTGTATTCCTAAGTGTCATTCTGTGTTCTAGAGTATTGATTAACGTACCATGGTCTGCTATATCAAATGTAGGTTATATGCAAATAACACCAGCAGGCAGGTTTCGCCTTCATCGAGTATATGATGGATGTCATCAAGATTTTTAGCATTGCCAATTAATTCTGTGCTATAATAGACTCCTAATCCTGATTGAGTTTCTACTAGCAACAAGTTCTGATTTAGGTAGCTTGTGAACTGAATGAGGATTCATCTTTTGCTTCCCTTCCCTACCCATGGTAGGTTAGTTATTATGGGTCTGTATTTAGCAATGAATTGTGGTCTATGTTGTTATTCTTTCGGATTGGGCTTAACTGACGTACATTCAGTTTACTTGGGATGGTTCCTTGAATCACCGAGCATTTATTGATGTGAGCCGGTAAGGTACCATGATATTGAAGTTAGCTTTTATGATATTTGCTAGTACTGAATTATCAAAATAGTATGTTGGGTGCATTTGCTTTATTATTTGACAGAGCTCTTCCATTAAAATTTCCCCACATTTTTTGCATTTTAGGGCATTTTAGTAAAAACTAGCTATAGCAAACATAACTTAGAAATCTTTTGCTGTCAGTCCCTGCCAGTGACCTTTGTGACCCTTGAATCTTGGGGTATTAATATTAAAGGAAGTGCCGGGAATATCACAGGGCATGCCCCGTGTAGAAACCCTCATCTCCGGCTGCCCTTAAATTGCCAGATGGCTGATTTTGATTAAGTTCAATATACATCTCACACTTGGACACCTCGCCGCATTTAACCAGGCAATTAAGATGTAAACTTTCAAAAGATCAATCCAGACATAGAAACTGGACCTATAAGTACGTAATACCCATAAATGGAATGACAAACTCCATAATCTAGGTATGTTTCTAAAAAGGAGATAAACCCTCACCTTCCAAACTAAGTGGCATGTTCCATCATTGAGTCGCTCCTCATCCATCTATTTTTGGTGGTACGGATAGACTCCCTAATCCTAGGAACTTTTGAATGGTGATCTTCTCAGGCTATATAGGGGCCTACATAGAAACAGGTTAAAATTGCCTATAGATACCCAGTAGAACATGTATTAATTGAATCTATGGTAAAATAATAATAATCACAGTGAGGCCAAGAACTAGAACACATTTCTGTCAAACAAAAATAATCTACTTGAAAGGCCCAACACACATGCACCCCCTATGTGACTGCAGGCGTTTAGATGTCAGCCATTCGTACCTTGCACTGATTGATTTGCTGCTGTTGTAGTTCTGTGCGGCATTAGTTTGGTAAAATTGGCTTAAGTCGGCTAACCAAGCCCGAAGATGGCCGCTTCTTGAGCGAGCTCCTTCGGTTGCTGCACTATCCTTCAACTATCCTGCACCCAGAGATCTGCAAGAAATCAATATCTGCGCCTAAATTGCATTGTGGGGCTGTGTCCTTACTTGGAACCACTTTTTACGATCCAAAACGGACTGGAAACGCTGGAGACGCCGTGAGGCGGAGAAGAGGCCTGTGTTGAGAGAACTTGAGCTGAAGCCGCGGGCTCGCGTCGGGACTGGCCGCGGCGCTGAGCACGCAGGCGGAGGAGACGCTCCTGCAGTACGGAGACAGAGAACTCACTGCCCGGAGAGACGCGGCGTGGAGGTGCGCACTGTCACTGGCGGAAATCGGAGACAAATCAGCAGCCCTACCCCCGAGCGCGGCCGGAGCTGCACTCCTGACGCTGGCGCGCTCCTCCGGGGGATGGTGTGTGTAATGCGGCGGAGGCCAGCGGTCTGAAGCGGGCCGGTGTCGCGGTGAGCTGCACAGAGATTGGACGCAGCGGCAACAACGTGCGCCCCTAAAGAGGTATGTGAAGGGGGCCTGCTGAATATAACCCAAAAACAAGGATAGCGCCGCCAGGCCCGGGAGAACGATTGAGCCTGCTTAACGGCCGCGTCTCATCGCGCCCATTGGGTGGAGGACTGAGCGTGCGAGTCGGGACACCGGAGCAAAACTGCAATCTCAATAAGCTCCTCGCACCCAACTTCCCTCACTCCTATTTGTGGACTTCGCAAAAACAAAAAAGCATCACTGTCTAGGCCCGAGAAAAAACAGGGGTGGATAGTAAGTGGTAGCTGCTGAGCGCGACGGCTCAAATATACACCCTCTATCGACCACAGTGCCCGGCAGCCGGGAGGACTGTTGCGCTACCCCGCTGGGAATGGTAGGTTCCCCCATGGACCGGGCTGATCAACTGGTTTGCGCAACATGCAATTGCACACTGCATTGAAGCCCGCCAAGCGTGAGTGGAGTCTGGGTTCTAGACAGCACCACACCAGAGCCGAGATACTGACGCACCAGTGGTTTTTGGAGTGTCCTCTTATCGCAATTGATCGGCGCACTGCTGGCCTCCCATGACAATGCCAAGATAGAACAACGCACTGTCAAGATATAGTTTGGGTCTTGTACAGGAATCGTGCGGGACAAGGTGGGCAAGCCCCGGGGCGACCTGCCTATACAGAGTACAGACACAGGAGTAACTATTAAACACCACAGCGAACGTCACCTCGCCAGTCACGAGGGCACGGGCCCTGCTCAAACAGGCGTGAAACTCGAGATACGCACCAGTTTGATGCCAGGGAGATGGTGATACGCTGTGGGGACCTGGCTGGGCCTTTGAATTACGTCCTTGGGGAACAGTGAAGGTAATCATTGGCCCGTAGATTCGAGATCACCCTAGTGGACAGAGTGCGGTCCACTGTTGGGCCCCCGCTGCAGCTGGGTCGGAGTCTGTGGACTGGGCACCCCCCATAGGCCTACTGAAGCTGCGCAGACGAGCAGTGCTGTTGATACTTCTACCGGTCCTTGAGTATTGTCGGGCAAAAATCAGACCAGACCCAAGGGCGCCACCCTCCCGCAAACTACAGGGATACGATGGGGAAACCAGACAGGACCCAATCGAAACTTCAATTTGATCAACAGAAAAAGGCACTTGAACACAGCCAGGATGACCACCCACCTGCGCAACGTGCAGAACTGTCGGCGGGCGCTGAAGCTGCTGGAGACGTGCAATCTATGTTCGCCACGATCCATGCCACCCTCTCAAATATAGATGGGAAAATAGATACTCTCACATACAGAGTGGATCGGATGTCTGAAAGGCTGGATAGACACACGGAACGTATAGACATGGTTGAACGCAGAATTTCTGACGCCGAAGACGCGCACCAACAGATGGACACGAGGCAGGGGAAGATGGACAAAACCCTGGCAACCCTCATGGCGAGGGCTGAAGACTCTGAAGCGCGCTCAAGACGAAATAACCTGCGCTTTATGGGCATTGCGGAGATTACGAACACAGGCCCAATGGAGAAATACATCGAGACTCTGTTAATAGTATTGCTTGGTAGAGAAACTTTCTCTGACGTTTTCATTGTAGAGCGGGCGCACAGGTCCCTAGCCCCACCGTCCCCACCGGGCGCCAGGCTGCGGCCGATCATTGCTAGACTTTTAAACTATCGCGATCGTGATGCGGCGCTCCACAAATCCAGAGAATTGGGCAGCCTAAAGCATGAAGGTATGGACATTTCCATATACCCTGACTTCACGCAGCAAGTCCAGGAGGCACGGAAGAAGTTCCTGCAAGTCAAAAAGAAGCTCCGAGACCAGAATATTTCTTATGCAATGATCTACCCGGCTCGGTTGCGGATCACAGATGGCGGCAAGTCTACTGTGTTTAATGAGCCTAAGGACGTCTTCAAGTTTTTGCAACAGAGAGGTTCCCAGGCCCCTCGTAGAAAATCACCGAGAGGGAACCCGGATGAGCAGCAGGATACCTCTGATGTTGACTAACGCTCTTGCTTCCACTGACTTCGAATAACGGACTTGAACCCCCTGGCGTCGCATAGCGAACCTGTCTTACAGAACTGTCTGTGCATGGTTGAGTACAGGTGGACTACAAGAACAAGTTTATACCGTTATGAAGCAATTATGAAGCACAGATAAGTGTACCATATACAATTAGATCAAACTAATTCTGTAATAACTGTATGATATATGCTTATTAATGTTTAGATCGTTAAGGGACTAACTGCGGTCTAGGTTGAGGTCGGACAGCCCCCAGGCCTTATTGTTCTTGCAGGTTATTGTGTGCATAAGTTTTATGTTTTATCAAAGCATTCACCGAGTGATTTTTACTATCACCGGATATTGGCTGGCAGCTCCCGCCAACCTGTGTGCACCACACCAAGTTAAAGTTTCTCTGACGGGAGGGGGGGTGGGGGGGAGGTGGGAATGCTATGGTTTGATGGGGATTGTCTTCGCTGTCACTGGGGAGGCGAAGTGGGAGGGGGAAGGAGGGGGGAAACGTTTGAGAAAATTGGTCGGCAGTAATATAGGCGATGCCCTTTGCAACAGACGTGGCATATTCACGAGATCCCATGACGCTCAATATAGCTACATACTAGGGAATGGCTAACAAGACACGCACCACCAGACCATTGACACTTATGACGTGGAATGTCCGTGGGCTACAAAATCCGAAGAAAATCTGCAAAGTCCTCGCTAATTCAGACCGCCACAAGGTGGATATTGCCTGTATTCAGGAAACGCACCTAACTGATTACACGGAGGGCAGAATAGACCCCAACACCACATCCCTCCTGGACAACCTCCACAACATTGGACTCCGCCAGATCGTGACCGAGCCCACGCACTCAGCAGGACACACCCTTGACCCCCTCTTCACTACAGGAAACTCCATCACCTTCAGCCACACCACCGAACTCCCATGGACCGACCATCGTTGCATCCACTTCACCTTCCACCCACCATCCACAGACACCAGCACCTGCTTCCACGAAGGGCTCCTCCCTCAGCCCGACGCTCTTCAACGTCTACATGGCTCCACTTGCCCCCATCGTCAGAACCTACGGACTCAACATCGTGTCATACGCAGACGACACCCAGCTCATCCTCTCCCTATCCAACGAGCCCAACACCGCCAGACGCAACTTTCGAGAAGGCATGGAAGCCGTCGCCAAATGGATGAAAAACAGCTGCCTACAACTAAACACCAACAAAACAGAAGTACTCATCATGGGCCCAAACCCCGTCGCCTGGAGCGACACCTGCTGGCCACCCGCCCTCGGAAACCCGCCAACCGCCACAGAACACGCACGCAACCTGGGAATCATCCTGGACTCCGAGCTCAAAATGGACCGCCAGATCAACTCTGTCTCGTCTTCCTGCTTCCACACCCTCCGCCTCCTTCGTAAGACCTTCAAATGGATCCCCCTCGAACACCGAAAGACCGTCACTCACGCCCTGGTCACCAGCAGACTCGACTACGGCAACGCACTCTACGCCGGAATAAACAAAAACCTCACCCGCAAGCTACAGAACATCCAGAACGCCGCCGCAAGACTGATCCTCAACCTGCCAAAACACTGCCACATCACCCAGCACCTGCGCACACTCCACTAGATCCCCGTCGAGGCGAGAATAACCTTCAAGATGCTCACCCACGCACACAAGGCCCTCCACGGCACTAGACCAGCATACCTGAACAGCCGACTCAAATTCCACGCACCCCAAAGGACCCTACGATCAGCCCAGCTCTCCTACGCCGTGGTCCCCCGCACCAGAAAGACCAGATCGGGAGGCCGCTCCTTCTCCTTCATCGCGGCCAAAGCATGGAACGCCCTTCCGCTCCACCTCAGACAGACAACATCGCTCCCCATCTTCGCAAGAAACCTCAAAACCTGGCTCTTCGACAGACCCCCTCCTTGATGGAATGGAACCTGCACCCCCCCCCCCCACCCCTAGCGCCTGGAGACCCTTACGGGTGAGTAGTCGCGCTTTAACAAACCCCTGATTGATTGATTCATTGATTGAATAGGTGGGAGATGGGTGGCCTACCGTATGGCCTCCTCGTACTCCACGTACGCCTGAGGTGTACTGCCCCTTATTAGGCGAGGAGTCCCCTTCACATTACTCGACTCTGTTAAAGATGGCCAAGGCCGATATGTTATAGTCCAAGGCAACTTTGGAGGTACTGCCCTGACTATTGTCACAACTTACGGCCCGAATGCGGACGACCCCGGTTTTATTGCACACATCTGGGCCAAGCTGCGCACTCTCACGCCCACGGCAGTCGTATGGGGTGGAGATTTCAATACATGTTTAGACCCCTCCATGGACAGATCCACAGGAAACGAGAGGTATGGGCGACAGGCAGCGAAGGCACTTAGAGAAGGTATGGAAGAATATGCGATGACAGATATCTGGCGCATGCGACACCCACACAAGAAAGAGGGCACCTGCACGTCCACAACTCACAATACATGGTCCAGAATTGATTTCTGGATAGCCACGCAGGAGGTCTGCACATGGACCACATCTATTGCACACATGCCCAAGACACTGTCGGATCATGCACCAGTGCACTTGGAACTCGCTATTCCCACGCATACACCAAGGCAGTTTACATGGAGATTACAACAAAGCGCGCTCCTTGACCAGGTATTCCGTTCCAAACTACACCAGCCCATAGTGGAGTTTTTTTAACACAACACAGGCACCGTGAGTAGTGCAAAGACACTATGGGAGGCCTTTAAGGTCACGATCAGAGGTCACTGTATAGGTAAACACGCTGGGATCCTAAAAGATATCCAGCAGCAGTTGACCAGGATTGAAAGAGACATTAAACAGTTAGAAACAGAATTTACGGCAACACAAAATCCCAAGTTACTGGCGGAAATCAGACAGAAGGTAGATACATACCATGACTTCGCAGAGGATGAGATCAAGTATTTTTCGCGTAGACATAATGCGCGTAATTACGGGGAGGGTGGAAGACCCGGGCGCGCGCTATCAAATAGAATACGTCCCGCACACACATCGACCTACATTACTCAAATCACGGACACGCACGGTCAACCTGTATACGACACTACATCGATACTTGACTGCTTCTCAGCATATTACACTGCTCTCTACTCTGCACGATCTGACACGACCCCTGATGAAATACACCAATATTTAGATGATGTTGCACTGGCATGGCTGTCCGATGCACACCGGGAATATTTTTGTCACCATATCACTGAAGACGAGATAAAGGATGCAATTAATTCTCTCCCAAACAATAAGGCCCCTGGCTCGGATGGACTCCCTGGGGAGTTCTATAAAGAATACAGGGACTTATTAATCCCACACCTGGCTGAGATGTATGAGGAGGCCTACGAGGAGGGTGTGTTGCTAGCATCTCTACGTGAGGCGCTGTTGATTACCCTCCCCAAGCCAGACAAGGACCCAGTGAAATGCGAATCTTATCGACCCCTGTCCTTAATTAATATAGATGCAAAAATCTTGGCTAAAATTATTGCCACGAGGATACAGCCATTACTAAGTAAATTGGTCCTGCCGGATCAGGCTGGTTTTATACCCACGAGATCTACTACGCAAAATCTGAAGACTATATTCGCGCTGTTCCACCACTTAAACCCAGAGTTGCCTGCTGACGCGGCCCTTTTAGATGCTGTAAAAGCATTTGACTCAGTGGAATGGGCATTTATGTTCACGGTACTGCGCAGGATGGGTTTTCCTGAACCATTTCTGCGCTGGATAGCGCTGCTATACTCGGAGCCCAGTGCACGCATAAGAATTAATGGCAATACATCTGACCCGATCAGGATAGGCCGGGGGACTAGGCAGGGGTGCCCACTTTCGCCGCTCCTCTTTACACTAGCGTTAGAACCCCTGGCATGTAAAATACGGCCACAACATGTGGAAACTGCACTACAGTTCCAACTGCGCCCAATCAGTATATCAATGTATGCTGATGACATGGTTCTCTATGTCCGGCACCCAGACACCAACCTCAACCCTCATTAGAGAATATATCCAATTTGAAAGATACTCGGGACTCAGTATAAATTGGGATAAGTCAGTGGTGATACCACTAACCCCTATAACGTTACAGCCCACTCTGGATTATCCTTTGAAATGGCAGACCGAACCTGTGAAATATCTTGGCATATGGGTTCACAGAGATCCAGACACGGTGATACGTGAGAATTATGGCAGAGCCATGTCCAAACTGGAGGATCAGATAGAGAGGTGGATTAAATTACCGCTTTCATTAGCAGACAGAGTAGCCATACAAAAGATGATAGTACTATCAAGATTCCTCTACCTCTTTATGAATATACCGATATGGCTCACTCAATTGTTATTAGTTAGATTGCGTGCGGCCATGTTACGACTCACGTGGGCAGGAAAACAGGCGAGAGTGGGCTGGAGTGATCTGACTAAACCATATACACAGGGCGGTTTCGGAGCACCAGATTTGCAATTGTATTTTTATTGTGCGCAGGCGCAGCACGCACATTATTGGTTACACCCACATGGCCACATACCACATATAGCGGTCGAACAAGACAGTGTGAAGCCGACTCCACTGATTGCCTATATATCGAACCCGAGTCGGTCTGTCCTGAGAACCGGAATCCACCCTGTACATTGCACATCGATGGCTTGGCATATACTAGCCAAACGTGCATTGAAGCTTCCAGTGTATGCGCCGGCGCTGCCAATGTCCCATCACCCGCACATAACGGTAATGCAAGAAAAGAAAATGATGTCCTTACTAGGAGAAATGGGCCTACGCAAGATGAGTGATACATTTCCACATGGGCAATTTATATCGCAGACTGATATCTCCCTCAGCGCGCATTGCACACCTCTGAAAATATTTGCGTACTTGCGCCTGCGAATGGCAATGAGGGAATTATACCCTTCATCTCCAGACGAACCACAGAGACACTATACCCTACAGATACTGCTGACGTCGCCTACACGCCAGCGTTTAGTAACACGCCTATACACTGCGGCCCAGCGGGAGCAGGCCATCGTTCAAAATAAACCACTACGGAGATGGGAAGAGGCAACTGGTAACTCTCTTACACAGGAGGACTGGGACTTCAGCTGTGTGCAGATGCAGCTGCTAACACCAAATTGTAATTTGCGTATAATACATTTTAAATTTATACATCAAGTATATTATACACCGGCGAAACTGCACAAATATGGTCTGAGAGCAGACGATAAATGTCATAGGTGCGGCGCAAATAGTGCTGATTTCTTACACATGGCGTGGGCATGCCCCCAGCTTCAACAGTACTGGACAGAAGTGACGGATGCACTGACTCTTATGCTGGCAGAGCAAATACCTAATCAGCCACTGGTTTGCCTGTTGGGGATGTACAAGCTCCGGCTGGCCCGGAGACGTAAGTTCCTAAGCGGTGGCATTGTTGCTAGCCAAAAGACGTATAGCCCTACGCTGGGGGAGCAGGAGCCCACCGAAGTATCAAAATTGGGTCGCTGACATGACATATTGCAAAGAGACGCTCGAGACATATGCCGAAGAATTGCCGCAGGCCTCCAGACCTAGGGATTTTTGGGAACCGTTTGTGCAATATATTCACTCTACACAAAGTGATGTTTTGACTGTATAATGCAGTAGATTAGTAGTATTCAAGTGTGTGGTTTTCTCTGTACCAGACGGGGTGAGAGGCAACGTGAAGACTGGGGGGTGTTGAAGCGCGATGCATGTTATCCCGGGAATCGTGGGGCTTGATGGGTGTAGCCACTAGGTGTTTAGATATGTAATGCATTTGGGAACATGTTTCATGGTGCCGATGTTTGTCAACCAGTGAAATGCCATTGTGCGCTGTCCACTGTGGATTGTTGGAATCAATACTGTGCATGTTTGCATTGTCATCTTTCTGCTGACCTGAATAAATAAAATAAAAAATAAAACTTTTAAAAAAATTGGCTTAAGTCCATGTTTTTAAGTTTAATCACAAAGGTCTGCAGACTCTCTCAAAAGCAGTAATGATTAGGGTAGTTTAATTACTTTTCCTACTTCTGACCTTGATCTAAATTCCTCCTATGCTCTGTTCTACAGTGGCTTCATCCATAACTAACAATAGAAACAACAGCTGCTTGCAGTATGAATTGGGGATTAATATTTTTATAGTAATATCCCTTAGGTGTGCCCTTCAGAATTTTAATGTATTTTACACCCATTCAGTGTTCATATGCAGGGCAAACAAAATCTGGTCATTGCTACAACTGTGAACACTCATTATGGTAAATGCTTGTGGGAGGTTCTAGCTTCAACCTCTCCAGACTTATTTTAGTTTCTCGGGACATCAACCCTCCATGATCTTTGCTCCCTGCACTTACCTCCCACAAGTCCTTAATGTCCTTAAAAAGACTGAGAGTCTGGTCACAGTACTAGGGCCCTCATCTGCGCCATTCTCCCCGAAAGCACAGCGCTGATTTGGATGATTCTGCCTAGGATGGTAGAGGCACTCAGCTAATGGCTTTAGTTAAAAGTGGATCATGAACGGTAGCCACAAACTAAGAGCACTTTTACGGCTGCACAAACAGCTCACTGACCTGTAAGGGGCCAGTAGTGCATCTCTTACAGGACTCCATGGTGGGATAAGATGGTCATTCGGCAGACACTACAAGGAGCCCCAATTCCATCAATGTAATAATGGGTTGTTCAGATAGTAGGCTATCATACTATCTTGTCAGAGAGGCTCTGGCCACCTTCTTTCAGGGTTTTTCCTACACCCGCCAATTCTGTCAAACCTTGGAATCTGATTCTACCAGGATCTGCCTTTAGATGTTAAGATACAATGAGTCTGGTCTATTTGTATATTGATCCTCAAAGCACTCAGAAATGTTTGTCTTTGCATTCCTCCAGACACGCACTTTCGGTAATCGGTGCCTTAATACTATCTTGCCTGGATTACTCTAACAGTATCTATCTAGGTCTGTCAGACTATCAGGTGAGAAAGGGACAGAGGATTCCAGATATGGCGGTAAGTTTGGTCTTAGATTTCCAAAATTTCAACCATGTAATGGTTTCTCGAAGGGCTTGCCACTGACTCCCAGTTTCACCAAGGATTCAATTCAGGATTCTTTGCTTTGCTAATATGCCTCTTCATAAGACCAGAACAACATTCTTATACAATATCTTTATTCTTTATCAAATCTCCAGATCTTCTCTTGCCATTGCCTCATTAAAAAAAACAACATTGTGTGGGTGGGAGGGGGGGGGAGGGGCAGGCTCTTTCATAGTTCTAGGCCCTCAGCCCTTTTCCTGTGACAACTTGGATTTCTCTGCCTTCATTAAAACCTTTCCTGATAACTACTATCTGTTTTCTTTGTCTCTTTCCCTATGGGTATTTTTGTGTTCTTTCATTCTTTAGTTTCTAGTGACAGTTGTGCTGATCATTTCAGTAGCTGGTAAATCTTAATTCAACATCAACAAGAGAGTAATGTAGATAGTTGATAGAGCAGGCCACTAGCAGGACCACACATTACCAACAGCCCTCCATCTTCATCCGAAAGTAATTTGCTCATTTAAATTCTACCTTTCTAGTACACAGAGTACTTCTGTTAACTTTGTATTTTACTTGGTAGGAACTTTATATGATGCATACCTGAATACTTTGTTTTTGTCTCTTTCTTTTTGTTTTGCAGTTTAACACTATGCTATTATACTGTGTTCCCAAATTCAGCTTAGTGGGCTCAAGGTACTCAGTCCGTACACAGATTGGTTTAGACGGTATGAAAGTTATAGGAACTGTCAACGAGGATTATCCACACACCTTCCAGGTATCCGGCAAGGAACGAACACTAGAGCTGCAGGCCAGGTATGTCTGTGTTTGTACAATGCAAGCATGCATTAAAAGTCACCCTCTCCTTCATTTGTCCTAAAATTTTAAAAATATATTTTACAAAAAGTTAGTGAATTTGTGAAGCAGCACAGAAATAAAGCATAGCTCATTAGATACGAGAACCGCACAAGAAAACAGAAATCCCATCTCTTTCTCTGCCTTATCCCTGAAAAAGCAAGTAGCATCGCGCAGAACTAGTAAATAAAGTGAAATCTGGTTCCCCTGAAAATGTATGTCCCCCTCAAATACAAAAACTAATTTTTACTTCCTTCCCAGAAGGCGTTCTATCAATATTGAATTTATCCCTCATGCAAGGATATGTTCCCCAAGTATTAAAGAAGCAGTAGTAATTCCGCTACAAAAAAACCTGGCGAGGACCCCCAGCTGCTAAACACCTACAGACCTATCTCCCTTCTCCCATTCCCTGCCAAAATCTTAGAGGCCCACGTAGCAAAACATCTCTGCTCATTCTTAGAAGAGTCTAATTATCTTGGCCCCCCCACCAGGCAGGTCTTTGGCCCTCTCACTCTACCGAATCAATCATCCTATCAGTGGTGGATGGCATGAAAGGCAGGGCAGATGAAGGTGGTATCCAGGCACTATCCTATTAGACTTATCAGTGGCATTTGATACCGTGGATCATAGGATTCTAACGGATTGAATTGCAGCAGCAGGCTTAAGGGGGACTGCCCCACACTCAGGGCCGGACTGGCCGTAGCGGGCACCGGGCAATCCCCCGGTGCGCCGCACGGGTGGGGGCCGGTTTTGGGCCCCTGGGGGGGCCGGTTTTGTTACAAGGCCGTTTTTGCAGCATAGCTAAAAAATCGGCCCTGTAACATAATCGGCCGAAAACCGGCCGTGGCAAAGAGCTCGGCCGCACCCCCAACCCCCCGGGGGGGCCGGCCGAGCACTTTGTCAGGGCCGATTTTGTTTCCCAGTCCGGCCCTGCCCACACTGGATGAAATCCTTTCCTAAGGACCGAACCCAGTTAGTCTGTCTCTCTCCCTACTGCTCAGCTAAAGTTCGGGTGAACTGCGGAGTACCTCAGGGTTCCTCCTTGTCCCCCCACCTTTTTAACCTTTATACTCTCCCTTTAATAAATACTCTTCAGCAGAAGAAGGTGAAAATATATAATTACGCTGACGACATGCAGCTGATCTTCCCAATTGACGCGACACCGGACTCGAGGGAGTTCTTTCAGAACACTATTCTATACATCAAAGATTGGATGAATAGCAACCAGTTAAAACTCAACTCTGACAAGACAGAGAATGTCATAACCAACAACAAAATAAATCACTGGACCCCTGCCTATTGGCTAACAGAGATGGGCCCCTCACCAAATCTTAAGAGCGCCGTAAAGAGCCTTGGCGTTCAAATCAATGAGAATCTGTCTATGAAACCTCAGATAGGAATGGTAACGTATTCTTGCTTCCTCCAACTTAGGAAGTTCAGAAGATTCTTTTCTATGGAGGCTAGCATCCAAATCATCATTGCGTTAATCCTGTCTAGAATTGATTATGCTAAGGCCTTGTATTTGGGACTTCCTAAAAACGTAAATCACAGACTTCAGATGGCGCAAAACCAAACAGCAAGAATAGTTTTTCAACAACCGAGACACTGGCACGTGAAGCCACTGATGAAGGAGCTACATTGGCTTCCAGTGGCGCAGCGTTCTATATTTAAAACAGGATGTATTATCTTTAAATTTATCCACAGCAAAGGCCCCAAGTACATATCCGCAAGGATCCATAAATACTCCCCGAAACGCAATCTCAGATCAGCTCAAATGAACCTATTAGTGGTCCTGATTTTTAAACGCAAAAGGATGGGAGGAACACGTTTCTCTACTCTAGGCCCCCTGATCTGGAACTCTTTCCCTATCGCAATCAGACGAGCAGCAAATTACATGTGCTTTAGAAAGATGCTGAAAACATAACATAGAGGAAAGCAACTAAACCAAAATCTAATTTGCAATAGACCAGAGCAGTGCACTCAAATCTGTAAAGGAGCATTAACACTATATCTGATAAGATGATATTATATAAGGGTGACATGCACTTTAGATTTCGATTTAAACAAAATACTTACTTAGCTATTGAGCCAGGCCCCTTCTCCGAGATTTTTGTTTTTTCCCCATTTGTTTAATAGTGTGAGCTGGTGGTAAGTAAAGGGATTTATATGAAATATGGAATTTGGTCAGTTTGCAGTTGCCTCGTGTTTAATTGCTTTTCATAGTTCAAATGGAATTTCATGAGGTTTCCATATTGGATTCAGATGCAGCTCTGTTTTTCTTAACATGTCTAAATAGTAAATGCACTATTATGAATTGCACATTTCTTTAGTTTGCAATTTGATTTTCGCTCTTCTGTTTCCTGTTAGTTCCAAGCAAGACAAAGAAGAATGGATTAAGGTAAATCAATGCAAATCACGTAAGCTTTTTCTGCAAAGAGAGGTTTATTTGAATGTGGCCAAGTGAAATCACTGTACTGTGTCAGAAATGCAAGACATTTCTCTTGACCATCCAATTGGCAGCATTTCATTGAGTGCATCCTTTTAGCATGGGATATGTAGGAGATCCAGGTCTTTGAATAAGTGGACATCCATTGTGCAGAGTATGACCAAAAAATTTCTTTGCATTAAATGTTCTTTATAGAGATATTCTGAGCTTTTCATCATACAACAAGAATTTGGAAATCCGGTTACCATCTTACTTTTATTGAGTGTGGCAAACAATTTCCATCAGTCATGGAGAATTAGTCGGAAAGTTAAATATGTCAAAGCATTGAAGGTCTCTCTGTCCAATGCAGGGAGACCCTTGGAATCACCGGACGCTGATACAGAAGTAGTGTCAAGGCCATGCACTCGTGAGTGCTTGTCACTAGCACAATATGTTTATGAATGTGACTCATAAAAAGCGAACCTAGCTACAATGCAATGGAGCATAGTACAATAGATTAGTAGGGTATGGGGCCTGCAGGGCATATAGGCTGAGGAGAGGATGCCAGAAGGTTCAGGTGCAGAGATTGTGATCTAGAATGGGTAGTTGGAGATAGTCATATGGTGCAGGAGGGAAGGGAGTGGGGATATTGTTTTGAGGGCTTGTGGCATGTCGGCTTTAGAAATGCAGAAGGAGAAGGTCAGGAGAATGTGAGGAAGAAGAGGGAGAGGGCCAGAGTGAGCTAAGGCTCTCTTCAGAGAGTCTAGTAACGGGGTGGCTATCCTGGTTGCAAATGCCCTTTTCGCTGTTTCAGGAGTAGAAATGGCTGGGGCCTGGTGGACTGGGAAGGAATCCCATGGCCTCCGAGAAGAGCAAAATAAAGGCAGGCATATGGTTTTCTGCTTCATTCATTTACTGTGTCCAGTCTGTGATGCACCTGCTGCGCATCTCACACATTCCTACTCATGGCCTTACCTGGATGGCCAGGTATGGTGGGTGCCTAAGTAGACTTCCTTGTAGGCAGTGCATGCAGGTCTTGAATGTGATGCAGAAGGGCAGTGCTCTGAGGGTTCCTTTGATTCTGTCTTTCCTCTGCAGACATTTGATAAAAATGGGCTGCTGCATGTAGGACACTCAAGGGAATTAGGATTAGCAGGAAGTTAAAGAAATTAGGAAAGTGTTCCTTTTCTGGCACTGCCAAGAACACCCTTCTGCCCATTGTCAAATTACTTTTACTGTGGCGGCAGACACAAAATTGCCCTTGATCTCCTATCAGAAAGCATTACACTCTGGATAGGTAGGCCGAGGATGCCTCTATGTTAGAATTGTTAAAATAGATTCAGTTTAGAGCGTCTGTATAATACTGTGAAATCTTAACATTTATTATTAACCAAACGATCATCACCAGAGTAGAACATAAGTCACACAATTGGTGCCTTCTGTTATTAGGGTTGTTTTTGACCACACAGCTGTTTAAACAAGCCTATTGTTTCCATTCTTACCTGCGATGGGCTCTGGGTCTGCCCCTTTCAACCACTGGCTTTTTTATAACCAGCTTCTTCCAGGCATTGGCTTGTGAATTTGTCAATCACTACTTGGCTTAGCCCAGAGGAGTGTTGCTCTCTCATCTAATTCTGTTGACTGTGTATATCCTTCCACCTCCAATGATGGTCCTACTTTGCAATGCATAAGGGGCTCTTTGACATCTCCATATATTTCCCTCTGGTTGCTTATCGCTGCTAAAACATGAACACTAGTAGTGCATGCCTGTCTTTGCACATGTTAGCACATTAAATCCTAATTTATTGGCTTTGCTTATGTTTGTTTTTATATGATTTTATGGTGAAACACTTGTATCTCAGGCTTTAAGATTGATATTAAAATAACATAATGACTCTACAAAATGGTAGATCATTTTTGTAGCCCCATATGTACAGCATAGCCCATATGTTGATAAAAATAATAATGTTGCTGCATCACGTGGCATAAAAGTTTGTAACATGATTAAAGTGATTGCAATGGATTTGAACTATCTGAATTCTGTGAAAGTGCTAGGATCGTGGCTCAACGGAGAATTGTTGTAAAGGTTCTCCTTGTGTGATATCTTGGAATTTATCTGTACACTTAGAATATAATTATTCTGCTAACACTGATTATGTTTAACTAGAGGTAAGCACTACAGATATGGTGTCTTTTAATGCTGCAAATAAAATGTTACTACCCAATTTTTACAAACCGGAAGGATAAAAATCTTAGTAAGCCCTGCTGAGATTCCATTCTAGGATCTGCATATTGCTAATCGATTTGGGTAGCGATTGCTTTGTTCATAGAGCTGTCTTGGACTAGGTTTTGGTAGTTGTCTCCCTTTTGACGAAGCTATGTTAAAGTTAGAAGATATAACCTACACTAAAGTCAGGGAAATATTTTACTATACTGTGTTAGCCACAGTTCAATAGTAAATATTTATGATGTGGGTAGTAACCACTGAGCTGTGTAAGTGGGAATTCATGTGCTGCTATTTCTGTCTCTGTGTGGCTATTAGAAGAGTGTGTGAATTGACAAGTGTAGGACAATTTAATTGTGTCCCACAAGTATCAAAGGACACATACACCCAATGCCCTTGGATTGCGATGTTCTTTTTATTTGTATTTATCTTAGTTGTTGAATTTGTCAGGGTAACTTCATTTGATGACATGTCGTCAAGCTATGGCTATTAGCAAATGCAAGACAAATACAAAGTTATTTCTAAAAAACAGACAAGACAGCAAGACTAATTCAAAAGCTGTTTACGCCATTGTGTGCTTTGTCCTCACATACCTAAGAAGCTTTCCCCCATTTCACTGGTCAGAGAGAACGAGAAATGGCAGCCTTCATCTCTTCTTGTGCACACTAACCATAGGCACTTGCCTGAACTAAGTGGTGCTATGAAAGTTCCCACCTCGGCCCATCCACTGCTTCATATAAAGTCATCTGATGGAGTGTCCTCGTGCATGCTCTGTACATGGAAACACTCAAAAGCAACCAGATCCCTCGCCAGGCATGATTAACACTCTTTACCCATGTTATCCAGTAGTAGACCTTCATGCATGCATGCTGTTTGTCCGTTTTCATCTCCACTTAAAACATCATTTGTTTCACTTCCAAAACGACCATTATAATGGGTTTCTGCATACCACCAATGCCTTGTCATCTTAACATGTTCTCGTGGTTCGGTCCATTGGAATCTGCCACAGTAAATATTCCACAATAAACTGCATCATGTGTAGAGTTCTATATTGTATAGGATCCCACTGTGAGACAGCTGTTTAACCCAGCTCCCCACTGACGTTGTTTTGTCTGGTGCTTCTTTTGTAAAAATAAATAAATAAGTGCATGAGCCCAATGTTATTCGAGAAGTGCACCACCACCAGCACTGCCTAATCGTGGTTTCACCTCAAACCTCTTCCCTCCACCATGTCTACAGTGAGTGTCCCCTTATCTCACTCTTGAAGGTTCTTTTCCATTCTTGCTTCCAGTCTTTAGCCCTGTTTTCCTGTGTTTAACTTCCCCCTGCTTTTCCCCATTTCTGCCTTTCTCTCTCTTGTTCTGGGTCAAAGTCTATAGTAGAAAAATCAGCCAGGTCCCCAAACATGAGGGCCTGTGGGTGGAGACCCCCCTAGAACTACTGATTCAAAGTAAGCACAGGTTTTGTCAAGTCTCTTAACTCCCCTTGCCTTAATTAAGAAATATGTGCAACTTTGACTAAGCATTGGTCTTCAATGGAGCAAAGATCGAATACCTAAGAGGGGATTTATATTGTCCAGAGTTACAATGTGGCTATCGTTCCCTCAATTCTGTAATAAGGGGAGACACAGGTGGGCATTAATCATCAGGATTCATACATAAGATTGCAGTATTCCTTTCATTTTAATGCCTCCTGCTTCAAGACAATATTCTTTCTTTTAGGCTTTTCAGATGACTATAGAATCTTTTCAGCAAAGGAATGAAACCTTTAAAACTGCCGCCACAAAGGAATGTGAAGATCCACCTCCTGAGATTTCTGTGAGTTACTCATTATTAATTGATGCTCTATTACTCTTCCCATAGATGGCTCTCTATTTTACTGACTGATTGCCATAAACTGTTCCTAGCTGCATGTAAAGCAAGCCTGCCAAAGTACAACAACCTGAGTGTCTTACTCTTAGAGTTGTGAGTTTCAACAGGGCCCGTGCACAAAAGCTTCCATTTTACAAATTCACGTTCAAACTCGACATCTTTTTTTAGACAGTGACTTTTAACATATTCTGCATGTATATGATAACATACTCAGAAAGTGTTCTGCTCGCAACTCACATTTCTCCGTAAGCGTTTTATCACAACACTGTACATCATGTTCAAGGATAAAGTACACTGAGCACACTCCCCTTCTATTTTGTTGTCTGTTTGGAGACAACTCTAGCGCAGTCAGACAAATAATAACATTGGCAAAGGACCTCAGACACAGCGCGAACTGAACTGGTTTTGATTGTATAAACTGCTTCAGAGCTTTGGCTTGTCGGAGTAGCACTTCCATGGATTATCCAAGACATTCGCCTGTGTCTGATTGCCAGCTGTGCTGACTTCCATCACTCTCCTGAAAAAGACTGTGGCCTGTTCTATACCAGACTAGCTTCCGGATACATCACCCGTACAGGTAAATGGGGAGTTAAGCTGCTCCAAGAGATTTGGCAGAAAGCACTTCTCTAGAGTACAGTTGGTGTTAAGCAGGGTTATCATTATGATATATATTCATATAATCACTGCAACATTATAATGGTTGAATTATTCATCTTCTTCACCATTCTTGTAATGCTGGTAACAATGCTTTCTTTCCTTCCACTAATAATTGCAGCTCATGTATTTTACACAAGAATCCAATTGCTTCAATAAATGTTTTAAATGTAAATTTGCATATTTCTTGTGTCTCCCTTTGGGCATGCCTAAAGTAACCATGAAAGGGTAAATCTGTTTGCACGAGTTCCTTGAGGGAGTCAGAGTGGTCATTTTCTAAGGTTCCAGACACCATCCTGGTTTAGGGGTCCTAATGGCGCACTCTGAGCTAGCCAGGAATTGGGACAACATATTCTGATTGTGTGCGTGGACTAAGTCCCCATATTTTGACGCATATGTTATCCTAACACACAGCCTTACTTGATTTGTGTGAACCATACAACATTAGGAGGAACTTCAATGGTGTCTGATTCAGAACATGCTGAAGATATATATATATTGGGTTTGTTATGCAGTTAAGCTAGATTTGTCATGAAATAAAAATGTTTTTCTAAAAGTTTAAAAAAACAGATTTTTGTTGCCCAAAAAGGGTTTCCCCGTAAGTTATTGTAAAAATGTGTTTTTCATTGCTTTTCATGAACCAATTAAAATCACATGAGAAGAATTCCAAACTTTAGTGCAGAGAGACAAAACAGTGAGTTTGCTACGTTGAGCTTTCACTGGCTGCCATACCTCTCTACTGAAGAGGAGCTGTGTGGTGTTGTGGTAGATCATATATGGACATCAGAGTAGCTACAACACAGCTCATCTTCCTCCTTCACCAATTAAATTGGTACAATCTGACCTGTGGCCCACAGAGATCCTGAGTCCAGTGGAGTGATGTCTCTGTGGGAAATATTGCCCACCCAAGTCCCAGTTTTACCCAGAAAAAACAAATGGGTTTCTTAGCACATTTTCCTCCAACACAAAGCGGGATGAAAATATGCGTGAAACGGATCTGGAATCAGGAGCCACATGTGGTATTGGACCGGTAACCCTAGGTCTGACATGTTATTACCCATTTTGGGCCTAAAAATTTGGAATGGCTGGTAATTTGGATGGAGATACCATCTGCATTCAGTAACCTTGATACCGGTATCTCCTCCTCCTGTTACTGGTTAACCTTGAATCTGGACCGTAGTGAGGTAAGTGCTGTGAGCATGTTTGTTTTACAGAGGAATCTGAAATACTTACAGAACTCTGAGAATAAATCATGGTGAACGCCAAAGATGCAGAACAAAAAAAACCTGGGCTTTTCAAAACAGCGTAATAAGGCTAGGTGTTAATAGAGCAATCTGTGGCGAGCAAAGGGATACCTTTGCTTCACCTTAGCCAATCATCTCCTTGTGTTGTTTCCTTGTGTCAAGACAGTACCCAAGAGTAAAATTTAACCTATTCTGTTCATAAGATGGAATCAAGGCTTTAGGAATCACTTAGCAACTCCCACTTATGATTCGCCTTAAATATAACCCAGTCTTTGTATTTGTTTTTGCTTTTTTGTTCAGTGTTATTCGTAATTGATGACATGGCGCTTCATTGGGTGCAATCGGTGAATTGCACTTTTTTATATACAGGTCTTAAAACTCACACACAATTGAAATAATTATTTAACCTAAAAATATTATGTTGCTGGTGTTATAGACAGAAATGTAATATTATTGGAGTTTTAGAATTTTTTTCCCTAAAAGATGCGCATTGTTATGTTTTAGAAAGCTGAACTTGGAAAGAGAGCTCCACGATGGGTACGTGACCATGAAGTGACTATGTGTAAGGAATGCCAAGAACCTTTTAATGCGCTGACACGACGGAGGCATCATTGTCGAGCTTGTGGGAAAGTAAGTTTAAATCCGATTGGCAAGTTTACCTAATTACTGCCCTCTGCACAAGGGCGAAAGGACTATAGTCTGATCCACTTAAAGAAAACATAAACAGCGGTTACGCTTAACATTTAGTAACATTTACTTGGCTCCAACTTTAGGCCTGTTACCGGCTGCCAATAAAATCAGGCAAAACTGCCTTGCATGTTGGCTCTTGGATCTTGAGATGTGTGACCTTCTTGATGTTCTCAGATGGCCTCTCACCCTAGGATAGGAATGGAAATCTCCTTGGTCACCTTGCTAGATGAACTTAGAAGGGGATTAGTTTGGGGCCTCACTGTAGGCCTAATATTCCTTTCCACCATCTGTAATACAATACAATGGATCGCACCATCTTAATACATTGTTCGATGGCATTCCACCTGCAAGGGGTCTTTGGTTTCTTTCTCCCTGTTGGGTCACAAACAGCCTTTTGTGAGTCTTTCCTTTTGATACAAGAGATCTCACATAAAGTTGCCAGGCTCCTATTTGTTTCTCATCCTTTTCAATATTTACTTGCAGCCTTTTTCAGGATTATTAAATCTTGTGTCCCTGAAACTATCCTTTGCTAATGAAGCTCAGCTGATCCTGCTCATTAACTGCCCTCCATCTGAGGTGCAGAACACTCTCCTAACCTGTTTCTCAGCTATCTAGGCCTAGATGAGCAGAAATTCTTGAAGCTCAAAATCAGCAAAACAAACACACTGATTCTGGGCCAGAGCAGTCCGTGGAATTCTGCTTTCTGGTCGGTGAAACAGGGACCAGTGCCATCTCCTATTGCCAAGGTTGAAAGTCATGGGTTCTATTTATATACAGAGCTTGAACTAAAAGATGAGCTTAATTCTGTTGCAGCATCTTGATTCTTTCATATGAAGCTGTTAAGAAAGATCCCTCTCATTTGTGCCCCAGCACCTACGAGCCCTGTAGTAGGAGTGGCAGTCCTCTCAAGCATTGATCGTGCCAACATTTACTCCGTGGGTCTTTCTGTGTGCTTCATCCAGAAGTTGCAGGGTGCAAGGACATAACAAGCAGATTTCTGAAGTTGACAGACGCTTCCACTGGTTGTAACATATTCAATTCAGGGAATTCTGTTCTTCCTTGCACACAGACCCTTCTAGGGATGCATCCAGGCATATCCATTCATGACATTCCCACCATCTTAACAAGTGTTTTTCCACTCAGGTGCCTCATCCCTTCTCTCTGTCCCACATTTTAAACATGCACATATGGGTGGCAGGTCTTTCTCAATTTGACCCGACAGTTATGGAAGCAGCTGCTGATTGTGCTTCTCCTGATGGCTAGCCACTCTACTATCTGCAGGCCATCATACTTCATCTTGTCTGTTAGCATGGACCTCCCAGGGCCACTCATGTAGGGTGGACTGTCCTTTCCTCATTTCTATTAGGGCTTTTCAGTCCTGGCATGAAGATACCTTGGGGTGAATGCTGTATTGACAACTCGCTCACTGACTCACTTGCCAAAAAGCACTGAAGGTAGGTCTGGTAATGCTGTGGTATAGACGAAAGCAAAACCTTAACATAAAATAATGCACTGTATACTCCATATCGCTAATAGTGTGCTAAAGTATGAGCAGTGGTAACAAGATGGTACACTACTCAATATACACACCGAAGCAGGCTGTAAGAACAATTTACACAAATTCCTATGCGATTCAAGTGTCGAAAAGCTGTAAACATTAGTATATTCTTTCTGATTTTTAATGTGTGAACATTGTAAAGGACATTTCGGTACCTTCTGGCTTCAATATGGTATATTGGACTATTAAAAACAAATACTGTATGCGAACTATGTCTGTTAAGCAGTAGAATTGCAAGACCATATAAAAACACTCAGTATGTGATTACAGAATTTGATATTACACTGTTTTTGTTAAAAAAATTAAAAAAATTGTTTTTATATATATGATTTATCTGAAGTGCATGCCTAATAGCAACCACCTACTCGGACAGTTAAGCATTTAAATGAATTCTAAGTCATTGAAAAAATAGTTATTTGTTTACTTATTTATTGTACACAGCTGGAAGTCAACAAATTCCTCACGCCTGTCTCCTGCTTATTTTTTACACTGACTACATTTGAACTTAGGAGGACAGCTGGTTGCAGAGAAAAGTTCTTGGGCCAGTCTTCGTTAAATGAAAATCTCCAAAAATCTGATGGGATTGAAATCGGTTTTTGATTGGAAGGCTACATTGATGTTACATTTATCTAATGATCTTATATAGTGCTGTTTTGGTGTTCATTTAATGTGGTTGTTAGTTATTTAGCAGTATTAATATTGTGATTGCATAAAGCAGCTCCCCCAAATGAACTGAATTTATGGAAGTTTCATTAGACAATGCTGAAGTCTTCATAGGCCAGTGAGCTGCTCCTAGTTTGTTTGCCTCACCCATATACTAAACTCTAGAATTGAGATGGTGCCCTTTATTATGGCAATTATACATTCCTCTCTGGATTTAGGAATGGTACCTTGTGAGCTTAAAAAAATCCCTCTAAAAAAAGAGAGAGATTAAACACTGAAGACCTGCGTATTTTTCACTCAATTTCTTTGCTCCCATACGTGGCAACATTTTTGGAGAGAGTGGTCACAAATGGAAGTGCAACAGTATGTTGAATATAATCACCTCTTGGATGAATCCCAAGCTGGATTTCGCCCAGAGTTAGGGTTGGGGCTAGTGGCTTCCTCCATGGTGAACAATCTCAGAATGTTTCAAAACAAAGGGGATTCAACAGCGGTTGTGTTCTTTCAGTCTCCTTTGGTACCACCGATCACCAAGTCCACTTCCATCTGCTATGTGAAGTGGGGCTTAGGATTATGGCCTTTTCTTGTTTTTTATCCCTCCCGGTTGTTCACAGGCAAGTGTTTCAACTGCATCTTTATAGTTGAGAGCCAAAAGTGCTAAAATGTTAGTCTTTCTCTGATTCGATTCAACCTAAGGCCTCTGGCAACTCTGTTTCATGGGCTTCAAGGTACCCCCTATATTTATGTATATGACACACAATCAGTGGTTAACCTTAGCGGAAATCAACCCTTAGTGACAGGCTTCAAAGAGCTCTGAATACTTTAATGGGATGGATGGGTATGAACGTCTTAAAAGTGAACCCATCCAGGTAAAAGATTATAACTGGGTATTCTCAAAAAACAATCTCTGGAAAGACACTTACGGCTGCCCCGATCCAGTGAAGGTGGTCTGGTACTCAGTCATCCTAATTGACTGATTTGGACTTTAATGCCCAGATTTGTGTGGTGATAAAAGCTCTCCATTTTAGTCTCCATATTTCAAAACCTATATTTCCCGGTCTCTCTTTCTCTCAGAGGATCATAGTTGTAAATGTGTTTTTAGTGCAGTCCAGATTGGACTTCTGCCATGAAATCTGCCTGGGGCTTCCCAAGAAGAGAGTGAATTAACTACAAATAATTCAGAATCCCACTGTGTGGCTCATTTTCAATCTACAGAATTTTGGGAGCTCTTCCTCGTATCTGTCAAGTTAAGCTGGTTGCCTGTTTTATAAGCAATACTAATGGTTAACAAGAGCTACAACAATAACAACCCCTCTTTTCTGAATAAGGAATTTGTAGAGTGTGTCCCCCGTCCAGATCCATGATCTCAACCTTTGACCCTACTCGCTATCCCACAAAACAAGAAGTCTGGTGGAAGATCTTTCAGGTTTGCAGCTTCAGAACTCTGAAACAGTAGTCCGCTATGTATATTAAGTAGGTTTAAGAAAAAGTTAAAAACAAGTCCTGGAAAGCCTGTGGTCTATTGAGCAATCTGTCCTGCAACCCTCATCCAAGTAGACAGTGTCCTCTGGGGAGCACCAAGAGACTCCTAGAGAGAGAATGTAACACTTTATAAATGTACCTAACGAAAGAAAGAAAGAAACTGTGTGAACTTGGCAGAACCTGTACTGGTTTTCTATAATACACCATGCACCCAGAAATAGATTGATAGATAAACCAAATGTTAGCAATACAATTACCCCTACCAAAAGAAGCATTGGGGTATATTATGGGATAACTAGACAATATTAACTTAGTAAAAAATAACATACAGGATGCACCAGTGACATTAAAAAGATCTGGGTTTTTTCTTGGCCACATATTGCAGAGCCTCCGTGTACTTTGAAATCCTTGACATACAATAGCAGACAGTGTGCTTCCTTCACAAATATGATTTTTTTAAAGCGGGGAAGTGCAAATCTCTCGGACAGTTGTCACAGTTCCACAACAAGTGGCCCTATAAGCAACCAACATCAGGCGAGTAGACGAGATTTGTCAAATTTCCAATTCCTTTACCTTGCAACTAAAAGACGTCCGTTAATGCAATGTTTATTTTGAGTATGCAAAAAATACTTTCTACATACTGGCTTTGAGCATAGAAAGACCTGGTACCTCATCTGCCAGACCTACATCCTTCTGTGATGCCACTGCTTATCCTGCTAATTAGTATCCCTTATAACTTAGAAAGGTAGTACTTGAAGGACATTTTGTCCCAGATTGCATGAAGTGTATTGCACCACAATATTTGTGACATAGCCCTATATGTGTAGCTCATTAGAGGTTAGCATTGTGTGGTATCCTAAGTGGTACAAGATGTGATTACATCACATCTTTGCACTCCGGCATTTTATTGTAACAGTTGTTTTCTGAGTGGTGTTGAAAAGGGTTGTTCATCCATTTCACACCACAAATGGCCTGCAGCTATCAACATTTAAACGTTGGTTTTTTGTTTTATTTCTACATTGAGAAACATTTAAACTAGGCAGCCATTTTCCTCCGTATGTTAATTTTCTATGAAGGTGTTAAATGTTTGTAGCGTGCCTTCAAGTGAATAAGCTTTCTTGCACTATATATGTGGTTGCTAATTAGCAATGTGCTGCAACATTCTGTTATAGCATCACAGGTTGCTGCTTGTCTGCATGATGTCAGCAGAACAATCAAGTTCCATACAAAACAACCACTCAGCCCACCAAGCACACCTAAAAGGAATGGTGTAATCACACATGGCAGTAAAACGACCAGAAGACCAGACACTGACAGTGATAAGATTAGTTTCTGACCAAAGGTCTTACACTCACATTTCATAAATGGTTTAGTGCAAGTGTACTATATATGAAACTATCATGAGTTTATGTTGTAAAGTCTGTTTTCACATGATCTCAACAAAATAGGATTTAACTATGTTTTTCTCTCATCCAATACATCCTCTATTTGAATATATGCAAAGCTCATTCTGAAAGCTGCTGAAATTACCGCTATATTTTTAAAATTAAATCTCTTCTTAAATTGTTCAGTATCAAATCTTTGAATATTCTTTTATGAAAGCTGTCTTTTCCTGAAGTCTGAAACTCTTTTTTTTATTTTTTTAAATGCCATAGAATATATCTTGCTTTGTTTTTATTCCATCATCATAAGTCAGAAGTGTGGAAGGGGTCCAAGAGGGAATCACCAACAAGTTTTGTTTGTAATGTGTAATGTCAGTAACAGTGAACCAAAACCTCTTTAGTTTATTATATTGCACTTTGTTATGGGAAGCTAATGGACTGAGTTGTAATACTGTAAAGGTTTGTAAAACTAAACAGAAAATATTTTGAACTGAGCATTATTTCAGCAAGTGCTGAAAAACCATGACAGCCTATGTATCAGTTGTTCGTCACGACCCTTTTCCATGGGCACTATGAGCTGAGAATATCTATCAACTTAAAGAAATGATGGTCAGTGACTCTGGTAGCGATTTTGAGAATTCTATTCATGGAGTGGTGCTCCACATTCTCTCCTTTGATTCATTACTGAGAATAAAGAAATACCTGCTCCTCTGCTCTACTTTTCCAATTGGATGATTCCTTTCTCGTGTGATGGACAGGACTCTAATGGAAATTGTGAGGTTGTTATAAGTTGTATAAATTCTGCATCAACACCCAATGGTAAGTTAACATGTATAATGTTCTAAGAATTCTGAATTCTCACCCAGTGGTGATGATACCATGTATAATTTTAAATGCATTATGCAATGTAAAGATCCCACAGGACAAATTAGGATGGGAAAACCAAAAGTAAAGTTTATTCTTCCAGGAATAAATTTACCCCTCTAGCTGGTTTTGCTCTCTCTTTTATCGTTATCAGTCATTTTTTCACAACACTGCATAATTATTACAACATAACATTCTTTACAGTATCTTTATGGTTTCAAATCAAAAGTGAGTTCTCCATTAATTATTTTCTAGGGTTTACTCCCACTTCACACAGCAGACATCACAGAGTATGTCTCCTTTGGCCTTATTTGGAGATACTATCCATTTCTTTAAATATCGATTGGCTAGAGGTTTCTGTTGAAAATGAGGAGGATTTAACACCAGGTCCTTTACTCCAGCCTGTCTCTCGTCCTGGTTAAACCCACTTGCCTGTAACAAATAAAGAGGAATAAAAAACGGGTTCTCCATACTATAGTCTGTCTACTACCTGCCCTTGACTAAACAAAACCTTCCCCTGTTATACTCTGAGAAAACCATTCCCCTTCCCAAGGAGTTCTTCACTTTGCTGGAAAATGTAAGCAGTGCTTCCACTTCCCTTCCTTCCACTTTCATTGGTTAGATGCATCGCCTGGTCCCACTCCTTATAAAAAGGCCCTTCCACCTCCTTCCAAGGTGCTTGCGAGTCTCCCCTCTTCAGGAGTTTGTATTGGTGTTCCCCCTTCTGCAAATGCAAAACAGACCCTGTTTTCCATATGCAAACAGTTTTAGAACTCCCACTAAGTTTTTGTAGTAAAAATGCTCTTGGATTTATGTATGGCTCTGCTATGTGTGCTATCGCGCTAAAGACAGGGACATCGTATGCAAATTGGTGAGATAGGTTCCACCAACAAGGAGTAACCCTACCAGTCACGGAGCCTACCTGAATGTTATTAGGATCTTGGACAGTGGTTGACTCAGTTACAATTCCAGGAGCCCTTGTAGTATGTCCCCAGGAACTTAGATGTGTACATTACCCACACCCAGAAGTTACTTTACCATATATAATGTTAAATTCATTCTGAATTCACACTCAGTGGTAACGTTACAGGGTCTTGAGCAGATGAAAGGTTCATTGTTGCTTCATAATATCTCTGTTTCAAGTTGAACATTATCAAAAATATGCATTTTTAGCTGTATGTTTTTCAGACTTTCTACGAGACATGGTGGAAAGAAATCTCGGAAAAAAATGTAGTTCGTAACTGATTGCGTACTTTCTCAGATCATTTTTGGGAATTATTAGCAAATTTGAATTATGTGGAAAAGTAAAATGTAAAGGTGGAACCCCTACTTTATTCTTCTCTAATCACATTAGAACAACAGTTTAAACATGCTGTGATCCTTTTCCTGTTGGTATCTGCTGTGTGTGGCAGACTTCTGAGACAACTGCCTCCAGAGTAGTATGTTCGAGAGATTTGCAAACTCACTGTTTTTATGGCTTAGAGAGACTTTAACCTGCCAGAGACAACTCAGCAGTGCAGTGAGCTATGTCTCACTCACTCATTAGGGCAACAAAAACAAGCAATGATATGTTGTAATTTGTCTTCCATAAATCTGAATTTTTGACCTCGTATTTTTGTTTTATTTAAGGTTGTTTGTTGGAAATGTTCTGATTACAAGGCTGCACTTGAATACGACAGCAATAAAATATGCAAAGTTTGTAAAGATTGCCATAATTTCTTAACTACTGGCTCAATGGGCAATGAAGAAAAGAAAAAGAAGGGCTATCTAGTGGTAAGAGATTCTATTACAAGTAATATTGCAAATCAATCAGTGCAGTAATACTGAATGCATCACTATCCAATATCGGTACCAGAGAAATACAGCTTTGACAGATTTAGATTTGAGCTTTTGTAATCATGGCAGATATACATCTGTTTCTATGTTTCAATGGTTTATGGGTGCTTGAGATTCTATCCTGCACTCCACCCAAGTGCAGTATTTAGACTTAAACCCCTTCATACAAACACTGTTGATTTTTAACATTGACTTGTGGTGCAAAGTCCACTGCAAATATTACATATCTAAAGCTTTAATATAAAAAAGGCTGTTAATACCTTTTATGTCTCTCATGTTCTTGGTTCACCTGGGCATAGATACATCAAGAAAATTATAGCGAATAGCATCGTAGTCAGACCAGTCATCTTGAACACGGTTATAGATGAGATTGTGGTCTGTTTTGGAGATTACTAGGTCCAGCATAGCATCCTAAATATTTATGGGAAGGTTACAGAGTGCAATAGGTTATTCTCTTGAAAGAAGTATTTAAGTTGAGTGATGTGAGTATTTGTACATTTAGTTCATGAAAGACTGAAATCTTATAGGAATTTATGCTTACACACCAATCGGTGCCTTTGTTCGTTCTCCTCTTAAGTTACACAAGGCAGTACTCAGTCCCCACCTAACTCTATAGCAATGAAAAGGACCTGAGAAAATATTATGTCATGTTGTGTGTATGTTTCCTCATGGGACAAAATACATCCAATGGGAACAGTCCTTTTGAACTCTGGTTTTGTGCCAATATGGATCGAATTTACTGTGTCACTTGTAGTATGATTAGACCAATCCAACAATACTTTATTCGTCCGTTAAACTGCATTAATAAAGTCCAACAATCAGCTGACATGGATTTTGCAGTGATAGGTTTTCGCTTTTTTAGGGTTGTATTAACTCTTACCTCGGGTACTCTTTGTTAATAAACAAGCAGTGATGTGAATATTAGCAAATTTCTTATTTTTGGTCTTTCAGTTTCAAAGTAGATTGTTAATGGCACTTCTTATCAAAAGAACATCAAGTGTGAAACACCTTCATTAAGGTTTCTGAGGAAATGTTATGTCATATTGTTGACATTTATTACTGCAATTCCATGTTTGAGTTGTTTTAAATCCATTCATCGGATCCCACTTCGACCTCCTTTTCTTCTGTCTGAGGACTCTGCAGGCAATTCTCCTGCAGTTTTTTTCTCTCCCACCCACACCCTCCCTCAAACCCTCTCTCTCTCTCTCTCTCTCTCTCTCTCTCTCTCTCTCTCTCTCTCTCTCTCTCTCTCTCTCTCTCTCTCTCTCTCTCTCTCTCTCTCTTCTCTCTCTCTTCTCTCTCTCTTCTCTCCTCTCTCTCTCTACTGATACATTGTGCACTGTGCATATCATGGTTGCCTGGTGACTCCCTCATTTCATTTTAGGGCAGGTGTTCAAGAGAGATGACGAACCCCAGGGGATGAGTCCTGTCATTGCTTTGACTGAGGGAGGAATGATGTCAGGAGTTGTTCTTACCCTGCTTGCACTAATGTCATGCCCAGTTTGACTGCTTAGGTCCAATGCAGACTTTGTCTTTCAAATGAGACTTTCAGTTAGGAGCCAAAATCCCATGGTCGTTGCTTTATAATCTGCCACATCTCCTGACTTTATGCTAGAATCTCTTGGCTTGCCAAGAGGGGACAGTACAAGATAGCCAAGTCCGAGTAATAAAGTGAAAAGTTACCTCTCTGTGTAAGTGACAGTCTTCCGAGAGACAACATGGATGGTATCAGAGTTACTGCAGGTGTTACTTTATGTTGTTGTGTTGAAGTCCTTTTTGAATTTTTGATAGAGAAAAGCAAATGTTTCTTTTGGGTTATGCCTAACGTTGTGAGCGAAAAGCAGATGAGTATTTTCCCTCATCGTTACATATCTGTTTTCTGTTCATCGCAAAGTGCAATCTTGTAGCATATGTTATTTTATAATGAAACCACCTTAAAATCGTATTGGACGAGAAATTTGAGCGTACTTCATGCCATGTGGCCAATTCTCTGTCTTGTGCAGGTCTGCTGTGTCTGCTCTTAAAAGGCTTTACTTTTGTTTCTCCATAGGTTGAGGCAGCTGAAATCTCCAAAAATAGCATAATTTGTGGCTTTCTTCAATATAATGAGAAATCTAAGCCGTGGCAGAAAGTGTGGTGTGTTATTCCTGAACACGACTCCCTCGTACTGTACTTGTACGGTGCCCAACAGGTAATGAAGCAGATGTTGCCATCATAGTGATAAAAAACATGTTCCTGATACACACGATTAGACTGTAAAGCACGTCCTTTTTAGGTCGAGCCTCGAGTAGCGCGCAAGCGCTGCTAGGCGAAGACTTTATGTTAGGGGGTTTCGAAAGCTGACCACACGCGCTCGTGCGTCGTGGCCTTTTCGGGCGGTTACGCGCGCAGAGCCGACATCTGTTTCCCATTATCGTGCCCAGACGCGTGCGCGATAATTGGAAACATATGCCGGCCGTGCGGGGAAAAGGCCATGACGCACGAGCGTCTGGTCAGCTGAGAAGGCTGCCGCACTCGCTCGCCCCCGCTCCTCTGTGGTGCGCGCGCACCACTGGTTTCCACTCCGCTGCCGGTCCGGACGGGCGCACCCTCTTTCATGAGCAATGACTCTTGTTAACTAAGCTGTAACCTACTTACCACGCACGCGCAGGAGGCGCGGCCTCTTTCCTAGTGCTGCGGGGCCCAACGTCGGTGCCGTGACTCCCTGTCCTCGGCAACACGGGACAGAAAAGTGCAAAATGGTTAGTAAAGCGCCACCATCCTTCCGCCAGTGGAACCGGGAGGGTGCAGGGCCTCTTCGATGGGGCCGTACCCTGCCTCTACTGTGCGGATGCTGTTGGATTAGGAGAGCAGAGAAGCGGCGCTGTTTCCAGCGTGGCATTAATGGCTGCCGAGTCCAGAGCATTGTGCGCGTTCTGTGTGCACGAGCAAATGAGTTTGAGGGTGCTGTGATTCCATGAACGATGCAGTTCCTGGGCGGAAAGAGCAGCCGGCCGGCTGCGCCGCCATGTTGGGAACTGGTTTTGTACTTGGTGGTGCTGCAGGCCGGTAGTCAGTATGGAGTGTACCCTACGCCCAACACTACCTAACTGCAGGACGGGACACTACTTCCTGAAAGCTGCTGCCGGGCCTCTGATTCTGCTGTCTGGCTCGGGATGCAGTGGCACGTCTGTGGAGCTGTGGTTCGTGCTGGCATCCGCTGGCCTGTCATGTCACCCTTTATTCCACGGTAGCTCCTTTCTCTGACACTTCTTTTTCTGTGACACTACTTTTGGAGACCTGTAATGTGACATGCTGTGGTCTTCTAACGGGGTGTGGTTAGAGCCTACGGTGTATAAGGGTAAGTCTTGTATTGTTTGGGTGTGCTCCTAGACATTCTATTATACCCATGTGCGGTACCTCCCAAGTAACTGAAGTTTGTCATCGTCCCCAAGTCGTTGAAGTTCTGCTTGCTTTTCTATGCAGTACGAGGTAACCAGTACGGGACTGCTCCACTGTAACAGTAAATTCGGTATTTTGTGAAGCGCGAACTAAACACCCCTAAGGGTCTCAATGCGTTGGGTCCACATACTTGGGTAGAACAGTTAGTCTTGCAATAGGTTTGCTTTGTCAAGTGTGTATTGGCGTGTTTGTGGTCGTTGAGCACGCGTGGTCGAGCAGTTCTTGACAGCGCAAGTGGAACTCGCCATTATCACATTTATGACACTTGATGTGAATAGCCCAAACACTAAGTGAAATAAAAAAAAAATAGGGCTACTAATTGCTTACCCAACTTCACACTGGTTTACATAGCTTTACATTGGATTACAAGCGAATTGTCGCCGGTACACTCAAAGGTGTTTGCCACACATTAGACGACCGCTCGCTGCAGTGCAGAGGATTACAAAACGCTGCGTTCAGCGGCTACAATACATATTTTCTCACAAGTGGCAGAGGCGATGTTAAACCATTGCAGTAAACTCATACGCACATGCAGAACACGAAATGCTAAAGTGGTTAATACAGAACGAGTATATAAATCCCGTACTAGATGGAACAGGGAATTTGCATCACTGCAAAACATACACACGTGCAGCAGATACTCGCAAAACTGCACACCACCACCACGTACGCTGGACGTACAATAAGCTACTAAAAGTGTAGTCCTTTCACAGCGCTGATTGTATACCCTTACAGTTCCAGGAGTACAAATGGTAAATAACCCTCTCCAGTTGACCGTGCTTTTATTGACTGCTTGTTGAAAAGAGCGCCCAGGGTGGATTGAAGGTGAGGGCTATGACTAATGCAAATTTCAAATTCCTACTCACAAAACCCTCTTCCCTCTGATCTCCCCAAAAGACTACGGTAAAACGCAGCAAAAAGAGCCATTACAGGAGGACAATAAAGCATTATGTTAAGAAGCAGGGCTATTTGTTTTGCATGTGCATCTGAAAGGGTATTCTAAAAATGCAAAAGGGACAACGTAAGGAATGACCTTTATGATGTGCTAAATTCAAGGAGGGATAGGTTGCTAGAAAAACAAGCATTGGCATAGCCAATAGGTCTCGCCTTTGGGACCTTATACGTTTTAGCCATGCAACAGTTGATGTTATTGCACCAAGGATATTGTGCTGCATAACTAAATACTTATACGGTCCCAAAAATGAGACCTATTGGCTATGCCAATGCTTGTTACAATAGTTTTAGGAAATTTTAAGAGGTCAAGAAGGAATATGTCTAAGGAACCTTAGTAATTGAAGACTGTTCTTCAACTTAAGCCCTACAATGTTTTATGGTTAGTTCACCACCACCCCTGAAGTTGGTTATGCAAACAGATAACTCTCCCTAAGAGCAGCATGATAATGTTTATTCAGTGATTAAACTCACAACCCAAAGTACTAGAATTCTTGCATACGTTGTTTGAGTTCTGTTTTGTATTCCAAGAGCTTGCATTTGTGTGGATTAAATTTCAGCACTGAAGCATTTATATATCTTTTCAATACAGAATGAACTATTAATGCCACTACTTAGTGTAACATGACATCGTGCAAAAACTGTATATATTGGAAGAGAATGAGCAGAGGGATTCGAGCTGAATTGTTAGCTCGTAGGCTAACAGTGTCTCTTCTAAACTGGATCAGTAAGATCCTGGTTGTCTGAATGTCACTAATCTTTGGGGTAAAGGGCAGATGTATTCCCATCACACTTACTATATTAACACTGAATGAATGAAGATGGTTCAATTTGGACTTCAAGACTGAGCAAGAAAGCCTTTGTACTCTGAAAAACAGTGTGTAAGAAAGTTAGTGCCACTGTCTATCAACCCTTCTGAAACCGCTCGCAGAATCACTTGCACCAAATTGAAGACCAGTACAAATTTCACACCTCTAAAGGATGATTCTTCAGAAGTTGTCAAACCACTTGACCATTCAGATATCTCTGACTGCCCTATGCCACATTGACATGCCACCATCAATCCACTCTTCCTTCACAACCATCACTCCTGGCACCTTAACCTATGCCAAAATCTCCTCTCTGGCAACGTCATCTTTGCTCGGTCCACACATATGCAATCTCTTCATAAAACAGCTTCTCTTCCTTGAGCTGTGAAACAGACAGAGACAACCCTATTAAACAAAATATTTCCACAGCATTGGACGTACCACTCATGTAAGATCAGTGAAAAAGTTGTATCTATCCAAAAATAATAGTACATCTGGAGGAAAAACACTTATTTACTAGAGACTACCAAGTCTAGCTTTAGCATCTGCCACAGTATTTAGAAGTTCCCTTCCAGTCACCACACAAATACTTTCTTCCCATGTCACCAGTCCCTTTCCAACATGTTTCATATAACTGAATACATCATTCTACTCAACATTCAGGAACTAAACATTTTCACTTTAGTAATAATTAAAGAACACATGTTGGATAAATAAATCCCAAACCATGCGATTCTCCAAGACTGCTCTATTCAGAAACATGTAACCATTTATAGAAGCAAAGAGGAATAAAGAGAGATGTGAGAGACTTTGAGACAATGTTACTGAAGATCAGTGAGAGGGCGTTATATACTGAAAAAAGAGAAGATGATAGAGAGACAGATTAAGCCAGAGTGAAGTCTGTATAAGAGAAAGGAAAAGAGGAAGAAGATGGCAAGAGAAATAAGCATTAAGAAGGGGATATGGAAAACATTGAGAAGGGAATTGTTTCAATTCTCTCTTTGGAGAAAAATGGTTAAAGCAAAATGAGGCAAAGTAAATAACACCTGGGCAAAGACCGAAACCAAGAAATTGGGATGTCAATATTGAAAGGAGAGAAATAGAAGCCAGAAAACAGGTGAACAAGGGAAAGAATTAAACTTGATAATAACAATGGGGCCCAGGTTATGGAACAAATGAGAGAGACAAAGCGTAATAGAGAACAATGAAGTCTGAGGATATGGAAGAAAAGGGAGAGGGTATCTGAAAGAAACACATAGTGATAGATTCTTTACCTTAGAATATCCCCAGGCGTCAGACTGGATCCGGAAAGTTTTCGTCAGCAGTACCCCTGCGCGTCGGTAGGGGCGTCGTGCAGCTCCGCGTCCGTCGTTGGCGTCGTGGTCGCCGAGATGACGTTGCGGCCGCTACTTAGACGCCGCCCACGCGCGCTGACGTCAGTTCTTTATTTTTCCGCGCCAGCAAGCGCAGATCCGGAGAGAGCAGTACCCCTAGTCTTTTTTGACTACGTTTTTTGAGATCTTTTTCTCACCCTTTTCAAGTCGATACGACTCCTGGTGCAGTTAGGTATGCCCGGGTTTAAGTCTTGCGAGGACTGTCATCGGATGATGTCGGTGACGGACCCGCACCGCGTGTGTCTCTTCTGCCTGGGGCGCGACCACGACCCCAAGTCGTGCCCCGACTGCCGGTCCATGGCGCCGAAGTCTTTGCGGGAGCGGTCCCGAAAGCTGCTTGAAGCCCGGCAGTCGGCTCCGCGCCGAGAGGTCCCGGTCCAGAGGGAGGTCGAGGGACCGTGCGCGGAGTCATCATCGGTGATCGTCGGGATCGAAGTCTTCGCACTCGGGGTCAGGTAAGGCGAAGCACAAGAAGTCGAAGAAACGTCATCGTTCTCCGACTTCCCCTCGCCGGTCGCGGTACGCGGCTGAGGGTGCGGGTGGTGCCGCTCCGGTGGAGTCCATGGAGTCGCCGCCCGACTACCCGCCCTTCCCGGGGTCGTCGGCGACTCCGGCCCAGATACAGGACTTCCTGTCGGCCATGGCTCGCCTCTTTGGGCCGTCGGGTCCCGCCGGTGCGCCTTCGGGCCCCGCGGTCCCGCATGGGTGTCGTCGCGTTTCCTCGCTGGCGGCTCCGGTGTCGCTGTCTGCTCCGGCCCCAGCGCCGCAGGACACCCTTGGATCCAGGCCTGGATCCCGGTCGACGCCGGTTGACCTTGTTACGCCTCCACCGACGTCGACTCCACCGGCACCGATCCTGACGCCGCCCGCTCCTCGGGACGACGTCGACCTCAGATTCAGCCCCAAAGTGGACGCGGCGTCGGCCTGGCGTCGATCGATGTCGTTCTCGACGCCGTTTGGGGATTTCTTTCCCCATGTCCCTACTCCTTATTTTAGGCCTGTTGAACAGCCTGAGGAGCAAGGGGAGGACTGGGAGGGGTCGGACGACCCTCTCGCTGCAACCTGCGAGTCTGAACAGGACTGGGCTGAGTAATTGGGGGACGCCAGTGGTCTGGATACCTCACCAGACCTTGGCATGCTGTCTCCTCCTACCGTGGCTACGGAGGAGGGAGCCAGTTATGCAGTGGTGTTGCGTAGGGCGGCGGCGGCCTTTCACCTCCAGCTCCCTACTGTGGCCGTCAGGACTAACCTCCTGACAGAGGTGCTTCAGCCAGCAGCTACTTCTGCGGAGCCGCTGCTGCCCTTCAATGAAGCCCTTTCGGACGTTCTTTTGGGCACTTGGTCCAGGCCCACCACAGGGGCTCCTGTGGATAGGAACATGGCCCGACGCCATCGCCCGGCTCCGGGTGACCCCATTTTCCTCTCCCAACATCCCACCCCGAGAGCTTGGTTGTGCAAGCCTCTGCTTCCCCAACCGCCTTCCCTTCCGCCCCACCGGATAGGAAATCCAAGAAGCTGGATCAGTTTGGGAAGAAGATTTTATCTTCCACCATCTCTGCGCTGCGGTCTGTGAACACCGCATGCCTCTTGGGCCGTTATTCCCACTCTCTGTGGGATACGGTGGCGAACGTGCTGCCCCAGTGTCCGGAGGAGGCCCGGCCTGCTCTCGCCCAGGCTGTTGCAGAGGGGAGAGACGCAGCAAAGTTCATGATCCGTTGTGGTCTAGACACCGCCGACTCACTGGGCAGATCCATTGCAACGACGGTGGCGGTTCGCCGTCACGCCTGGTTGAGAACCACTGGATTTTCGGGGGATGTCCAAAACACCCTTATGGACATGCCCTTTGATGGCCGTCCGCCTCTTCGGCGACAAAGCGGACAGCGCGTTGGAGAGGTTTAAGGACTCACAGGCTACGGCCAAGTCCTTGGGACTCTCGGCAGTCCGCCCTCCTCCGCCTTCCGCTTTTCGCTCCTTTCGTGGCACAGGAAGGGGCGACCCGCAGCGTTCGCAACAGAGCCACAGGCCGGTGCAGCAGTCATCCGAGCGCGGACGCGGGTTCCGCCGTGGTGGACAAAGGGGCCAGCGGGCGGGTCAGTCCACCACCACCCCGGCCACCACTGCCTCCAAACCTCCCTAGTCCGAACTTTCAAGCCCATCAAACGCCAGTGGGCGGCAGGCTCCGCCATCACCTCCCCCACTGCGCACCATCACTTCGGACAGGTGGGTTTTAGAGATAGTCCGGAGGGGCTACTCCCTCCCCTTCGAGATTACCCCCCCAGCCATGCCACCTCAATACCACCGCATGTCGGGGGATCACTTGGTGCTTCTTCAGCAGGAAGTTGCGGCCCTCTTGGCCAAGAGGGCCATCGAGCGCGTTCCGGCGCACCAAATAGGTCGTGGTTGTTATTCCCACTACTTTGTGGTGCCCAAGAAGGACAAAGGCCTGCGTCCTATCTTAGACCTCCGGAACGTCAATCGCTTCCTCCGCAAAGAGAAGTTCAAGATGCTCACTCTAGCTCAGGTCTTGTCTGCTCTCGACCCACAAGACTGGATGGTAGCGCTGGACTTGCAGGACGCCTATTTCCACATCCCCGTCCTGCCAGCCCACCGGCGTTACCTACGGTTCACGGTAGGCCACGAGCACTTTCAGTTTACCGCGCTCCCCTTTGGCCTTACCAGCGCCCCTCGGGTGTTCACCAAGGTGATGGCGGTGGTCGCAGCTCATCTGCGCAGATCAGGGGTCTCAGTCTTCCCCTATCTCGACGATTGGTTGGTGAAGGCGGGGTCGCCCCAGACAGTCATCTCCCTCCTCCAGACTACGGCCGACCTCCTGCACTTGCTGGGGTTCTCCATCAATGTGCCAAAGTCGCACCTGATTCCCTCCCAGAAGCTCCTCTTTATCGGAGCGGTTCTGGACACGGCGCAGTTTCGGGTCTATCCTCCCGAACGGCGAGTCCAGGATATTCGGGCTCGGATTCCCATCTTTCAGCCCTTGTCCCTGGTTTCGGTCAGAGTGACTCAGAGGCTGCTGGGCCTCATGGCCTCCTGCATCCTGCTGGTCAATCATGCCAGGTGGCATATGCGGGCTCTGCAGTGGGACCTGAAGTTCCAGTGGGCGCAGCATCAGGGAAACCTGTCCGATCACGTCCAGATCTCGGAGGGCACTGCACGCCAATTGCAGTGGTGGCTCACGGACCGGCATTGGGTCGACGGCAGATCCCTCTCCCTTCCCCAACCGGAGTTCACAGTGGTGACGGATGCGTCCCTCCTGGGATGGGGCGGCCACATGGGAGAGGCAGAGATCAGAGGCCTCTGGTCTCCGGCGGAGTCCCGGCTCCATATCAACCTTTTGGAGCTGCGGGCGATCAGGCTTGCACTAAAGGCATTCCTTCCCTCTGTCAAGGGGAGAGTAGTGCAGGTGTTCACAGACAACACCACCGCCATGTGGTACTGCAACAAACAAGGCGGGGTGGGGTCGTGGACCCTCTGTCAGGAGGCTCTGCGTCTCTGGACATGGCTGGAACATCAGGGCATGTCCCTGGTGGTTCAACACCTGGCAGGTTCTCTGAATGCCATGGCGGACGAACTCAGCCGCAGGTGCATGCTCGATCACGAATGGCGTCTTCACTCGGAGGTGGCGCAAGGTCTCTTTCAGCAGTGGGGAGAGCCTTGGTTAGATCTATTCGCCACCGAAGAGAACGTGCAATGTCATCAGTTCTGCACGTTGGAATTTCCAAGGCGGCACTCGCTCGGCAACGCTTTTCGTCGCAGGTGGAGTTGCGGTCTGTTGTACGCCTTTCCGCCTATACCACTTCTGCCCAGAGTGCTGAAGAAGATCAGGCACGACCGGGCCCAAGTCATTCTTGTGGCTCCGGAATGGGCTCGAAGAGTATGGTATCCCGAGCTACACAGTAGGAGCATCGATCCCCCGATCCGACTGCCTCTTCAGGAGGATCTTCTGTCGCAGCAGCAGGGGACGGTCCTCCACCCGAACCTGTCCAGCCTCCACCTCTTTGCGTGGAGATTGAGCGGCGGCAGTTGATTCCCTTCGACTTGCCTCCTGCAGTTTGTGACGTTATTCTGGCAGCCAGGCGTCCCTCTACTAAAGTGGTATACGCCTGCAGGTGGAACAAATTTGTGGCATGGTGCACAGCAAAGGCTGTGGTTCCCCTTTCTGCCCCTCTTTCTGAAGTTCTACTGTTCCTTCTTTCTTTGGCCCAGCAGGGCTCTGCTCTGGGCACTATCAAGGGCTACCTTTCTGCTATTTCGGCCTTTCTCAGGCTCCCTGATCAGCCCTCTCTTTTCAAGTCCCCTGTTGTAAATAGGTTTCTTAAAGGCATTACACACCTTTTTCCTCCTATTCCTTTCGTGATGCCTCAGTAGGACTTGAATCTGGTTCTGACGTACTTGATGTGCGCTCCTTTTGAGCCCCGTCACAACTGTCCTCTTCGTCTTTTGACGTTAAAGACTGCCTTCCTGGTGGCCATCACTTCCGCCAGGCGAGTGAGTGAGCTCCAGGCTCTTTCCTGTAAGCCTCCTTTCCTTTCAGTCCATCCGGACAAGGTTGTGCTCAGGCCCCGTCCTTCCTTTTTGCCAAAAGTGGTTACAGCCTTTCACATTGGGCAGACTATTACCTTGCCCACTTTTTTCCGCCTCCGCATCCTTCCAGAGAGGAAGAGAGGCTCCACCGTCTGGACCCAAAACGTGCGCTTTCTTTTGTCTCAACCGCACACAGCAGTTCCGGGTGGATGACCAGCTTTTTGTTGGCTACGTTGGCACCAAGAAAGGTCGGGCGTTCCATAAGAGAACTATCTCCCACTGGGTTGTCTTGTGTATCAAAGCCTGTTACTCTTTGGCTAAAAAAGAACCTCCGGTGGGGCTGCGTGCTCATTCCACCAGAGCTACTGCAGCCACTACTGCATTGGAACGGGGTGTCCCCCTGCAAGACATCTGTCAGGCAGCCACGTGGGCCTCGCTGCACACATTTACCAAACATTATTGCCTGGACAGCCAAGTCCAGAGAGACGGCTTCTTTGGCCGTTCTGTTCTCCATGACTTTCTGGTGTGATCTTAGTTCGCAGACCCACCACCGGGGTTGGTATTGCTGGGGTATCTATTCTAAGGTAAGGAATCTATCACTATGTGTTTCTTTCAGATGCACAAGTTACTTACCTTCGGTAACGATATATCTGTAAGAAACATTAGTAGTGATAGATTCCTTACCGCCCCACCCATCCTCCCCGTTCTGCGAACTGATTTCTAGGGTTAAGGTCATCCCTTTCAGGGCCCTAGTTTCAATGCACCAGTGGTCAGTATCTTGCATGGCTCTGCGTTCCTGGTGCGGAAAGTCGTGTACAGAACTGACGTCAGCGCGCGTGGGCGGCGTCTAAGTAGCGCCTGCGACGTCATCTCGGCGACCACGACGCCAACGACGGACGCGGAGCCGCACAACGCCCCTTCCGACGCGCAGGGGTACTGCTGACGAAACTTTCCGGATCCAGTCTGACGCCTGGGGATATTCTAAGGTAAGGAATCTATCACTACTAATGTTTCTTACAGATATATCGTTACCGAAGGTAAGTAACTTGTGCGTTAGGCTCAGTGAAAGGAGCAGAGGAGGATTTCCAGAGGAAGGTAGAAGAATAAAGAGAGAGCTTTAAGTGATGAAGAGATGTTTTGAAGAGCGAGATGAAGACAAAGGAAGAAAAGGGCCAACAACATTTTACAGAAACAGATGATAAGAGGAATAGAGGCTGAGATAGCGGGATGTGTGTGAGGACTGAGAGAGCAACTGAGCCAAAGATAGAGAGAAAGAAAGGGAGAGAAAGAGAGAGTAAACAAATTGGGATGAGGAACAGGAGTGAGATAGAAACAGAAGAGAGAAAAAGAACATCATTATTAAAATCAGTAAAATCTCATCATTGAATGTATTTGCAATTCTGGAATGTTAATTAAATAGAGTTGCAAATAAAAATAAAATATAGAAAAATGGGAAAATGTAAAATGATGGCTCAAAAATGGATAGCACTTGAGGCAGCATATATGACCTAGAGCTTGCGGAGGTGGCCAGGCAGTGGAGCGGCACGCAGACAGGGAGAGGGCACCAGCACACCGCTCAATTCTGAGTTGCATCAGTTCTCTTGTTTGTCCAGGGATGGAGAGGATTTGGGGTGGAGTGGGGTTGTGGGATAGTTGCCTTAGAAGGGGACAATGTGGTATTCTGCACAGCTCTTGGCTTCACAGCCTTATCTCAAAGATCCCATGTTGAGTGGAACGAAGTAAGCGCCTCTTTGGACTTGAGCTGAGAAGTTTTTTCCGAGCCTTGAGCTCAAAGAGTGTCTTGTCAACTGAAAGGTGTTATTCCCACCCAAAAGCAAAAGGAGCTAAGGAGGCCTTTAATTGTTGTAATGAGCAGTTAAAGAGGGGAATGTATCTTTCCTTTGTGCACATAAAGAACTAGTGGCTTATTTAATTGCTTATCATGTTGCTGTTTGCTGAGGAATTGTGCCTTTTTCACTGAAAGTGCATCCTGGGCAGACCCAGGATGGGTAAAACACTAGGGGTTGCAAAAGATAATTTCCAGTGAGTAGCTAATGTGACTACAGTCTGCAGAACCAGTAGCTTTGTCTCTTGCAGCCTCAATTCACCAATTTGTATCCAAATATTTTAAATCCTCAGTTAAAACGCAAGATCAATCTGACCACTTTTGTGTCTTGGCAGTGAGTCTTTGTGACCAGTTTGATAGAACCTCAGAACTTTCCGACCTGGAACTCCATAAAGTGGATGCTACCTATTCAATCCTTGTGAGAACAGGTCCTCAGCCTTCTTTCTTTTCTTGTATGTAAATTGCTGCATGCTTAGTGGATTCATTATTAGCAAGGGTGGTGGTGTCTGGGTTGGTTCGGGGCTCAAGTGGATCCAATTTTCACCCGCCTTTGCCATTGCAAGGGCATAATAGAGACAAGCATCCCCAACAATGATCCATATTCATATCCATTTTATCCTCAAGTTTGCATGCTCTTACCAACTTCTTCATCAATTATTCATCCTCCTTTGCTTATGCAAAGCAAGTATTTTGTAATTTGGCAATAAGATCAGCCAAATAAAGTCTAAACAATGTGTGAGTCATCACACAATCCTGTTGTAATCCACTGTGCACCTGTATGCAAGAAATGGTCAAAGGTAAATACACAGACTAAGTTATTGAAAGCCATCATAAACTGTGTATGATAACATATGCCATTGTTTGTTCATTCATTAGCTAATACTTGCTGTGACAAACAAGATTCAGTTAATGATGTAATTGCTCCTGCACAATCATCTGTGCATATCTCTTGTTGGCTAATGATTATAAAAAAGAGAGGAGAGGGTCCTGATTCTTTCTTAAACTGCTCTTTTACATGTAAGGAGGGCTCGGGCCCATAGCAAGAAGGAGAAATAAAAGAATCCTTTTCTAAACAGATAGCTAAAGCAGGACAGGTGCAAGATCCCTCTTACAAACAGCCTGATTAAATATCTGGATTAATTATCTGGATTAAATATTTTGATTAAATATCTGTGTTCTAGCCTACTTGGAAATCTTTGTTAAAACCCAGCTTAAGGGGTAGTTTATTGGAACTTAAAAATTTGGGGACAACATGTAATGTCACTTAAAAATGGTAATGTAATTGGCTAAGTCAGATAATTTGAAGTCTTGTGCCACGGCTGTTAGTTCAAAATTGGTATTGCCATCTATATTTTTATACATGCCTTCAGCTTTGAAGTCTTTGTAGACTTAAGTCTTATATAAGGGAGGCAATGATCATTGGCTGCTACAGATTTCATTGCCTTTTCTCTCTGTTCCACCTATTCAACATATAATTCCCATTATCGTTGAATATCTCCATTGTGTTTGAGCGTGGTCAGACCTGTCACACACTACAGTTTCAAATCGTGCAGCCTATTGTGAAAGGCCTTTTTCCCCTAGAGGATAGAAAGATCTGGTGCAGCACAGTTTTGAGAAAAATAGCGTCATATCTAGAAGAATAGTAGCATATAAATAACTCCTCGGGTAGGACCTCATTTTCCAGGAAAGGTTGGTTCAATAAATTGTGCCAAACGATGAAGAGTTAGTTACTTGAGGAAAATCCAGAAACAGTTTAAATGAGAATTGTGTCAATTTTTCAAATCCATCCTTATTGTGCTTAAAAGACATTATAGTACCTTAATTAAGGAAAATAAAATAAAGTTTAATACAATAATTAGACAAAAATTGGAGTAATTGTATTATCAGGAGACCCTAGGAAATTTTGATAATTAGTAAATCAAGGTATGTGACCTCATTGGCTTATGTAGTTCCTAAGGATCTGTGGGTCATCAATTTGTTGAAATTGTATAGTCATCCAAATGGCCCTTTGTGGCTTCCTATAATGTGGATAATAACCATTTTGATTGACATATGAAAGTATTAAAGAAGTAGTCCAGAATTTAAGCAAAGCAGCTGGGTCAGGCACCTTACCAGCTATGGTGCTGAAATATAATGTGCATTGGTGGGCACAACGATTATTACCTAATTTCCAATGGGTAACCCAATCTGGCAACTTTCCAGAATCCTGGAAAGCAGGCGTGATGAAAACCATGTACATGAAGGGCAACTTAACCCTTCTATCTAACTATCAGCTGATAAGTTTGATAGATGGTATTGCTAAGATGTACTCGAAAGTTGTCCTCCAACATCTGAAGGCATGGATCTTGGAGAACAGCTTGTTTCCTCCTGAACAAGTCAGTTTCCATGAAGGTCATGCTATCTTAGATTATTGTTATTCTCTTTGGGCCTTTGAATGTAAGTCAGTGGAGCACATGGATAGTATATACTGTTGCTTCTTCAACTTCTGCACAGTATTTGATCTGATTGATTGAGTGTCAAAAGGTTTATTATTTGCTAAGAAATATGATAAATGCTCTCAGTGCCTAGGAGGAGACAACATGGAGAGAGCCCACTCTCATAAATAGTTAGGCCTGACTATCTCTGGTTCCTTCAGGTGGGCTGAGTATTTCAATCAGATGTCTGTTAAGGCCCAAGTAACCACTGGAGGACTAGCAAAGGTAAATCATCCATACAGGTCTTAACTTTATTGCAGGATTTTTAAAGTAAAATGGTTCCAGAGCTGAGCTTTTAGCATGTGACAACAGAGCCACCTGGGATGATATAGAAAGCCACTGTTTGAAACACATTTTAAATCTTCCACCTAACGCTATTGTACGGGTGGTTAGGTGGGAGCTGGGCTCACATCATAATCTACAATGGCGGCTACTCGACTATTGAGGTTTGATCACCTTAGACTTGTGGAAGGAAAGAGCAATCTCAACTTAACACTGGAAAGAGATATAAAAAAGTGAATGAGCCTGGGCAAGGAAGACCTTAAGGGAGATTTTCGCTATGTTCTTGTAAAGACAATACTTGACTCCAGAATAAAAGTATTTAAAAAAAAGAAAAAGGTCTTGGTTTAATTAATGGGGCGCTTTAATGACAAAGGATGTACTATCTTTCTTGGTAGGAGTAAACCCCATCAGGCTGGAAGTATTATAGTCTCCTTGGAACGAACCAACCTACTCAGTCAGACATGTATTAGAGTCTCTATTTCTATGGCAGGGATCAATCCTCACACTCAGGAGGGTTGATCATTGCTATTCTATTTCTTCCTAAAGTTTGTTAAACTTTGAATCTCTTCTCACTACAATAGAGAAAAAGAGCTCTGGTCAGGACATTACCTTCAATTCCACATCACCTCCCATTCTCCACCGGACCATTCCTCCCCGATTGTAACTTGACTGCAAGAGAGAAAAAGTTCCTTTCTGTCTGTCCCTCCCAATGCAGGTTGGGAGCTCTGTTCCTGTTTTGTTTTTTGTCAGTTTTCCAACGACTTCGAAGGACCCACGGACCCACACAAGGTGTATCTTTGGTGTCTCGGCTCTGAACACGACTCTAAGTTGTGTGATAAGTGCTGCCTCATGCACCCGAATTTGTATGCTGCTGAAAACAAGTAATAGTTGCGGCTTTCGTGTGGGTCCCGGTCACTCTCCAAGCCATGGGCTCAGACTCTGACCTGGAGGCCGCTTCTGCGACTGTTTATCTTTGCGCTGGTAAGTTGAAATCCAAGCCCAAGCATAAGAAAGCTAAGCAGGTCCCGACCTCATCCTGCCATTCTGACTCTGGAGAGAAGGTGTGAGAGTGTCACAATGTCATTTCCACTTTTTCAAGGTCTCTGGTCACTGAACAGATTCCTCAGTTGGTCCCTACGCTCTCCAAATTTCCAAGGCTGCTGTCGACCCTGCTGAAAATGTTCAGTGTGTTTCCAGCTCCTTCTGGTATGCCATGAAACCCAGGGGCCTCCAGTTCGGTTCACAAAAGCACTCCCAGTCATCATGCAACCTGACTCTAACCCAGGACCTCTGCCATATTGCACCTATCCGCAGAGGCTCCAATGTCTTTTTGGTTCTGACTCTGGTCCTGGATGGTAGAGGATGTGGCATTACTACCAGAGCTACAGACTTTGGAACTGGGGAACCAGGTTCGAGTCTCCGTGTCGGCTCTGTGTCTTGAAATTGTGGGCATATCCCTTAATTTCCCCATGCCTTAAAAAATGAATCTGACCTTGTGAAATGTAACTGGTGCTACTGTAAAGCGCTCCAATACCTTTGGGACGAGTTTGCTCTATATAAAACTAAAACAATGCTATGCCAGAAAGGGGCACCCCAAGATGTTGATGATGATGAGGGTGAAGGGGACTGCTTGCTCCCCTTCATTATACTATGATGCGCTATACATTGACTAACAGAAAGCTGGTGGGCTTGATACCTCAGCGTGACTTGCCACTTAGGACACGAAAGGAAGAAAGGGCCCTATTGGCAGTGGTTGTTTGAAGGGCACCTGAGACACTAGAATTGCAGCTATCCTCCATTGAGATGACTAAATCAAATGTTCTGACATTTCTGTAGCCTGGGCCAGTGACTTCTGAGCCCTTAGTTCCATCTAATGATGCACTCACTGACACTTTGATGTCTACTTGGTCAAAGCCTTACTCTTCCCCACCTGTGAATTTTCAGGTGGCCAGATATCACAAGCATCCTGATGTAGTCTCTGAGGTCCGACTCTATCTTATGTAGGCACCGACTCCATCATGATCAGAGGAGGTCTCCATCTTCCCTCTCTCACACAATGGGAGTCAACACCTTTCCTGATTTATGCAGAATCATTGTCATGTCTGCCATTCAAAGCAAGATGTCGCCTGACCTTATCTTTCTAAGAACTGTGAAAGCGTTAAGCCATTCGATTAATGACACAGTTACGACCATCAATGCAACATTGGTCAGATGTCTACTTTCCACTATGTAAAGGATAATTAAGAACACATACAGACATATCACCAAAATAATGGAGTCTGAATTGATGTCTTTTTACCTTATATGTTCATAAGGAAACTTATAGGTCACATACCTTGATGCACATAATCTATGTCAGAAATTCCCAAACTTATATCAGAAATTACAGTTTTAGTATATAAAGACGACCACTTGTCAACAGAGGTCCTTCGCCCAGATTATCGCCTGAGATTCTGCCAGTGAGGGTCTCACCTACTGCTGGCACACTTCACACTTTGCAGATGCTACATTTCGCCTGAAGCTGATAACGCGGATTCCCAGAGGAAGATCAACTGACTGCTACTGCAGTGTGTGTTTGTCCTTCGCGGGGAACACTGTATTTGCGCCTCTGCCGATCAAGGCAGCCTTTGCTGTCAACAAGGTATGCAGTGCGTCTTTTCTCCCTGAGAAACTCTAGACTGCAAATTGCTCTGCCTTACATGCTCTGATAGTATAGCGCATAGAAGTAAACATTAGGGTGATGGATACTAGATGACATTTTAATAACATTTTAATAATGCTAGAAATGTTCATTTTATTCTCGTTATTTATAACATGCCTTCTTACTGTTTTTATGATTTTCAATGTAGTTGTTGTAGATGTACTGAGAAACCAATTGTTCCTGTAGTAATAAATACTTTAATAGTGTTCATTCTTATTAGTACAGTGTGATTGATACTGTGACTAACGAAATAAGTTTGCCACTGTTTCCACAGTGCCCCTTCTCCCTTTATGGGATTGTTAGTACCCAAAAGCCATACTTCTATATCAATTGCACATTGAATAGCGTCTTACGGGCTACAAAAACTTGTCTTTCACATTCATCGCTAGTGCATTGAACCAAGTCCACTTATGCCACCTGTGGGTGGGAAAGCAGATCTTGTAGAGTTACGCCAAAGTCATAACTTACGGTACAATCCTACCCCAGAGAGCCTTATTGTACAGGCCTCGACCAGTAAGGTGAATCCTTTTCCAACCACTCCTCAGAATAGGGAAGGCAAGAGATAAGATGCTTTTCAAAAGTACATGTTTTCTTCTGCCAGTCTAGCACTACAGTCCATAAATGCTGTTTGTCTACTGGGCCACTACACATATACCATTTGGGACATGACTAGTGAGATCTTGCAGTCAGTCCCGGAAGACCTAAGGCGTCTTTGGCTGAGATTATACATGATGGACAGGACATGGCCAAATATGTTATCCATGGAGGTCTGGACTCTACGGACTGCCTGGGAAGGAGGGTCGGTACCAGTGTTGTCTGTAGATGCGTGGCTGTGAGGCACAATTTTCTCCGGCGATGTACATTCTTACCAAATGGATATGCATTTGAATGGGTCCCACCTTTATGGTAAGAAGGCAGACTCTGCTGTGAAATACTTTAAAGACAACATAGCTCCAGTGCGCTCCTTGGGGCTGTTGACCGCTGCCGAACAGTTCCAGCATTAATTGCAAAAGTTTAGAGGCTATTCCAGAGGGCTGGTGTATATAGAGAAACATCTCAAATATCACCAAAAAAGGGAGAAGAGGGGTGGAGAGAAGCAATGGCAGTACGTCCACTCCACTTCCAGAGACAGAATCAGAAAAACAAGGGAGAGGGGAACCTGAACAGGCCAATTTTGTATTACAAGTCTGACAAAAACGTTTTTAAGATATCCTCACCCACTAGTGTGTTCTAGTGGCATGTTTCATCACCACTAGTGTATTCATTCTAGTGGTATATTTCATCATCGGATCACCAACCCGAACACCTGGTATTTCAGGGTTGGCCAAACCTCCACGAAGAGTGGACTTGGAAAGTGGAGGGGTTGTTACAATCGCTATTTTCTTGTTCCAGAGAAAGATGGGGTCTCAAGCCTTTTGTGGACCTTCAGCCTTTGAATGCCTTCTTTTGGAAGGACGAATTCAGGGCCCAGATCCTGTCTGCTGTGGACCTCTGCAGCAGAATTTTGTCCTTTGACATGCAGGACGCGTATTTTCATATACTCATCTTGCAGTCCCACAGATGTTTTCTGCTGTTTAATGAAGGCCAGGAGCATTTTCAGTTTGCCGTATTCCTCTTTGGCCTCACCAGTGCCCCAAAGGTGTTTCCAAAAATAATGGCAGTGACTGATCACTGCCTATTTTTGGATGTTGGAGATACAAGTATTACTGTACCTTGACGATTACATGTTGAAGTCAGGCATGTCGCAGTCAGTCGTGGACCACCTCTGAATGACTGTGAATGTTTTTACATTGTTGGGGTTCACTATCAATGTGCCAAAGTCTTATTTGATTGCCCCTCATAGACTTCCAATCATTGGGGTGATCCTGGACACAGCAGAGTTCAAGATTTACCCTCCTCCATAATGAGTCCAGGACATTCGTGCCATGATCCAGGTGTTTCAGGCTTGTCCTGGATCATGGTGAGAGCAGCTCTGAGACTTCCTGGCCTCTTAGACTCTTGTATACTCCCCGGCAGCTATGCCAGATGGCACATTCAAGCTCTGCAATGGAGCTTCAAGTTTCAGTAGTTCCAGCATCAGGGGAATGTGGCCAACGCCATCTAGGTCTCGGAGGAGAAGACTCAAGATTTGCATTTGGTGTGACTGTTTGAACACAATTGGTCGAGTGGCAGGCCCCTCTCTCTACCCCTCCCAAAGCTGACATTGATGATGCATGCATCCCTAATGGGCTGGTTAAGTCATTAGTGGAAGGTGGAGGTCAGGGAGCTCTGGTCTATGGTGGAGGATCGGCTCCACATCAATCTGCTGGAGTTGCGGGCCATTCATCTGGCCATGAAGGCCTGCTGTCCAGCGCAGACAACAGCACCGCCATGTGGTACTGCAGAAAGCAGAGTGAAGTGGGGCCCTGGCTCCTGTGTCAGGAGGCTCTGCTCCTCAGGAGATGGTTGAAGGTCTAGGGCACTTTCCTGTTCCCGAACCACCTAGCAAGATCCATAAATGCTAGAACAGACAAACTGAAAGGCAGTATCTGGCAGATCATGAGTGGTGTCTACATCCCAAGATGGACAGAGAACCATGGCTACATTTTTTCGCTGATGACGAGACGGCTGAGTGTCAAAGGTTTTGTGCATTTGAGTTTCTACAAGAACCCTAGTTAGTAGGCAAATTCCATCTGGAATAGTATGCGGGACTCCTGTACACCTTTATGCTTCTTATTCTGCTATCCTTAGTTCTGAATATCAGGAATGACCGGGCCCACATCATCCTAGTGGCTCCCGTTTGGGCCTGGAGAGTGTGGTTCCCAGAATTCCTGGACATGAGCCTCTGTCCTCTAATCAGACCGCCACTTCACAAGGGCCTTCTGTCTCAGGAAGAGGGCAAGGTCCTCCACCAGAATCTACAAATCTACACCTACATACATGGAGATTGAGCTGTGGCAATTAAATACATTTACTTTGTTGCCTGTGGTGGTGGATGTTACTCATACTGCAATGCTCCCTTCCACAAAATCCATTTATGCCGGCGACTGGGACAAATTTATGGCCTTGTGTTGTGTTCGCAAGATTGGACCTTCAGAGCTGTCGGACGTCCTTGTGTTTTTGTCTTTGGCCCAGCAATGGCTTCCAGTGGTCACTATACAGGTTCCCTTCCAAGCCGTAGGTGATGCCACAGTGGGATCATAACTTAATATTGATGTTTCTCATGTGTACACCCTTTGAGCCAATGCGTAGCTGCTCACTCTCGTCTCCTGACTTTTACAGACTGTCTTCCTCATTGCGATTAAATCAGCTCTTCGCATGAGTAAACTACAGGCACTTTCTGTTCAACCAGCCTACACCAGCTTTTTCCCAGAAAATTGGTGTTGAGGACTCTGATGGCCTTCTTACCTAAAATCGTGACTCCCTTCCACACTGGGCACTCCATCACTCTACCAGTATTCTTTGCTCCCCCTTGCCTATCTTTAGGAGCCCCAAAGGACTTAGGCTTTCATATCCATTTTTACTAAGGACCATTGAGTAGACAATCAGCTTTTTGTGGGGTTCTCTAGTGCAAAGAAAGTAAAGGGGGTGCAGAATAAGACCATGTTGAGGTTGACAGTCCTCTGAATTAAGATCTGCTAGTCACCGGCCAAGAATCAGCCCCTGAAATGTCTGAGAGCCCATTCCACCAGGGCTAAAGCTGCTGCCCACTATGTTGGCATGCAGAGTGCCGGTCCTTGACATGTGCTAGAATGCAATGTGGGCATAAATGTATACGTTTCCAAAGTACTACTGCCTTGGCAGCCAACTTCAACGGAAATACATGTTCAGGGCATGTAAGCTGTAGATCACATGCTTTGCATACTCCTGCCATCTAGTGTTGGGTCCGAATGTTTGCAAGTTGTTTTTCTTCGAAGAAGTCTTTCCAGTCACGAGGTAGGTGACTCCTCCTTTCGGTGATAGTGCGCATGGGCATCGACTCCATTGTTAGATTGTTTTTTTCCGCCATCGGGTTCGGACGTGAATTGCTGCGCTCCGGTTCGACACAGTTTCTCTGGTTGCCCTCGGTGCGCCAGACACTCACCCTCAATGGTATTGTTTTCAATTGTGTAATCCCATTCTCCGCGTATCGTATTTACTGAAAAAACCCTCTTTCAATCGGGTAGCTCGTGGAAGGCCGTCGGGCCTACCCACGTCGGTCTGCTTTGCAGTAGATGGAACGGACTCCATTTGAATTCTGCCCTCGGTGCCACGCGAAGTATCCGCGCACCGACTCACACGAAGTGTGCAACCTGTGCTCGTCTCCGGAGCACAGAGAACAGGACTGCGACACATGTAAGGCTTTCCGATCGAAAAAGACGCTTCGCGACCATCGGGCTCGACGTCGCGACATGCAGAGCCAACACACAAGTTCCATTCCGGACCTCTTCGGAGAAGATTTGGATCAAGAGGCCGGAGACGCCATGGGAGCCGAGGAGGAACAAGACCCGATCTCCATCTCCGACTTCGGCTCCGAGGGGGACGAAGACATCCCGCGAGGGCAGCGTCCTGCGAGTACAGATCCTCCTTTGCCCCAAAGTCCACCTCAGTCAAAGACGAAGGCTTCGGTCCAACCCCCGCCTCAGGGCCACGGTCGGCACCGAGGACATGTTTCCGACGCCGCGGCCTCCGGCTCGGCACCGAAACATACCCAAAAGCCTTCCAGCTCCGAACAGAGCCGTTCGAAAACGGGCACCGAGCCAAAACCTTCAGGATTGAAGTCAAAGACAGGCTCCGCCCCACCCCCTTCGACGCTGAAAACTTCTTCGGATCCGAAATCCTCGGCATCCAAAACCCCGGCACCCAAAACACCGGCACCGAAGCCTTCGCCACCTAAACAAACGGCTGTGCCCATTCCATCCAAAGAGCAACATTTCGATGCTCCGCCCTCCAAACCGGATCCGAAACAGCAGAAGCTATATATCCACCCAACCACTGGACATATTACCACAAAGGTGACGATAAAACGCAAACCTGAGACAGAAGAGGTCTACCACATTCCTTTAAAAAGGAAAAATGTCGGTACTAATCCTTCTCCTCCTCCTCTTCCATCACCTCCTTCTCCTCTGTTTCAACCCTTACTAATTTCACCTGAGCACTCACCAACACATACACCTGAAGATCAGGGTGATGGGGATGGGACTGGGGTCAATGAGCCAATACCCACAGACCCCTGGACAGATTACAACACCAATTCCCCCACAGGGAATGATCCTGATCTGTACCCTACCATGCCTTCTCCATTGGACGACAGTGTAGGATACATAGAACTGTTGGGTAGAGCTGCTAACTACCATGGGGTTCAGCTGCATAAGGAATCCCTAGAAGAGGATTTCCTTTTCGAGACTCTTAGTACTACACAAAAGTCCTCGCACACTCCCTATGCTCAAAGGTATGATGAGGCACGTAGACGAGATTTTTAATGATCCCGTCAGGGCACGTATCCTCACCCCTAGGGTAGACAAGAAATATAAGCCGGCACCATCAGATCCAGCATACATAAGGGGGCAGTAACCATTGGATTCCTTGGTAGTTTCCAATGCACGCAAAAGGGCCAATTCGCAAACAACAGGAGATGCTCCACCCCCAGACAAAGAATCTAAGCTCATAGACGCTTCGGGGAAAAGAGTAGCCTCCCAGGCTGCGAACGTTTGGCACATCTCCAATACACAAGCACTGTTAGCTAGGTACAACAGGGCCCATTGGGACGAAATGGAGCAGTTGCTCCAATTTCTACCTGATGAGCACAAGTCCAAGGCGCAAGACCTAGTGCTGGAGGGACAGCGCATCTCCAATAATTCTATCAGGTGCGTCCTAGATGCAGCAGATACTGCAGTTAGAGCTGTCAACACCAGCGTCCTTTTAGGAAGGCATGCCTGGTTACGTATATCAGGATTCAAACCAGAGGTTCAAACTTCCATCCAGAACACACCATTTGACAAGGAACACCTTTTTGGCCCCGTGGTAGATTCCTCACTAGAAAAGATGAAGAAGGACACAGAAGTGGCCAAATCTATGGGAGCCCTTCAATTTACCCCAGGACGTGGTTCCTTTCAGCGCTCCTTCTACCAAGGAGGGTTCAAGAATACCTCCTCAGATGCTGCCACCACCACCACCTATAAAGGCAGCAATCAACCCTCTGCCTCTAAAAGTTACTTCAGAGGGGGTTACAGAGGCAATAATGGCAAAGGTAGAGGCTCCAACACACGCGCCTCCCCCTCCAATATCAAACAGTGACTTCCCTACACTCCCCCCGACCATTTAACACCTGTCGGGTGGCGTCTTTCACATTTCCTACCCATCTGGCAGTCTATAACCACAGACAAATGGGTACTGGAAATTATCCGTTCTGGTTATTGCCTGGAGTTCACCAACAATCCTCCAAATATTACTCCACGTTCACACAAACTGTCACCGGTTCACTTACACCTCCTCAAACAAGAGGTTCAGTCTCACCTCTTAAAAGGGGCTATACAGCCTGTACCACTACAATACCAAGGGTCGGGTGTATACTCCATTTACTTTCTCATACCCAAAAAGGACGGTTCTCTCAGACCAATCTTGGACCTCAGAGAATTAAATCTTTACATACAGTCAGACCATTTTCACATGGTAACACTTCAACAAGTGCTTCCACTTCTGCAACAGGGCGACTTTCTATCTAATGTAGACTTAAAGGACGCCTATTTTCATATTCCAATACATCCCGCTCATCGCAAATTTCTCAGATTTGTGGTAGCGGGCCAACATTACCAGTTCAAGGTACTCCCCTTCGGAGTCACCACTGCTCCAAGAGTCTTTACAAAATGTCTGGCGGTAGTCGCTGCTCATCTAAGAAGACAACACATTCATGTCTTCCCCCTACTTGGACGGCTGGCTCATCAAAGCCAATACGTATCCAAAGTGTCTCCAACATACTTACAGGACACTACAGTTAGTGCACCAACTAGGGTTCACAGTCAATGTGTTGAAATCGCATCTCCAACCTTCCAACACTCAAAAGTATCTAGGAGCCACTTTAGATACTCAAAAGGCTCTGGCCTTTCCCAATGCAGCCAGAATTCGCAACATTGAGGCGCTAGTTCTCCAGTTTCAGACCAATCACTCGCTTCCAGCTCAAGTGTATATGCAACTACTGGGAATGATGGCATCTTGCATCATGATTGTTCCCCATGCCAGGCTTCACATGCGTCCCCTACAAGAATGCTTAGCGAGTCAGTGGAACCAATCGTAAGGTCTGTTAACTGATCTAGTGTTGGTAAGTGGCCGTACTCATCGCTCTCTACAGTGGTGGAACACACAAAATGTATCAAAAGGACGGCCCTTCATAGACCCAGTTCCACAGACAATGCTAACAGCGGACGCATCCATCACTGGCTGGGAGGCTCATCTTCAGCACCACACAGTGCAAGGCCTGTGGAGTCAACAGCAAAATTCTCTCCACATAAACCATCTAGAGCTGCTAGCAGTCTTTCTAGCGCTCAAAGCATTTCAGACTCACCTGGTCGGCAAAGCTGTCCTAGTTCGTACCGACACCATGACAGCTATGAATTGCATACAAAAACAGGGACACACACACTCTCTCCAACTGTCACACTTGGCCCAAGACATTTGGAGGTGGGCCATTCACCACAAAATCAGATTGCCGATCTCAGCAGACAGAGACAGCAAATACACGAATGGGAACTTCACCCTCAAGTTTTCCTCCCATACTTTCAAAGTTGGGGAGTTCCTCAAATAGATCTTTTTGCCACACACCAAAACACAAAATGCCCAAACTTCGCCTCCAGGTACCCACACCTGCTCTCCAAAGGCAATGCACTATGGATGAACTTGTCAGGGATATTTGCCTACGCTTTTCCGCCTCTCCCACTCATTCCATTAGTGGTTCGGAAACTCAGGCAAACATCCCTCACACTAATCCTAGTAGCTCCCACATGGGCCCGTCAACCATGGTTCACAACCCTGTTGGAGCTGTCACTAGTTCCACATTAAAATCTGCACCTCACATCCAGTCTCCTCACACAGAGCCATGGAGAAATCAGACACCCAGATCCCAAACAACTGAACCTCGCGATCTGGCTCCTTAAGTCAGAGTTTGGTTATCTAAATCTCCCACCAGACTGTATGAACATCATCAGAGAGGCCAGAAGGCCTACTACAAGAGCCTGTTATGCAGCTAAATGGAAACGTTTTGTTATCCATTGCAATAACAACAACATCAATCCTCTCGATGCTTCAATGCAAAGTATCATTTGTTATCTGTTACACTTGCAGCAGTCAGGATTAGCTTACAATTCTATCTGACTACATCTCGCTGCAATAGCTGCGTATTTACAAAATAGGCAACATTTATCACTTTTCAGAGTGCCAGTAATCAAAGCTTTCATGGAAGGACTTAAAAGAGTTATACCACCAAGACTTCCACCTGCCTCAGTGTGGAATCTTAACATAGTCCTCACAAGATTAATGGGCCCACCTTTTGAACCCATGCATAAATGTGAGCCACAGTTTCTCTCCTGGAAGATGGCTTTACTCATTGCAATCACTTCACTGAGGAGAGTGGGTGAACTACAGGCTCTAACCATAGAGGAACCTTTTTTCCGATTTCACAGAGACAAAGTGGTTCTTCGTACTAACCCCAAGTTTCTACCTAAGGTAGTTTCTTCCTTTCATATCAATCAGTCGGTTGAATTACCAGTATTCTTTCCTCAAGCTGATTCAGTGGCAGAACGAGCTCTACACACCTTAGATGTCAGAAGAGCACTTTTATATTACATTGAAAGGACAAAATCATTTCGTAAAACCAAACAACTTTTTCTTGCTTTTGCACCACCACACAAGGGCAACCCCAAATCCAAGTCAGGTATTGCCAGGTGGATTGTTAAATACATTCAAACTTGTTATGCAAAAGCAAAAACATATTTACCTATACCCCCTAGAGCGCATTCCACTCGCAAAATAGGGGCAACTATGGCTTTCTTAGGAAACATCCCCATTGTTGACATTTGTAAAGCTGCAACATGGTCTACGCCGCACACATTCACCAAGCACTATTGTGTAGATGTGTTAGCGAGACAACAAGCTAATGTGGGCCAGGCAGTACTTAGAGCACTGTTTCAGACAACTCCAACAGCTACAGGTTAGCCACCTCTTTGGGAGAATACTGCTGTATAATCTATGCAAAGCATGTGATCTACAGCTCACATGCCTCAAACGGATAATGTTACTTACCCAGTAAGCATCTGTTCTTGGCATGTATAGCTGTAGATTCACATGCGCCCACCCGCCTCCCCGGGTACCTGTAGCTGTTGCAGTTCTCGATCTTATTCTACGTACATACGCATGGACATCTCTATTCTTTACTCACTAACTCCATTCTCACCCTCTACGGGAAATCTAACAATGGAGTCGATGCCCATGCGCACTATCACCAAAAGGAGGAGTCACCTACCTCGTGACTGGAAAGACTTCTTCGAAGAAAAACAACTTGCAAACATCCAGACCCAACACTAGATGGCAGGAGTATGCAATGCATGTGAATCCACAGCTATACATGCCAAGAACAGATGCTTACTGGGTAAGTAACATTATCCTTCACCCACTCGATCCAGCAAGACTTTTCGGCCTGAGTCTACTGCACAGACCCTCCATGTGTGGAGGCACTGCTTTGGTATCTATTCCAAGGTGAGGAGTCTGTGGTTCGAAATATCCATCAGAAGAACAAATTACTTACCTTTAAATAAAATACTCTTTTTGGTGAATAGTGTATCTAAAGACAGATTCCTCACTGCCCTCCCACTTTCCCATTCGGTAGAGTAGCCTCTTTTTAACAACCAAAAACGTCCCAAATTAGTATTCAGCACACTGTTGCCAAAAATTGCCACGGTCCACATCTGAAGCCAAGGATAGAGAACAGAGAGGAAACTGACATCTGCGCACAGGGGTGTTGCTTATATGCATCTCTGCTCTGTCACTTCCAGGGCAGTGTGTTGTCAACATGCGCTGCAGTATTACTATGAAAGCGTTTCCGTATCTAGTCTGGCACCTGGGGAATATTCTAAGTTGAGGAATCTGCAGTTAGCTAGAGTATCCACAAGGTAAGTAACTTGTTTGTCAATTCCGTATAGCCATGCAGACTTACAAAGATTTGTTTTTTTTATACCCTTTTTGGTTGAGATGGCTCCACCCTTTTTACTCAGTGGAGTAATGGGGGAAAATCCCTTACCTGTCTTTACCTCTTTCCTGTCTTTATTCGTTTTGTGGGATCCCTGCCCCCTATTATAGACAAACCCTGACACTCTGGAATGAGCACAAAATTAAATAATTCGCTTTTTTCAGCATTTGGCCTGCATGCTGTGTGGCCTGGCAGGATCTACCCGATAGGTAAGGCCATCTCTTCCCCCATAGGAAAATAAACTCACAAACCCTCAAGTGAATCAGTTGCTCTCCCCATGTGAGTCCGCATGCTGCAAGACATATCGCAAGGTGATAAAGATAATTTACGGTCTGGCAGTATAAAGCAGTCGCTGTCCCCACCTGGCTAATCAGCTTCAAGATGTCAGTCCATAATTCTCTCAGCATTGCACTGTAATTTTAGTTAAATTCAGAGGTGGACTTTTCTACCTTCTTAAAAATTTATTGAACCAAATTGCTTTTTGGGTGTCCCAAAGAAAAGACTGGAGTTACTTGAAAGGGGTTGGGGGGGGCATCAACCAGATCCCGAATTGTAAATTCCCTTTGGCAGTAGGCATTGACAACGTGGCCCTGGATCATGTATCAGATGAAGAATTGATTATTGATGATAAGGTGAGCACTAGAACATCCTGATAACCTTTCCAACTAAATATTATTTCATGCATAATGATTAAAATCTTTCACCGCACACGTCAATATCACTATTAACTACATAAATTTTACCCAAATGGATGTGACTTATGAAATAAGGTCAGCTGTTCTATCAAATCCATCAGCCCTGAGGAGGCGGCGTATTTTTCCGCAAAGCATGTGTTGGCTGTTATACTGTGACTACGGGTGCTAAAAAGAATTTGTCGTAGGTAGTACCATGGGCGATGAGTAATTTGTGGGCATATTGGATTATTTTAGAAAATATGCGAAGTATTAGTGCGATGCAAGTTTTTTTTCTATGGTATATATTAGAAATCACGATTTGATGCTGTGCTTTTAATTCTGTATTACTTATGGATCTTTAATAAAATGTCTTTGTAGTTTTGTATAAGTATTGTAGGCCTCTTTAAAATTGCTTTTTTAAAGTTGCAAATATATTTGACTCTCTCCTTCACAATGTCCTGAGAGGTACAGTTTAGGGTATTGTCTCAGTAGACTTGAGTTCATGCAGGGCCATTGGGATCTCCCTCTAATGCCCCAAAACCTAATGTGCATAGTGATAAAACAATAGTCGAACAGCTCGGAAAAAAACAAGCATTACAAAGAAAACTGCATCAGAATTAACTTCAAAGCATTGTCAGAAAGCCAGGCAGAGTGCCCAGGTGTGCTCTGTGATAGAGAGCACTGTCTTCAACAGGATGTATTGCCCATAATGTTTTGCAGTTGTAAAGAAACCAAGTGTTCTGTAACACCACCCCTTTCCAATGTGTTCTATTCCTCTGATAAATCCCTGCGAAATTCAAAAAAAGAAGGAAAAACTGAAATACATTTATTCTTATCCAACAAAAGGTTCAGATAAGCTGACATTCTGTTAAGCAGCTGTCATGCACCCTTTTACAGCAAAACATGCGTAAGTACATTGTTAAATTGTCTAGCACATTAGCTGTACTACCCTTTCTTTGCTATGTTCCCTCAACACAGTAATCGCTATATCAGCGCGTTCTTACAGTGAATGTTGCAGTGGAGCTATTATCAAGAATGGAATCTCCTTGTAGCCGACGGGTCCAGTCTCTCCATGTGGTGAGCCCTATGAAGGTCTTGGGGAAGGTTATGGAATGTGTGTATAAATGCTTCAGGCATTAGAGTAGAGCTGGGTGGGAGAACTCATGTCAGGCATTCCAGTAAAGTACAGAAGTGGAATGCTCTACCTTCCTATGCGCCTGCATGGGCTTTTTCAAAGAGTTCAGGCATCAGCCTGTCTGGCTTGTGTGCATTGGTCATTCGCGATAAAGACTACTGAAGTGCCTATATTACCATGAAATTGTTCACTTTGAGCATGTTTTAGCTTAAACATGATATCAATTCTACAGAAGCCTGCTCTAGGTCCAGTATGGTTGCAGCTGAACGTCATCAAAGGAGGCTGCATTTCCCTTTCAACCTAAGCTGTTAAACTGTTAAATCTATTAAATCAGCTGTTTTCCATAGCAGCGCTCATCCATCCCCTGCTGTTGGGTGCTCTCTGCTCCCAGAACAGCCATTCACTCTGTTGTCTTGCTTAAATGTAAATATTTGTCCTATGCCTCCCTATCCCCAAGGAGAGAACTTCCTTTCATCTCAGATAAGTTGGCCCCACATAAACACAGTAAAGGCTGTATTAATTTAAGGATTCATGTGCATTTTAAAATTCTATGACAGACTGTATTTTTTATTTATCGAATAGTGTCCACCTTTGCCTACTAGCACTGCTGAGAGCAGTCCTTACCCGCACCTTATGCCTCTGTATTGTTCTCAATACCTTGGAGAAGTTGCTTCCCTGTGGCTACCTCTGGAAAGGCCCTTAAAGTCAATACTGTGGCACGATCAAGTGCACATGCACTGTAAAGGGCCTTGCCAAGTTGGTTTAAGGGAGTATGCATTTCCATATGACAGGTAAGGTAAATAAAGGTTTCAGTGAAAAAACTTGGGATGTGTTCAAACAAATGTTCTAGGAGCTACACTGTACTCATGCCCTATTTAGGACTATATTTATCACATCTTGCACTTGTTGCATCTTATTATCTTTTGTCCTATATAGGTAAGCTATGGTTAAGCTCTGGTCTGATCTGATTCAGTAGAGTTAAGTGTTATATTTCTGGCAAATCTTTGCTAAATGAGCTGTACATTGTTACTGCATTTGGGCAGTGTCCTCTTAAGTATTTTATTCTAGGTTTTCCTTCCATACTTACCTGTTAAGTGGATTCTTTGACTTTAAACCTATACCTTGGTGGGGGTGTGGGGGCAGTGTGCAGGTATCGCTTATTCTCAGATCCTGTTTGGACACTGCTGTCAACTAAGCCAGCTCTCTGGTGAGGCACACCTGCTAGATTCAGGTCTGAGTTGCTTATTATATATCCTTAAACAACGGGTGTAATTTCCTCCAAAAGGTAGAAATCGCTGTGTTATGCTGTTAATACTGGGTTACGTAACTCCTTAACTGTTGTTTAGCCAAAGAGAGTGTTCGAACCATGTTATCACAGTGAACAACATTTTTCTTAACAAAAATCCGGATTATGCATTAAATAATCTGAAAAGGCAAAGAGAGACGTGTGCACTGCAACATTGATCCTGGACTTGTAGTTTGAATTAGTCCTGATGTGTCACCCACCACTTAGTTGCTGTAGAATGTTCGCTGGAGAAACATTGCTAGAGCCAAACAATGTTTTTTTTGTTGTCCTCAAAAAACAAAAACAAAAATTGAAAAACAACATTTTTGCTTTATTTTCCAGGACGTTAAAGCTAAGGCAGCCATTCCGTTGGTGGGCTACATTGTGGATGAAGCTCTAAGAAGCTCTGAATTCTCTCACATTTTCAGACTAACCCAGTCGATATCAGTGCACAATTTTGCTGCGGACAGCGAGGAACTGAAGCAAAAATGGTTAAAGGTTATCAGCTTGGCTGTAAAAGGAGAGACACCAAAGTGCCAAAACAATCCACACGTCAGTTTGGAAGAACTCCATGAATCTGCATCACAAAGCTAAAATTTTGCATCTCTTGCCATACTCTTCAGGGTAACCTAAAAATCCTCCACGTGAAGCAGTTAGAGCGTTTCTAAAACTGCAAACCTTGACGACAAAACACTTGACTTATCCCTCACACATCTTTTGTGCATTCCACCCAGTTACCCTGATAATCACTGTCCAGTCAGGGAGCAACTTAGGGTACGTGACGATTCAGAGGTTGGCTGCGTGGCTATATGATGCAACGTCGGTGTGCATTACAGACTTACAATTTGTTGACTGCCACATAAAACTCTTTGCTGAGAAATCTGTGTTATTTATAGGCAGTCTAGGTGGTTTAACTGAGTTTTATGTGGTGGAATAGTCAGCCCCTCTGTATTCCGATGCAGGTGCCTACATACACAGGTCATTGTCTGATCCTTATTTCGTTGTATTCCCGGAATCTCCTTTTTTAATTCACTTTGTGGATAAAGAAGAGTGATCATCATTGCCGAAAGATTCCAGGAAAACCTCTTGGAAATTGCTAATTGTGTGGTTGTATGATCAGTCGCAGTATGAGCTGCATCTGGGAAGTAAAAAGTGGGGGTAGCAGAAGTAATAATTCATTCAATTTCAGGTGTCCTTGAAAACCAAATCTAAGCTTTAAGCACTTTATGATGAAGTATCTTTTGTGTATAGTAATCCTTTTCTGAAAGTTATGTTCACATGTTTGGAAACTATTTTGGCACAGTTCTTAAAACTCAAAAATGTGTTTTTGGTTTGAAGATATTTGGAGAAATCAATGGAAAACATTTAATGATATTGTGTCATTTTGATGTTGTTCATTTTTAGCCTGCTTTTTTTCTGTGTTGGTTCAAATCACTGAGGCCACACTGCATCCATTGGCACATTAGGGAGTCGAACACAGTATTCACAGATATCTATATAAAGGGGTAAAAACGCAGTAAAATTCAAAAAGTGAGTCCCTTACTGACTGTGCCCCTCCCAATTTATCGCAAAACTAAAATTACATTTTCTCCCAAATTTGTATTTTAAAATAATATATTACACTATGTTCTGCCCACCAGCACAATGAAAAAAAAATGAAGGTGGCACAAAGTATAATAAAAATGTGTGATTTCTCGCAGTAGACTTCAGGCACAAATATTTTGGAAGCGGATGTCCTTCACAATGCTCTGATAAAGGTCAATGCAGTTTGATAAAATGGAAAGTCAGTGTTAGCAAACATTATGTTGGCTGGTATTAAGCAGAAGTTGTAACAAAAAATGAATTTGAAAATTAATTGACTATTTTTTGACTCTATGTTCAGTAAAAAAAATGATTTTAGATATGTTTTAACTTCTTTTTTGGAGGAAAGGTGGATTATTTTTGTTTGTGCTGCATAGACAGCTTTTTAATACCCTTTCACTGTTCGCCTTTGTTTGATGTAATCATATTGTCCATATGCCAGCATAAATTCCAATGTTAAACAATGAGGTCTTTTGTCTGGAACTGTTCCTGTAGAGGTAGGAGTGGGCAGTCAATTAAAAGCAGCCCTTGTGCACATTTATTCATTTCCAATACATAAATGCTGTATAAAACCTCGAAAAAGGTGTTTGTCAGTTTTTCGAGACTGACCAAACTGTATTTTATTAATGTTGTTTGGCTATTTCACCATATCAGAGAAGGAATAAATAGTTATATATACGAGCAACAAGTATGAAATAAGTAGATCCTGTAGTTTCGTACGTTTTGACACATTTTATTAAGGCCTGGAACCATTGTACTTCCAAACAAAACAGATGCCTTGCAAGCACCAGCATTATAATTTATTGTGGATCCCGAATAGACTAGGATTAATATGATGTTTTTGTTACTAGCTAAGGTAGAATGATTAAACTGGCCATATATTATTCTGATTTCAGCAGGCTTGGAAATATATACAGAACATATAATGTGTTAGCAGTGGTACAGTTGTCAATATTTAATGTGTTTGCAGGAAGACGTCTGTCTGTTACAATTGACACAACAAAGGTGTGGATGAAAAAGTCCCAGAACAATTGTTTAGTAGATGTTGCATAATTTTGTAAACAGTGTTACAGTGGAAGTGGACATATCACTTTTATGAGGAGCAGGGCATTCTACTCACAGTGGGCCTGAATTGCCATCAGGATATGCTACCAACTCCTGAATAATTGCTTATCTGGAGCCCTTTGCTGTGCTATCGTAATGAGTCACTAAGGCGTTCATTGCTTGTATTACATCAAAGTCAATGTTTAATGTTAAACTGTCTATTTGTTTTACACATTGACTGGTCAATTGGGTCCAGGGACCAATAACAGTCCAGGTAGAAGGAAGACAGCAAGGCAGTGAATCTATCATATACATACAGATTTTAATATTGAAGAGAAATATGTTTCAATTTTATCTCAAATTGGAAATCCCAAGAGGAGAATATGCACAAGATACTCCTTACCTGTATTGTATGCATTTTGTTAATTGCAGATGGGACAGATAATGAACAGTAAAAGTGGAAGCCAACCAGGTTAGAAGCAAGACATTTATCCACTGGAATACTGTTGCAAGATGTATGTCCAATGTTGGTGTCAATATATGTGGCAAGCCACATATCCTGATATTCTTTGTCTCTTCATGGAATGAAAAGTAAAGTTCTGTGATTGTGCAACTGGCAGGCACCTCTGTGATGTTGAGGCAGCTTTTGCATGAAATTGTTGATTATCGTGGATCCTGCTTACGGGTCACAATGCCATAAATGTGGCCTCAAAAACTTATTTTAATTCAAATCCTGGGATCTGTGCTCACATTCCTTTTTTATATTTTGCGCTGCAAATACTCTCATCAACTGTGCCAACATTGTCATAAAGACATGTTGCTGTAAGAGCAACACAGTAGATTATATTAGGACTTGACCCGTTCTAAAATGAGTTGAGTCTAGTCCATCATGTTCCATGTCCACATAAGATTATTGTATTGACTGGTTATCTAATGACATCCACTGCTCTTTCACACACATGCAGGCACACACCCATCATCGAATCATTTTTGCCAAATGATTTACAAATCTATTGACTTCACAGCAATTTATATCTGTACACCATTGTTCTTCCAGTTGTTCCTACTGAGTTGAGGTGACCTTTTTAAGTTTTCACTTTGGCCTCATAAAATGGCACCTCTGTGCATATCGTGTACTGTAGAAAAATGGTGTTTCCGGGGTCCTCATGAAAAAAATGTGGTTTTAGCACAATCATTTTCTGTTTGCTTTGTTTCGGTGTATTGATAGCCCTTAGGTGGAAGATGTATCCAAGGGACTGGAACTGCCATTTATGTATGTGAAGTGCAGTCTCTTTAACAAAAACAAACCTTAGCAGTGCGTCCCAGGTTTCTGTCTGTGAATGTATATAAGCTTTTATCAAAGCACTTAAGCTTGCAATGAATATCTAGTTGACATGAACGTCATTTGTTTTGTTAAAAAAAAGAACTTTCTTTGTTAAATGGATGTAAATGTTCGTTGTTTTCTCATACGGTTGAAAAATGCTAAATCTACAATTGGGTGCATAAAAGAAAAAAGTGGCTATTTTTCTGTCCATAAAAAAATGAATGTACAATATTGGATGATACTGTGAGTGTGTGTGTGTGTGTGTGTGTGTATGTGTATATATGATGTAACATATGTATATTCAGACATGTAGGGAGGGTGGGTTTTGAGAGTATAGTAAAAATGAAGCACTTTAATTACTGCTAAATTAGTTGGCAATTTGTATCTTGTAAAATAAAATCATCATTAAATTTGTATTGTTTACTGCGACATGATAGAATTTTAGCATTCGTATTTTTTAGATCTTTTGTATGTTGGTTTCTGCATTATGGACCTCCTATATACAAAATGTTTTTGTGGAATTAACTGTAGATATTGTTTTTTCCTGTCTTAACTGTAGATATTGTTTTTTTCCTGTAGCCAGTATGACATGTTGGAAACAATTAACACGCAAGTAAAGAATAACAATTCCTCCATTTATTTTAACTGAAAGTTGCATATACAAAAATAAGCTGCTTACAAAATTCACAGACTGCAGTGCTACAACGAAAGGAGATGAATCGCATGACGTATCCCATAATGAAGATGAAGTGCTAGAACTAAAGGAGATGAATTACAAGACTTGACCAAAAATGAAGATGAGTAAATGCAAGAAAGCTTAGATGAGCTTCTGTGTATTTATGCAGTGTGCAACTCACTAACCGAGGGACTCGACTTTAAAGCATGCCCACCAAAATATTCCTTTTAAAGTTAAGGAAGCACCTTTTTGTTCTTTTTATTGGAATGTGATACATGAATTATATACATTAGGCCCAGTGCTGGAAAGATCCAGAGTACCCAAATTTGACTGACATGCAGATAAAATAATCCCATGTGTCTTGAATCTCCTAAATGAGATTTGTTCCGACAGAAATTCTGCCATTATGGTTGAATTTCTGAATAAGGAATTGTGCTCAAAGGATCCGAGTCTGTTTGGGTTCCAGGATAAGAACAACCATCAAAAGTTGGTAAACATCTAAACCTTGAAAGTTTTTGGTATTCACCAAACATCTACAGTTAGTTTTGCACTCCAAAAAATGCTTATAGATTTACTCCTGTCATTGGCAGGGGTAAATGTGTATTCAGGGTGGACAAAGGGAGCTAACAGCTACCAAAACTAATGTTATTTGTTCACAAGGCTTCTTGACATTTTATGAGTAATACCTAACCAGAAGATAAAAGCAACATATAGAACATATCCGTTCATTAGGTGGGTCTAAGTCATCAGAAATGAGGGAGCTAACTGGTAAAAAAGATTGTTCTGTACATAAAACACTACAAGGAGAGGTGGATCCTCTTTGGTAAAAAGAAACACTGTAACTAACTTCTTGAAATTTATTAAGCTGGCATATTGTTGAAGCATATTCCATTCTCTTTTGCTGTGGCTAGTTAAGAAGGCTCTGTCTTTACAAGTGACAGTTCTCCTTTTCAGGCCTGGAGTAAAGACTGTGATGTGAAATGCAAGCTATGCCACAGACATGCCACTTGCATTTACCTTAAAGATAAGCTTCTGTTTTATCAACAGCCAATGCAAGGATATGAGAGCTGGTGTTATATTGTTGCATCTTAATAGGCCATAGATCAACCTGGCAACAAGATTCTGGATTAGCTAAAGGCATTGTAGGTGTTTTGCCGGGGCAGCAAAGTATGTGTCATTTTCATAAGGACCCAATTGAACAAAGGCATTGATCACTGTGATGTGCCATTTTGGCAAACAAATGGTAGTAGATGCCTCACGATTTCCATTTAAAGAAAGCTCATATTGCCAATTTTGAAGATATGGGTCTCTAGACAGAGTTAACTTTCTGGATACATGCCCAGGTTGTGTAGAAACATTGCTGGTACTGATAGGAGACCCATTATCTGGACCAATCAGCCTTCTTACAGTGTAACTGTTTCTTGATAAACTTTTTATTTTGACGTCTGCTAGAGGTCAATAAAATGTCAAGAGTCCTAAATCGTTCATATACTTTATTAAAGGATTCAAGTTACTACAATTCCAAAACAAAAAGTTTAAAAAACTTGATAGCAATTTTCTGCTAATGGTGGAGCACATGTACAATTCAAAGCTTGGTAAGCAGAAATCACATTATTAGGTGAAACATGGGACTTACATACACATAACAAGTCTTGGATCCCCAAATTACAAAGTGTTCAAACACGTTGTTCTTTCTTAAGCCTTTGCCTGTGAGACATCTGAAATTTAAACTCTAGCTTCATAAATTAATGGAGAATCTGTGCAATCTATGTTCTACAAGGATTTTGAAAGGCAGCTGTAGTTTATTTGATACCGCCATCCTGCATATAAACAAAAATTCATCATCTCTCAGCAGTGGGCTTCATCTGGCACAGCTTTCCTGGCTTACAGTTGGGAATGTTTGTGAATTCAAGAAACTTGGAAAAATTCATCCAGGTGAAGGTAGAGATCTCCACTTGTAATTTTCCAACTTTCTTTGTGAATCAGGTCCTTACTATTTGGAAAGGATAATGGTTTATATCATGTGCACTCATTTTCCAAAAAGCAAAGGGAGTCTTTGCCTCATAAACTTTCATGAAATTAAATGTCTCCTCCCAAAGGATTTATCAACAATATGATACGTTGTCATGCACTAATTCCCTCCTGTTGTTCCACATGCAGATCACTAGACGTGTTGCAACAAGGCTAGTCCAAAGTAAATGTAACTTTTTACATTTTCTGATCAGTCCAAACCTACTCAAGTCAAATTAACTTTTTTTCTGTCATTTACCAAATATTATAGTTTTTCTTTTAGTAATTTTAATTTTCAAGGTATGCTTACTAGAAAACTCAGACTGAACAGTCAATCCACGCTGAGTCCCTCTAGGGGGTCTAATAAGAGATAAGGATTTCATCAACATATATCAACAAGCGATGTCTTCCACAGAATAGGGGTTTAAGCCCAACACCCTCAATATCCCGGAAAAATGAGGTAGGTACCTATTCTGTATATCCGTTCAGGCAGAAACTAATTTTGTATGCTCCCAACACACATCAGTATGTAAGAGGATTATGAAACCCAACAAGAGCTGCAGGGGTTCCATGTTTTGCCAGTTCACACTACAAAGTTTAATTATCTGTCTTATCAAAAGCAGCTGAATCGTTGCTAAAAGTTGCATAAACTCTTTTTCCTTTCGAGGTGCATTTATTCAGAATCTTTTATTCTGTTGTTACTCTAGCTAAGAATAAAAATAAATCTAGAGCCTAGTTGTTCAAGAGAATGACTTTTCCAGAAAACCAAAACAGTTTTTAAGGCGGGGTCTAGCAGTGCTTTTTGCCTGTTGCTCTTCAGCTGATCTTGTGGTACTTTTTTCTATAAATAGGGAACACTATTCTTACACTCATTAAACAATCTTGTGGTACTTTTTTATATAAATAGGGAGCACTATTCTTACACATTGTAGGAAAGTAGGACCTGCTTCTTATGGTTACCCCCACTTTTTGCTTGATGTTACACTGTTTTTGACTAGTCTGACTGGGATCCTGCTAATCAGGACCCCAGTCTATCTGCTTTCTCCCTAAAATGTTATGACATGTACTTAGTGTAGGAAGCTGGCTCTGTATATACTATACCAAAGTGAGGTATAGTGTGCACAGAGTCCAGTGGAACCCCAAAGGTAGGCAGAGGCAAAGTTAGATAGAACCTTACTCTCTATTTGTGGTAGTGTGGTCGAGCAGTAACGCAGTATCAGAGGACAGTGTTAAGCATTTGTTGTACACACTCAGTCAGCAAATTAATTCACACACTCAAAGACTGAACTACAGACCAATTGTTTTTGTATAAAAATATTCTTTTAGTTATTTTATTTCTAGAACCAAGCAAGCCTTGCACAGGTAAGCAATACATACTTTACAGTAGTAAATGCTGATTTTAAAACAGTTCAATTGCAATTGTAAATGTACTATGGTTTGACTTACAGTATTGTTTCAGAGAAATGCAATCACTTGTAAATACAGTACATAGACTTCAATGGGATTTTCAGTAAAATAGCAGGTAAGTTACTTTTGGATTACTTTTCTTACTCAGTGCTGTATGCCTGGATGCAGCACTGGGACATTTCCTGTAAACAGGTGAGTAAAAGCGTTTTTGTTAAATCATACAATTTTAAAGAATTTTTTTAGGTTTCAAAACTCCACACTTTGAAACTTTTTCAGGAAAAAGTGGCAATGTTATCCTATGGAGGAGAATATGGTTATCGGTTTTTAGGTAAGTAATCAGTCTTTGGAGTTGAGGTTCTAGGGTTAGACTCAGGGGTCCCCCAGGGTCAGTGATGCACTCTTGTTACACCGTCAGCGGCACTAGGGCGGCCGGGTGCAGAGTGTTGAGGCCCAATGTTATCCAATGGGGGATAGGGGGCCTCCGGTTGGTGGCTGCTGGCAAACAGGCCACTGGGTTGTGGGAGCAAAGCTCCTGGACTTTAGCTCAGGGCAAATGGGGAAACAAATTAGCACCAAAGGTGCACCCTCAGCGGCACTAGGGCGGCCGGGTGCAGGGTGCTGTTTCGAGGTTGGATGCCCTGTTGTTTCCAATGGAGAACCTCCGGTTTGCAAAAGCACTGCAGGCAGGGAGACGAAGGACTTCTGGGTGCGACCACCACTTCGAGAGGTAAGTTGGGAAGTTAGGGGTTGGTTAGGCACCGTCGGTTTGGGCACATAAGGCCGTGGGGCGCCAGGTGCCTTTGGGGTCGGATCTTCTTACCAGCTCCTGGTTGCGGTTAGGGGGGCCTTCTGGATCTAGGCTGCAGGCGTCGGCTGGAGGCTTGAGGCAGGTCAGGGGTTGCCGGATCTCGGTTCAGGATCGCCGGGGTGACCTCCTTGTGGTGTTTGCCCGCTCGGGCCGTGGACGGCGGGTGCAGAGTAGGACGGATCCGCGGTGTCCGGCCGGAGCCAGAGGTTGCTGTTGAACAAATCTGGTGTTCACGGGAGAAGCAGTCTTTGGAAGTGAAGGCAGGCAGGTCCTCCGGGGTTTTTGAGGTTGCTGGCTGCAGGACACACCGGGATTTTGCAGGAGCAGGTTCAAGGGGGAGTCAGGCCGGTAAGGCTGGGGCCAAGTCAGTGGGTGTCTTCCTCTTGTTAGCTGCTGCACGGCTGTTCGGTCCTTTTTCTTTTCTTCTTGTTTCTTGTCTGGATCTGAGGAAGCAAGGTTCAGGGGTGCCCCTAAATACTAGATTTAGGGGAGTTACAGGTAGGTAAAAGGCAGGGACCAATGGGTCCCTTCCCTGGGGTGGTGTTGTATTCCGCTTTAGCGGTCCGTATATAGGTTTTCCTGAATCATGTCCTTATATAGGCACAATTCGCATTGCCCTTATATAGGCATAGAATCCCTGTCCTTATTTAGGCATTAACCATGCACTCCAAATACAGGCATGGTCACCGACATCCGTCCACCCTAACGTCACAACGAGTTCTTAGAAACCAGACCCTTAAGCTTCGGGAGTTCCCCTAGCACAGGACTATTGATTTCTCCAAGAACTCATCTATTATGTATGAACCGTTATACCTTAAGGCAGTGGTTCCCAAAGTGTGCGACGCGGCACCCTGGTGCGCCGTGATGAGAAGCCAGGAGCGCCGCGCAGGATGTGGGTCATGGACATTGCAGCCGCAGCGCAACACGCGTCGTACGTGCTTTAAGACATTGGCGCAGAGTGTTTTCTGTCCACTTCCTGCTCTCAATCTTGTAATCTATCGCATCACAGTGAATTTGGCTGGGAGAAAGAGCGGTGCGTCCTGAAGCATTAACTTGGACAGCGAGCGTGCTGGAAATGCAATAAAAGGCTGCAATGTTTGGAGAACAGCTGGAGGGGCTTTAAATTAATTCTGACTGTTGTGCGCGTTGCACCGCATCGATCTGTTTGAGGCTGTGCTGCTGTTTCAAAGGGACCCTGTAGCTCTGGTTTCGCATTACAGTTCAGCACAATTACACTTGGAAGTTATTTTGCCAAATTGTTAGTGAATAATCATTACACCAAGAATTTGAGGGCGAAAAGGGGGGTGTGGGGTGGGAGGAAAAATACGACTTTGAAGCGGATGAGCCAACACTCATGCAGCTAGTATGACGGGTGAAGTACTCCTACTGTGCTCAGCATAGTGTGCTGCCTGACTGGTAATTTGCTGCTTCTGTCATTGCATCCAGATATATAATACAACAAGCAACATTACACCTATAACAAGCCAGGACAATTGGCTGTGCCAATGATTCTTAGTGGCATAACACAAATAAGCAACAACTATGGCTTTGTTGTATATAATATTGAAAATGATTCAGTTCTGAAATGATGACTGTGAAAGAACTATAACAAGTCTCTTTGAAGTTACCTCAAAGGCAGTGAAGTGACTGCTACAGAGTTAAGATTTTTTTTTTCATCCTGAGGCTGAAGGCAAAAATGGAGAGCCCGATAGGGACCCATCTTGACACCTGCTTTTTAGAACTGCACCGGCAGGACCCAGCCCACTTAAAACACTGGGTAGATGGGATCTGGTGAGCCATCTTGGGTTCATCAGAGCCCACCCCATGTAAACTTCTTGTAACGCCACAGAGCTCCTTGAGCCTTTCTCTAGCATTGAGATGTACTTTATAAGATCTTTGTGATTGCAAATAAAGTTTTATGATGGTGATGGCTACTCTCTGAATCCTTCATCACGTCTAGGCTTGATTCTTCATGTAGACCAGTGGTTCCCAAAGTGTACGCCGCAGCACCCCGGTGCGCCGGTAAAAAAATGGTGGGGAGCCACGGCCAACTGCCAATTAGGTCAAGGGAGCCACGGGTGAAAAAAAAAGTTTGGGAACCACTGCCTTAAGGGTTCATTCCTGATGTCTTCCTCTGTCCGACTTCACGTCAATGCTAACATTCCAAGACACCTACCAGGTATAAATATACCTTCCCTTGCCCAAGCAAGTTAGAGGAGACCTCGACTTCAGAGGAGCCCGTATCCCGGCCTGAAGCACTGAGAAGTCGCTGTCATTCCTGCACGCAGACGAATCCAGCTTCCAGTGTTCTGACTCCCTTCGCGGGGTGTTAGAGTTTCAGATCCGGCAGGAGATTCCCACCTCTCTCATTTTTAAGGTATGGAGCTGACTAGATCCTAGAGGGACTCTTGGCATACTAGACTTAACATACTCTTAGTCTACCATACTAGAGAATACTCCACCTACTTCTACTCTTTCCTACACCTAGACTAGGTTAGGTACATTGGGGTAGAACTAGCTTAGAGACGCATCGTATGAGTACTCGCATTTTTAGCTCATGTTATTTATGTACGTGAATATATGCTAAAAGATAATGCTAGCGCAGTATTATTTATTTCTACTGCTTACGCTGTACATTATTTATCTTGCATACTGTCTTGTGATCATAACAGCACATATCTCTTACACGAGAAACAAGACTGTTCAATAAAACCCTTTTATTGAAACGCCCGTCATTCCTTTCTGTGTAACTCTGCAGAAACTAAGCATGCACGATTGAATGAGTGAAACTGTTATCTATTGTTTCCACGATTCTGAGACATGTTCCGCTTTTAAAGGGAAACAAAGTTGTCATGTTTTTCGGTTGCCAGAAACTACTCCCTTCTTGTTCTCAAGGAGTTTCTAGTGGCCTCTGAGCTAGCTGGCACAGGTAATTAAGTTCAATATAATCGATAGGGACATACCGACCTTAGTCCTATGTCAAACCTATAGGTTATATTATTCCAATGCGCAGAGCCTATTAGGGAAATAGGAACTACACTACAGTGGGTACACCCCCTAATATGCCACCCTCCAGTGGGAGGGGGGCATGTGCCTGTCCCTGATTGGCTGAGTCCCCCCATCTTCAAGATGGCGTGGACTGAGAGTTGTGCTTCACCTCGCCTCCCCCACCTGAGGGGTGGAGTTGGCAGAGGTGGGCACACCTCTCTTCCTCACTTGTTTTTCCCGCCGGTGCTCCCGCCCAAAGTGGGAGTCAGAACCAGTGGGGACCAGTTGCTGAAAGCAGCAAGTGGCCTGGGGAAGCTCACAAAAGCGGCAAGCCTTTGAAGCTTCCCCTTCGTGAACCCTGCCCATCCTGGGGGAGGAGGCTTGGCACCTCGTCCCAGGATGTGCATTGTTTCAGGCCCCAGAGAGCAGCAGGCTCTCGACCCAGGGGTCCAGAAACATGTCTGGTGGTGGCAGCTGAAGGCAGCCACTCAGCCAGGACACTAGAGGTGGGTTAGTTTTCAGGGGGCATCTCTAAGATGCCCTCTGTGTGCATTTTCATTAACTCCCACAGTGGCATCAGTGTGGGTTTGATGTGCTGAGAAGTTTGATACCAAACTTCTCAGTTTTCAGTGTAGCCATTATGGTGCTGTGGAGTTCGTAATGACAAACTCCCAGCACCATATACTCTTAATGGTAGCACTGCACTTACAATGTCTAAGAATGGAGTTAGACACTGTAGGGGTACAGGGCTCATGCACCTGTACCCTCACCACTGGTATAGTGCACCCAGCTAGAGGGGTGGCTGACCTATGCCAGGGCAGTGGGTTGTAGGCATGGCACCCAGAGATGTGTGTCATGTCGACTCTTCACTTTGTTCTGCACCAAAACACGCAGCTGCAAAGGCAGTGTGTGAGTGTAGTGGTACAGGACCTCTTAAGGGTGGCACAATAAGTGCTGCAGCCCTTAGAGGTCTTCCCTGGTCACAGTGCCCTGGGTACCTGTGGTACCATTTACCAGGGGCTGACCTGTGGCCAGAGATGCCAATTGGGTTAGTTTTGGGGAAAGAACACAGGCCCTGGGTACCTGATTGCAGCATGTATAAGATGGTGCATGCACCACTTACTTTAGATATAGGTTTACTATATAGGTCATTACACTTAAAACCTATAAGTCACCCCTATAGCAGAACTTGACAATCCTGAAGGCAGGGTGCTGGGTTTTACATGAGAGGGTGCCCATGCATGAGCAGGGCACCCCTGAAGCCTTCGGAGACCATTCTCCCGGGTTGTCGGTGACGCTGCCAGACATATAGGTAGAGGTGCATTATATGCTCGCGTAAAATGCTATCTCAAAAACGGCTGCAACAAACCATGTCGTGTTTGGTATCAAACACCTTGGAATCATACCTCCACACCATTAACCAGTGTGGGAGGTATGATTCCACCCTTCAGAAGCAAGCTTCGTGGGGTCCCTGGTCTTCCCGGTACCAGCCTTCTCGACCCGGACAGCACAAAATGGGTGCTGCCGACCAGAGACACATTTCTGCCCTCCTGCTGCTGAGCCAAACTCGAACAGAGGAAGGCAGCACAATAGGCATCCTGTCACAGGGAGGTGTGACCACCTCCCAGACAGGATTTAGTGTATTGGAGCTGGGTGGGTGCACTTCCAAAGTGCCTGAAAGTCTGCACGAGGGGCACATTTGGTGTCCCTGTGCATAGTCCAGTTCAAACCAGTCCTGGGAGCCGTTGGCTCCTGCTCTGGCGCGAAACTGGACAAAGGACATGGGAGTAACCTCCCCACTGTCCTGACCCTCCCCTGGGAGGGTCCCCTGAATCTGTTCAACCCTCTCCCGTGGGTACAAAAGGGCTTATCTGACTGTAGGACCCTAGATTCGACGTGGACAAGATTCTGATCAATAAACCACTGACCTTCGACCGTCTGGATACTCTGGACTTCGACTGGGCCCAACTTCGTCTCCCTCTCCGTCCAAAGCATCTTCTGTGCCCGTGCACCATACAGGCTCTGTGCAGGACCTGTGGAGCATCAAGGACAACTGAAGTATCTCCCTTGGGGTGAAGGAGTCACTCCCCGGCATTTGCAGGCACCATAACGCAACTGGCCGGTCTGCTGATCCTGAGCTCCTGCGGACTCCGAAGGCTCCAGCAACACAGGAAGTGGGTTCCTACATTCCTTGAGGTCGAGCTGCCCTCTCACCGAGTTTGAGGCCAGTATCCCTTGTGGGGACGGCATAACCCGAACCCCTGTGCACCACATACTTTTGCAAGTGCATATTCTTGTTGGTGTTCCCCAACTTCGTGCATTGGGCTATCGGTAGTCCCACCTCTGCGCACATTTCATGCAAAGGACTTCAGCCTCCTCGCACTCTGTGCCCTGCAAGCTGTGACTTTGTGAAACTGCTAGAGGACCCCCGCGACTCCTGTGCCTTCGGCCTGTGGGTCCACTTGAGGGACAACACTGCTTTTCTTGGGCTCCCCTGGTTGCTCCAGGCATGCCCTGACTCCCCTTGCTGTGGTGAGTCCTCTGGTCCTTGCCGGGCCAGACCGTAACCTTCTTTGACCTTCTACGTGGTTTGCCACTGCCAAGGCTTGTTGGTGCTCCTGCCGGACACCGACCCCTCAGCACTCGACTTCCTTCGTGGGACAGCTCGTATCCGGCTCCTGGTCATCCTCGACATCTTCTGGTCCCTGCAGCTGTAGAGTCACAGTCTCCTTCACACCTGAAGCACCCGACATCGGTGGGCATTCGTCTACCGAGCCCTTGGTCACTCCGGAGTGACCCAGACTCTGTCCCCCCTCCTTTCAGGTTCCTTCCATCAAGAATCCACCTGTGTGTTCCACTGGACACTTTTCTTCTTTCCAGCAGTGGCATTTCTTTGAAGACTCCCATTGAGAACGACAACGGTTTCCGGCGCCACTTCAGCCCTATGCACCCGGCTTCCCTGGGATAGGTAACTCTGGTACTTCGGTATCCACGGGTGGGGTTGCTCTCCAACCTTCTATGTTCCAAAGGGTTTCCTCGTAATCCACTGAGAAGGGTCCTTAAACTTTAAAACTGCAACCGCGACTCTCCCATTGAATTGTACGTAGCACGCGGTCGTGTTCTCACACTGCACCCGTCCTCGGTGGGGTCCCTACTTACTCACCTTGGGTGGTTCCTTGGGGTCCCAGCGATTCTACACCCTCTAGATACTGTCTTGACTCGAGTCGTGGTTCTTATACCACTCTTTTAGTATATGGTTTGGTCTCCCCCTGGAGCCCACTGTGTATTAGTGCTACTTACGATTGTTTCCGTGCTACAGTATTGTGTGCTTTGTGTTTATCTGTGTGTAGCAGATACTGTGAGGTGTTTAAGGTGTGTTATAATAATAAACATATATTCTTATAACTACTGTGTGGTTCTCCTTTCAATAAGATTGCATTCTGGAAAAAAAAGCTGCTTAACATTTCTTCAAGACTAAGCCTGAAGGCTGCTCTCCACAGCTACCACTTGGATAGCTTTCTAAGGTTATCTTTGACCTCTTAAATCACCATAAGGGTTGTTTGAACTGGTGCAAGGTGCCCACTTTAATTAGTGGACAGCATATACCAGGCCAACTTCTCACACTCATTAAACAATGTGTCATACATGTACCCAAGATTTCAGGGTCCTTTTTTTAGTATGGAATTTGGGAAATCATCAGGACATTCCACCCCTAACTTTCTAGCCTGCTCAATCTAGGATGAAATGTAAATCTGGACTGCTGCATTTTGATTTTACAATTCTTAAAAATTTACTTTAATCCTTAGATTTCCCTTATTGGAAGAATATCATGCAGTTAAGAATTCCATTCTTTTCTGCTCTGTGTTGAATATTATTGATATAGTTACTTTAGAGTTACTAACAATACTCTAAACTGCCAAAATGTTTTTGAATTCTTTTCCTTTGCCATTTCCTGTAACAGGCATAATGCGGACCTCATTGGACCGCTTTCTTTGTTTAAATTATTTTTTTTATTGAACCGAGTCCCGAATCAAGCACTTTAAAACAGAAACTCACATTGGGAATCTTGAGTACGCAAAATCAAAAACAGTTTTTACTCCCTCCCCTGTATTCTCTGATCTCTCTTAGCCGTCAACTATGAATACTTTGGAATATTGGGTTTACAGTTATTTATCTATTAAACCCATCAATTAAAATTTTGAACTAATAATAAACCTTTGAAAGATTCTAGTAAAGGGAAGACAGTGTATGATTAAGCAACGGTCACTGTCCTGTGTGTTTGTTGACTAAGCTTTTAACCTTATGGAACAAAAAGTGTATAGATACAACATAGTTGTTAATGTTCTATGATTACTTGTTCCTAGGTTTAACAGAGCTAGCTTCTTGCACTCGTCTAGTCACAATAAAAGGACCAATTTCAGGCAAGCTATTCAAAACAAAGTACCTCTTGCACTTCATTATGTAGAGTTAATGTTAACCTCTCAGAAACTTAGAATGAAACTCTTCCTTGTAAACAAATTAGCCCGTATCGAAGATCTACACTTTTTTTCCACTCTATCCAGCCCTGCCAAATTCAAAATGGCAGATGCCCCAATTTATTCTTATTTAAGTGACTGGATGCAAAGCCCAAGTAGAATCAGAATCTGATCCTCTGTAGAATATTCCTTTTAAATTGTGTTTTTACTATCCTTTGTGAGTCTTGAACTTTAACATTTAGTCCTTTTGCATCCTCCACAATGTCACTTGATAAGACAGGACCATCCACGGGACCAATTACCACTTTGGACTTCTCACCCAAAGTGTTTTTTTATTATTTTTTCTCTAGGCATTGCAAGGTAACTGTATTTGATTTGTTCGTTAGGATATATAGGTCTCTAATTCACCAGGCTTAAAAATTCTCAATAAAGTTCAAAAGTCAAGAGCAAGTTATTGAATAAGTGTGGCACTCAAGCTCTGTTTACTTGTATAAAATCATCTGCAAAACGGTTCATTAGCTGCAGGACATCGCAATTTAACAAAGCTAGAAAAATAAGCATCAGGAGAATTTATATAAGAGCCATGTGACAACAAAGGGTATTCCTTTATTAAATTATATTAATATGTGTGTGTGTCAGAATTGCATTAATGTTTGTGTGTGTTTATCTTTTTATTATTTTAATTATATAATTCATCTGCTAATCTACATACATTTTAATACGTAATAATGTCATAATTTATATTATACATTGCATAAACCCCAGATTTCTAGAAGTCTTAAAGTACCGCATTTTGAACATGATTTTACTTAGCACATATTGAAAACATGGATCAAATAATATCATAGAAAATGAATTACCTGATACAAATCCATTAAAAAATATGAATTGACCGTAATACATAAGTACATACAGCAACAATGCCCAGAATCCATATTTTTATAACTCTCAAAAACAGCATCCTAGACTTATTATTAATTCACAGAGGCCCTATGCTAATAGTATTTTGTTCCATGTCCCCCATAAATTAATCTCACAGTATATTAAACTTAACTCACACAGAAAACTGAGCCTGACATTTGACCTCTGTCTTTGAATGCACAGCATATTTGACAAGATGAGAACAAGATTTAAAGGCCTGTTTACAGAAAGGGAGTACTCGAAAGGATACAGTAAATAAGGACTGCTCTTCGCGAGGGACGAACTCAAGCTGGACAGCCTAAAACAAATAAGGCCAGCAAATAAAAAAGCAAGAAAATGTGAGATACTAACCACAAAGCCAATGGTAAGCAATTGGCGGAATGCATTCCCAGGAAAGCTTTCCAAATGTCCCCAGGATGTCTTTAGCAAACCAGTAAGCTGCGCTGTCTGGTAGGCTTCGACCTAAAAAAATGAAGAGTGCAAGAACTGCCATTTTTATCAAGGCCAGCCTACATAGAAGGGTAAGTGGTAGCGGCTTCCATTTTACTTGTAACGTTTTTACTTTTGCTAAAAGGGGTCTATAATTCAAATAATCTTCAATATTTTCTATGAATCTAACCCCCAAGTATCATTTAGGTTGAGCATCTATTACTTCAGTTTTTGTTATATTAATTTTATATCCTCCTAAAGTCTGAAATACTGAGATGATTTTGAAGACTTTCTCTTATATTTCCTTTTTTTGATTCAGAATCAATAGTATGTTGTCTCTATAAAGTTTAATTTAAGCCATCTGCAGCAGACGTGACTGGATTATCCCATCCTTTCGGATAGTTATAGGCAAAGGTTCAATGAAAAAGCCAAACAGGACTGGAGAAAGGGGACAGCCCTCTCTAGTCCCCCGTTGAACTTTAAATGTCTCTGCCCCAGATGCATTATTAATAACTTTGCCACTGTATTGTTCTGCATGTTCTGTATGAACCCTGTGATCCTAAATTTCTCTAGAATACAAAAAAGAGTCTCCCAGACCACAAGGTCAAAAGCCTTCTGTAATATAAGATCTGAAAGGGTTAATAATGGATTAACTTCTTCTTCTAGTTCCCAGTTAGTATGTGCTTCCGCATCCCTCTTAGCCCCAATATCTGTGGCAGTCCGTAGTATCACTTCAGCGTCCACCAATATTGCGAAACCCCTATTTCTGCCCCGGATTTTTCATCTTTGTCACCCAATCAAATAGGAGGGCAACCACAGATCCACACCCAGTCATTGCCAATAACTAAGGTGAAATTGACTGACTGTCACCCTGTAACAATTAACCTACTCCAAGCCTGCTGCCCTTACGTCGCAGAAATGGTTCACGTACCACTGTTGAATCCAGGGCAAAACGAATCCTCTGAAACCTTAAAGAATAAAGTCGTGCATTGGCTTGATAAGAATCATGTTCTTCCACCTAATAGATCATACCAAATATTGATGACCCCGAGAATGGGGTGGGTAGGGTCTTTAAGAAAGTCCTTTAAAGACAACTGTATTATCATTAGTATACAACATCCAGACCTCGCAGGAGAAATCCTAGCTAGGTCTATGCCTATTTCCCCCTTCTCAAAGAATATAGGCTTACTCCCATTGGGTGTCTTTTATAGCCACTTACGTCACCCAACTAGAGGATACAGGGATAAAATAGCTACCAGGAGGATAGAGAGGTTTACCAGATTCTTACCCCACTAGCCACATCTAACAGGTTCCAAGCATTGGCCTCACTACATGATAACGACTAACTCTAACAAGGCATGGTGGGGGAGAGGTATGACATAAGAGTGGGAGCGGAACCTAATGAATCAAACGAAACCGATCCAGTCGGTGAGCTGCTAGAACCTAATATATTCTGTTTAAATGACTTGGAGGATATTACTGGGGTAAAGAACCTGTGGGCTAGTCCAGTCATGGATGCCGAGCCCTGTAGTCCCCATGCTCCATCTTGTGTTGAATGTCCAATGGTTAGCTCTAATAATGGATCAGAGGATTCCAATGTATTTGCTACATTGAACATATGTGGGCTGCAGAACAAGGTGGGCGAGTTAGAATGGTCTACTGTTACCACTGGGCTGAATATTGTATGCCTTCAAGAAACCTGGTGTGTGATTCCATTTCAGGTTGAGGGGTATTACCATTTTTTTTTTTTTGTCAAAGTTCTTTTTATTCAGCATGACTTTCATGTGACATACAATGCTTGTAAACATACAGGACTTCATATAAGCAGTAGCGTCTAATAGAGATTCAGCTTCTCTTTTTGAGAAGTCCCAACGCCCCCCTCCCTTAATGCAAGTCATGTCAGTTTTATTAAACCAAGCATTAGGGCTACTAAAACAAACAAATATTGTAAACAAACCCCAGCTCGTAAGGAAGGTGGACATACTGCTGAGGGGAGGCCCGGGGAGAGAAAGGAAACCAGCGGGCCCCATTTATATTCAAAGTTTTTGTATTCATCTCTGAAAATATCTGCTAATCTTTCCATGGTGAGTATTCTCCATAAACGTGAGTGCCACAGCGACAGGGCTGGCGCATCCTTTCTTTTCCAGGCTGCCGCTATTGTTGTTTTGGCCGCCCCCAGACAGGCCCACATTATTGCCTTATCTGCTTTTGTCTGGTGTTCTAGGTCTGGATCCCTGATGCCCAGGAGTACTCCCTCTGTAGATGTCAGTATAGCGTAACCAAGCATGTCTTTGATGTGTGTTAGGATCTCCTCCCAGAAAGTTTGGATAGTAGGGCATTCCCACCATTTGTGGCGGAAATCCCAGAGAAGGCCGCAAGTCCGCCAGCAGATAACGGAGGTTTCTGGAAATATCTTTTTGAGTTTAGTGGGATAAAGGTACCAATCAAAAAGTCTTGTAATGGGCCTCTCTCAAGGCAACTGAGTGATTGCTCTTGGCTATATCCGACCATAAGTGTTTCCACTCCTCTTCTGTAATGTCCCTCCCGACCACCTGCTCCCAAAAAGCCATGTAGCACGCCCTTGGTGCATGTACTGTTGAGAGTAACAAAGCGTAGAGAGAGGAAATCGCCCCTTTCATGGTGCCCGCCCTCTGTACAAACTGTTCTATCGGGGTACGTTCTCTGGTGGTGGCTTCCCTTATCCGAGGCTGGGATACCCAATGTTTGAGTTGGAGATATTGGAATTGGTCGCTGCTTGGGACATGAAACTCTTTGGCAGCTCTCAAATGAAAGCACGTCAAAATTGTGAAACAGGTCCGAGACCATCAGGCAGCCCCCCTCCCGCCAAGCGTCAAATGGGCCCTCTCGCAATGCTGGGGGGAAGTCTGGATTGAAGTGGATAGGGGTGTACGGCGAAGGGAAGGATGTCCAGCCCCCATCCCTCGTGACCTCGTCCCATACCCTGAGGGTGGTTCGTGTCGGGGTGCTAATGTATGCGTTAGCCGGCCTATCTTTTTTCTGCTTCCAAAGCACGTCCCAAATCGGCCTACCCACTATTGCCATGTCCATGTGGAGCCAATGTTTATCGGACTCCCTCATGGACCACTCTACCACCACCCTTAGTTGGGCTGCTTTGTAGTACAGGGAGAAGTCCGGTAGCGCCACACCCCCCTCTTTCTTCGGGCACCGTAATGCATGAAACGGGAGGCGAGCCCTTCCATTCTGCCATATGAATTTAGTGATAAGAGAGCGAAGTTTGGGCAAGAGATCGCGGTCCAGGTCAACCGGAAGCGCCTGGAACAAGTAGAGTAGCTTTGGGAGCATTGTCATTTTTATGGTGTTTATCCGACCGAGCCAAGAGATGTACAGCGGTTTCCAGCGCCTGAGATCTTGTTGGAGTTGAGACAACAGGGAGGGGTAGTTGGCCTTATAAAGGTCCTCTATCCTCGGGGTGAGCTGAATACCCAGGTATTGAAAGGAGCGTTTAGCCCACTGAAAGGGGGTCTGTCCCCGGAGCTGCTGGGCTTCTCCTTCTGGGAATGTGAGATTTAGGATGAAGGATTTAGATAAGTTGACTTTGAAGCCTGCTACCGCCTCAAATTTACGCAGTTCTGCCTGCAGTGTCTGTAGTGAAGGGCCTGGGTCTGTGTCATCAGGATATCATCCCCGAAGAGCGAAGCCTTGTGCTCTACACCCCCAAAATGCATTCCTTTGATCTCCGGGTTGGCCCTGAACTAAATTGCCAAAGGTTCGATGCTCAGGGCAAATAAAAGAGGTGAAAGCGGGCAGCCCTGCCTCGTGCCTCAGCTATGTGCGAATGGAGGTGACGTAGACCCGTTGACCTGAACTCTTGAGTGTGGGTGCTTCTAGTTAGCCCTGACCATGTTAATAAAACTTTCACCAAAACGTTGCATGGTAAGAAAGAGGAACGACCAATCCACCCTGTCAAAGGCCTTCTCGGTGTCCAAGCCCACCAACATCGCCGGGGTCTTAAATTTGGAAACTTTTTCAATCGGGTGTATATCCCTCCGAATGTTGTCATGCGTCTGTCGCCCTTTTATGAAGCCAGATTGATTAGGGTGGATTAGTGCGGGCATTACGTTGTCTAGTCTTGTGGCCAGTATTGCTGAGAATATTTTAGCGTTTAAGTTTAATAGAGCAATAGGCCTATAGGAGGCACAACTCTGGGGTTTTCTCCCCGATTTGGGAATATCAGTGACTACTGCCTCAGCCATAGAATTCGATATCTTGGAATCCTCCGCTATTGCGTTGAATAAAGAGGTGAGGTGGGGTATAAGCTCCGATGCAAATATTTTATAAAAGTGTGCTGTCAGCCCATCGGGCCCAGGGGATTTGTGTGATTTGCGTTTCGAGATTGCTTTTCCTACTTCTTCGGAGGTAATCGGGCCGTTTAGCTGATCATTCTCCGGGGACGGGACCTGGAGCAGCTCCAGTGAATCTAAATAGTGTTGTTGCAGGTCTTTATCTGGGGGTGTACCTGTGTATAGATCTTTATAGAACCCTCCAAATATGCGCGCTTTTACTTCATCCGTATGAGTTAAAGTACAGTCCCCATCACAAATGCCCCCTATGTATTCACGTTCCCTTTTTTAGGTCGAGCTTTCGAGAGCTCTTGTATATACTTATTATATACTTCTATGTGTATGTACTTAGTGGGCTCTGGAGATCAGCCCTAGGACTTGTCTACTTTCGCTTAGGGACTTTTTTTTCTGTTCAACTGCCTCTATTTAACTGTCTTGATAGAAAACAACCAGCAGAGGTCAGTAAAATACCAGAATTGCTTTCTGCTGAGGGACTTTCGTTTTTTAAATTTTTGTGGCAACTGCCTCTATTTAACTTTCTTGATAGAAAACGACCAGCATATGTCAGAAAAATACGAGAATCACCTTAGCATTCTCTAGATTCCAGTCCATAGAAATTGTCTACCAAGAGCACCCGTAGACAATAATTTTTTTTAGAAATCTTGTATTTTCAGTGATATGACCACCGAAGGCCCTGATTTTATATTAAAAACAGAGCTTTGGACTATACCATTTTCCGCTGAAAGGCAATATTTCTCTGTGTTCCCATACCAGGCATGTCACACAGTTTGGTGCTTAGTTTCCCTCCATGTTAAAGAACAGTAGATGTTTCAGCACCAAGGCTAATGTGCTGCATAGCTAAATACATATAAGGTCCCAAGGCGAGACCGATTGCATTGCAAATGCTTGTTTTGCGTAGCTGTCTTGCTAGGTGAGTCCCCACCTTACCTCCCTGGGCATAGGATATCTGCCGGAGCCACAACAACGTGTATTCTGCCCTATTTGTATAAATCGCTTTGATTTTCCCCTTCAGTGCACTAAGTTGTCGTTGCAATACCCGGGATGGCGCCTTCTTATGGTCTCTCTCTAGTTTAATTCAATACATTTGCCTCTGAGGACTGCTTTAAACGGGTCACAGTTGTTCTGGGGTGATGTGGCCTGGGGTTGATTTAGTTCAAAGTTATCAGAAATGGTTGCTCTCAGCTCGTCCCGGAGAACCCTGTCCCTGGTTACCGAGATTGGGAAATACCATCTCTGAGTGCCTGCCCCGTTACATCCCCAAGACAAGCTGATGGTCACTAGACTATGGTCTGAGATAGTGATTGGGAGTATCTTCGCTGCCTGGAGGGAGCCTAGTAGGGATTGACTTATAAAGATGTGGTCCAACCTAGAATAGGGCAAATGTACGTGTGAGAAAAAAAGTATAGTCTTTGGTGGTTGGGTAGAGCGTCTGCCAACCATCCCTCAGACGTAAGGCATGTATTCTCTGTTTGATCCCTTTGGGGAAGTTGCTTGTGACCGCCCTGTGGGGGTGAGTGCTGTCCATCTCAGCATGCCAGGTCAGGTTAAATCGCCCATGAGAACCGTTGGACCCTCTGCGAACCCTCCTATCAGGTCTAGTAGGGAGGTTAAAAACACTGCTTGCCCTGTGTTGGGAGCGTATGCGGGAATGAAAGTACAAAGTCTGCCTCTCAATTTCCCCTTTACCATGATTACCCTGCTCTCTCTGTCTGCCTTTATAGCCTCAGGTTGGAATTTTGCCGAGCTGCGGAATAAGAGTGTGACTCCCTTCTGTTTAGAGTCGGCAGATGATCTATAGACTAAGGGGTAGCTTTTGTGGCGAAGTCGTAGCTCTTCGGTTTTTTTAAGGTGTGTTTCCTGCAGCGCAACTACCTCAAACTGATGGTTTGTTAGGTACTTCCAAATTTTTGGGCTTTGGAGGGGCGAATTTAAACCTTTTACATTCCATGAGGCTATTGAGACCATCTTATAGACCTCTATTCCCTCCCCCACTCAAGCATCCTTCAGTGACCTTCGACCTACCCCCCTCCCCCCCCAGCCCCTCCATCGTGGTCCGTAACCGACCAGGCTGGCAACAAAGAGAGCCCATTCCACATGATTTGTCCGACTGTTCCTTGGATCCACCACCAGGTCCCCCCCCCCTTTAAAATAAAAGAAATAGAAAACTTAAGCTGAGCAGCCAACGGGCTCCCAGCAGATTCAGTCTTGAAGAAAAAGGTCATGGTAACCGGTGACTCGGATAGTGCCCGAAACCCCGACTGTCGGTCGCTTCGTGTAGAGAAGACCAGATAGAGTTATGGTGAACTACGGCCCATTGCGTAAAGTCAATTGTGATAAAGGTGCATAGGAGATCTCGTCAACGTTTCGCCCTTCCTTGTTTATCTCCAGGGGTAGTGCTGCCCCGAAGTCAAAGAGGATGCCTCCCTCAAGGTATCTTTTCGTTGTCCCTTTAACTTCATTTTTGGCTGGGCTTGCCTTTGGAGAACGTGCGCCATTGGTGGGTAGATCCTTTTGTCGCACCCGATCCTTTCGCAGGACCTTGGCTACCCTCACCTTCGGGGATAGGGAGACCTAAAATGCAGAGACCCTCCTCCAGGTCAGAGATGTGCTGAGATTTGTTATTGAGTTCAAAGGCTAGACCAAAGGGGAAAGTCCATCTGTATCGTATGTTATCTTCTCGGAGTTTAGTCTGTTGTCTGCGTGCCAATGTAGAGGGGGCCAGGTCCTGGAACAGTAGGCACTTGTAGCATTGGAAAGAGGTCTCTTCTTTTTTCCTTGCAGCTTGCAGAATCGCTTCCTTTGTTTTAAAAGAATGCAATTTGACAAGAATCACCCGTCTGCTGGTTCCACACGCGGTGTGCCCTGTCAATCTTGATCTTCATCTGGCGCGGGCTCAAGATCTCGGCAAAGAGTTCCTCCACGAAGGCCTCCAGATCTGGCCTCTCCGCGCCCTCCTCAAGGTCCCTTATTCGAATGCTCTCCCTCCGGGACCTGTTTTCTAAGTCTTCCGCCTTCAGAAGCACCTGCTGGAGTTGCGATTGGAGATCCTGTTGTTTTTTATGCAGCCTAAGAGTGCGAGTGTCCAGCTCTTGTGACTGTTCCTCTATCTCCAGGACCCTGGAGCCCACAGCATCCACATCTTGCTGGAGGGCAGACATGCGTTCGGTGAGATCGGCCTTTAGTTGGTCCATAGAGGTCCGCAGGTCTTGTTTGATCTCTGCGCATAGTTCAGATTTAAAGTCCCTGAGTGAGGCCACTAGGTTCTCCCTGGTGAGAGCCATCGTGCTTGCTTGCCCCTCTTCGTCGTGGGTTTATCTCCTCTCTGTTGGTGCAAAAAAGTTAGAGACCTTGTTCACCACCTTTTTCGGTGGCTTATGGACAGTGTTGTAGGCCTTCCTCACTTGGGCGGGCACCCCCCCTCCAAACTGCGGCCCCTTTGTGGAGGCTATTGCTGTGTAGTGGCCTTCTATCAGATGAGTGCCGGATCAGTAGTGCTTCTCACTGAATTCAGCCTGAGGCGGCCATCTTAGGGTCAGGCACTTGGTGTGGCTCTGTGTGTGGCAAATCGATGTGTATCAATCATTTCACTTTTAAATCAGGGGTGATATGCTTTGGATCCTTGTCCTTTATTTTCTGCCCCCCATTCTAATTGCTGGTTTAGGTTTTATCCCCTAACCTTGGTGTGTCCCCGGTCCGGGCGCCATCTTTAGGACAGGCTTCCAACAATCAGCCCAGCTTAGGGCCCACACGCTCTCAGCCCCGATGCAGTGCAACTCAATGGAGAGGGCCCCCCCCGGGCCGCCTCAACGTACCACTCTGCCGCATTCACCAAGCTCCGCTCACCTCCATGGCGCCTCGGAGCAGGTAGGACGCCGCTTTAACGTGAAGCTCCGCTCCGGGGCCGTGCGCCTCTCAGACCGCATGGGCACTTCGTCACAGAGGGGTTCCTCTCACCGGCCTCACCTTCCCCTCTGTGCATCACCTGCCGATGGGTTGCCTTCCCCTCCACCCGTTGTTCAGGTCTTGAAAAAGCCATGCGGTCTCATTCTTTCCCCGGGCTCAGCGCGGGTAAGGACGTCGGCGCCATTTTGGGCCCGCGCTCCGCTCAGGGCCGCTTCATGAAGTCATTAATTCCTCCTCGAGGACGAGCTGGATTCGGGCTCTCGATGGCGTCGCTAAGCCTTTCCGGAATAATTTGGTCCTCTTGCTGTGGTTTAGCTATGTCCGACAGTTAAGGGGCTCCGGAGCAGGTGTGGATCACGTCCACCCAGCCATCTTGCCTGGCCATGCCCCCCATGTATTCTAATTTTTTGGGTGCCATTCCCTCTCCTATGGGGAAGGGCAAAGGGAGGTTTACAAGTCCTAATTTCGAATAACCTCCTAGTTACGGTTAATCAACCCTCATCAGCTGGACCGCATACCCAGTTGCTATGGTTATCCAACAAAAAGGGACCTGATGTAGTATTGGTCAATTTTTATAACCATGATTTTATTCTACCCGTGGTCTGCACTTTAGATGTTGCACTGGAAGCTTTCTTATGTCCAGACCATTCTGATTTTATTGTGAACTGGGCTGGGGATTTTAACATTCAGCGTTCCCCTTTTACCTGCATCCCAGGTTTGTTTGATATTCTAACTGGGATGGAGATGATTTGTTGCATATCTGTCACAATGACTATGGCGATACATTGAATTCACTTATCTTTAAATATGATCTGCTTATGTTTGAGAGCAAAAGTGGTTGGAATGGGGTACGGATCCCCTCTTTTACTGGTAGACCAGCTTGCACTGTAATTGATCATGTGCTGGTGTCTATGGCCGCCAGTAATAAATTTGGTGCCCCTTGTATTATTCCATCTATACTTTGCGACCATAACCCGATTGTAATACTTTTTTTGTTTTGGGGCAATAAAGGAGTGGACTCAATAACTGCTACTAAAATCACTGCAGCTAGGACAAATGGGGTCCGTATTAAATGGGCAGGAGTGGAACCTAACAGCTTTCTGGAGAAAATTGTCAAGAGGAATTTAACTGAGGTTAGATATTGCCTGGGGGAAGTGGTAACCCAGGAACATATGCTTAATAGTTTTAAAAGCATCCTCGGTTGTGTTAATATCCTCCTGACAAGAATCTCCAGATACGCACCAGCCAAACATGGGGGATGGTTCGATCCACGATGTACTCGGAACACTCAACAGCTGAGAGAGGCTTTACATCGTTCACCTAAAGATACCATGTTAATCAAGACTCACCGCAATAACTATAAGCAGGCAATTGCCGAGAGGAAAATTTCTTTACAAAAGAGGCATGCTCCAATTTGGGACGAGCTGCCGAGACAAGGGATAATAAGCTGTTTTGGCATACGATTAATGCCCCCTTCCTGAAATCTGCTAAGATCCCAGAACTTTATTCCTTTGTGGCCTGCGATGCATGGGTGGAACATTTTTCCAACATTTTTAATGCTTCTATAATCATGGGCAGAGAAATGGGGACTGACCGAACCTGCAGTTGGCATCCAATCCCAATTAATATCTCTATTGATGAAGTTATTTGTGCTATTAATTCAGCGCTAGTGGAAGGACCCCAGGACCGGATGGGGTCCCGGTAAATGTTTTTAAGGCATCCAAAGAACTATGGGGCCCTATTTTAACTACGGTTTTCAATGCAGCTGCCAAAAGTATAATTACCCAGTCCTGATCTGTGTCAATAATCATCCACATTTTTTAAAACAGTGACAAATTAGATCGGAAATGCTACTGCCTCCTTTCCCTCCTGGACTCTTCTATAAAATTGATGAGCAGGGTTTTGCTACAGAGGCTGAAAGAATGGGCTTGGGAAAATTCTATTCTTTCCCCAACTCAATATGGGTTCAGGAAGGGCCTGGGAACAACGGAACAATGCGTCAAGTTAGATCTGTTAATAGGAAAATATACCAGGGCTAAGCCGAGGTCTCTCTGCTTTGTAGATCTTAGCAGTGCATTTGACCTAGTTAATCCTTGTATACTATGGTCAATCCTGACTAGCCTAGATGCTCCCACAGCAATTATTTGTTTCCTGGCTCGCCTTTATGAGAATCTATCGAGCAAAGTCTGCTACTGGCCACGAGGCGAATGCACACCTGATTTTAGTGTAGGTAAGGGTATTAGACAGGGATGCGTATTAGCCCCTCTATTGGTTTCCCTTTTTATTAATGGAGTGGATGAAGCCTTGCAGGCGCTTCAGGCTGATGTACCCCTCATTATAGGGCGCCCTGTTCCGGTGTTGTTATATGCCGATGATGCTGTATTAATATCCAGGACCCCCAATGGATTGCAGAAATTGATGGTAGCCTTCGGGGGAGTATATGGCATCCAAAAAATGATAATCAACAAATCAAAGACTTTTTCAATGATATGCGGGAAACAACCAAATAAATGTAGGCCCTTCTATATCGAAGGCTCCCTAATCAACAGAGAGAATACATTTTCCTATCTGGGAGTCCAGTTTACAAGTAATGGCATATGGGCACAACAGATTGCAAATGCTAAACTGAAAATGAACAGGAACTTTGAGAGGATATTTAACTTTTCATCTAAACTGGGTCAGCACCCCATTAAAGAAATTATTGAGATTTAACAGGCTAAAGTATTACCTGCTGCTACATTTGGGGCTGGTCTTTGGGGGCACACTACTAGCAAATCTCTTAAAATTGAAGAAAACACCTTTTTAAAACGGCTGCTGTGTTTGACTGCATCAGCCCCATCCCTAATTGTGCATAAAGAGGTGGGGTTGTTTTATCTGGAGGATCTTCTTTTAATGAAATCATTGTTGCTCTGGCTCTCCATCTGGATGAAAGAAGAAACTAGCTTTACCAAACTGATTATACTTGATTGTCTAAAACTGGATTATGCCTTTTCGCATTCCATGGCTGGCCTATATAGTTTCCACGTTTAAGTCTGTGTTCCATTTGACACTGGGGGAGGAGCTAGCACAGATATTAGGATTAACTAAGAGTCACATTAAAACTACTTTCAATCTGTATAGGTCTGAAAGTATACTTCTTGTAGAGTCAAAGAAGACGATGGTTGCTATGTACATATCCTTGGAGGGAAGGGAGGGGTGGCAGGAGTATTTGATGTGTTTGAAAACAGTCAACACCAGTATGTTCTAACTAGATTTAGAAGTGGTATGGTGCACTAGTTGGTTGCATTTCCGAAGATGAATGCCTATACCCCTGACAAAACACCTTGTCCCTGTATGGAACGAGTAAGCAAAGCACACAGCACTATATTTTATTTTGCAAGTTTTATAAGGAGCTGTGATGTCAATATTTGAAACCTCTTTTTATTATGCAGAATACTAGAAACTATAATAATGCACTGACATTTCTGCTTGCACTAAACAATCAATTTGTGTGTTTTAGTGTTGCCCTCTTTATTTTAAAAGCTATCCACCTAAGGAAAGGTATTGTGCTAGATTCTGTTGAGGGTATGTGATTGTTATGTGATGACACCTTAAAGGATTTTATCATTTTATGAATTACATTACTTGAATTGCTTTTATTTGTATGTACTTTAATGGCAGTTTTTAATTGCCAAATAAAGTTCTTAAATTGAAAAGCCTTCTTGCCCACCAACAAAAAAAAACATTGCTGCTGGAATTTGTTTTACAGAAATGACTTTGATACTCTCCATTAAATAGATTGTATTAGTAAACAACTGGCAATCAGAAACAAAACAATTTTGATCTGGATGGATTCGTTTAGCTGCTGCAATATTGAACCTATTCACCAGCAGCTTCCTGATGATCTTATACTCCGAATTTAAAAGTGTAATAGGCCGATATGAGTTTGGGTCCTCTGGGTTCTTACCCTTTTTCAAAAAATTTACCATATTCCCTGCGCTAAAAGAGGGTGAAATTGGACCTCCGCCTAAAATTAAATTGACTAATCGGAGCAAATGTGTGTTTAAAATGTGAAAATGTGCGGAAATGATTTATAAAATTCAGAAGGAAAGCTATCTGGGTCACAGACTTTACCACTTGGTAGATTGTTGATAACCTCATCTAAATCCTTAATAGTGAAAGGGTTATTAATGTTAATAATATCCTCCTCTGAGAGTATTGGTATCACAATTTGTGCTAGAAATGTATTTAATTCATTCCTATACACAGATTGAGTATAATTATCGATCTTGTTATGATGCTCTGAAAAGATTGAGTTAATTTGATCTTGACTTGACATCAACAAAGGGTATTCTTTATAATTCTCCAATGTATTCACTTACCAGCAGATTAATTTGAGAAGAGAGAGAGAGGGTTGATCTTGCAAATTACACCTCCTCAGATTTTATATTGTTAGTTAGTGATATTACTTGTTTTTCATACTAATCTTGATCTTTCATGCTGTTTCTTTGAAATCTGCTGTATATTTGCACTATGTCTTTTCTCCCCATTCCATATGCTAGCTTTAGCGATTTCCTTTTTTTCTAGTTGGCAAGAATATAGTAAATATGGCAGTGAGGGCTGCTGATGCATCCAACTTGTTACTGTTATGAACTGTTGTTTCCCTCATCACTAAAAGAAGCTCTGTAAAGTGCATCCTTATGCAGAAGACTACGTTTGCTGCAGTTTGATACCCATGCTATCCATCCATGCTTCCTGACCATTTATTAGTAGGTAAGGCCACACGTTAGTTGAGCTAGAAATCCCAACTTATGTAGGAGTAACCTCTCCAGTCTTCGGACAGCTTACCCCTGTCTGAGTGGATATTGACATCCTTAAGGGTGGCTGTTTTAGTTTAGGGACTATCAAAGCATTTAATGCAGAAGTACAGATGTTAAAGTACTCAAGACATATTCAAACTTAATATAGATTACTCCAACAAGCACAAAATACAGCAGAAACACTGGGGAGTACATTCATTATTTCAGATATCGATACATGTCCTGGGGGGGATGATCTCTCTCTTTGTAGAAAGGGACACAGACAGATTAACTTCTACCTCAATAATATAGGAGCATTACATGGCATGTCATTTGAAAGGATTTATTTTTCGCCTTTCTGAGATGATCTCAGCAGCCTTTTCAGTAAAGGCTTCATCAAAGCAGATTTGCCTGCTTTGGGAAATTTTCCAGCGTGTGGTTGAATAGCTGCAAGACCTCATTACTAAGAGAACAAGCATTGGCATAGCCAATAGGTCTCGCTTTTGGGACCTTATAAGTATTTAGTTATGCAGCACAATATCCTTGGTGCAACAACATCAACTGTTGCATGGCTAAACACTTATAAGGTCCCAAAGGCGAGACCTATTGGCTATGCCAATGCTTGTTTTTATTATTATTATTGCTGTAGATGTCTGGGTTCTGAGAGCTCGATGGTATCTGATGACAAGTATCACATGATGCAGATGGCACGTTGCCCAGTTCAGATCCTCCGGAGCATCTGTGGGTTTATTAAAGAAATTATCTGTTCCTGGTTTGTGATGATGAGTCACAGAGGCATCTCCAGGAAAGGGAGGCGGTTTCTACCCAGCACTGCTGCTGATGCATTCAGTGAAGGGCTAAACACTGATGGTAAATTCCTCCGGCCTCTTGCGCCGGTCACTCAAACGATTGAGCTACCATGCCTCCTATCTTGGACATCCAAAGTCACTGGTTTAATAAAAAGAATCTCTAAACAAGAAGCGCCGGAGACTGAGAGGGTGTGCGCGGGTGGATGTGTGAATGGTTGGGCAAACAGCTGTGTGTCTAGAAGGTAGTGGCGGCTGCTAGGGAACGGTGGCAGGGGGGAGGGGTGTTAGAAAAAAAGGGGAAAAAAGAAAAGAGGACTTGCACTTGCCACCGTGTCGCCTGTGTCACTGTTGAGGAACTCTAAATTGGCACATTTCGAGTTATTGATTAAAACTTCACCGGGCCAAATCCCTTCCTTACTGTGTCTAAATTGAGAGGGCTCGCGGGCATTTCGAGAGTAACGCTAGGCATTTCTGTCAAGTCGTGGAAAACTGTTATGTATATTCCTTTTTTCCGTTTCACAGCTATTTTACATGTAGTCTGAGAATTGGAGTCATTTGCCATGTTAATGTAATGTTGCAGTCGAGCATAAATATTTACGCAAAATAAGGTTGAGTCTGTAGAAAAGCTGAGTGGCCTCGTGCAGCTGCTACAGAAATCCATGTGTGACCAGTGCCAGCGACCACGTGCTGAGCCAACTAGGCTTTTCCTTTTGAGGTCCATAGTGTGAGATCAAGAGTAATATCTGCATCGAAGCAAAGACTACACGAAAACAGGACGTCGAGCCGGCAAGAAAGTGAAAGCGACCGCGAGCAGGCAAATGTAAACAAGCGCGCGCGGCCACGCTAATTGGAAACAGATGGCCCCTGCGCGCCGCTGCTCGCTCCCGCAAGGTGGATGCCGCCACAAGCACGAGTGTTTGAAAAGTGCAGACCGATTCCAAAAGGTCATTTACTAGAGCAACGCATGCGCGCTGCGCTAGGCTCGACCTAAAACCTGTGCATTTTCATGGTGTATACTGAAGGTAGGACATTAGGAAAGTCAAGTCAACAGCTACTTATAATTAAAGTTTTGAGCTGTCACTTTTATCTGGTGGAGCTGGTTTAGGGAATGAAGGACTATCTTCCTACTCAGTATCTGCTTAAGAAAGTAACCTTTTTTGTGGCATCCATTTTCAGATGGTTTTGTCTGGGCTTGCTCCCAAGTACACAAACAAGCATTGACAAAGCCAATATCACAATGCTTGTCTTATATGTGGGTTAATTTAATTTTTTTAAAGTTTGATTGCTGTAAATCTATTTCAAAGGAAGGAAAGGAAGGGGAAGGCAGTAAAAAACGAGGCAAAACCAGGAGAAAGCACTCAGAAAAACAGGGGAAAGGAAGGAGAAAGCAGAAAACATGAGGCAAAAGCAGAAGACAGCACTAAGAAAAAATGGGAAAGGAAGGAGAAAGCAGTAAAAAACTAGGCAATAGCAGGAGAAAGCACTCAGAAACATGGTGGAAGAGAAAGGAGAAATCAGTAAAAAAAACAAGGTAAAACCAGGAGAAAGCACTCAGAAAAATGGGGAAAGAAAGCAGTAAAAAACGAGGCAAAAGCAGGAGAAAGCAGTGGGTTTATATTTTGTGCCATTGTGGATTATACTTGGTGTTGTGAGGTTATACCTGGTGATGTGGGATTATATCTGGTGATGTGGATGCCATCCAGTGCCAAGGCAAGTGCTGTGGATTTATAGCTGGTGCTGTGGCAAGTGTTTTGGGTGCAATCTGGTGCTGTGGCAACGGCTGTGCATGAAATAATAAAATAAAATAATATCTTCATCTTTAATGGCGACTTATTCTGTCAGACAAAAGGGACCAGCATGGGGGCCACATGTGCTCCCAGCCTGGCATGTTTGTATGTCAGTGCCTTTGAACAGAAACACATCTTCAATGAAGCAGCGCCGTTTTTTGAGAATGTTTTACATTGGTCACGCTTTATTGATGTGTTTTTTATCTGGCAAGGCGATAAAGAAACTCTGGAGACCTTCATAAATGGTTAAACTGTGGAGACCCCAATTTAAAATTTACATCTACAATGAGTCAGACATTCAGTGACTTTTTTGATATCAAAATCACAGCAATGGATGGTGTTTTAGAAGTCGAACTTCACACGAAACCCACAGATAGAAATACAACTCTCCATTATGAGAGCAACCACCCAAGATGTCAGAAAGATAATATACCGTATGGACAGTTTTTCCGTTTGAGGAGAAACTGCACGAATATGACTGACTTTGAAACTCATGCAGACACTCTGAAAGAGAAATTAGGAAATAGAGGTTACTTGAAAAAGATAATTAGACAGGCCTGTAAGAGAGCAAAATATTTTAATAGCGGCATCTTTTTTGAGAATAACACTAAAAAGACTACGAATAATGATAGAATAGTTTGTGTGACCAATTTCTCAACTATGAGTAATAAAATAAAGAACTTGATCAATAGAAACTGGTCCCTTCTAGCGGAAAAAGATACAGAAAAAATAGAGAAACCCCTTTTTGCATATCGCAGAAATAGGACTATAAGGAACTGTGTAGTTCATACATATAGAGAACCCAAACAATCTTACCAGATGGGTATAGATAATAAAAAATTGATAGGCAACTATCTATGCAGTATCTGCACTAATTGTAGCTCCATTATACAAGGGAAGGAAATTGTGTTGGATGTAATAAAACATACCTTCAACTCAATGTTTAATTGTAAAACCAAAAATATCATATACCTAGTGGTATGCCCCTGTAGAAAAGGCTATGTAGGAGAGACAGTTGGAGAAATACGAACACGTCTTAACGAACATAGATCGGCCCTAAGAACATGCACAAAAAGTGCCCCACTGACAGAGCACTGGCTAGACTGTAATCACAAGGTATGTGACTTCAAGTGGTGTATACTGGAAAAATTAACTGGAACCAGGAGGGTCAGAAGTCTTGATAAAAAGCGAAAATGTAGGGAACTAAGGCTACTTTCAGCACTTTACATGAGTAAATTTAAAACATATATGTATGGGTAAATAATAGTAATTCTAAAGAATTGACACTAGAAAAACGCACTGTATAGGTCAGAGTACTATAATCTCCTTTTTTACTGAATAATAAAAAAAAAACGAAAACAAAGATTTATTTAAAGAAATAGGAAACCTGAATATAAATATAAATTAGATTTATGCTTATTATCAAAGAGGTAAACAACAAGATCTAAGGAGTATATGTGAAGGATCACCCTGTAGTGCATATATGTATTATGTTTAGAAGGTGTAGGACCGTCCTAGTATCCCTTGACATAATTACATACATATTTTTCAACTTATTCTAATATACTCTCTTAAATTATATTTAATTCTTATGGAGGAATTTGTTTTTCCTCATGAGAATATATAGAGGATTAAAAGCCTTCACCTATAGGATATCCCATCATTATAAATATATTTAGGGTCTATATCACCTAACCAAATGACATCATATTACATGTTTTTATTCACTACTTAAAAGGGGTAAATTAAAGCCTGAGGAGCCTATTATTGATTGGGAATATATTATAATACTGTCCCCCAAACAGGACAACATTACAGAGAAAGCCCCGTATTTTTAAATTTAGACGAGTGATACTTATGAGTATTACTGATGGGTTATTTTAAGATGGCCACCAGAGTTACGAACTAAAACGGACCTTCTTTGACTTATGACCCAGAAGTATTTGTTAATTAATCATGAGGTGCGCGCATAGGTTTGGATACAAATGGGAAGCGTATATATTTGACCGCATTCCGCACACAGATTACCATTAAGTGGGTGATCCGCAATCGAATGTAATGAGAAAACATCAAGACAGTATGGGGGTACTAGGACGTGGTCCTTTTACAGTCTATTTGATGACGGGACATATAGACATTGTACTCGGTAATAGAAAGTTTATTTATACCCGCCAAGTTATTAAAATAATGAGTAAAGACGTGTCTAAGTTTAGAAGATACTACGGATGTTTAATTTGGTCACCGAAGTTTCGTGTTTAAAATATTGGTATCTCTATGTCTCTCTATACAAACAATACGTGCAGACATCGTTTAAGAGGGATGTTTATACGTTAATATAAGAGCAATATCAAGTATATTGTCCCAGATGAGTTTTCTACAACCAAAAGAATGACTCTCTTGGTCTTAAACCATACGTAATAAAATAATTCATCCTATGCACATTAAATGTATGGCTTTCCTAAAAATGTCTTTTTTTTTTTAATAGAACTGGTAATAGGATTGCAATATTAGGGGATAATACCCAATAATATATGAATTAATAAATCAGTAGTTAAGCATAATCAGTGTCTTAGAAGACAGGATAATTAAAAGCATAAGACTCGATGTGAGCCTAATTTTATATATGTATACTCTACAGATACTAAAGCTGAGGAATACTAACTGCCGGAAAATCTTTAAGGGTGAAGAAAACAATTGATGCCCTTACAATTGGAGCCTAAAAGAAATAAAGACAACAATAACTCATTGATTTATTGAATGAGTGACTATATAAGAAGATTTAAAAAAGGGGTAAGCAGTTGCATTGTAATATTTACAATTAATAATAAAGCAGGGTCTATTTAATATAAAAGTTTTATGACACAGAGATGTATCTTTTTAGATTGACGAAATAAGAGTGTGGAACTCCTGGTGATCAGAATACACTGGAAGTGCTCCATCTCCCAAACAACCGGGGGAGACACCCATATGGTGTGTAGAACATATTAGAAGTAAGTAATCTCTAACATAAAGTGGGGGGGATGCTTATGTAAGTGAATGTGAGATGAATGACAGTACTTTTTCCTGAATATGTTTTTTTGCACAAGTATTGCTAATTCTCATGTGAGAATATTTAGTCTATAATGTCAAAAAATAGAGGAATAAAAGTGGTGGCAGAAAGATGTGAATTGGTGCATGAAGTAGGGGTTAACCATGAGCCTGTTTTTTTTGTATATAGTAGTGGGTCCTCTTTTATTGAATTTTTAAAATAAGCTTGCCCTGAAGAAGGTGGTGCCCAGCAATACAAGTCCACCGAAACGCCGCGTCAACAACTTGTTCTTCATTGTATTGTGTTAGTAATTTGTTATTCACAGCTAAAGTTATTATTGGCATATTGTTGCCTATGAAAAACACTTTTATTAGGAACACAGTAATATGAAAATATTTGCATTAGGAACTAAGTAATACAAGGCTTTGTGCCTTCAATGCAAATCCAGGTGTTAGGAGACCGGAAATCAATTGAAGAAAAAGGAGTCTTGTGTATAGGCATTTATGACTCAGTATATTAGAATAATCTGCTGTGACCCTTTGTTTTAAAAGTGAATATGTAATTATGAATTTTAAATAGATTTGATTATTGTATTTGTTATATTGTTTTAATAAAGGAGGAGAGACTTTTTACAAAAAACAGGACTTAGAGTTTGGTATGATTGTACGTGAATGCGTGTAAATAATTGTGGTGTAAAATTCAGTAAGAGATAAATCAGTACAAAGGGGACATAATATTTTCTTTGGTTTATATACCCACTACACACACACACTTTTTCCCCAAGTTTCTGTTGCTGCATACACACAGGGCTGTATTCAATAAATAGTGCATTGTGGGTGAGTTATTTGAAGTTCACAAATCTCATCTTACCAATATAAGTATGCATTATGCAAGGAAAGCTTGGCTGTCCTTGCAGGATAAATTTAAAGGGATTTTTTAACTCTCTGCAGCTCATCTACAATTCACAGTATCTGAAAGAGACACGTTAGTGATAGATTCCTTACCTTAGAATATCCCCAGGCGTCAGACTGGATCCGGAAAGTTTTTTGTCAGCAGTACCCCTGCGCGTCAGTAGGTGGCGTCGTGCGACTCCGCGTTCGTCGCTGGCGTCGTAGGCGCCGAGATGACATCACGGAGACTACTTAGGCACCACCCATGCGCGCTGACGTCAGTTCTTTCTTTTTCCGCGCCAGCAAGCGCAGATCCGGTTAAGAACCCGTACCCTAGTCATGTTTTGACTAATTTCTTTTTGGGACTTTGTCCTACTTCTTTTGAGTCTTGACTCCTGGTGCCACTGTCTGGAGCGCGACCATGACTTCCGATCATGTTCCGACTGTCTGGCCATGGCTCCGAAGGCTTTGCGGGAGCGGTTCCGAAAGCTGCTGGAGGCCTGACAGTCGTCTCCGCGCCGTTCGATGCCCAGGGGTCGGTCGAGGGACCGACCGCGGAGCCATCATCATCGCTCCTCGGGGTCCCCGTCTTCGCCCTCGGAATTGGGTAAGAGACTTCACAAGTACCAGTCGAAGGAGCACGTACGCTCTCTGACCTCCCCCCCCCCCCCGTCGGTCTCCGGATGCAGACGAGGGGGCCAGGGGTCCTTCTCCCACAGCTCTGTTGGAGCCTGTGTCCCGCCGTCTACCCGCCCTACCGGGTCCGTCGGAGGCTCCGGCCCAGGTGCAAGAGTTTCTTGCCGCCATGGGCTGCCTTTTCAGGCCTAGGGCTCCCGCCAGCGCGCCTTTGGGCCCCGCGGTCCCTATTGAGGGCCCTTGCTTGCCACCGGCTCCACCACTGGCGCCGCCGGCGGCGGCTCTGGCCCCGGCGCCGCAAGGTCCTCCGCCGGCGGCTCTGGCCCCGGCGGCGCACGGCGGCTCCGGCCCAGGCGCCGCAAGGTCCTCCGCCGGCGGCTTTGGCCCCGGAGTCGCAAGGTCCTTTGCCAACGGCTCCGGCGCCGCAAGGTCCTCCGCCGGCGGCTCCGGCCCTGGCGCCCCCTGCGGCTCCATTCCCGGTGCCGCACTGAGTTCCGTCATCCCACCTCCTACTTGGGACATGGAGCCGGATCGGCGCCGTTCGAGCAGAAGACTCAGAGGATGCAGGTGGCCTTGGCCTCTCCTCTGCGCCTGGGTTTGTGTCTCCTCCCACTGTCAGGGAGGAAGGCGCCACATACACTGTGGTGCTCCGTAGAGCAGCTCAGGCTCTTGGCCTTACCCTGCCTACTGTTACCCTCAAACCTAACCTAACCTTACTGCAGTGCTTCAGCCGGCGGCAAGTTCTGTGGAACCTCTGCTTCCGTTCAATGAGGCCTTAACGGATGTTTTGATGGGTACCTGGTCTAGCCACAGGGGTCCCTGTGGATAAAACTGTGGCCACACCTCACCGCCCGGCACCGGGTGACCCTGCCTTTTTGACGACTCCTCTGACACCGGAGAGCCTGGTCATTCCGGCTTCCACTTCCCAAACAGAGCTTGGCAAAAGGTTGTTTTCCTCTGCCAGCCTGGGGCTGCGGTCTGTCAACACCGCATGCCTCTTGGGCCGCTATTCTCACGCTGTGTGGGACACGGTGGAGCAAACTCTGCCCCAGTGCCCCGAAGAGGTTCGGGCTGTGCTTTCCCAAGCTGTTGCAGAGGGGAAAGATGCCGCGAAGTTCGCAATTCGGTGTGGGTTGGACACCGCGGACTCTTTGGTAAGAGCCATCTCCACAACAGTGGCCTTACGGCAACATGCCTGGCTGCGGTCCACGGGGTTTTTGGGGGATGTCCAGAGTTCCCTCATGGACATGCCTTTTGATGGTACTCGCCTTTTTGGCGATAAGGCAGACAGTGCGCTGGAGCGTTTTAAGGACTCTCGGGCTACAGCCAAGTCTTTGGGTCTCTCCACCACCCGCCCGGCCACGTCTACTTTTCGTTCCTTTCGTGGCCGCGGCAGGGGCGCCTCTTCACGTCCGTTCAGCCAAAGGCCTGCGCAGAACCAGCCTCAGCGCAGCCGCGGGCGTGGTGGTTGCCGTGGCGGCACAGGGGGCCAGCGTGCGGGTCAGCCCACCTCTGCTCCCGCAGCATCCGCCTCAAAGCCTTCCTATTCCGTGCTTTGTGGTGCACCCCAACATCACCTCCCCCACTGGTGCTCTGTCACTTGTGACAGCTGGGTGCTACAAATCGTCCGAAGGGGCTATTCCCTCCCCTTCGAGTCTGCCCCCGTCCATGCCACCTCAGTTCCACCGCATGTCGGGGAATCACTTAGCGCTTCTCCGACAGGAAGTCAGAGCCCTCTTGGCCAAGGGGGCCATCGGGCGCGTTCCTGGGCCAGACGTAGGACATGGTTGTTATTCCCACTACTTTCTGGTCCCCAAAAAGGACAAGGGGGGCTTGCGCTCCATCTTACACCTCCGGAACGTCAATCGCTACCTCCGGACAGAGAAGTTCAAGATGTTAACTCTGGCTCAGGTCTTGGCTGCCCTCGACCCTGGAGACTAGATGGTAGCGTTGCACTTGCAGGACGCATGTTTTCACATTCCCGTCCTGCCGGCCCACCAGCGTTACCTGCGGTTCACGGTAGGCCAGGAGCATTTTTAGCTTACCGTGCTCCCCTTCGGCCTTACAAGCGCCCCTCGGGTGTTCACGAAAGTCATGGCGGTGGTTGCAGCTCATCTGCGCAGGTCAGGGGTGTCAGTCTTCCCCTACCTCGACGACTGGTTGTTGACAGCGGGCTCGCCCCAGGCAGTTGTCACCCACCTTCAGACTACGGCGACCTCCGGCAGTTGCTGGGGTTCTCCATTAGCGTGCCAAAGTCGCACCTGAGTCCTTCTCAGAAGCTCCCCTTCATCGGAGCGGTTCTGGATTCCACGCAGTTTCGGGTTTATCCTCCCGAGCAGCGAGTCCGGGATATTCAGGCTATGATTCCGATCTTTCAGCCTCTATCCCGGGTTTCAGTCAGGATGACCCTCCGGCTCCTGGGCCTGATGGCCTCCTGCATTCTGCTAGTGCAACATGCCAGGTAGCATATGCGGGCTCTGCAGTGGGACCTGAAGTTCCAGTGGGAACAGCATCAGGGCAACCTGTCCGATCTTGTCCAGATCTCGGAGGGCACTGCACAACAATTGCAGTGATGGCTCACGAATCGCAATTGGGTCAATGGCAGATCCCTCTCCCTTCCCCAACCGGAGCACACAGTGGTGACAGATGCGTCTCTCCTGGGATGGGGTGGCCACTTGGGAGAGGCGGAGATCAGAGGCCTCTGGTCTCCGGCGGAGTCCCGGCTCCATATCAATCTTTTGGAGCTTCGGGCGATCCGACTTGCACTAAAGGCATTCCTTCCCCCTGTCCGGGGAGGTGTAGTGCAGGTGTTCACGGACAACACCATCGCCATGTGGTATTGCAACAAACAGGGCGGGGTTGGGTCGTGGACCCTATGTCAGGAGGCTCTGCGCCTCTGGACATGGCTGGTACATCAAGGCATTACCTTGGTGGTTCAACACCTGGCAGGTTCTCTGAACGCCAGGGCCGACTAACTCAGCCGCCGGTGCTTGATGGATCACGAATGGCGTCTGAACTTGGACGTGATGCAAGGTCTCTTTCTGCAGTGGGGAGAACCTTGGTTAGATCTATTCGCCACCGAAAAGAACGCGCAATGTCATCAGTTCTGCGCGTTGGAATTTCCAAGGCGGCACTCACTCGGCAACGCTTTTCGTCGCGAGTGGAGCTGCGGTCTGTTGTACGCCTTTCCACCCACTTCTGCCCAGAGTGCTGAAGAAGATTCAGCGCGACCGGGCCCAAGTCATCCTTGTGGCTCCGGATTGGGGACAAAGATACTGGTATCCCGAGCTACTCAACATGGCGATCGATCCCCCTATCCAACTGCCTCTTCGGGAGGATCTTCTGTCGCAGCAGCAGGGGACGGTCCTCCACCCGAACCTGTCCAGCCTCCACCTCCATGCGTGGAGATTGAGCGGCGACAGTTCACAGCTTTCGATCTTCCTCCCGAAGTCTGTGATGTCATTTGGCAGCCAGGCGTCCCTCCACTAACATGGTATACGCCTGCCGGTGGAACAAGTTTGTGGCATGGTGCACAGCAAAGTCTGTGGATCCCCTTTCTGCCCCTCTTTCTGAGGTCCTTCTGTTCCTACTATCCTTGGCCCAGCAGGGCTCTGCTCTGGGCACTGTCAAAGGTTATCTTTCGGCCATCTCCGCCTTTCTCCGGCTTCCAGATCAGCCTTCTCTCTTTAAGTCCCCGGTTGTTAACCGTTTCCAGAAAGGCATTACACACACGTTTCCTCCCGTGCCTTTCATAATGCCTCAATGGGACTTAAATCTTGTCTTGACCTATCTGATGTGCGCTCCCTTCAAGCCCCTTCATAACTGTCCTTTACGTCTTCTTACTCTAAAGACGGCTTTCCTGGTAGCTATCACCTCTGCCAGAACAGTGAGTGAGCTCCAGGCTTTTTCTTCTAAACCTCCTTTCCTTTCTGTTCATCCGAACAAGGTGGTTTTAAGGATCCGTCCTTCTTTCTTGCCAAAGGTTGTCACGCCCTTCCACATCGGGCAGACCATCACTTTGCCCACCTTCTTTTCGCCTCCGCTTCCTTCGAAAGAGGAAGAGAGGCTCCATCGTCTGGACCAAAAATGTGCGCTCTCGTTCTACCTAAAGCGCACACAACAGTTCTGGGTGGATGACCAGCTCTTTGTTGGCTACGTGGGTGCCAAAAAAGGTCGGGCCGTGCATAAATGCACCATCTCTCGGTGGGTCGTTTTGTGCATCAAAGCATGTTGCTCGTTGGCTAAAAAGGAGCCTCCTGTGGGGCTGCGTGCCCATTCTACCAGGGCAACAGCAGCCACTACTGCCTTGGGACGCGGCGTTCCCTTGCAGGATATTTGTCAGGCAGCCACGTGGGCCTCGCTGCACACATTTACCAAGCATTACTGCCTTAACAGTCAAGTCCGGAGAGACGGCTTCTTTGGCCGTTCTGTTCTCCGTGACTTTCTGGTGTAATCGATTCGCAGACCCACCACCGGGGTTGGTATTGCTGGGGTATCTATTCTAAGGTAAGGAATCTATCACTAACGTGTCTCTTTCAGATGCACAAGTTACTACTTGTGTAACGATATATCTGTAAGAGACATTAGTTAGTGATAGATTCCTTACCGCCCCACCCATCCTCCCCGTTCTGCGAACTGATTCTAGGGTTAAGGTCATCCCTTTCAGGGCCCTAGTTTCATGGCACCAGTGGTCACTTTCTTGCATGGCTCTGCGTTCCTGGCGCGGAAAGTCATGTACAGAACTGACGTCAGCTTCATGGGTGGCGCCTAAGTAGTCTCCGTGACGTCATCTCGGCGCCTACGACGCCAGCGACGAACGCGGAGCCGCACGACGCCACCTACCGACGCGCAGGGGTACTGCTGATGAAAAACTTTCCGGATCCAGTCTGACGCCTGGGGATATTCTAAGGTAAGGAATCTATCACTAACTAATGTCTCTTACAGATATATCGTTACACAAGTAGTAACTTGTGCTTATTGAATACAGCTTGGTGATGAGCAGAGTATTTCTTTTTAGAAAGGGACATCCGCAAAAAAAATTCAAAACAAAAATTGGATGATTTTGAATCTGATAAGGAAGCAAGAAAATAAGCTAGACATGGTGAACAGGAGGCAGAGAACCAAGCACAAGCAGTTCTGCAGGTCCAGTTTCAGCTCCAACAGAATGTAGCCATGTTGATGCTCCTGTAAATGATATTGGATTATGTTTTAATTCAGCAAAAAAAACTAACAAATATTTTTAAATACAATATACTAATAAATACATATACCCCACCAGAAAAGTATGACTTCCAGAAGGCTTCAGGTGGACCATGCTGTTTCCGTCATGTGTGGACTAATCAATATTTACCATTGCTTAGCTACTCTCCACAACTCAAAGATGCGATTTGCAAGTACCGCACAGTTTTTCCACTACCAGTTCATCGTGGGACACCGAGAGCATTCATAACTATGCCTTTCACTAAATATAAAGACTTCCATGAAAGTACATGTAATCATGTTTCATCGTCGTGGCATAAAAAATTACAAGTGGATGCAACTCACTTTTTGGCGATCAGAAAGAAACCGGAAACAAGTATTGTTTGCCAAATAGACAGCGCTGTGAAAAGGCAAATTGAAGAAAATTGGAAAAGGGTATTTCCAATTTTGTCCACTATCTTATATTATGCCGCACATGACAAACGTGCAAAGTCTGTACCAATTTCGCATTGAAGCAGGAGATGTGATCCTAAAGAACCATCTGGAAAATGCACCAGTTAAATGCACGTTATACATCAGTTCTAGCTGAAAATGAATTGATTACATTATGTGAAGAAACATTAAGAGAAGAGCTAGCATCCTTAGTCAATATGTCAAATGGATTTTCAATCATTGCTGATGAAAGTGCTGACATATCCGGAAAAGAACAGATGTCACTTGGAGTACGTTTTGTAGACCCAAGTAGCACATTAGCTGTCATCAGAGAAAAATTCTTTGCAACCTTAACAGAATTGGATGCTAACTCAATTGCAAATATGATTATGGCTGCATGTCCTAAATTTGGATGAACTTAGAAAAACTCCATGGCCAAGGATATGATGGATGCTCTATAATGGCAGGAAAGGAAGGTGGCGTTCAAGCCATAAAAAGAGAAAATATCCTAAAGCTGCTTTTGCTCTCTGTGCTGCACATAAATTTAATTTGGTTGTTAATGACCTGAATGCTGTTCCTGCTATGCGGAATTCTATTGGCTCAGCGAAAGCCATCAAGTTTTTCCGTGAGAGTCCAAAAAGATCTCTTATTCCCAATATGCCATTGCTGAGTGAAACACAATGGACAACAAAATACAAGAGCATTTACATTTTTAGCTCAAACTTTGAAGAGATTTTTGAGCAATTAAGCTTACTGGTCACTACAGCATCAGGGAAAACATGTCCGGATGCATATCAATTGCAATGTTAGCTTTTTCTTTCTCTTGACCATAATTTCAAATTGCTCATCAAGATTGGAATCTATTAGCTGTTCAGTTTGATATCCTCAAGGTGTGTAATCACGTGCAAGACCTGACTGTGTTCAGTGATCACAGACAAAAAGCAGAGCAGAGCAATTTAGGGAAATATTTTCAAATGTTCAAACAATGGCAGAAAAATTGAACATCAAACATGTGGCCGTTAAGTATTTTGTTCTAATTTTGGTTCCTCTTCTGTGGAACAATACTATCACCAGTCTATCTTTGTGCCATACATGGACTCTATCATCGCATAATTAGGAAGGTGGTTTGGCAATGAAAACGAGAAATTTCAGTCTGTTCTCACTTTACCCAAAACACATGGCAAAAATGGCACTCGATCAATACAAATGCTAGATTGCAAACATCACAAAAAGTTATGACATTGAAAACCAGGAAGCCGAAGCAGTCACGTGGTTTGAGGTCTGGTCAACGAAGGATGAGAAGTTTGACAATGGATTTCTGGATGTGCTAAGCCACACAGATTTATTTTCACCAGTCCAGCAAGCAATTCTCATTGCTCTCACATTACCAGTGACCGCTTGCACAGTGGAAAGGTCTTTTAACACAATGAGAAGGGTGAAAAGCTGGTTGAAGATGACAATGGCGAATGATCGCTTCTCGGGTTTGTACACGATGAGCATACATCGAGCAAAAATGTATGAAAACAAACGGCGGCTGATTGAAAAAGTAATTGATAAATTTGTACAAGACCACACACATTTACAGTTCCTTTTTCCAGATCACTAACCAGTGAACCAAAACTGTATAAAGCTACAATTTGAAGAATGTGATTGTTAAATTTGAGCAAGAGTGTAGATGTTTGCAGTTTCTAACCTGCAACAGTTATCCAGTTAAAGTTTATATGTTTCATTTTCCAATTTGGATGAGAACAGTTGTTATTTATAAACATATATTTAAGTTAATATATTTATTGTTATTTATTTTAATATATTTAAGTTAATCCATTTTCAAAATAAATTTGTCATATATTTTTATTGTCATTTGTTTGTGCACGTTAACACCAAATGCATATTCTACATTTTTAGTTTTACAGTTATAGTGCCTTGATCATGTGTGTATGAATAATGTGGTGCATTCAATAGACAGATTAGAAATTGCTAATCAGCCACTGGCAGCTTGATGCTTCTATTTAAGCTTTTGCATCAGGTTTCTCAACCCTTTGCATGCCTGCGCTTTATGTGATGACTGTGTAAGAAACTGGCTCTATATATACTACACCAAAATGAGGTATAGTGTGTATAGAGTCCAAGTGACCCCAGAGGTAGGCAGAGGTTAAAGTTAGATAGAACCTTACTCTCTATTTGTGGTAGAGTGGTCGAGCAGTAAGGCAGTATCAGAGGACAGTGTTAAGCATTTGATGTACACACTCAGTCAGCAAATGAATTCACACACTCAAGAACTGAACTCTAGGCCAATTGTTTTTGTATAAAAATATACTGTTGTTTTATTTTAGAACCAAGCAAGCCTGGCACAGGTAAGCATAAAATACTTTGCAATAATAAGTTGCTGAATATAGAACAGTTTGAAAATGCAATAGAAGTTGTACTTTGTTTGATTTACAGGGGATGCAGTAGGTTGCAACACTTAGCAAATACAGTACATTGAAGTGAATAGGCTTTTTCAGTAAATTACAGGTAAGTTACTTTTTACGTTACTTTTCTAACTTAGTGCTGGATACCTAGATTCAGCACTGGGACATTTCCTGCAAACAGGTAAGTAAACACGTTTTGGTTATTTGTGCGATTTTTAAAGAATATTTTTAGATTTCAAACCTCTACACTTAGAAACTTTTTGTCCAAAAAGTGTCAATGTTATCCTATGGAGGAAAAACAGGTTATCGGTTGGTAGGTAAGTAATCGACTGTGGGAGTTAAGGTTCTGGGGTTAGACTCAGGGGTCCCCCAGGGTCAGTAATGCACTTTTGTTTCACCCTCAGCGGCACTAGGGTGGCCGGGTGCAGAGTGTTGAGGCCCAATGTTATCCTATGGAGGATAGGGGGTCTCCGGTTGGTGGCTGCAGGTAAGCAGGCCACTGGGTTGTGGGAACAAAGCTCCTAGGGTTTAGGTCAGGGCAAATAGGGAACCAAATTAGCACCAAAGGTGCACCCTCAGCGGCACTAGGGCGGCCGGGTGCAGGGTGCTGTTTTGAGGTCGGGTGCCCTGTTGTTTTCAATGGAGCACCTCCGGTTAGAAGAAACGCTGCAGGCTCGGGGACGAGGATCTTCTGGGTTCGACCACCACTTCGAGAGGTAAGTTGGGATGTCTTGGGTTGGTTAGGCACCGTTGGTTTGGGCACACAAGGCCGTGGGGCATCAGGTGCAGGGGTGCCTTGGGACATCGGAAACTCTTACCCGCTCTGGTCGCGGTAGAGGGGATCCTCTGGATTGAGGCTGCAGGCATCGACTGGAGGCTTAAGGCAGGTCAGGAGTCACCGGATCTCGAGTCAGGATCGCCGGGGTGACCTCCTCGTGGTGTTTTTCCGCTCGAGCCGGGTTCGGCGGGTGCAGAGTGGGCTGGATTCGTGGTATCCGGCCGGAGCCAGAAGCTGCAGTTTGAACAAGTCCGGTGTTCACAGGAGAAGCAGGCTTGGAAGTGAAGGCAGGGGAGGTCCTCCGGGGTTTTTGAGGTTGCTGGCTGCAGGACACACCGGGACTTTGCAGGAGTAGGTTCGAGGGGAGACAGGCCTGTAGGGCTGGGGCCAAGTCAGTGGGCGTCGTCCTCTTGTTAGCTCTGCACGGCTCTTCGTCCTTCTTTTCTTCTTGTTTCTGTTTGGATCTGAGGAAGCAAGGTTCAGGGTGCCCCCTAAATACTAGATTTAGGGGCGTTACAGGTAGGTAAAGGGCAGGGACCAATGGGTCCCTTACCCTGGGGTGGGTACACCTCTATCGTGCCACCCTCCAGTGGGAGGGGGCAGGAGCCTGTCCCTGGTTGGCTAGGTCCCCCCATCCTCAAGATGGCGGGGACTCAGAGTTGTGCTTCACCTCGTCTCACCCACCTGAGGGGTGGAGTTGGCAGAGGTGGGCACACCTCTTTCCCTCACTTGTTTTTCCCACCAGTTCTCTCGCCCAAAGTGGGGGGTAGAACCAGTGGGGACCAGTTGCTGAAAGCAGCAAATGGTCCGGGGAGGCTCACAAAGGCGGCATGCTTTTGAAGCTTCCCCTTCGTGAATCCTGCCCATCCTGGGGGAGGAGGCTTGGCACCTCGTCCCAGGATGTGCATTGTTTCAGTCCCCCGAGAGCAGCAGGCTCTCGACCCAGGGGTCCAGAAACATGTCTGTTGGTGGCAGCCTAAGCAGCCACTCAGTCAGGTCTCTAGAAGTTGGTCGAGTTTCAGGGGGCATCTCTAAGATGCCCTCTGTTGTGCATTTTACATTAAATCCCACACTGGCATCAGTGTGGGTTTAATGTGCTGAGAACTTTGATACCAAACTTCCTAGTCTTCAGTGTAGCCATTATGGTGTTGTGGAGTTCGGAATGACAAACTCCCAGCACCATATACTCTTAATGGCAGCACTGCACTTACAGTGCCCAGGAATGGACTTGGGCACTGTAGGGGTACAGGGCTCATGCACCTGTACCCTCACCACTGGCAGAGGGCACCCAGCTAGAGGGGTGACTGATGTATGCCAGGGCAGTGGTTTGTGGGCATGGCACACAGGGATGTGTGCCATGTCGACTCTTCACTTTGCTCTGCACCAAGACACGCAGCCTGCAAAGGCAGTGTGTGTGTGTGTGAAAAGGTGCAGGGCCTCAAAGGCTGGCACAATAAGTGCTGCAGCCCTTAGGGGCCTTCCCTGGTCACAGTGCCCTGGGTACCTGTGATACCTTTTACCAGGGGCCTACCTGTGGCCAGGGATGCCAATTGGGTTAGTTTTGGGGAAAGAACACAGACCCTGGGAACCCGATTGGCAGGGACCCAGGGCACACCAAGAAAAAGTGCATCAGTAGTCTGGCAAAAAGTGGGGGGTTACTGCAACAGAAACCCACTTTCCTACACAAGCCCCCCCCAGCCCAAAGGCCAGGAGACTCTGCCAAAGCTGGGAGAGTCTTCCTAGTCTTTCAGGCGATTAAGAGTAGAGGAAGTGGTTTGAAAGTTGCAGGGCCTACTCTGCCTTACGTCCTTCTGTCCAGGTCAGTCCCTTTGGGGAGCTGGACTACCTCAACAGTTTCAGGACCTAATTCCCAATGCTCCTTTCCTAGCTCTTTAGTGTCTTCACCCCATCTTTTTAGTTTGGTTTCAGAGGTGCCCACCTCTGCAAATTCTAACTTAGCCAGGGCAAAGCCCAGCTTACCCACAGAGGTCACCCACAGCTTGAGCAACCCCACCATGACCAATAGGGTCAGGGGGCCTAACTTGCTATTTGGCAGGGGGCTAGGCCACCATGCCAAGGACAGTGCTGCCATAAAGTCTAACACCCAGCAGATGCTACTGACAGCTGTCAGTGCCCAGAACCACACCTTTAGCTCCTCACTGGTAAGTGAAGGGGCTACCTTACAGGCTTCTTGGGGTTCGGGTTGCCTGTCTGCTGTTTTAGGGTGGGGGGTCACTACACTTGGTAGTGAACACCCTTCCTCCACCCTCTGTTCTGCCAGCTGAGGAGCCACCAACTCAGGCTGGATAGTTGCCTGACTAGTCAGGTCTTTTTGTTGGCTAGGGGGGACTTTACCAGTGCCACTTTTGGAGTTCTCCCTTACTTGGATAGAATCTCCCTGGCCCACTGGAACTGTGGCTAACAGTTGCCCACCTTTCCTACACTGTTTCTTCTTTTTCTTTTGGGGCTTAGCTGCACTAACTGCAGGTTGAGCCCCCCCAGGTTTCTTGGGTGAGGTCTGGCATTGGACCAGTACCTCTCTTTGGCTTAGACCAACCTCTGGGTGGTCATTCCCCAGGAGACAATCAAGGGGGAGGTTCTTACAAACTACCACCTTTCTCCATCTAAGGGTCCCAGCTACTTCTAGGAGCACTACAGCCACAGGCCTAACAGTGACACCCCCTGGGACAGTCCTTACTCTCTTTGTTTCCCCTGGGACATACTGGTGTGGGAGTACCAACCTGTCATGCACCACAGTGTGACTGGCACATGTATCTCTCTTGGCAGTGGCTGGGATTCCATTCCCAGTAGGTGGTGGAAGTGTCTACTCCCCTCTGGAATTTCCAGCTCACCTTTTGGGCCCATTTTCCAGTTGAAGGCTAGGAGGACTTCCTCATCTGAGGAACCATCCTCCAAAGCTACACTGGCAACCCCTGGAGCTACACTAGTCACCCCTGGAGCTGTACTAGGGGCTTTGTTTTTAGGACAGCTAGGGTCCTTGGTGTGGTGTCCTGCCTTTTGACAGTTGTGACACCATACTCTGTTGGGATCCCAATTCATACCTTGGTACCCTGTTTTAGTTTGTGAGGGGTCATTGGGCCCACCCTCCTGGACAGGTTTTTGGGGGGCTACCGGGGTCTCCTTACTTTTATCTTTAAGGGGTTCACTGTCTTTCCTCTGGGGAGGCTTTGTAACCCCTTTCTTTTGGTCACCCCCAGTGGACGTCCTAGTTACCCTTGTTTTGACCCAGTGGTCTGCCTTCTTTCCCAATTCTTGGGGAGAAAGTGACCTAGGTCTACCAGGTACTGATGCAACTTTTCATCAATGCAATTACTTAATATGTGTTCCTTCATAAACAGGTTGTAAATTCAATTAAAGTCATGCACATTGTTTCCAGTTAACAAGCCACCTAGTGTCTTTACTGAGTAGTCTACTAAATCAATCCAGGACTGGTTTTGGGTTTTGTGAGCCCCCCTGAATCTAATTCTGTACTCCTCAGTTGTGAGTCCAAATCCCGCAACCAGAGTTCTCTTCATGAGGTCATAGGACCCAGCATCTGCCTCAGAAGGGGTCAGGAGTCTGTCTCTGCAGTTACCAGAGAACAGTTCCCAAAGGAGTGCCCCCCAGAAAGTCTTCTTCACCCTTCTGGCTTCACAAGCCCTCTCAAAAGCTGTGAACCACTTAGTGATATTATGTTTCATATATAGGCCCTATGTAGACCCGTTCATATATGCCATAGTGTAGAAATACTCGTATATGCCCTATTATGGTCATACTCGTATATGCCCTATTATGGTCATACTTGTACACGCCCTGTTATAGTCATGGCTCCTAATATAGGCATGATCTTTCACCTACATTAGTTCCCTACCGTACACAACGAGCTCTGAGGGTTGAACGTTATCTAGTCTGTGGTTAGAACACTGCAAGGTCTTTGCAGAACCCAGGCCTACAATGTACGCATAAATTATGCATGAGCATTCACCAGCTATATCTCCCGCATAATATGTATGTACAAAGTTCACCCCTGACGTCTTCCTCATGTCTAATAAAGACCAATACAAACCATACTGAGGGACGAGACACTTTAGGGTATAAATACACCACATCTTGCCACGGTAAGATAGAGGGAACCGAGACTTCCATGCTGACACACTGACCAGAGACGCTGAGGCTCCTGCATGCAGTCGCTCCAGCTGACAGCGGTCTAACACAGCCCTTGCGGGGTGTCCAACTCGAGACCAGGACGGGGTCCCACACACTCTCTATTCAGGTATGGGGGTTCGACTAAATCCTAGAGGGATTCTTGGCTCTTAGGCTTTTAGACCTACACCTATGCTAGGTACACTCCGGTACATCTAGTTAGGCATCGTAGGAGTACGCACACTTTCATAGTGCCTTTTATAGAAACAAGAAAAAGGTAGTAGTGGTCCCTTGAAGGGAAAACCGCACAATCAATCCGTATTATATGCTTACAATTAGCCAAATCAGTGTGAATAAGTCTATCAATATAATTTGGTTGGGGTGCTAAGGTAGCTTCATACACCTACTACCCAAAGGTGCTACTAGCATGTTAGGAAACTAACATGCGTACAAATATAACAAAGAAAAAAGCTGTTACAGCACACCCTTTATCAGGTACAGTAATCCAAATACAATATTGGATAAGTGTTGGATAGAGTCTAAGATCCAATGAAATTCTTAATACAAGTTCATGTAGACAAGCAAATGAGACATCAGGTATACAGAAAGATTCAAATAGTCCAACGAGGTCATCTGTAGGTTTTCAATCTCTTTTTATTAGTAATTTTCAAAATTCCCAGCACACGATCTTGCCGACACGTGTTTCGTCTAATCCTAGACTTTTTCAAGGCTGGAACAAGTAAACATTATAGTTTCAATCATCTTATTTTTTGGATACAAAAATTTAAAAAATATATAAATACGTGTACATCCATATGATTTATTTAATTTGTCCTACCAGTTATAGTATAACACTGAAAGATAAAACCTCATAATGTGTCTAACATTCCCCTATACAGTAACAGAAAACTATTAATGCACATGGTTACGAAACAATTTACTATGTTATAACAAAGAATTAAATTTAGAGGAAGAAGAGAAGATCTGGAATTCAACAGTAACCCCAAGATCCCAAAAGAGGAAGAGAACAGACCCATGTGATCAAGAAGAAAAAAGTTATAATTATGTGATTAATATCCATTCTACAACCAGGAATATACAAGTGAAGAGAAATAGAGTTAGGGTAGGTGAAGATGTACCCTACGCCCAAGCCAGAGTAGACGTGACTGTGATGGGAAATATAAACCCACCGATTTGACGAAGTATTCGCGATGTGGTCAGATGAGTAAATTCCAAAAGGCAACATCCGTTTTATGAGGACGAAGGCCAAAATTGTACAGTAACTCGGACAGTCTAACTAAAAACAATAATAAATGAATTAGTGAGCTGTATTGTCGCACACAAGTAACGAAGTAAGTATTACAGATGGATGAAGCCTATCATATAAAACCATGGCATGTGCTATAATACATGAAAGCACAGGTTTAAAATGCACATCAGTACTCCAACGGTCTCCCTTGAAGATGTGAGAGACAAAGAATGTAGGAGCATTTTCTAATAGTAGCAGGGGTGGAAACAACGATGGTCTGTAGTCAGAAAAAAGCCTTAATTAGTTTCTGATATGCATCATATACAAACAAATAGATAGTAGAGTGCTACTCTTATACTCTACAGCCTCAGTTAACAAGAGCAATGGTCATACTGACACGACTATTCTGTCAGTAAATACGTGAACATGTACGAATAGGACATGACATTAATGGTCATAAGCTAAAATGTCTCAAAAAAGGAAAAAACGCATATTGTGGCAAATAGTGACGAGTAGTGAGAGATATAACATCCACAATGGAATAAAATGTCACTCACCACAATAACACTGACGACTTACGGGAGTACATATATCAGAAAAAGGGCCCCCTGACGAAACGTATCGCCTGGTAAGTATATAACCTGAAAAACACATAAAGAGTCCATTGTCATCATATACTGCCACACATTCAACATGGGAAAAGATACCCTGTAATATGGCATCACAACTCACCCTTAAACCCGTCCCGTTCCACATAAGCTTTAGCGCGTCCTATTCCAATTTGGCAGACTGAACGTGTGTTGACACTGTGCTTAGCAACATCACATAAGCAAATAATCGAAGTGAGGAAGCACATACCCTTATAAGTATGCAACCTACAGAAAGAACCAAACCGACCATGAATGCAAAATTCAAAAATTGCTGGTAATTCCCTGTATAATACCCATAAGTAACCTCACCAACATCAACATTAATCTCCGGATGCAGAGACGCGTATTGCCGCTAACCGTCCAAGAAACTAAAATAATAATAAATAAATAAATAATAATAACAAACTTATAAAGCGCATGGTTACACTAACCAGTGTGTCCCCGCGCTGCGGCACAAATTCAGAAACGCTAGCAGAGAGAAAGGCACGAAATTTAAACCAGAGAGCTCAGAGAAGGAAAAAGCCAAGTCTTAAGTCTTTTCCGAAAAAGTGTCTCCACAGACTCCACACGGAGCCCCGGGGGGAGTTTATTCCAGTGTTTGGCAGCTAGAAAACGGAAAGAGCGGCCACCCATCCTCGCTCTTCTAATGCTAGGAATACAGACCTGCCCTGTCCCGCTAGATCTCAACTGACGGGAAGGAGAGTATGGGGTAAGGAAATCATGCAGGTAGGTGGGACCCTTTCTCTGTAAGATACGATGGCTCACACACATAGCCTTAAACAGGATGCGTTCCCTTACCGGGAGCCAGTGAAGGGAAACCAGCGCCTTATTGGAGGAGGCTCTCCTCGGTAACATTAAAACAAGACGAGCCGCAGCATTCTGAATACGCTGCAGTCTTTGCACACACTTGGAACTGGCTCCCAAATACAGGACATTCCCATAATCCAAGCGTGACGTCACCAGGGCATGGACCATAGTTTTCCTTGCTGCAACTGGCAATACATCTAAGGTCTTCCAAAGACCTCTCATAACCCCAAAACATTTCCCCGCCACACGCCTTATATGATTATCGAAAGAGAGCTTGGAGTCCAGCCATACCCCAAGATTCTTCACCTGATCACATGGGGGCGGGGTAGGACCCAGTGTCTGTGGCCACCACGCTGACGACCAAACAGTGGGGGCTCTACCCAACACAAGAACCTCAGTTTTGCTGCCATTAAGTTTAAGGCAGTTGTCCGCCATCCAAACTGCCAGTTCTTGAAGGCAAGTCGAGAAATTGATGGCAGCCTTCTCAGGCTCCTGTGTTAGGGACACCACCAATTGTGTGTCGTCAGCGTAGGACACAACACTAATCCCAAATTTTTCAATAATCTCTGCCAGAGGGGCAATGTAGAGATTAAAGAGGGTGGGGCTTAAAATAGAACCCGGAGGGACCCCTTGGTTCAGCTTAATACTTTTAGAGTAATGAGGTTCCTGCGACACCTGGAAACTGCGCTCGTGCAGGAAGGACTCAAGCCATTCGATGGCTCGGTCCACCAAACCTCCTTTCCTCAAGCGTTGAAGTAAGGTAGGGTGAGCCACCGTATCAAATGCGGCGCTGAGGTCAAGTAGGACTAACGCCACTGTTTGTCCCGCATCCACAAATTTGCGGATAATTTCGGTGGAGAGCAGCAGCGCCGATTCGGTGGAATATGATGTCCGGAACCCCGATTGCGAGGGGTGAAGCAGGCTATGTTTGCTAATGTGAGCAGTCAGTTGTGTATTAACTACCTTCTCTGCAACCTTAGCAAAATAAGGCAGCAGGGAAATCGGACGTAGGTTCTCCAATTGGCTTGAACTAACATCAATCTTCTTTTTCACTGGATTTCATTCTTTGTATCTTTTTGAGGGGATTATTACTGATGTTACTATCCTCCTCGTTATTTATCAACATATGATATTATGTCTACATCGTCTTTTTTAAGATGGCGGCCAAATTTTCTAGCCGACATCGAGGAGAGAATCTGAGGGTGGATCCGGTCACATGCTTATCGTCATGTGATCGTAACTGACGTATCCTTTAAATACAATATGGCCACCGCTGTTAGTTTCTTGGACGGTTGGCGGCAATACGCGTCTCTGCATCCGGAGATTAATGTTGATGTTGGTGAGTTTACTTATGGGTAGTATACAGGGAATTACCAGCAATTTTTGAATTTTGCATTTATGGTCGGTTTGGTTCTTTCTGTAGGTTGCATACTTATCGGGGTTTGTGCTTCCTCACTTCGATTATTTGCTTATGTGATGTTGCTAAGCACAGTGTCAACACACGTTCGGTCCGCCAAATTGGAATAGGACGCGCTAGAGCTTATGTGGAACGGGACGGGTTTAAGGGTGAGTTGTGATGCCATATTACAGGGTATCTTTTCCCATGTTGAATGTGTGGCAGTATATGAGGACAATGGACTCTTTATGTGTTTTTCAGGTTATATACTTACCAGGCGATACTTTTCGTCAGGGGGCCCTTTTTCTGATATTTGTACTCCCGTAAGTCATCAGTGTTATTGTGGTGAGTGACATTTTATTCCATTGGGGATGTTATATCTCTCACTACTCGTCACTATTTTCCACAATATGCGTTTTTTCCTTTTTTGAGACATTTTAGCTTATGACCATCAATGCCATGTCCTATTCGTACATGGTCACGTAGTTACTGACAGAATAGCCGTGTCAGTATGACCATTGCTAGTGTTAACTGAGGCTGTAGAGTATAAGAGTAGCACTCTACTATCTATTTGTTTGTATATGATGCATATCAGAAACTAATTAAGGCTTTTTTCTGACTCCTGACCATCGTTGTTTCCACCCTGCTACTATTAGAAAATGCTCCTACATTATTTGTCTCTCACATCTTCAAAGGAGACCGTTGGAGTACTGATGTGCATTTTAGGCCTGTGCTTTCATGTATTATAGCACATGCCATGGTTTTATATGATAGGCTTCATCCATCTGTAATACTTACTTCGTTACTTGTTTGCGACAATACAGCTCACTAATTCATTTATCATTGTTTTTAGTTAGACTGTCCGAGTTACTGTACAATTTTGGCCTTCGTGCTCGCAAAACGGATGTTGGCTTTTGGAATTTACTCATCTGACCACATCGCGAATACTTCGTCAAATCGGTGGGTTTATATTTCCCATCACAGTCACGTCTACTCTGGCTTGGGCGTAGGGTATTTCTTCACCTACCCTAACTCTATTTCTCTTCACTTGTATATTCTTGGTTGGGTTGCACTAGGATGGATATTAATCACATAATTATAACTTTTTTCTTCTTGATCACATGGGTCTGTTCTCTTCCTCTTTTGGGATCTTGGGGTTACTGTCGAATTCCAGATCTTCTCTTCTTCCTCTAAATTTAATTCTTTGTTATAACATAATAAATTGTTTCGTAACCACGTGCATTAATAGATTTCTGTTACTGTATAGGGGACTATTAGACACATTATGAGGTTTTATCTTTCAGTGTTATACTATAACTGGTATGACAAATTAAATAACTCATATGGATGTATACGTATTTATATATTTTTTAAATTTTTGTATCCAAAAAATAAGATGATTGAAACTATAATGTTTACTTGTTCCAGCCTTGAAAAAGTCTAGGATTAGACGAAACACGTGTCGTCAAGATCGTGTGCTGGGAATTTTTGAAAATTACTAATAAAAAGAGATTGAAAACCTACAGATGACCTCGTTGGACTATTTGAATCTTTCTGTATACCTGATGTCTCATTTGCTTGTCTACATGAACTTGTATTAAGAATTTAATTGGATCTTAGACTCTATCCAACACTTATCCAATATTGTATGTGGATTACTGTACCTGATAAAGGGTGTGCTGTAACAGCTTTTTTCTTTGTTATAGTGCCTTTTATATTCATGTATGTATTCATGATTATTGCAATATGGTAGAACTGTTCTATCCCTTTGCTTTTATCGTACTGCTGATAATATATCTCTGCTATTGTCTGCTGGTTGCTGCAGCACATATATTTGACACTAGAATAACAACTGTTCAATAAATACTTATTGAAACGCCCAGACTGTTTATTCTGTGTAACTCTCTGAGAAAAACCGAATAAGTAAGCACGAGTGACGGAGCGAAAAGTAGTATATTGTTTCCACGATTCTGAGGAATTTGGGTTGTCATGATCTAAGGTTGCCAGGAACTAATCTCTCCCCGATAAGAGGAGATTCTAGTGGCACTGTGAGCTAGCTAATGCAAATCCGGCTAACATAAGTGGTGGGGGTGAACAGAGTCAGTCTAACATCTAGCCCACGGTTTATGTTATTCAAACGCGCAGGTCCTGCAGGGGTACTATAGGAACTACACGACATGGCGCCGCCAACATTGGTTGGGTACTTATTTAACAGTAGAATCTGAGTAGTTCAGTCGTGCTATTCTCAGAGAACCTACTCACAAAACCCCAGAGACGTCTGGAGTGGGTGGGCACAAACTCCGCCACAGCTGAGTAGGCGAGATATCCTATTTATCGGCTGTTGGTTATCAAGCTTGAAGGACATTTAGTTCCTAAATTGTGCGTAACACCTCATCTTAGTTCCCTCTAAACATGCCTGATTCCGAGGCAGGGGAAGACAGAGTTGACCTGAACCTTTTAGAAGGAGGAGAAGATCCTGAGGATGCAATACAGATTGCACCAAAATTAAGAAGGACAGTCACCATAAGACTATTAGAAAATGGCTTACCAGCCAAGGGTGGCATGGTAGTTTTCGTGATTGAGGCACACAAATCAAACAAAACAGATGTATTCTATTCATGGGTTATACTCTCAGCAGCAAATGCCATAACAAAGACATTTCACTACTATTTAAGAGGAGATGCACCACATAAATATGCCCCATTTTAGGACATAGAGATTCCATTCACTTACCAGGAGCATTATTACTGGTTTAATGGCGCCCTACCCCATGTACGAGGAAGAGTAAGATTAGGCTCGCTCGGAGGAGACGGGGCCACATGGCCAATACTAGCGGCTTACACACCGCACCCTGACATTGGAACAATGCCACAGCCAGAATTACTCGTACAACACAGAGATTTAATTAAAATCTACAGAAACCTGACACAATTCGTCATGAGGACTTTAACAATCCAACCTGCACCAGCTGCAGCAAATAGTACTCCAGTCCAGGGTACAGGAAATAAGATTACTCCTCAAACATGACACGCGGTAATGGGCAAAATGCCTGCAAAACACAAACAAATCCCATTCTGTATAGCTCAGAAAATAACTGAGTTTGAGGCAGTATTGCCGAATACTACCACCTATGATAAACACAGAATTCTAACAATCTGCTTGCCCATGGGGATCACACCACAAGTAGAGGATTGCACCTCTTGGGGTTCAGTCTTTGCTGCCATATATACCAGAACACATGGTATCCCGTCCTTAGCAGTAGTGCCAGACGTATTGAGACAGATACAAAATGAGTACGGAGCAGAGCCTGCCCTAAACTTAGGGATGAAGTTACTAAACAACTTTGATCAGGTATCAGCCATAATACCAGCTAACATTAAAGGGGAAGCAGCTTCAGTGGCGATCCGCCAACGCCTAAGGGAGTTCGGTCCAATAGATCAACAACACGAACTACCCAAAATCATTGAAACTGCATATGCAGAATTAGGCAGAGACAGTTTAGGTGGGAAAGCATTAAAACCACAACTAGTGGGCAGTTCTGAAAAGGACACTACAAAGCAGACACCTACTTCTTCTAAAAAGAAGTGGGAAAATAAAAAACAACAAAAGTCTAAAGACAACAGATCTCAATCCAGAGGCAGGTCTCCTCAACAGGAGCCCTCTGAAAGGAGGTATAACCTCAGGAATAGGGATAATATTAAAAAACCTGACAGGTATCAGGATACTGATGCACGTTACTCTCGTTCCTTTCAGGGTTCGTCAAGAAACTCAGAGAGGGAAGGACGGTCAGAACACAGACAAGAGGAGCGTACAAAGTCCAGAGACACGCAACGCACTGCAGACTACGCACCTAAAAAAGAGGAAAAACAAAAACCTCAGTTCAAAAAGAAGAAGGTAGCAGGTCTCAAGTTCAGACATGCCCAGAATTCTGAGGACACAGCTTCTGAACGGGGAATGGGCTCTGACGATGCAAGACAGCGCGGCAGAAGTAACGATAGCTCGCCAGAACCTGAAGGAATTTCTGGTGACAGCGGAGTTGAGTGAGTATATCACGGTGGAGACACCTGATACTCGGGTAAGTGTCCCACATATGTTACATGAGATAACACTCCGGATGGAGGGGGACAAGCCCAGGAAAGTTAAAGGTCTATTTTGGGAAAAGTTGTCATCTGGATATGACATCCTATTAGCAGAGCAAGACTGGCCGCCAGCATTCGTCATGGAGTGCCCAAAGGGAGAAAAGGTAATTTTTCCAGCATTTTCCGACCTCGTTCCCATACATCTTAAACATGCATATGCGCAGGAGTGGGCGGTTGCCCTAGCTCCAGCATTGTACAAAAATCATGCTGGTTGGGATGAGGATTCAACCCACTATGTGATCCCGTTAAAAGTTTCACCAAATGCTCAAAGGCAATATCCTATAAAGCAGGAAGCTAAAAAACAAGTCAGGGAGATCCTAGATCAACTTGAATACCAGGGGGTGATAGAAATTTGCACTTCACCTATGAACAATCCTTTGTTCCCCGTAGCCAAACCTGACCACACATATCGTCTAGTTTTAGATTACAGACATTTAAACACTTGCACAAAGACATTTGCAGTTCAAAATGCACACAGTGCTGCATTAATGAATAACATTGTGCGACAAAAATACAAAACAACACGATATCTCAAATGGATTTTTTTGCCAAAATATAGCGCCTGAAAGCAGGTATCTGACCGCATTCTCAGCGCTGGGGTCCCAACGGCAATTTTGTCGACTCCCCCAAGGGTATAAGAATAGCCCAGGGTTGTTTTCAGCAAGGGTAACAGAGTTACTCCAAAATTTGGATGAAGAAGCATTGTCCCATGTGGATGATATTTATCTGACAACGATGACTTACCGAGGCACTTGACCAGGGTGAGCACCATTATCATGGGATTCGCCTCTGAGGGCTAAAAATTTAATTTTAAAAAATCAAAAATTGCCCACCTCAATGTCCTGTTTTTAGGGTATGAGCTGTCAAGTGAAGGAAAAAGCCTAGCAGCAAACTTTTTAGAAAAATGTGCGCTGCTCCAACCTCCAAAAACATTAAAGAATTTACAATCAATTCTGGGATTCCTAAACTTTAGTCGAACCTACATTTTGGATTACGCAGAAAGAGTAAAACCTTTCTACGACTTAATTAAACCTGATTTTTCAGTCAGACAATGGACACAGGAACATACAAATATCCTGCGTTCCCTACAGGAAGACATGATAGCTTCTAAACATTTACAGACACGCGTAAACGTACGCAACTTAGTGATCCGAGTAATAGCGGGTCAATGCAGGTACACTTATTTGACTTTCAATGAAGGCGAAACGGTACCAATCGCATACAAATCACACCTGTACAAAAATGCAGAAATGCGTTTCACTTCAACAGAAAAAATCCTGACAGCAGTGCAGACCGCTGTAGCAAGAGAAAGAGCTCTGGCTCAGGGTAAACGCATAATTGTCGTGACCCCAGTACCAGCTTTAGAAGCTGCTACAAAAGCTAGCATTCCAAATGCGAAAGCCTTACATCCCAGATGGATACAATGGGCTAATTCTCTTACTGCAACGGATGTTGAATACAGATTTGATCCAAATTTAAAAACACAAGCATTTCTGCAGCACGAACAAGAATATCCTCTGCCAAATGAGATTTTGCCTCTAGATCAGTATGAATACATTATTTACACTGACGGTTCTGCTCAACCAGCCATAGGGAGTAAGCAAGCTTACAGCGCGGCGTGTGCAATCGTTAAAGGTCGCATGCGCGATGGAAAGTTCCATCCCAGTAGCACTAAAACGCAATCTCTAGGAGACTGCATGGCTCAGCTAGCAGAATTAAAAGCACTGATACTGGCACTTGTAAATACGGAACACGAATTCCCCACACTAATTGTGTGTAATTCCTTTTACTGTGGACAGTCGTACAATGAATATTTACATCATTGGGAACAAAACGGGTTCAAAGATGCAAAAGGTGGCACAATTAAGCATAAAATGCTATGGGAACAGGTAGTGGAGTTGAGAAACGAACTACCAAGGGCTCACGTGATACATACACTGAGTCATCAGCGTGATGGCGTTCACGTTGCAGGGAATTCATTGGCTGATGAAGCCGCAAAGGGGGCTGTACGCACAGCGTCCGTAGCTGCAATCACTCGTTCAAAAACGAGAATAGACGGCAAGATTATGGTAGCTGTCAATGCTTCACGCAAAGGCAGCCCAGCAGTACCTAAGAAATTTCCACTCAAGTAGTCCTACAAGTTAGATGCACAAAACATTCCATATGCTCAGATTCCTGGAGTGGGGGATAGAGAAATACCAAATATGGATCATAGGCAAGGCTTAATTGTGGCAGCACACGAAGGGAAAGGTTCTGTACATAAGGGACTTAGGGAGACTGTTTCTTCATTGAAACAACGCTACTGGTGGCCCGTGATGAGAAGGCAGATTGGAGACTATGTCTGGAACTGCGACATCTGCAAGCAGATGGAAGGGTCCACTGCAACACGTCCAGTACAGATACCATTATTAGACAGCATTAGGTTATCCATTCGTGTACGTCCAGCTCAAGTTTCCTCAAGGTCTGGCCTCAGCGCTAGGCTGACGCTCGAACTGTTATAAAAGATTTGCAAGTCTTTATCGGCACATACGCAGTTAGCACGTTACATTCTGACCGTGGCCCGGCGTTTAGCTCTCGGGCTTACAAAGAGGCCATGGAAGGAATGGGCGTAGCATTGCAGTACTCCTCTCCGTACCATCCTGAGGGAAATTCTGTTGTGGAGAGGAAAAACCGGGACTTAAAGCAATCTTTAACAGCTAGGGTATTAGGCAAAGGCGGTAGATGGGTTGATCACTTTTATGGGGTACAACGAGCGATTAACAATCAGCCAAGAAGCTCTCTAGGGGGTGTCACTCCTTACGAGGTCCTATTTGGGACAAGAATGTGGGTACCTGATCTTGATTGTGAAGGCACAGTGGCGGATGAAAAACCATTTGATATCCATGATCGTTTGGCTGTTTTACAGGATCTAAATGAATCCAGGACACAACAAAGCAATGTCCACTTAAAACAGACCGCCACTGAGGAAGTCAAGGCAGCAACGGCAAGACCTGTCTGGATCCCAAAAGTCGGGGATCTGGTCAGAGAGAAGATTGCTGATAAGAAAGAATTTGGGCCATCCTACAGAAAGCCTGTACCGGTCCTTGCAATCCAAGGCACAAGAACTGTAATTCTGCTGCCTCTTGTCGGAAAAAAGGAGAAAAGATTTGTCTCAATTGACTTAATCAAACCACACTATGTGGCTGATACTAAACAGTAGGCTACGTGGACTCCACAGTAGCAGACGCCCTCCTCTCGCTACAATCCAAGAAGTTCAAACAGAATACTCATCACATTTGAAGAGCCACCTGTACGGAATGAAGGACTAAGCAACAATGCTATGGAACTCGTTCCACTTCAACAAGAAATTCATCCTCAAAATGAAAATCAACTTAACACCCAAGTTGCAATCAGACCGACTACAGACATCTACGTCAACATGCCTCGTCAAGAGCAAAATCCGATTTCAACAAATCCCGATGCAATTCCAACAATTGATCGAACTACTTCTGGCTATTTCATGAACTTTGATACGTTTTCACTGGATCCAAGCGAGCCGGAAACGACGCCAGCCAAAAATTCACTCAAACAGAAACTCACTGACTTTTTGAACGTTTTTTAGAAAGACAAACCTGGTGTGACCTTGGATTGAACTATGGTATATCACTGGGATTTTATTTTTTATTTTCTGGCTAGGTTTAATAATAACTTTTAGTATGCTTATTAATGGACGATACCTCCAGCACAGCTCGACAGCCCAAAGAGTCAATTTGATTTTAAAACCACACCAGTCTTCACATCGTGAACCAAGAGACTTGTCTTCAGTGAACATCATACCGGACGGTATAGTATGGGACAAAATTGATTATGATATATTCAGTCTAACTGAACTTTTAAAGCTTAAACATGTATTTAAAATTTCTTTAAGTGATATTATTATTTCCAGTACATTTTCTGATGATTGGGACACGGAAACTGTAAATAATTTAATGTCTGATTTAGAAAAAACTGCAGCATTTCCGAACAATGAAATGTTAGAAGGTACTTCAGACTATGATACATTGTACTGTTACCAACATTATGGTCATCATTTCTTGCACAAATCTATAACACCTAGAAATGTATTTGAATACCACCAGTGGGAACACTGCCCAACTCCTCCAAAAGGTAGTTCGCAAACTTTTGCACAGAAATTAACATACTTTTCAGGGTTCAACACATCTGACCCAAAGTCATTTTATTACAAAGTGGCAACAACATCAGCACAGAAAATTATGTTGACTAACACCAAACAGATTTACTCTGCTTCCTTTATGGCCCAGTTGTCTACACAGGGTTTCAACCTATGGAAGGACACTATAGATTCAAAATCAATCTGGGGTTCTAGGGACTGGCAAGTCCAGGGAACAGAAGCGCTCTTTAGAGCATGCCTCATTCCACAGCAGATAATATTTCTGAATGAAACTGTGCAACAGACATCCTGTCTTGGAATAGCCAAGAACAAGGAAATGAACACACCTGGGTTTCCGACACCATCACAGATGGGTGGGGGGCAGAATTCCACTACACATGGAGTAAGATTAGATGACATTCTCCAGTACAACAGGTCAGAATCCCAATTGGACAGGATGGCTGATTTGGCCCATTGACACGAACACTTGTCAATCCCTAGGTACACCCGAGGGATTCAGTATCCATAGGCCAGATCCTCGCTATGTACAGAGACAACACCCAGGGGTAGTGACATCCTATAGTGTTGGGAAGTTGTGCCTTGATTGGCTAGAAACCTCAACACTCACAGAAGTGAAACATCATTTGACCTTACTCACACCTGAGGTAGACCTTAGGGATTTTTTACAAGGCCCAAGGAAAACACATCTGAAGCGTTTCATATATGCTGGCCTTTATGCCTATTATACTGAAAACTGGAAAATATCCCAACAGGAGGCCGCAGAAAGAATATGGAAAATAGACCATATTAACTTAGAGAAGGCATTAGCTGTAGTGGATAATGGGTTAACAACTTTGACCTCCAGGATTTACTCCTTAGGCAACATTGTGTCTTTGGCAATCGACATATTAGAACAAGATCTGGCCTTGTTACAACACGGGCAATCTCAGCTACTTTCTATTATGATGTTAAGCTGGACGCTGCAATCTTTGCGTGCAGGCTATGTGCACTGGCGTTTTATAAACGCCACGTCTCTGTTCTCAGAATACAATCTAACCGATAAACAGACAGAAATGGCACAGAGGGGAGCCAAATATACAATGCTGCGTATTGAGAAACTGGAAAGGTTACCATTCACTGTAGCCGAATCACCATCAAAAGAATGGCTAATTCATGGCCAAATCACTCTGCCGGTCACTATGTTTCAGTTTCAATATTGCCTTGAGCAAAGGCAGGCAGGCAAATATGAAAAGATGGGTGAGGGATACATCAAGGAAACTTGGGAGTTACCATATAGATATCGATGCCGGAATGGGGATCGAGAAGTGTATCTGAGTGGTACAAACTGCAAGAATGCTTTAAGCGGTTCTCTCATGTGTCAGGATATTTCTCTGCACGGAGCATGTAGTGGTTCGGTAGCGAACTTATCTTGTCACATGTCAGGGACCCCAGCGGCCATGATCACGCATGTTTTCCAGCTGCTCTCGAATGGGAGTTACTTAATGCTAAATGATCAAGGTTGCTGTGGGATGCTTCTGGGCGTCGCCTATCTGGTCACTGTTAACTCCAGGGTTACTTGCTGTATGCAAGTATTGTTTCCACCACTGAACACAGTCAGGGAGGTGCCGTTATGGCCTTCGTTGAATGTTTCCTTTATACAATTTGATACTTTGAGCAGACTGAAAGCCATGCTTTTACAGCAACCTGTGCTCTCTTTGAACTTCAAGTTGCAAGGACCTCGACTGAGATACAAGCTTATATGTACAAACTGCCCCTTTCATTTCGCAGAAATGGTGGGTCTTATCTTTAACATGTCTGATACGAGCGGTATTGTACACCTATTTAAGACCATAGGGTCAGGACTATTAAGCACCTTTCAGACAGTCCTCGGAGTAATCCCAAATTTTATACACTCCGTATTGGGAAGCGTCTTTGGAGGTCTCCCGCTTATCCTGTTCCTAATTGCAGGAGTCCTGATTGTAATATTACTGCTACGCAATGGACGGCCCCATTTCCGAGGAAATGACGAACACGCTCATGGAACGGAAATATTGTGAACGCATGGTGCAGCTTCTGGGCATACCTTGCCTAAGAGAACTTAATGCCTCTTGGTTTCTATCATTTAGACCAGTCTGGGTGGACTGCATCTTACCTGTTCTTCGATGCCTGTTCTGCGGAGAAGAATGCACGTTGGATCTCTGTCTAACATTTCCATCGGATACGCCACTGGACCTAGATGCTATGCTGGACCCCCTAAAGGCCCATGCTCTGCGTTGTACCCAGCGTCTTCCAATTCTGATGAATGCATTCCTTGAGAATCCACAGATGCCATTTGCTCCTGCTGGGTTAGGTGGCTCCTCCACAGGCACCGAGGTAACAACTGCCGCACAAGCTGCCGCAGCAACGACTGTTGGCAGTGCCGAATTCCATCTATGTGCGATTGACGATCTCTGTGAAGCGTTGGATTTGTCGTCTGCAGTAGCTAACACCGATAATGCTATATCTCCCAGCCAGGACACTTAATCTTGAATTGGCTCATCGCGTCCTGGGAAAGAATTCGGCTTCTCCACTTCGTTTCATAAATAAACTAACAAAATTTGGAGCATTTCCTAAATTGACACTTTAGCTTGGAAAAGCATAGCCTTCTTCAGCTTATGGTGATACAACATTTATAAATGGGACAGAATTGGCTTTTTCAAGTGGTAACTAAGAATATTTTTTAACATTTTTTTTTAAAAGTCCTTTTAAAATCCATGTTTTAGTCGTTTTTAAGTGAATATTTTTAAATTGTCCAGATTTTAAGTATGATCATTGTCATCCAATTCGGAAGTGGAGTGGGTGTTATGTTTCGTATATAGGCCCTAATGTAGACCTGTTCATATATGCCATAATGTGCCTTGAGACCCTTACGGGTGAGTAGTCGCGCTTTATAAATACCTGATTGATTGATAATGTAGAAATACTCGTATATGCCCCATTATATTCATACTCGTATATGCCCTATTATGGTCATACTCGTATATGGCCTATTATGGTCATACTCGTATATGCCCTATTATGGTCATACTCGTACATGCCCTATTATAGTCATGGCTCCTAATATAGGCATGATCTTTCACCTACATTAGTTCCCTACCATACACAACGAGCTCTGAGGGTTGAACGTTATCTAGTCTGTGGTTAGAACACTGCAAGGTCTTTGCAGAACACAGGCATACAATGTACTCATAAATTATGCATGAGCATTCACCAGCTACATCTCCCGCATAATATGTATGTACAAAGTACACCCCTGACGTCTTCCTCATGTCTAACAAAGACCAATACAAACCATACTGAGGGACGAGACACTTTAGGGTATAAATATACCACATCTTGCCACGGTAAGATAGAGGGAACCGAGCCTTCCTTGCTGACACACTGACCAGAGATGCTGAGGCTCCTGCATGCAGTCGCTCCAGCTGACAGCGGTCTAACACAGCCCTTGCGGGGTGTCCAACTCGAGACCAGGACGGGGTTCCACACACTCTCTATTCAGGTATGGGGGTTCGACTAAATCCTTGAGGGATTCTTGGCTCTTAGGCTTTTAGACCTACACATATGCTATTTACACTCAGGTACATCTAGTTAGGCATCGTAGGAGTACGCACAATTTCATAGTACCTTTTATATTCATGTATGTATTCATGATTATTGCAATATGGTAGAACTGTTCTATCCCTTTGCTTTTATCGTACTGCTGATAATATATCTCTGCTATTGTCTGCTGGTTGCTGCAGCACATATATTTTACACTAGAATAACAACTGTTCAATAAATACTTATTGAAACGCCCAGACTGTTTATTCTGTGTAACTCTCTGAGAAAAAACCGAATAAGTAAGCACGAGTGACTGAGCGAAAAGTAGTATATTGTTTCCACGATTCTGAGGAATTTGGGTTGTCATGATCTGAGGTTGCCAGGAACTAATCTCTCCCCGATAAGAGGAGATTCTAGTGGCACTGTGAGCTAGCTAATGCAAATCCGGCTAACATAACCAGTGGGGGTGCACAGAGTCAGTCTAACACCAAGCCCACGGTTTATGTTATCCAAACGCGCAGGTCCTGCATGGGTACTATAGGAACTACACGACAATATCATCACCCTCCTCATATTTAGGGACAATCCCTTTGGGGATTTTAGGATCATAAGATTGCTCTCTATCCATATTATTTTGATTGCTGCCACCATCGATGGGTGCTAACCCCATCTCCTTTCTTTCTTTCTCTAGAGCCAGGAGTCTGGACTCCAGATCCAGTCTTTTGGCCAGCCTTGCTAAAAGGCTGTCCTCCTCATTGAGGCTGTCCTCAATGTCCTCACCAGAGCCTGAGCCACCTGTGTGGCCTCTAGGTCCCCAGAGGTTAACTCTTGGAAGTAAGGGTACAGGGACCCTTTCTTCCCTAGGAAGTGGTGGAGGTGGGCACCTTTCTCCATCCTCCTCACCTCCTTCTCCCTCTGACTGGTCATCACCATTTTCAGAGGGGTGGGCCTTAGAATACTCAGCCAACAGCTCCTGGAGCTTTTGTTTGGTTGGCTGAGGGCCAATTGGTATATTTTTAAGTTTACATAAGGACCTTACTTCCTTGAAAGACAAGTGAAGGTAAGGGGTGAGGTCAAGCTCCTCAACCATGTCCTGCATGTCATTATTATCTTCACTAATAGCTGGGTTCTGTTTTTGAGACATTCTAACAAAAAAAAGTTCTAACCCCTCTACCCTTGACTACAGTGACTTTTTATTTTCAAAAATTCTAAAGGGACTTAAGCAAGGCCCTAACAAGACTTTTAGTAGTTTGGTAAAAAAAAAATGCCAATTTGAAAAAATCTGAATTCTAAAGGCAATTTAAGAGTTCTGTCGTGTGATCAGGTGGTAACCAAGTAGTCCAACAAATGCAAGTTGTATATCCCACTGCTGATCCACCAATGTAAGAAACTGGCTCTATATATACTACACCAAAATGAGGTATAGTGTGTATAGAGTCCAAGTGACCCCAGAGGTAGGCAGAGGTTAAAGTTAGATAGAACCTTACTCTCTATTTGTGGTAGAGTGGTCGAGCAGTAAGGCAGTATCAGAGGACAGTGTTAAGCATTTGATGTACACACTCAGTCAGCAAATGAATTCACACGCTCAAGAACTGAACTCTAGGCCAATTGTTTTTGTATAAAAATATACTGTTTTATTTTAGAACCAAGCAAGCCTGGCACAGGTAAGCATAAAATACTTTGCAATAATAAGTTGCTGAATATAGAACAGTTTGAAAATGCAATAGAAGTTGTACTTTGTTGGATTTACAGGGGATGCAGTAGGTTGCAACACTTAGCAAATACAGTACATTGAAGTGAATAGGCTTTTTCAGTAAATTACAGGTAAGTTACTTTTTACGTTACTTTTCTAACTTAGTGCTGGATACCTAGATTCAGCACTGGGACATTTCCTGCAAACAGGTAAGTAAACACGTTTTGGTTATTTGTGTGATTTTTAAAGAATATTTTTAGATTTCAAAACTCCACACAAACTTTTTGTCCAAAAAGTGTCAATGTTATCCTATGGAGGAAAAACAGGTTATCTGTTGGTAGGTAAGTAATCGACTGTGGGAGTTAAGGTTCTGGGGTTAGACTCAGGGGTCCCCCAGGGTCAGTGATGCACTTTTGTTTCACCCTCAGCGGCACTAGGGTGGCCGGGTGCAGAGTGTTGAGGCCCAATGTTATCCTATGGAGGATAGGGGGTCTCCGGTTGGTGGCTGCTGGCAAGCAGGCCACTGGGTTGTGGGAGCAAAGCTCCTAGGGTTTAGGTCAGGGCAAATAGGGAACCAAATTAGCACAAAAGGTGCACCCTCAGCGGCACTAGGGCGGCCAGGTGCAGGGTGCTGTTTTGAGGTCGGGTGCCCTGTTGTTTTCAATGGAGCACCTCCGGTTAGAAGAAACGCTGCAGGCTCGGGGATGAGGATCTTCTGGGTGCGACCACCACTTCGAGGGGTAGGTTGGGATGTCTTGGGTTGGTTAGGCACCGTTGATTTGGGCACACAAGGCCGTGGGGCGTCGGGTGCAGGGGTGCCTTGGGACGTCGGAAAGTCTTACCCGCTCTGGTCGCGGTAGAGGGGATCCTCTGGATTGAGGCTGCAGGCGTCGACTGGAGGCTTGAGGCAGGTCAGGAGTCACCTGTTCTCGGGTCAGGATTGCCGGGGTGACCTCCTTGTGGTGTTTTTCCACTCGAGCTCGGGCCGGGTTCGGCGGGTGCAGAGTGAGCTGGATTCGCGGTATCCGGCCGGAGCCAGAAGCTGCAGTTTGAACAAGTCCAGTGTTCACAGGAGAAGCAGGCTTGGAAGTGAAGGCAGGCAGGTCCTCCGGGGTTTTTTAGGTTGCTGGCTGCAGGACACACCGGCATTTTTCAGGAGCAGGCTCGAGGGGAGACAGGCCTGTAGGGCTTGGGCCAAGTCAGTGAGCGTCGTCCTCTTGTTAGCTCTGCACGGCTCTTCGTCCTTCTTCTTCTTTTCTTCTTGTTTCTTGTCTGGATCTGAGGAAGCAAGGTTCAGGGTGCCCCCTAAATACTAGATTTAGGGGCGTTACAGGTAGGTAAAGGGCAGGGACCAATGGGTCCCTTCCCTGGGGTGGGTACACCCCCTATCGTGCCACCCTCCAGTGGGAGGGGGGCAGGAGCCTGTCACTGGCTGGCTAGGTCCCCCCATCCTCAAGATGGCGGGGACTCAGATTTGTGCTTCACCTCGCCTCCCCCCACCTGAGGGGTGGAGTTGGCAGAGGTGGGCACACCTCTTTCCCTCACTTGTTTTTCCCACCGGTTCTCCCGCCAAAAGTGGAGGGTAGAACCAGTGGGGACCAGTTGCTGAAAGCAGCAAATGGTCTGGGGAGGCTCACAAAGGTGGCATGCCTTTGAAGCTGCCCCTCGTGAACCCTGCCCATCCTGGGGAGGAGGCTTGGCACCTCGTCCCAGGATGTGCATTGTTTCAGGCCCCCAAGAGCAGCAGGCTCTCGACCCAGGGGTCCAGAAACATGTCTGTTGGTGGCAGCTAAGCAGCCACTCAGTCAGGTCACTAGAAGTTGGTCGAGTTTCAGGGGGCATCTCTAAGATGCCCTCTGTTGTGCATTTACATTAAATCCCACACTGGCATCAGTGTGGGTTTAATGTGCTGAGAAGTTTGATACCAAACTTCCCAGTCTTCAGTGTAGCCATTATGGTGTTGTGGAGTTCGGAATGACAAACTCCCAGCACCATATACTCTTAATGGCAGCACTGCACTTACAGTGCCCAGGAATGGACTTGGGCACTGTAGGGGTACATGGCTCATGCACCTGTACCCTCACCACTGGCATAAGGCACCCAGCTAGAGGGGTGACTGATTTATGCCAGGGCAGTGGTTTGTGGGCATGGCACACAGGGATGTGTGCCATGTCGACTCTTCACTTTGTTCTGCACCAAGACACGCAGCCTGCAAAGGCAGTGTGTGTTTGAAAAGGTGCAGGGCCTCTAAGGGTGGCACAATAAGTGCTGCAGCCCTTAGGGGCCTTCCCTGGTCACAGTGCCCTGGGTACCTGTGGTACCTTTTACCAGGGGCCTACCTGTGGCCAGGGATGCCAATTGGTTTAGTTTTGGAGAAAGAACACAGGCCCTGGGAACCTGATTGGCAGGGACCCAGTGCACACCAAGAAAAAGTGCATCAGTAGTCTGGCAAAAAGTGGGGGGGTTACTGCAACAGAAACCCACTTTCCTACACTATGCCCCTGCTCTTTGACATTGTCAAAAAGGGTTGGAGGATGGATTACGTTAAAATTATGCCCCCCTCCCCAAAAAAACAATTCTGCGGACGCCCATGAAGGAGGGTTAAGTTTAGTGTGTGGACGAGATACATGATAAAGTGAAGAGGACTGTCTTTTTGGTTGGTGTGTGAAGAGAATGTGAAGATGCCATAATGTGAAATTTTACTGAAAATATTGTAGTTTTGGAGGACTTTGGAATTCCGTATATGCTCATGTAAGATAGTATGTTTAAAATAGTTTGTGGCAAAAGTAAGATTGATTTAATAGGATTGTTGTGAAATTCAAAGGTATGGAGACTGTAGGAAAAATATAGGTGGCAAAGTATAATGTTCTAAAGGTGCACATGGTGATGTCAAGTTTGACGTCGCAGAGGTAACAAAAGAAGAGCCAGATGCGCTTGGATGTCAGTCAGCACACATAGCCTGGTGTATTGTATGTGCTTAAGGCAGACGTACTACAGAGCCACATTGGCAACGTGTGAGATGGGCCCTCCAGACCCGGTGTACAGGCCTAGAAGAGCCAGCCTGATATAGCATTGCTAGTTCTAACACAACAAGTAGGAGCGGTTCTAAGGACAAAATTGGGAACGCAAGTCATTGGTGAATTTATCGCCTATGCCAGAAGAGAACAGACCATTTTAGCAGCCTCACACCCACTGCATTAAGGAACTGCTACTTCACCTGTCATTTGCATGGTGAAGCTATCAGCTTGGCAGTCCAATTAATCTCTGCCCTAACACGGAAGTGAGTCAATAGAGCACCCACGGTCCTCCTAGTGGCTGCTCTGCCACACCGCAGACATCCTTAATAGACAATAAGCTGCATGCGATGAGGCAATGAAAGAAAAATGACTAATAAGGTTGAAGACAAATTACTTTAGAGACAGTATATTTCTAAAAGAAGGTTAGAGGATCCTGCTTAGAACAGCCCTGAAGTTGTCCACACATCTGGCATAGGAACATCTCAGAGCACACCAGCTGGGATGATGCTCAAACCCCAGAGGGGCATCCAGCACCAGCTGTTCAACACAGTGCTGCACAAGCCCAGGTTGCTCCCTACAGCAGTATCACTGACAATACATGTGGGCAAAGCATGCACACCTCTGTGCTCTGGTGACAGTCATTCCCAGGTAGGTCAAAGGGATGAATAATTATTTTATAGCCAGAGACTGGACTGAAAATTAGAAGATCATTCTTACCAATTATGCAGGGGAAGAAATGTACAAACAATTTCTCAACCTACCAGACACTGAAAATGACACTGAGTATGACGCAGCAGTTGCATCTCAATCCTGTTCATTAACAATTTGTACTTAGGCAAGCAAAGCAGAAGGAAGGTGATTCAATTGGCAATTTCTGTGCCCACTTAGGAGAAGACAATGCAAACAAAGAAAGAACTGATGCAACTCATTCAAGGATGCTGCTCTTCAGTTCTGGGAAGCTGGATTTTTCAAAAGCAAAGGTTAAGCCTGAAAGACGTAGTCACAATGGAAAGCTAGCATGAACTAGCAGATGCCTGTGCCACCAAGGCTGAAAGAGCCATGCCATTCCATTTCAATAACTTTATTTCGGCCATTACGGCCTTAGAAGTTTCATAAGCATAAAATACAATACAAGCATAGCAAACAATCAATTAAAATAAGCCATAATAGCATAAAAAACTTCCAACTTAGAGTCCAGGTTTCCAAAGCTCCGGAAGAAAGAGCAAGTCCACAAAAATGCATTTGTTTAACAGATTAAAAGAGAATCATCATTCAAATACTGTAGCCTTGAGTAAGAGAATCTACCTGACCCTCATTAACATTTAGGACCCTAAAAGTGCCAGTGCATAAAGTGCAAAATAATCTAAAAATTCATTCAAATGATCCAGGCTAATTCAGTACAAACTGTCCAGAACGACGACAAACATAATAAAAACAGTCCTATAAAACCAGGAAACGTAACAACAACAGTCTATGGCATAATGATTAGCAGCATAATCCATCGTACAAAGCAATTCCTTGTTTGGTACAAATCTAAATTGCATGTTAGCTACTTGCCCAGAATTGGATATACAGTTTCCTAGATACAATGAGCCATGCAAGAATAGAGGTGAAAGAGGTAGAGGAACTACCTCGACTGATCAAAACAGAACCTATGCATGTATTCCAAGCCAAAATGACACCAGGAACTAATATATTCCAGAAAAGAGGTAACCAAAGTTAGTGAGTTGTGTGGATACTGTGGCAGGGAGACTCATCCAGTAAACAGCTTATCTGCTCAAGGAAAACATGTTCAGCACTTGGATCAGATTACAGGGTGTGCAGAGGCGGTACAAGGACTTGCCCAGGGTGCAGAGACACAGGAGTGACTGGTGCATGTTCCTTATACTCATCGTCTACCAATTCACAGTACTGGCCATTACCAACAGGAAATGAGCTGAATCTCCAGGAGCATGCCCCACAGTATTTCTGATTTCTGACACAGACAGTGGAATGGCCCGTTGGGGTCCAACCCGTAAGTATTGGATTATGTGTGTCACGGGAGCAGGAGGGGGTTGCCCTATAGTCACACTTTTTTCAAGGGTCCTACCCGCGCTCTTTACCTATTCGTTTCTGCTTCTCCCGGCTTGTGGCCACCCCCTCCCGTGACACAAATAATCCAATACTTACGGGTTGGACCCCAATGGGACACTAAGGGGCAAGTATATTTTTTGCCCTAGCATACTCAAGGCTGCTACATATTGTTTATTCGCAGGCTGGTGCGATACGCTGTATGAACCTGGGAGGTACTAACACATCACCCTGATGAAAGCCCCATACCTATCTAGGACTTAGAGTAGGGCTGAAACATGTTGGTATGACATAGGGTCATAGAACCATTAAATCCTAAAAACCCACAACGATTGTATTGTTAAGCATCCCCAACTACTCCACCAATAAAGGGATACCTTGGAGAAGTTGAGGGATTTTTAATCTCTAGTTAAGCCCCCTGGTCTTTTTTTCTGTAAGAGCTCCCTGGAAGATGGTGGAGCCCACCCTTTAGGAATCAGTGTGAACCCTGATGATGAAGCATGACACTATTCGAGTGTGTGAGGGTTATTTAAAGAAAAGGATGCTTTTCATTCCCCGCACTTAATACCGCGGAGCTATTGTAAAGACCACACCCCTCTTTTCTCTCTAGTATTGATCACACCAGACATGCAAGGTGGGATACTCATATGTTAGACGTTTAATTAAATAGGGAGGACGTATCCCCCTAATCCCTTTCAATTGAGAAAGGGTCTCTCTACCCTCTGGATCTGAAAAGGGCACCCTTCTCAGATCTAATCTTTATACGAGTATAATGTTATCACCAGCAGACTATATATAATGTTACTATACAACATGCGTTTAACTATTGTATTAGCACTTACCACCCTTCTGGATAGTGAAACATGAACATCAGGGTGGTCGAACAAAAGCTAGTGAGGTAGGATGAAGTCTTTAAGGAATCAACAGAGTTCTCATGCGTAGGAGAAGTAGAGTTCCAAGGTAAAAACCTGAAAAGAGGAACCAAGAGAGTGTGAAGAAAAAGCAAAGAGTGCACACGGAGAAAAGCCAGGTGTGGACTGGATGATACAGAAGTAACCCACCTACATGACATTGCCAGGAGAAGGAGCAATATGAGCAGCCTGCTTTTATCTTGCAACCACGCCTACCCCAAAACAATATTCAGGCAGAGAGCCTATTGGTCAGCCTCTTTGTAGATTCGGAAATAGATGGCTGCCCTCTTTTATTTGGATGAGATATCAACTTGTCACAGATACCAGGCACCCACACCCTAGAACTCACAACCCCTGTACTGCATTACCTCCCATACCGACACCATGCCCACCACTACGTGCCTTGAATGCTGCTCCCAGGGAACTGATGATGAACAGCATAAAGTAAAAGGTGACATAAAGATCGAGGGTTCCAAAATCATACCAATGAGAGGGGAGGGGAACAGTCATGTGGAAGAGGCCCTTAGTTTCCCCCAAACTGATACACATAAACCAAAAGGGCACACTACATGTGTTCTTAAAGAACCCTCACGCACATGCTAACCATGTGGCATGCTTCATGTTCAGGGACTCACCACCAGGTGGGCTCAACCTCACAGTGGGGAGGAGCACTTTGATATTCTCTATGTTCTTATCTTAGTGGGATCTTAGGACGGAAAACGTTTTAAATATCTCCAGGGTATCTTAACCCAGTTCTTTAATAAGTAGGGGCCCTGTGATTTTTTTTTTTTGTTGCTTAAACATCCGTTGATTGGATTTTCTGTTACATTTATAATGTATAATGTGTACATTTGTCATCACAGTATCGCATAGTATAGATTATTTCCTGCAGCAAATAAATTGATTTGTGTGTCTGTCTCCAAGAAGCATGTGTTAGGTTGTTTCCCTCTAGTTTCTTGTTTTTAGGTTTCTGTATAAAGTGTCCATTGCTCATTAGTTTAACAGCTATATCCATGTTACATCTGTCAAAGTCCAAACGATGTGTCATGAATGTATAAGCCAGTAAACCGATAAGTCAATCAACAATTTTAAACATTAACAAAGGTAACAGTTGAGCGATGCAACAATAATTTCCCCCTGGATATCAACCCATCTCTCCACGCCCCTAGCTCCACCCGCAATGTTTGATGACTACAATAAATATGTATTTACGCCCCCATACATACAGTTTTTGAGGAAGCTAAGCAGCCATTCCCACAGGCTGTGTCACCGCAAATTGTCTTCAACCCCCGTCAGTCAGGTGGCTGCGCTTCCATGCTTCAGTTGCATATAGTGAAGGGCAATCAATGGCAGGTTGCGGCCACTGGGAGTTCGCTAACTTGGCACAGTCACCTCATGTGTATGCAGAGTGGGGGGCACTCCGTATGTGTCAGTAAAGAGTATTTCCGAGCGTGTGTTTGTAGGGTAATGCGATAGGTAGTAGGGAATGTGGGATAACTGCCAAAAGGGGCTAATCCCTGGGGGGTACGCAAACAAGCGTCACCATTGGTGGCTTCGCTCCACTTGGGTATGCCCACAAACCCCAATATTCAAAAGTGGGGGAAAGAGGGGGACAGTTATGTGTAAGGATTCCCTCCGCCGCATTACCCCTAGCCTCTCAGTGCCCCGGAGTAAGGTTTGTAATGTCAACTGCCAGTTCTGCCAGGAGAAGGCTGAGGAGTTATCCGCTCGTCGCCAGTTTGTGTCCCCTGAAAATCGTGTACGATGGCCTCCCATTGTGCTGCAATAGGTTCCTTGCGAAGACCCCGGATATCCTTGGTTCGTAATGCAGCTCCCTCCGCCCTGGCCAATACCAGAAGCAACTGTCTCCAGGACAATAGGGCAGGGGGATCAGACCTCTTCCACCTCCTTGTGACCAGACGTTTGGCCGTCAGCATGCCCTTGTCTAAGAAACAGGAGGTGGCTTTCAGCCTTTTGCCTCTAGGATAGAGGTGCAGTATGCATCCCTCCCACGTACATGTCAGGGTATGACCAGTGCATGCCGCCAGAGTGTCGCTGACCAGTTGCCAGTAATTGCCCAACAATGGGCAGGCCCAGAGCATGTGGAGAAGGTCAGCATCTAGTTGATGACACCTGGGGCACTCCGCATCTGTCCGGTTGTAAAATGTGTTTATTTTCGTTGGGGTGAGGTAAGCTCTCTGGATCATGTAATGTTGAATGAGTTTGAATCTGGCATTACAGGGGATACAGGTAGGGCTGCTCAATATCTTGGACGACTCCCCATCATCGAAAGGACGACCTCTGTCTGCCTCCCACCACTGCCTAAGTGGTGCGAGTGACACCTCCGTGTGGTGACGTAATGAGTCACCAAACCATTTAGTGAGGTGTCTATCTCTTCCCATGACATGTAAGTATTGTATGGTCAGGTGTGAGGGCATTTCTGTGGACATGTCTTCCCATTTGTCTCTTAGGGCCACAAGAGAGGGAGTGGTGCAGTAGGAAATGGCCAGGGGGCAGGTCGTTTAGTTCTGCAAGCATGCCAAATGTTAGAAGTGCACCACCTTGATATAGATCCTCCAGTGTCTGCACTTCTGCTCCCGACCAGGTCCACAATTCTGCGACAGAGTCGACGCCCCCACCCTGCGGAGTACCCTGCAGGGGCAGTGCCGGTACGTAGGTTGGTACTGTGCGTGTGATGTGTAGACTTCTACGAAAGCACTGATGTACAACTTTAAGGAGTAGTTGCTCGGGTGTTCTGTACTTAGCACAAGGATGGAATAATTGAAGGATGTATGCCAGCGACTGAGGTGGGTCATCAGTGTCGTGTCGTGTAGCTGTAGCCCTGCTAGCCATCTTGCCGCCCACAGCAGCTACGAGGCCAGGTAGTATTGCTCCATGTTGGGGACATTGATGGAGCAAGGACTCATAAATGAGACTTGCTCGTACGCAACCTCCTCATAGTATTAATTTATTAAACTTGTATTGTCTCTACTAATCTTTGCATACACTACACAAATAGAAAGGATGCTTGCCTATGTGTTTTACTAATGAATAACGCTTGTCTGTAATCCAAAATGGCCACTAAAGCGCGGGAAACCTAATGCGCATGTCCCAACCACATCACGTGTTGTGACGTCTTTCTTTGCTTGGTGGGAAATTTCTGCTTCTGCGCAGTGTGCATTAAAATGGCTGCTTGATGTTTTCACATGCTTCAGCTTGCTCTCATGTCATTATCAAACTGTTGTTTCTTTAACGGGATAGAATTTATAATTAAATGGAATAGAGTAGAAAGAGTGGGCATACAGTGAAACATTTTATTTGTGATTTTAATGTTTTCTTCTTTGACTTTTATTAGTTCGCGAACCTTGGGCCTGGGTTTTGGTGAACTGAAAGCTCGTGTGACAAAGATTCCGCACATGCGCCCTGAGAGGCAGACCAGAAAGAAAAAGATGAAGTCAACTTGGACATCACCCAAGGCCATGACCTGCTGGCCGACACCACTACATACCAAGATGTTCTCGTTGAAAGCAACATTTTATATGAATAAATTGTCAATTTTGTCGTGAGACGGGTGGGAAATAAAGCAAATGTATTAAATTGAAGGGGCGGTAGTTTAAAAACTATAGGCTTCAGAAATACAAGGCAAATCAAAATGGTGTGAGAATCCACCCCCTGTCCCTGTCCAATCAGAAGTAGTGGTCCCATATTTTAGCAACATTAAGGGGAGGTACATGGGCATAGAAGGGTATAATAGAATATAGCATTAGTTAAGTAGGGAGAGCAGGCGTTCAAGAAGGAGATGCTGTGAGAGAACAGGCGTCCATGCTGTAAGAGCGCTCTTAGCTCCAGACTGCCAAGCTGATCGATTGCAGACTGAATCACTGTCCAGAGAGGTCCTGAGGAGGGGGCGGCGGAATCCATTAGAAGGAAGACACGGGCGAAATCAAGGAGAAGTCGAGTATCAGAGAGGGAAGCGACGCAGGCGTCGTTGTAGAGAGGTCACCGGTCCTGTCCTGATCCTGGAGGAGGTCTTTGCTCTTCATCCTTCCTGGGTCCTATTCTTTCCAACTCCTTGGCCAAGGAGTTTGGTTCTCGCACTTAGGTAAATATAATGCAACCTTTAGTTGCGCTGCTGTCTCTATCCTCTCCTTCTTTGAGGGACCGTCATTGATTAGCAATAATTTATTCTATGCTTCATCTTGGGTATTGCGATTAAGTACCGTGTGGTTCTGTATTTTACTCTGCTAAATCTTTAGATAAACATTTTAAAACTTCCTGACTCAGTGGTTATTTCAGGATTATGTACTATAATGAATGTCACTCATTTTAAATTTCCCAATTAGCAAAGGATTCATTGGTAAGTCATTACTCTTCATTCGGAAGGTAATTGGTAGCAGGGATTTTGATAAAGAGTAACAACTGATAAAACCCAGCGTAAGTATTAGCGTAGTATGAATGTATGGGCCCAAGTGAGTATCTGGTGTATGAATGCTGTTTGCTAATATCGCGCTGGATCAGGGACTGCTAGTCCTCCTCTGCCCATTGGGAGGTAGAGCTACTCTGCATCGGGTGTCATTCCAAATGAATTCTCTCATCGTCCGCTCGACACCCGGAAGAGGGAAGGTGCGATGTATAAGGGAAAATTAGTAAAATAATATAGCAACCTGGGGAGTACTACCATTTTCAGTAAAGCTATCCGGCCCGCTACCGACAGTGGAAGTGTGCGCCATAAGGCTATTTGCGATGGCAGTGCAGCAATCACCCTCCCCAAATTGCCTCCAGGAGATCTTCCTCTCTGTGATAAATCCTAATACCTAGATAGCGGAAGGTGTCGGGCTGCCACCTAATGCGCTCCACTTTGAAAGTGGGCGCCGGGTCTGGGAGCCCATGTGTGAAGGGGTAGAGGCAGGACTTGTTCCAGTTTACCCGCAGGCCAGAGAGGTTGGCAA